>CM028129.1:561417500-562617500 GCA_016271365.2 Neoceratodus forsteri | reverse complement strand
TTTATAGTATCTTTTCCATTACATTTTTGACTGAAAATATAAATGTAATCTATTGTTTTGATTTTAGATCTTCTTACAATCCATATATTGGACTTCTCCAGCAAAGTGAAATGCAGCTGTAGCAGGCAAGTAAGTTACAATGGGGGGTGCACTTGCACCTTTAAAAACACCCTTGATCTGCTACTGTCTACGGCTATACTGACACTAAATGCCTCCTTCCTAAGCTGGGGCGCCCACCTGCAGGACCTCACTGTAAGTGGTATTTGGAGTACAGAGGAGACTTGAGAAGCAAACAAATCTCCTGGAGAACAGGGCAGTGTATCTGGCAATGCAGGCTTTACCTCTCAGATCAGGGGTTAGTTTGTCCAGGTCAGAACAGACAAACCTCTCAGATCAGGGGTCCGTCTGCCCAGGTCAGAACAGATAACACCACAACAATGTATTGCATAAATAAGCAGGGAGGAACAAGATCACCAAAGTTCTGCACAGAAGCAATGAAGATTTGGAACCTAGCATATTCCCTGGAAGTTCAGCTTTAAGCAGTACACCTGTCAGGGAAAGACAGTGGGCTAGCAGATTCCCTGAGCAGAATCAGCCAGGGAAATCACAGATGGACCCTGAACCAGCAGGTACTGGCAACAGTGTTCAGATAGTGTGGTACACCAGGAATCGGCCTGTTTGCTTCCTGGTAGAACAACCAGCTCCTACTATTTTGTTGCAGATCCCCATCAATGGGTACAGTCCCAGAGGTTGCTGTTGTCCTCAGCTGGTCAGGGAAGTTTCTATAAGGCTTCCTGCCTTTCCCACTTCCGGTGAGAGTACTGTTCAAATAGAGAAGAGAGTCGGCAACAGTGATTCTCATAGCTACAGACTGGACCAGGCAGATCTTTTACTTTGTGCTCCTCTTCCTCCCCCGCCTCCAGCAGTCCTCTTATCAGTTTGCCCTTGGTATACAATCTGCTGACACTGTCCCAGGGCAGGATAACATTCCCAGATCTGAGAACTCTGCGTCTTAGAGCATGGTTCTTGATAAGCTAGAGTTCTCTGGACTAAATCTCTGTGAGAAAGTGATGGGAAGTGCTGAAGGTCTCCAGGAAACCAGCAACTAGGAAAATGTATGCTTCAGAATGAAAAAAGATGTTCCATTTGGTGTTCCCCTAGACAGCTCAACCCACTCCGGGCAAGTCTGTCTACAATTCTGGGCTACATAATCCATCTCTAGTTCTTGGGCCTCAGGCCGTCAACCCTGAAGGATCATTTGTCAGCCATGTCAGCTTATGCATCAGTTGACAAAGATAGGTCAGTGGCCTCACAGTCCTTTTTCAAAAGATTTTTCAAAGGCCTTACTCACCTGTATCCTCCAGTAAGGGACCCCGTCCCTCCCTTGGACATGAATATGTGCATTGCTTAGCTGATGGAGGCTCATTCTGAGACTTTGGCAACTGCTGCACTGAAGTACTGTATGTCACCTAGAAAGCAGTTTTCCTGGTGGCAGTGACATTTGCCAGGAGAGTAAGTGAGCTGCAAGCCATCTGCACAGATCCTAACTACTTAATCTTTAACAGAGACAAGGTAGTCCTAAGTACTAACAGAACATTCCTCCCCAAAGTGGTGTCTGAATTTCAGCTGAATCAATCAGTTACACCTCCAGTTTTCATTTCAGCAAAATCCGTCTCCTGATAACAGAAGCTCCACAGTCTAGATGCAAAAATGGCATTGAGCTACTACTTGGGCCATACAATGGATTTCAAGTCCACACTCACATTTGTCAGCTGTGGTGAAGTGGGGAAAGTTAAAGCAGCATCCAAGAGAACAATTTCTCATTGGATAGTTTCTTGCATGCAGTTCTGTCATGACAAAGCTGGCAAATTGCCGCCCAAAGTTTTTAGGATACATTCCACTAGGGGCACCTCTGTCTCTATAGCAATTTCAAAGGGTATTTCCCTACAAGAAAAATGTAAAACAGCTACCTGAAAAATAGTATGCACTTTCACAAAGCATTACTCTCTGGACATACAGAAGGGAGAAGGGACACCAGCTTTGGCACTGCTGTCTTGCAGAACCTTTTCCCTAAGTAGGTTCTGTACCCAGCTTCCCGAAGTGCTGCTCTGGAGTCTGCATTTGTTTAGCATAAGTGAGGGATTCATGGGATTTGAAGAATAAATTGCTCACTGTAGTAATATTGTTTCTTCCAAAGGGACCCCTCACTATGCTTATCAATTCTGAATCCCTACCTTACCTTCCAGAACCTGGTAAAAGGTTCAAATAAGAATCGGTTCTTTCTGTTTGGCTGAGCGTTATTTGTCACAGTGCCTTTACAGTTGTTGCCCAGTGGTCTTGAGTTATCACATTTTTTATAACAGTTACATTTGTTCTGCCTTGTTTAAATTGTGTTTTAAATGTCTGAAAAAATGTTAGTAAAATTTTGTTAGTCATTTAGGTAGTTTCAGTAGTTACTGATCACCCTACCTTTAGAAATATATCTGTCGTTAAGAGTGCAGGGGTGAGCGTGACCACATTGCAGAGTTTGAATTTCATGCTAAGTTGCATAATTAGCATAACATTCTTAAAGCTCCTAGGTGGCTTATTCCAGGGGAATGATTGCATTTGTTAAGTACAGTGAGGGATCGCTTTAGAAGAAACCGTATTAGTACGCCAAGTAATTACCCTCCCCCCCCACCTTTACTCACTCGTCTCTCCCATACCCCCTGCTTCATACTCCCTTCATTCCAGGGATCATTGCATCTTCTCCATCCCACATCTGCACTCCTCTGCTGGGCAGTCAGCCATCTCCTTTTGCCTTCCCTCAGTCTGGAACCTGCTTCCCTCATCCCTCCACCTACTCTGGCTTCCTCAGGCACCAGCTGTAACTCCTCTCTCCAATGTGCTCCTGTCAACCCCTAGGAACATAGGAATCATGTTGGCAGATGGAGACCGCATGATCCATCTAGTCTGCCTGTGTTTCTGCCCCCCCCCATTGAGACTGCGCCCTGATGTATCCACAGTGTCTGTCCCATGCGAGTTTGAACTGCATACTATCTTAGATTCCACCACCTCCTGAGGTAGGCTGTTCCATGGGTCTATGACCCTTTCTGTAAAGAAGTATTTCCTGAGGTTGCTTTTAAACTTGCTTCCCACCAGAGGCAAGTTGTATCCCCTTGTACGTGCATCCCTGTTTTGCTGGAAGAAGTTTCCGGCTTGTGTTGTGTCTATTCCCTTAACGTACTTAAAAGTTTCAATCATGTCCCTTCTGTTTCTTCTCTGCTCGAGAGTGTACAGATTTAGTTCCCTGAGTCTTTTCTCGTATGGCTCATGATGAAGTCCATGCACTATCTTTATAGCCCCTCTCTACTGTCTCCAGGCGATCTTTTTTGAGGCGGGGCCTCCAAAACTGACTGCAGTACTCTAAATGTTGCCTCGCCAAGGACCTATAGAGAGGAACGATGGCCTCACTTTTTCTACTTGTAATTCCCCTACCAGTGCATCCAAGGATTCCACTTGCCCTCTGTGCTGCCTTTTCACTACGGGAATGCGCAACTGTGGAGGGATTTAAACAGGCACTAAAAACTTATTTGTGGATGAAAGCATTTGGTGACTGATTTATAATTTTTTTAACTGTAATATTTGTTTTAAATATTTACAATGACTGATTTTATTATTATTGTTATAATTGTTTGTTAGGCACCTTGGTTATGGAAAGCCGCCATATAAATAAAGTTTTATTATTATTGTTCACACTGTTTTCCAACTTTTAAGTCATCTGCAAAGACTACTCCAAGGTCTCTTTCTGTCTTTCTCTCCTCTAACAGATGCCCTCCCAGTGTGTACTTTATCCCTGGTTTTTTTTTCCCCCTATATGCATAACCTTGCACTTCTTGGTATTAAACTTCAACTGCCAATCCCTGGACCATTCCTCAAGTTTTTTTCAGGTCTGCTTCCTTACCTTTCGCTCCCTCCTGCATGTCTATTCTGTTGCAGAGTTTTTTGTCATCTGCAAACAGGAAAACCTTCCCCTTCAAGTTGTTTGCAATATCCTTGATAAATATGTTAGAGGATAGGTCCCAACTTAGACTCCTATGAAACGCCACTGGTGACTTTGCCTTTCCTTCATAATGATCCATTGACAAGCACTCTCTCTGTCCTATCTTGCAGCCAGTTGGTGATCTAGTTCACTATCTTATGACTGACTCCTGTATGCTCTTAATTTGTTAGCTAGCCTTCTGTGGGGGACATTGTCAAAGGCTTTGCTGAAGTCCAGGTACACAACGTCCACTGCTCCTCCCCTGCTCGACTGCTCTGGTGACCCAGTCAAAAAAGTAGATCATATTGTTTTGACAAGAGTGTCCTGCTGTGAAGCCATGTTGCCTGGGGTCAGTCTTTCTGCTGTCCTCCAGGTACTTCACTGTCCGCTCCTTTAGCAACAACTCCATAATTTTTCCTACCACCAAGGTCAAACTGACTGGTCGGTAGTTTCCTGCTTCCACACTTGTGTATCGGTACTACTATTGCCCTTTTCCAGTCCTGAGGTATTATTCCACTTTCCAGTGACTTGCTGAAAAGCTCAGCCAGTGGTGTGGTGAGTTCTTCCCGAAGCTTCTTCAGTACCCTAGGGTGGATGCCATCTGGCCCCATTGCTTTAGCTACCTTGAGCCTATTCATACTAAGGTGATAGGTAGCAAGAGAGCCGTGAGGCCCCAAACCACTACCAGTATTAACAGTAACAAAGTAATGAATTAACCTGAATATGTTTATCTAACCTATTTTTGAATATATTCTTCGAACAGCTAGAACTTATTTCTATAGGAAGAGAATTACAAGGTTTGATACTGCGGATGATAAAGAAAAATTCCCTGGGCATTAGATGGAAACTCCTACATTTCAACTGGAGTGGATGACCTCTAAGATGAATGATATCATCCTTAAATGAAAACCCTAGACTGTTAATCAAATAAGGATCATTAATAAGATCAAACAAAAGCAGTAGATCACCTCTTAATCTCCTTGTTGAGAGTGACGTTAGATTTAGTTTAGTTAATCTAGATTCGTAGGTATCATAATATAAACCACTGATCTTTTTAGTAAAATTTCTCTGAACTTTCTGAAGATGCAATATGTCATATTTCCTAAAGGGAGACCATAAAGAAGACGAGAAATCCAAATGTGGCCGAGCATAAGCTCTATACAGAGGCAACAAGACATTCTTGTCCCTAAATTTAAAGTTCCTTAGGATAGACCAGATAACCCTATTTGCCTTTGAGATGATGGAATTAATTTGAAAATCGGGTCGAAGTTCAGTTATTAACACTCCCAAATCTTTCTCAGTCTTAGTCGTGTTCAGCACTTTATTATCTAGCATATATGAATGACATAGATTAAATTCCCCAAAGTGCATAACCTTACATTTGTCATGGTAAAATTTCATACCCCACTGGTTAATCCATTTAGTTATACTATTTAGGTCAGCCCCTTCTTTGGATTTGCTCAGTTTGTTCCTGGTTAGAACATAGTTCACCAATTTTAATGTCGCCACCATATTTAAAAATGTTAGAAAAACAGTTCTTTGTAATATCTGAAATAAATACCTGAAAAAGAGTGGGTCCCAAAACAGAGCCCTGGGGCACTCCACTAGTAACTTTACCTAATTCAGATTAACATCCATTAATCAAAACACACTGCGTTCTACCATTCAACCAATTTAATATTCATCTGACAACAATAGGGATAATATTTAGAGAAACAAGTTTCTGTAATAAGGCCCAATGAGGTAATAAGTCAAATGCCTTACTAAAATCAACATATATCACATCATATGTTGATTTATTGTCTGATTGTAAACTCACGTCCTCATAAAAGCATAATAGATTAGTGGGGCAACTATAGCCTTTCTTAAAACCATGTTGTTCTGTATCAAGTGATGTTAGAATTGGAGAAATAATATCCTTAATTAAGCTTTCCATAATTTTACACATGGGGGCAGTCAAGCTAATCGGTCTATAATTTTCACAATTACTTTTAGTCCCTTTTTTGAGAATTGGGACAACATAAACAGTTTTCCATAGCTCAAGGACAAAATTTAACTTAATACAGTTTTCAAACAGTAGTTTTAAAGGACGTATTCAGCTCTTCTAGGACCCTTTCCCTTGTGAAGGGTCTTGCATCTGCTCCTGTGGTAGTGTGTGTACTGACCTAATTAGTGTAGGACCCTTCCCGTTGTCTTCTATGTCGAAGACCGAGCAAAATAAATCATTTAGTAACTCTGCTTTGTCTTCGTCTGTCTCTGCCATCTTGCCTTCCTTAGTTGCTAACCTGACTAGTCCCCCCCCCCCCTTACTCTTTCTTTTTTACCTTGTATATCTGAAGAAGGTTGTATCTCCCTTCTTGATCCCCTGTGTTATTTCCTCCTCTGTCTGCACTTTTGATCTCCTAACTGCATTTCCTGCCTCACTCAGCTTATTTTTGTATTCTTCTCTATCTAATTCACTTTGTTTAGTTTATATTTTGAAAAAGTCCTCCCTTTTTCCTTGATTTTTGTTGCAACTTGCTTGGTGAACCAGAGTGGATTTTTCTTTCTTTTGAATTTGGTGATCTGCCTGGTACATGTAGCTGTAGCTGCATTTATTTTTATTTTTTTTTATACTTCCTTTATTGGATAAAGATTACACTTGTGTACATTTTGCTCAGTGCTTGACCTCTAAAGATCCATAGTCAAGGGATGGGTACACAATGGCATCAACATAGTTTGTATTACAATAAGTATGGTTTTAAACATTACCAAAACTTATTCAATCAACTAACAATAAACCTTGGACTAGTTTATCAAGGAACCACATTTAATACACTTAAAAAACAAAAGTAGAAGCAAAGGCTGGTTATCTTGATGGTATATCATTTGTGAATTTTAGAGCTAGTTAGGGCTAATACAATACCTATATTATCTTCCTAAAGGAAGTAAGGTAGCTGGGGGGTCCCAAGGGCTGTCACCAGACGCTTCCACTGACTACTGAATCTGGTTCTGGTAAAGTTCCCATCTCGTTCACCGAGAGACAAAGGACTCCATTCTATTATGGAGAGCAAAATATACTGCTCACTATGTTGGATATTGGAAATCATTGTTTTCCAGTCCAGTGTTGAGGGGGAGACCTCTTGCAGACACATCTAGGTTATTGATTTATATGCAGTGCACAACAGGATAGACCATAAATATAAGGCATCTTTTCCCTTCATCCCCGGGCCACACCCAAAAGACAGTGCCCAGCTGTCAAGACGTGGGGTATCCAGCATACTGGAGATATGCAGGGAAACTTGAGACCAAAAGTTATGTAATTTAGGGTAGTCATAGAAAACATGACTTAGGGAGGACACTGGGTCTCCACATCCCCTCTAACAGCTCAAGAAGGCTCCTGGGACCATGTGTGCCACCACCGTGGGGACCAGGAAGGACCTAATACGCACTTTCCAAATAAATTCTCTCCAAGTGGGAGAGGAGGAAGTGGACCATGTTCCCCTCCAAACACCAGACCAATCCATTGTATTTATGACTAGGTTAAGTTCTCATTCCCAGCTTGCCTTAACTGGCTCGGTGTGGTAAGAGAGCAAAAGGATCAGAAATTTATATATTTTGGAGATGGCCTGATCCCCCTGTGGGAATTCCATATTTGAGTGTAGGGCATAGGGTCTTCCAAGACCGGAGAACTAATCTCTTGTTTTTTACGATGCGTAATTATGTAGTCTTTCATTTGGTGGTAATACAGTCTGTCCCCTGCTGTCGAGCCATATTTAATCTGACCCTCCTCAAAGATTAATACTACATTCCGTCAAAGGAGTTGCCAGGGGGCAGTCATACCCCTAGCTGCCTGTCTCGTGTACCAAAGTTTATGTTGTTTAGGGAAGAACTGAGGAGAGTCTATAAACCATTGGTATTTCCAAAGGTGTTTTTGGACTGTTCTGCTGTGTAGTCCCCTTTGCCAACCCTCAAGAAGAGAGGCAGTAGCATTAGGTACCAGTTGTTCAGCTTGCTTGAGTAAAGGGGGGCAAAAAGGGAAGCCTGCAAAGGAAAGAACAATGATCTTCCCAGGTAAATTTGTTTCCAGTGAGCATGGTAATTGGCGTTCCCCCACAACAGTGCTAATCTTGTTTGGGATGCTGTCCAGTAACAGGGAAGTGAAGGCAAGACTACTCCTCCGAGTTCCTTCGGTAGGAAGAGCTTGTTTTGGTTAACCCAGGGCTTCTTGTTGTTCCATAAGAAAGTGAGAAACACCTTCTGCCATGATAGAATTTCCTTAGGAGCTACTGTACAGGGAACACATTGAAAAAGATACAGAAGCGTAGGTAAGGCATTCATTTTTAAGGAGAGAGTACGAGAATAGGACATTGGGAGGAGGTTCCACCTCCTCATATCTTGTTTTAACTTTGTTATTAGTGGGGTGTAATTAGAGGAAAAGAGTTGAGATAAGTTTCTAGGGATTGTGGTACCTAAATATTTAAGAGCCTGCTGGTCCCACTTAATCTTGAACTGGTTTCTGGGGGGGGGGGGACAAAATGAAAAGGGAGGACTTCTGACTTGTTCACATTGAAGGAATAACCTGACAGTTCGGAAAAGTCCCAGATTTTTGTAAGTAATTCTGGCATTGAAGTTTCTGTGTCGGCTAGATAAAGTAGGATATCATCTGCAAACAGTGCCAGTTTGTGTTCCGTGTCCACTGACTGAACACCCTTTATAGCTGGGGAGGCTCTAATATATTGTGCCAGGGGCTCTATATAGAGAGCAAACAGCAGGGAGGATAAGGGGCATCCCTGCCTGGTGCCTCTATGAAGGGGGAAGCTTTCCGAGATGTGTTCATTTGACTAATGTAGCCCTTAGGGGTCTCAATATAATTTGAATATTGTGTCAGAAAATTGTGTTGGGAAACCAAAACAGGCAAGAACCCCACATAGAAAATCCCAGGATACCATATCAAACGCCTTTTCGGTGTCTAAACTTAATAAAAGGGCTGGTTGCTGTTGGTTTTGTATATGTTCAGTTAGGTAAATGGTATGTCTAATATTGTGCTGGACTTGTCTTCCTGGGATGAACCTGCATTGATCCAGGTGAATTATGTTTGGGACAAACTGAATTAAGTGTCTAGCTAAAGTGGATGAAAATATTTTGTAATCGTATTTAAAATGGAAATAGGCCTATAGGATGGGCATAAGGTTGGGGTCCTTGCCTGGTTTAGGCATGACCGAAATTATGGCTTCATTCCTCCACACCACCCCTTCAAGCAGGCTCCATTTTAGAGTCCCAAGGTACTAATTGGTCCAATTCGGCAGTTCGGGATCAAGATTGTGGAGATAATCAAAACAGTCCTCACTGCAAAGAAACAGGTTAGAACAAACTGCAGTATATTCACTGCCCTAACAAATGGTCAGCAAACAGTTACATCTTTTGACAGGGCTCCCTCTGTGCAATTAGCGATGGCAGAAACAGAGCAATTTTTCTGGCAGTCCGGGCTGGATTTGAGCATGACAACACTCAGTCCCCCTTCCAGATTAATTATTACTGCAAACTAGGCAGCTCTTAAAGCAACAGTACATAGAGGCTACACAAGCACTCTTTGGCAATAACATTTAATGGCTAAAACACAGGACCCCAGCCTGGCAGTGAGCATCCAGGAAAGCTCAAGGAAGACCTTTAGGGAACCCCCATTTGTAGGGGGGGGTCATACATCGGTACTCCTTTGGGGGACACTTCTTCATCCGTGATTGACATGACAAATGTTGGACCTGCCTTGGATTTAGTCATCACATGGATCGGTACTATGCCAGCTTGTCCATGGACTTCCACACCCTCAAAGTGCACACAATAAAGTGAGGTCACAATCCCCCACCCATTTTTGAAGGCAGGCCCTACACAAGGGCCTCCAAGGGAAGGTCCCTGGGATCGTCTCCTGAGCCCCTCCCCAGGACTGTACATACAAAGGGAGACTAAGCCTCTTCTCTCCTTCGCCCCATTAAGACATTGGAGAGCCTGGGGGGGGGTCTGTTGGACAGTTGATCTCTTCTGGTATACTGGCTGAGCACCACTCCCGGTCTGTTGTCCCTTCAGGACAGTGGACGCCCTCAGTCGTGAGGTTGGAGCTATATACTGGGCCTACACTGGTGGGCACCTTGGTGTTGCAGTCCAGCAATGTCTCAGCTTCTGGTAGTAAGGCCAGTGAGTGGGGCAGCACTGACCAAAGCAACAGGTCCCCTCCTGACACCACTTGCGGCGCTAAGAGAGAGAGAGAGAGAAGGTCTCTGGAGCCAGGCTTTCCACGCATCCTGTTTAAATCTTCTGGATTTCTTCCCTTGAGCAATCAGATTATCCCGGGGTCGAGTTCGAGGAGGGTCTTGGCTTTTTACAGGACTCCAGTGATGAAATAGACTTTCTAGGGCTTAGTTCTAGGCCTCCATTTGGGTCAGCATCATCCTCTGGGACTGTTTCTCTCCCCAGCACTTTTCACAGTGCCACAGCCCGACTATCTTCCTGGCGCTGCCCACCCAGTGTTGGTGCGATTAGCGGTTCCAGGGAGGCAACTGGAGCTACTTACAGCACTGGTCCCACCATTGTTTCTAAGGGGACTTCTAACTCTATCAGAAGCCTAGCCCAAAGGGCAGGGTCTGTACTGGTGAGGTGAGTACTGTGAGGTCTAGGTTGGCGGCTCACTCCTTGCCTAGGATTGGTGGCTGCTCTAGCAGGAGTCACAGTGCTGACATGGAGCCTCTGGTTTTGTTGGTACCGAATGGCCCAGTCATTGGTGGGTACCGGGGCAACCCGACTGAACCTTCACGGCTCCACTCTACCCATGTGGGGGGGGGGTCCCTCCCCACCAAAGGCACCACCTCGACTACTCCTCAGCAGTTGCGCACTCGCTGGTGGACAAGTTTTCCAGATCCTCCCTCTGGGTGAGGTCCCTTGAGCACTCCTGTTGCTCCGACAGTGGACCTGATGCCCCCTATCTCCTCCTCTCCCAGGCATTCTGGTCTTGCAGGTGTCTTGTCATGGGAACAGCTCAGGTCATCAGCCACTGCTTTCCCCAGTACCTCAGATCAGGCCATTTTTTGGCCTGAGGCCCCTGCACTGCTGCCCCCTGACTCCAGCTCCTCCTCATCGCTAACTTCCTCTTCGGACGAGGAGGACATCTGTCTGCACTTCTCCTCTGATGCTGCGTACAGCCTGTACCAGCCATTCCTGACAGAGTTGAAGAGGGAGCTTAACCTTGACATAGAAACATAGAAGGTGATAACAGATAAGGACCGTGTGGCCCACCTAGTCTGCCCCTTTTCACTATCTAATGCAATACCGCAGACCCTAGTTGATCTGTGGCTTACCCGCTCTTCCCTATTGTGAGAGTACTCATGTCTATCACATGCATTCTTGAATTCCCCTACTGTTTTTGCCCCCCACCACTTCCACAGAGAGGCTGTTCCAAGCATCCACTACTCTTTCTGTGAAAAAGTACTTCCTCATGTTGCCGCTGAACCTACCCCCCTCTAGCCTCATATCGTGCCCCCTTGATCTTATCTGTGTCAATCTTCACCATTCATCACTAGTGGGTACAGTGCCAGAGCTAGGACCGCACGGGAGACTTTTTTTTTTTTTTGGTCTGTGGACGGAGTCGACGCAGGGCCGTGCCGCCCTCGAGGCCTACGTTCTACGTGGCGCTCGGGGGTTGGCCGTTATCTGTCGTTGACTCCGCCCCAGCCCCAGTTCTTCTTCTCCCGCCGTTAAGTGTAGACCTCGTATGGAGACTCTTCATTCAAACTGCATGTGCGGCATAGTTTCGTCGTGGCCTTGTGTGTGTCTCGGTTCTGTTTTGCCCTGTTCAACGTCGCTTCTGCTGGTAAGACCATTTCATTACTTTTAGGCTACGTTGAGTACTGTTTTTGTTTGTTTGCCATACGGTCATGTCTCATCCCGGGGGAAAAAAACTGTCGAAGGCGGGGCAGCCACCTATGCGTTGGTGCCCCTGTGGCCTCCTTTATTCCATGAGGGACCAGCATGACCGTTGCCTCTCCTGCCTCGGCCCGGCCCACAACATGGACAACTGTGATGCCTGCTTCTCTATGGACCGTCGAGTTCTTGAGATCTGCCCGTTTAAAGCTTGACATGCACCCCCGACTTGGGGTTTGCAGTCGGCGGGCCAAAGCTAGGATTCTTGGACCTTCCTCCGGGTCCCCTGCCGGACCTGTATGGCCCATGGAGGAGGGGGGCCTCTGCCTCTTTCAGCCTTGCTGCGCCGGGGGCTCCTTCCATGGTGCAGAAGGCTCAGTCTGCCACTCTTGGGGGGGGCAGACGGGAGGCACTGATATGGCAGTCACCTCTTCGGAGCTGAAGACTCCTTCAGTGTTGTGTTCTGGGCCCAGACTGGCACCATCATCTGTGTCGATTGGCAGTGCCGCTCTTGGTCCTGGTGCTGTTCATCGCATCGGAGACTTGGAGGGCGGCGTTGCAGTCAGCACCGGGCCATCCCGCAGTCCCGCTGTCACTCCTTGTACCGTTTGCTGCGCCGGAGATGTCCGCAACACCAGGGGAAATGCTGCTGCAGTTTCTGGACCTGGTTCTGGCACCGTGCACGGCGCTGGGACTGGAGTCTGCACCGCTCCCGACTCCAGTGTCGTTCACGGCACCGGGGATGGGGTGGCACCACAGTCGGCACCGACCTTGGCTCTGGCACCACTCACGGCACCGGGGGAGCACGGTACTGCGCTCAGTGTTGCGCCTGACTCTGGTGCCATTTGCCGCGCCGGGGAGGGTGGTGGCATTGGACGCGGTGCCATGCTTGGCTCTGGTGCTGCCTGTGGTGCCGGGGTTGAAAGTGGTCCGGCTTGTGGTGTGGGAACTGGTGGGGATTGAGGGGTGATCTAGCATCGGACCTCGGGGTCTACCTCCTCGGAGGAGGACACCAAGTCTGATCCAGATTGGGTCCCGGATTCTTTGGAATCCTCTGATCCCGCTGTGTCCAGCAACTTGGCCCCCATTCCGCCTCCCTCTGAGGGTCAGTCGTTGCCGGTAGGCTCTGGGGTCAGTGGTACCAGCCAGCAGTGGTCCCCATGGCCACTGCCAGGCAACCTGGGCCACTGGCACATCTGCTCCTCCGGCTGAGGCACCCCCTTCCCTGGTGTGTTTGGACAGTCCAAGTTTGGGACAGCCTAGGGCACACCAGGAAGGGTTGGCTATTGTTCCCTGGGTGGACTCTACGGAATCTGCCCAGAGTTGTCAGCTGCCTAGGCTGGTGGTTATGAGGACGAGGTCCCTCTCAGACTCTGAAGGTTTGAGGAGTGGGGTGGTGTGCAGCGCGCCCTCACCAGAGCCCAGCCGGGTTCTAGGAGGAGCCGCAGCGTGGACCCTCTCTCTTCCCTGAATCGGTCCTCAAGAAGGATTTCAACTTTGGAGGTCAGGGGCCTTTCATCTGGACTCACACGGTCCCGGTCACCTCACGGGGAGGATTTCTTCCCATGGGCACAGCTCTGACCATTCTGATCCAGTTGAACAGCTGTTAGCTGCTGGGACCTTCAGATCTCCCTCCTTGCGGGGAGTTTCCTCTCGGCCCCTCTGCCCTGACAGAGGCCGTTCTCCTGCTGCTAGGAGCTAGTCCCCCATGTCTCTGCCTCCATCCCCGGCTATCCCAGGCATTCCCGGTCCTAGAGGACCTCTCATCTGGGAACAGTTCAGAGGTTCCGCTGCTTATTTCCCTACCTATCTCCATGCCCTGGACCAGCAGGTGTTCCACCATGCTTCCGTGCAGCCGGACCCTGAACCCCTAAGCTCACCTGCATCTTCTTCCTTCTTCTTCGAAGGGAGAGGAATTATCTGTCCTCTCCCCAACATCTGATCTTTCTTCCTATCAGCACTTCCTCGCGAAGATGTTGGACGAGCTCCATCTTACCCCGGTCTCTGTCAGCAATCCCGAGCATGTGATGCGTGCCTTCTTAGGCGAGTACAGTGTGGCCAGCCTGGTGGTTGGCTACATCCCTTCTCCACTGTCCCTGCCCAAAGGGACCTATGCCAATGGTTTTGCGCGCCCCCCCTTCCCGGGTCTCCAGGTTCTCTGCCTCATCCCTCTTCAGGCTTGACCTCCCTGGACACCCCCTCTGGGCCTCACGCTCCCCACCATGACCGTTCCCCAGACTCTGACTCTGCAGACTTCGATTTGGGGGAGAAGGGTTTTCTATTTGGCGGGGATCCTTCTTTCTATTGCTTCTCATCAGGCCCGCTTTGCTTCCTACAATAGGTTCTTGTGGTCCAGGCTAGGACAACTCCTAGCCTCAATGCCTGATATGGAGGAAACCAGGCAAGCCATTGCCCTCTCTGGTGAGGTCCTGGAGCTAGCAAGGCACCAAGCAAAGGCTTCTTATGACGCCAGTGAGGTAGCCTCCAGAGCTATAGGGACAGCAATCTGCATTAGGCGGACGGCATGGCCTCGCTTATTCCGGTTGTCACCCCTGGCCTGGCATAGGGTGATCTCCTCCGCATACCGGAGAACCCACCTCTTCTCCCACAGGGTAAGACGGCCCTGCACCTTCCTCCCCCACTGGGGGCCCCATCTCACCCGACCAGTCTTAGCCTCTCAGGCTGTAGCGGTTCTTTCCTCCATTGTCTCACCCACTGGAGGCTAAGGGACTTAGTCCCTTAGGAAGTTTAGTGTTCTCTCGGGGCCTAGCATTAATTGACTAGTGATGAATGGTGAGACTGACACAGATAAGATACAAAATCACGACTCACCATAATTGTTGATCTTCTGTGCATTCACCATTCATCACTAAATCCTGCCCTCCTCCCCCTGGGGCCTCAGTCTCTGGGCTCTCTCCTGTGTGTCTCCCTGTTGTTTTTCTCCTCGCTCTCCTCTCCCTTGTGGTTAGGAGGAACGGGACCCTGGAGACACACGGATGAGTTTTCTCCTGTAGGAGATATTATTTGGGGGGGGGTCCTCTCCCCCTTCTTTGATCTCTTCTCCCCTCACTTCTGTCTGGAGTGAGGTGAGGGACTGGGTGGGGAACCCCCCCCCCTCCGTTTTTCCCTTGACTTCAAACCCTTGGTTTTCATTACCTTAAGTTGGATATTCTTTGATGTTCTTCCTGGCATTTAAGTTTTTCCCTTATTTTGGGGGGGTATGAGACACCCCCCATTCCTGATTCCCACTCTTAAGGTTGGCCCTTCCTGGGTGAATGCTGCTTAGTAGTTTCAGGCTTTGCCTCCCGGCAGCTCTTAACCTTGATAGTCCAGATTCTGGTCTGTCATTCTTGTCAAAACCCTAGGGTTCAGGATCGCCTCTGGGGGTGTGGTCCACTCTTCTTCCCCCCCCCCCACCTCCTTCTCATCCCTCTCTTTCTTTCTCCTCCTTTCCAGAGATTGGGGCCCCTTCCCTTTTCCCCAATTTCCCATATCTATTTTCTCCTACCTGTCTCCTCTGTCATTTATTTCTCCTTTTATTTTTTATGCATCCTTTCCTTTTATCTATCCCTTGGGCTCCCTTGCCCCACCCCACCTCCCTTTCATTACACTCTCCAACGTCTCAGAACTGGGGTTGGGGCAGAGTCAATGACAGATAACGGCCTACCTGCAAGCGCCACGTAGAATGTTGGGCTCGAGGGCGGCGCCGGTCCTACGTCGACTCCGCCCATGGGGGGGTCTCCTGCAGGGTCCTAGCTCTGGCGCTGTACCCACTAGTGATGAATGGTGAACATACACAGAAAGATCAATAATTACAGTAGGTATGTAATTTTCATTTCTTGTACATCTTCTTTTCTGAAAGATGCTATCCTCCTGTACCTTGTTTCTACCCCTGAAGTACTTGAATGTCTCTATCATATCCCCCCTCTCCTCCAGGGAATACATATTGAGGTCCTCCAGTCTTTCCTCATATGTCTTTTGGTGCAGTCCTTGCATTATTTTTGTTGCCCTTCTCTGGACTGCCTCTGTTTTTTCTGTGGCCTTCCAGAGATGCAGCCTCCAGAACTGGACACAGTGCTCCAGATGCGGTCTCACTAGTGATCTGTACAGTTGCATAACCACCTCCTTTTTTTCTGCTGGTGATACCGCTTCCTGTGCACCATAACATCCTACTGGCTCTCCCCACAACCTTCACACATTGTTTGGTTACTTTTAGGTAATCAGATATGATTATCCCCAGTTCACTGTCTTAATTGGTGGCCAACAGTACCTCTCCTCCCATCTTGTGGCATTTCCTTTATAGCCATATTCTGACATCACTTCCTCAACAGGTTTTGGGGCAGAACTATCATATTCTTAATAATGCAGCACAGTGCATAAAGGGTAGGTACACACCACAAATAATAAAAAAAATATATATATATATATTACATATTGTATATTATAAGGGAGAGGGACATGTGGGGAGTGGTGCAATGCACTGGCTGTGGGGCAGCAGTTTTCCGGGAGACATTCTGGAACTGTGTTGCTGTCCTATTTGCAGGCAACTGTCAGCTCTGAGGGAGGAGGTTGCCCACCTCCAGGCTGAACTAGCAAGGACTAAGGAGGCCTCCCCCACCCAAAGAGCACTACTGCCACAACCACTGCCTCAGAGGTTGCCAAGTATGAAGAGCAGTTGGACCACAGTGGGTTCTGGGAGGGTGCAGGTGGTGTAACAGAGGTGAAGCCCCCTAGTTGTACCTCTACACAAATCATATGCCATTCTGACAGAGCAAGGTTCCTCTATGATGGCACCCTCAGTGGAGACCAAGAAGAATGCTGAGGACATCCACAAGGGAGACCCAAAAAAAGGGTGGCAAGGGACACCACAGGGGAAGAAAACAGCTTCTGATAGGCGACTCAATTGTTAGGGGGGTAAAATTGGGAAGGGAGAGGAGAAGAAGAAGTAAGGTGCCTGCCTGGTGCCATGGCTTGAAAGGACAGGAAGCGAATCCTCAGGATTGCAGAAGCAGCATCACAGGAGAGGGAACTAAATGTCATTGTCCACCTTGGGACAAATGACCTAGCTAGGCATGGGACCAGTGCAGTGCAGAATGAATTTGTGGAGTTGGGGAGGGACCTCAGACAGGTAGCAAGCATGGTAACCTTCTCAGAGGTGCTGCCAGTCCATGGCAGAGGTGAGGCTAGGGTACTGCACACCATGCAGTTTAATGAATGGTTGCAAAACTGGTGCAGAGCACAGGGCTTTGGCTTCATTGGGGACTGGGGGTCCACCTGGAGAGATAAAGGTCTATACTGACACGATGGTCTGCATCTGTCCACAAAGGAACCAAGCTCCTAGGTGACAGGTTTAAATGCTTCATTGGCAAGCTTTTAAACTAGCCAAGGGGGGGAGGTGCTGATAAGAGGCAGGAAATTTCAAGCCTCCCCCCACAAAACATGGCAGGTAGTAAGGTAAACACTGGGGTACAGAGCTCAACACAGGGTAGGACAGGAGTAAATGGAAAAATAGACAAGGGCAATAAGAGCAGGGATGGGGGGGGGAGAGAAAAGATAAAGCCAACATTAAATGGAGGGCAATGAGTACCAATGCCCGTAGTCTGGGAAACAAGCTTCCTGAGCTAGTAGCCCTAATGGAAGATGAGCAATTGGATATTGTGGCAGTCACGGAAAGATGGTACACAGAGAACCATGTCTGGGATGTCGACATACCAGGGTACACAATCTACAGAAGGGACAGAGAAGGTAAAAGAGTAGGTGGAGTAGCTCTATACATAAGGGAAGGGATCAAAGCTACAGAACTAAAAAGTAAAGGGGAGAACAAGAGGCACTCTGGGTCACCTTGGAGACAGGGAATGGCATCACAATCTGCACAGGGGTTGTATACAGGCCCCTGTATCAAGGAGAGGAAATGGACAAGAAAATGATAGAGGACATTCTCAAAATGGCTGAAAAAGGGGAGATACTGTTGATGGGGGACCTGAATATGCCAAATGTTAACTGGATGACATGTACTGCAGCCACATCCAAAACGGGGGTCATTCGTGCCTGCAGAAGGCAGGCCTTAGACAGTTAGTGGTGGAGCCCACTCAGGAGGGAGCAATACTAGACCTGGTACTCTCAAATGGAGAGAGGATCACAAATTTAAAAGTCAGTAGACGTCTGGGAACAAGCGACCACTGCACAGTGTGCTTCACAGTGAGCACAACCATGGAGATAAGCCATACAAAAATAAGGATGCTGGACTTTAGAAGGGCTGACTTTGGCAAAATGGGTGAATACCTGAAAGAATGCACTAGCAAATGGCCAAAAAGGAGGGGTGGAAGAACAATGGAGAAAAATCAAAACTGCCATCATAGAGGCAACTAGCCTTTGTGTGAAACAAATAAAGAAAACAAAGCGGAGTAAAAACACTATGGTTCTCAAAAAGAGGTGGCAGGGAAGGTTAAGGAGAAAAGGCTGCATTCAAAAGTATAAGGAATCACAGAAGGAGCACAACAGGGAACTGTATCAATTAAAGCAGAAAGAAGTGGGGAAGGCAGTCAGAATAGCAAAGTCCCAAACCGAGAAAAAAGTAGCCAACTCAGTTAAGAAGGGGGATAAAACCTATTATAGGTACATTAGGGAGCATAGAAAGGTTAAGGGCGGGATAGTGAAGATTAATAAAGGAGAGGGGAGGTGGGCAGAGGGAGACAGTGAAAAGGCAGAGATACTGAATGAATACTTTTGCTCAGTATTCACAAAAGAAGATGAGAAGTTACCTAAACCAGGCAGTAGAAGCACTCTGGGTAGGGGGGGTTGACACCAGTCCCTTCACAGAAGAAAGAGTCCTGAAAGAACTCTTATAACTCGAGGTGGACAAAGCAATGGGGCCTGACTAGATTCACCCCAGAATCCTAAAAGAACTAAGGGAGGACCTAGTGACACCACTGACCACACTTTTTAACAAATCATGGGGTGGTACCTGAGGACTGTAGGAAGGCAGATGTGATTCCCCTTCACAAAAGTGGGAGCAAGGCAGAAGCAGGAAACTACAGACCTGTAAGTTTGGCCTCAGTGGTAGGGAAAATGATGGACTCACTTCTGAAAGAAAGAACTGTTGAGTACCTAGAGGCCAGCGGGGCACAGGACCCAAAGCAACATGGATTTACAGCAGGAAGGTCATGTCAGATGAATCTAATTAATTTCTTTGACTGGGTGACCAAAGTAATAGACCAGGGAGGGGCTGTGGATATGGCCTACCTAGACTTTAGCAAGGCATTTGACACAGTCCCGCACAAAAGGTTAATAATCAAGTTAGCCAGCCTGGGAGTGGGCCCCAGGGTGTTAGCCTGAGTAGCAAACTGGCTACACAACAGGACACAGAAGGTAATAGTGAATGGAACACATTCCAAAGAAAGGGGAGTTACTAGTGGAGTACCTCAGGGCTCAGTACTGGGTCCAGTCCTCTTTAACATCTTTATAGGTAACATTGCAGAGGGTCTGGAGGGAAAGGTATGCCTCTTTGCAGATGACACAAAGATCTGTAACAGAGTTGATACACAAGAGGGGGTAGAAAAGATGAGAAGGGACTTGGCATGGTTGGAGGAATGGTCAGACATATGGCAACTTAAATTCAGTGCAAAGAAGTGCAAAGTAATGCACCTGGGAAACAAAAACCCAGGAGAAGAGTACACAATAGCAGGGGAGGTACTAACAACAACAAAAATGGAAAGGGACCTGGGGGTAGTCGTATCAGATGACCTAAAGGTGAGTAAGCAATGTGAGAAGTCGGTAAGGAGAGCCAGGGGATACTGGGATGCATAGGAAGGGGCATCACAAGTAGAAAAAGGGAAGTGGTTATCCCTCTATACAGACAGTTGGTGAGACCCCATCTGGAGTACTGTGTGCAATTTTGGAGACCTCATCTACGCAAGGACATAGACAGGATGGAAGCAGTCCAGAGGAGGGCAACTAAAATGGTGCAGGGTCTGCAGCTGAAACCATATGAAGAGAGACTGAGAGAGCTTAATATGTATACCCTTGATGAAAGGAGGGACAGGGGGGACATGATAGAAACTTTCAAGTACCTCAAGGGAATCAACAAAGTTCAGGAAAGTAGCATCTTTCAGAAAAAGAGATGTGTAAGAACAAGGGGGCACAATTTAAAGACAGAGGGGGGACAGCTCAGGGGTAATGTGAGAAGATTTTTTTTCACGGAGAGAGTGGTGGATACATGGAACCGCCTTCCTGGGGAGGTCGTTGGGTCTAAAACAGTGGGGGAATTCAAACATGCATGGGACAGACATAAGGCAGTTATAGTTGGGGGTTGCAGGAAGTAGGCTGTTGGTTAACTAGAATCTGCAACTTATCCAGTAGGTAGGGAAATGGGCAGACTGGGTGGGCCAAGTGGTCCTTATCTGCCATCAGAGTCTATGTTTCTATGTTGTACTCCTCCGTTGGATTTCTGTGCCCCAAATGCATGATTTTGCACTTCTTTGCATTGAATCTTAGTTGCCACAATCTTGATCACTCCTCAAGTATGTTTAGGTCCTTTCTCATTCCTCCTCCCCTCCAAGTGTTGACCCTGTTGCAGATCTTAGTGTTTTCTGCAGAGAGACATACCTTTCCTTCCAGTCCCTCTGCAGTTTCGCTTATAAAGACATTAAAGAAGACTGGCCTCAGCATGGGGATCCCTGTGGCACCCTGCTGGTCACCTCTCTCTCTTTGGATTGAATGCCATTTACCACCACCGTCTGTGTCCTGTCACTCAACCAGTTTCTGACCCAATTTACCACCTTGGGGCCCACTTCCAGGCTGCACAACTTATTTACCAACCTCCTATGTGGGACAGTGTTGAAGGCCTTGCTGAAATCTATGTAGGCCACATCCACCGCACCTCCCTGATAGATTCCTTTGACTAGGTGACCAGGGAAGTATGTCAGATTTATTTGACAACACCCCTTGGGGCCAGAGTTCTGGACCCAACATTTAAAGCCAGAAATGGGGGCATTACCATCTTAGCAGTCAAAAATACACTACAGGCTATTTACAGAATGTGGGAAAAATATAAACTCCTGCCTTCACTGTTGCCCCTTCAGTGGTTTGCCTGGAGTGATTCCTTCCCACCTTTAAGGATGGATCACACCTATAGGTGGGCACAGGTGGGATTATGTAATCCAGCCCAGCTCTTGGCAGGCAGGGGGGATGGATTTCTACACCATCAGAGAGTCCTTCAAATGAAATAATTCAGATCACTTCTCCTTCCTGCAGTTAAGAACACACATCACCAACCTCCTGGATGCTAATCAGGTCTGTCCCCAGTCTTACTACATTGATCAAGATGATGAAAGCCATTTTGGCACAAGCAGTTACGAAAGGTCAAAAATCAGTCCTGTATAAGGCACTTAGCAGTTTCTATAAGAATTGTACTGCTTCTTTAAAATCTAAATGGCAACAGGCGGGGAATGTGCTTTTAACAGAGGGGGATTGGGACAAAATATACAAAACAGTCTGTAAAGCAACCTACTCGCCCTTATGGCAGGAGTTCACATGGGAGGTCAGGACACACTATTTTTACACTCCTGTTATACAATGTAAATGAAACCTAGATCACTCTCCGGCTTGCTGGAGGAATTACACTGAGATTAGAGCTCATCATACACACATTTTTTGGCAGTGCCCAGCACTGCAGCCTTTTTGGCAGCAAATATTGACTGCAGTCCAGGAGCTATTTATTATTGCTACCCCATTAAATATGTCACACATGATCCTGGGCTTGCCTCCCCCAGAGATTCGTAGGGTGGACCACATATATTTATAGTGCATCCTCCTCGCAGACGCTCATAAGGCCATCACTTGTAAATGGCTCCAGGAGGAACCTCCTTTGTTCCAACAATGGTTAGCCATAGTCCAGAATGTCCAGGCAATGGAGGAAATTACCTATGAGGTCAACTTGAAGCCACACCTTTTTGTTCGCAAGAGGGCTCGTTGGACACTCTGGAGGGAAGCACTCCCTATGGCTCTGATGATCTAGCCCTGGCCTGACCGATGTCTCTCCTCCTCTTCCTCAGGTGCATGTCCTGGCCCCCTCCAAGCAGAAGCACATGCAATCCCGCTTTTTCTAACTGCCTGTAAAATGTAGCTGAGAACTTGCTTAAGTTTGACTGCATTCTAGAAGCGATACCAAAATGTAGTTGCAGGAGTGTATGTAGTATTATAGCGCTACAAATGTAATACTGATGATTCTCAAGGTTGTCACTGTCAATCTAATCCATGTAAGTCTGCCCTGCCATACTTTGTTGGTTGTACCCAAGCTTTTCAATAAACTTGAATTTAAAATAAAAAAAAGATTTGTTTGACACCTTCCTGCTGTGAATCCATGCTGCCTTGGATCCTGTGCTCCGCTGGATTCAAGAAATATCACAATCCTTTCCATTAGTAGTGACTCCATTTAATTTCCCCACCACCAAGGTCAGGCTGACAGCCTGTAGTGGCCAGCCTCCTCCCTGTTCCCACTTTTATGGAGAGGGACTACATTTCTCCAGTCCCCTGGAACCATTGCTTTATTGAATAGGGCTGTTAGTGGGGCTGCCAGCACCTAAGTTGTTTTAATATTCTGGGATGTATCCCATCCAGCCCCACAGCCTTGTCTTGTATCAGATTCTCACGTTCCTTTAGGACTCTTTTCTCTGTAAACGGACTGGTGTCCTCCTCTTTCCCACTGGTGACCCTATCGCCCAATAGTGGTCCATCTCTTTCCCCTTCTTCTATGAATACTGAACAAAAATACTTGTTCAGGATTGTTGCTTTTTCTAGGCCCCCCTCCGCATACACTCCTCCCTCCCTTTTTAACCTCACAATACCACCTGTAGTCTTCTTTCTTTCACTAATGTGTCTGACAAAGGTGTTACGAACATACGAAATTTGCCAGCAGATAAAGGCCTAGAGGTGTATCAAGTCTGCTCGAATGTGCAGCTAGCACCCCTTATTCTGCAGCTGCCCCTCCCTTCCACCCTTCCCCTTCATTAACCTTCCCCCTTTTCCTGTCCCATCCTCGCTTGAAGCAGTCCACTGTTCTACTGCATACCACTTCTGCAGGTAACGCATTCCACCCAGCCACCACCCTCTCTGTAAAAAAGTGTCTCCTCATCTCCCTCCTGAACCTTCCTCGCTCCAGTCTCATATCATGGCCCCTGGTGGCCCTCCCCTCCCTTACTTTGAACAGCCCCTCTGTACCTGTCTTGTTTATTCCTTTCTTGTATTTAAAGGTTTCAATCATGTCACCCCTGTCTCTCCTCTCCTCCAGTGAGTACATGTTCAACTCCCTCAACCTCCTCTCGTATGATAAGTCCCCCAGCCCCTTGATCATCTTTGTTGCCCTGCGCTGCACCCTCCAGTAACTTAATGTCCCTCTTCAGATACAGAGCCAGTACTGCGCAGTACTCAGGTGTGGTCTAACTAATGACCTATACAGTGGCAGAATCACCTCCTCCCTCCTCGAGGATATACTCCTGCAATACAACCCAGCATTTTGTTGGCCTTTGCAGCTGCCTTCCTACATTGTGCCGAGTTGTTCATTGACCCTGTAATGAGCACACCCAGATCCTTCTCCTCCTCTCTCTGGGCTAGCTGCACTTCCTCTAGCTGGTAACTCCTCCTTGGGTTCTTCATCCCAAAATGCAGCACCTTGCACTTTTTGGCATTAAACCCCAGTTGCCAGGTGTCTGACCAGGTTTCAAGCTTTGCCAGATCATCCTGCAACCCCTGCCATCCCCCTAGGTCATCCACCACCGCGCCAACATTGGTATCATCAGCAAACAGACTGATTTTGCTCTTGATGTCCCATGATATGTCTGCAATGAATATCCCAAACACTGGTCCCAACACCGAGCCCTGTGGGACACCGCTCGTCACTGTCCTTGGGTGAGAGCTCCCCCCACCCACCACCACCCTCTGTTGCCTTCCCTAGCCAGTTTCCTATCCATCTCACCAGCTTTGCACCGCCCTGTGCCTACTAACTTCCTTCCCAGCCTTCCATGTGGCACCGAGTCGAATGCCTTACTGAAGTCCAGATACAGGACATCCACTGCATGGCCCCTGTCCAGTTGCCTAGTTACCCAGTCATAGAACTCCGACCAGGTTGGTTTGGCAGGATCTGCCACGATGAAGCCATGCTGTCTGCTGTCCTGTAGTCCTTTGGCCTCTAGGAGGGCCACCAGCCCTCCTTCAGGATAGTCTCCATTAGCTTACCCACGATGGATGTGAGGCTCACTGGTCTGTAGTTTCCGGTTCATCCTTGGGGCCACTCTTGTGGAGGGGCACCACATGAGCCATCCTCCAGTCCTGAGGTACACACCCCGAAGGTAGTGAGGCATTAAATAGGTCTGCCAAAGGTCCTGCAAGGACCTCTGCCAGCTCCATCAGTACTCTGGGGTGGATGCCATCTGGGCCTGGCGCCTTGTCCACCCTCAGTGCCTTCAAACCCTCTCGAACTCTGCCCTCCATGATTTCCCCATCTGTCACCACTCCCCTCCCCCCCCCACTTCTGCCATTTCTCCCAGCTTGGGTGTCACGCCCCTTTTCTCTTTAGTAAATACTGAGCAGAAGTACTCATTTAGTGCTTCCGCCTTATCGTACCCTGCTTCCACCAACCCCACTCCTTCCTAATCCTTACTATGGTCCTTACAGCTCCTTTTCTCCTTGATGTATAAAGAAGTCCTTCTCCCTTCTTAATGCCTTGTGCCAGCCTGAGTTCGTAGATCTTTAGCTCCCTTGCTGCCCTTGTCACCTCCTTCGATTCTGTCAAGATACTCTCTGTCCTCCCCCCCTCCCGTTTCTTGTACTTCCTAAAGGCAGCTCTTTTCCTTCTTACCTTTTCCATGACTTGCTCAACCAGCTCGGTTTCTTAGCCCTAGCCTTCTTGCTCTGGGCTTTGCAGCAGAATTTGGTTGCCTTCATTATCCCCACTTTATGAGCTCCCACCCTGGTTAGTATCCATACTAGATTGAATTCTGGCCAGGTACCCTTTACACTTCCCCATCCTCCCAAAGTCTGCCCTCCTGAAGTCCAGCACTCTTGTACCAGATTCCACTCCTTCCTTGCCCATATCCAATGTGAGCCATACTGAGTGGTGGTCACCCTGACAGCGGTTCCTCCACTGTAGGGTTCTCTCACAAAGTCCCCATTTGCCAGCACAAGGTCAAGGGTATTCCCTAACCTGGTTGGTTCACTGACCATTTGTAGCAGGAAGCTGTCCTGAAGGCATCCAGCAGTACCTGCTCCTTCTGTTCCTGGTTGTTGGGATGCTCCAGTCCACTCCTGGCATGTTGAAGTCCCCACAATCACCACACTACCCTTCTCGAGGTCCTCCTGATCTGTCCCGCTGGTTCCCTGTCTAACTCCTCCATCTGAGATGGTGGCCTATACACCACTCCCATTCTAAGAATCCTATTCTTGGAATCCTGGATTGCACCAAAGTGACTCCGACTACCCTCCTCCCTTCCTCCCTTACACACTTCAGTCCTTCCTTCACATATAGTGCCACCCCCTTTCCCAATCACCCTGTCCCTGACGAAATAACCTGTACCCTGGTACAGACAGGTCCCAGTCATATATTGGGTGGCCCATGTTTCCGTGATGACTGCAATGTCCACCTCTCCTCTGCCATGAGAACCTGTAACTCTGCAGTTTTCCTCCCAAGGCTCCTAGCATTAAGGGTAACCACCTTCCACCTCCCCCAAATCCTGCCCTCCTTTCTAGCATCACCAATAGTACTTGCCATTTGTCCTTTGTCCACTGTTATGGGGGGTAGCTCATATGATTTCCCAACCTGTGGTCTCTGCATATCTCTTCCCAACTGCCACCCCCACTCCTAGTTTAAATTCCTAACTTCCTCTATATACTCTTCCATCCTCTGTTTCAACACTTTCTTTCCCTCCTCACTCAAGTGTAGTCTGTCCTTGGCATAGAGCCTACTGTCATCCCAGGTCCTCCCACCCCCCAACAGCCCATACCTTTTAGCATAACACCAGGTTCTTAGCCATCCATTAAATTCCTCTATTCTCAGCTTTCTTGTTGTGCTTGCTTTGGCACAGAAGTATCTGGAAAAAGTTACTGATCTTCTGTCCCCTCACATAATTGTGCTAGTTCCTCAAACCTCCTCTGGACTATATCTACTGTCTTGTCAGCCAGGTCGTTTGTTCCAAGATGTATAATTAAATGAGGCTTGTCCCCTACCCCTTCTAGCATATTTCAGAACAGACTGTCCCACCCTTTCCGCTGTCATTCCTGGCATGGCCTCCACCCAAATGCGACTATGCCTCTTCCCCCTTGCTACCCCACCTAACTCCTCTTAGTATTGAGTACCCCAACACTAAGATTCCACCCCTCTTACTCCCTACTTGCTTCCATTCATCTCTCTCTCATTTCCAGCTCCTCTTTTCCTCCTGCACATATTTCCCCTTACCCTGTTGCAATTCTGCCAGCAGAACTCCCCCGCTCCAGTTTGGTCCAGGCATTTATCAATTACTCCTCTAATTTCATAATTTCCTCCTCCACTTTCTTCCCTCTAGCAGTGCACAGCTGTTTTCTGAAGACCCTTCACAAATGCCCACTCCTCTCTCTTCACAGTAACCTGTTCTCCTTCCACTCCATGACTTTTGCCACTTCTTCACCTCCCTCACAAGTCCCTATCTCTTCCTTCCATTTGTCTTTTGTCTCTGACCTGGTTTCTCTGGCAATCGTTCTTCTGGCCAGGGCCTTTGTCTCTGCTTCCTCTCTTCTGACCCTCTCCTCACCACTGTTGGCTTAAATCGCCTCCCTCATCTCCCCTTCTTCCTCCCTCCAGTATTGGGCCAAACTCACCCCAATCTGCCTTGCCTGTCTTAGTTCCTCCTGCAGACCCTCAATCTCCTTTCTAAGCTTTTCTGTGTGGTTGCACACTAAACATCCTCCACTCCAGGCAATGTTTAGAAGATTGGTGCACCGCGTTGTTACAACCTACCACCCTACCCATTGCTGTGATTTTCTACCAGCGAGCCCCCACCCTTCCAGATACAGGATACCAAACACTCCCCCAAGTCTCCCTTCTCTCCCCTCTATATCAGTGCAAAACATTTTCTTTAGTTCCCTTACCTCCTTTGTTGCACACGTTTAGATATATTGAGCAACTGCTTTTTATATTCCTACCCTTCCTAGCCACACTCAAAAAGAGACTTTAAGTAGCCATTACACAACTTTCTTCAAACTCCTACTCCTCCTTTTCCCAATGCAATATCGATGCGAAGAATTAATACTGAAAGCTCCTAGATTTGCATTTACTTCCCTTCCACTGAGAGAGCAGTCACCTCTTCACTTGCTGCTGTTCCTTTCCTGGATGTCTGCTTCTGCTAATATGCTTCCTTCCCCTTCTGGCTTCATCAAAAGGTAACTGCAATCTCCTTTCTTAATTGCCTGGGCTGTTTTTTCTTCTGTTTGCACCTTTGTGCTCCTGACTGCTTTCCCCGCCTCCCTCTGCTTTTCTAGATACAGTTACCTGTCTTCCCCACTTTGTGTTTCCTTGTACCTCCTGAAAGCTAGCCTTTTCTCTCTTACCTTCTTGGCCACATCATTTGGAAAAGAGGCAGAGGGACCATTTTTCAGGCCACAGTCCTGCTAACCTGGTGCTGTTATTCCTTGGAGATTAGAGCCATGACTACACAGCTATCCCTCTGTGGCCTAGGCCTTTAACGTCATCTCTCTACCCCTTTCCAGCCCCGATAGACATCTGGGCAGGTATTCTGTACCCTTGGTGTCTCTAGGAGCCATGCCACATCCCTCTTCTGGGGTCCAGCTCCTAGAAACTCCCACTGGAAATAGGCGTCTGGTGCACGACCACCTCTCGGCCTCAGAGTCTGCAGAGTTTGATGCCTGGGGCTGTAGGGTTTTCTCAGTGGCACGCACCATGCCGTGCATTTTCTGCACACCAAGCACATCAGGTGACCTATGGCAGGCACCAGTGGACAAAGCTGGGTCAGCTCCTAGCATCTTTGCTGGATTGCAAGGGAACCAGATTGGCCATTCACCTTTCCACCCAAGGTCTGGAGCTGGTGAGGCACCAAGCGAGGGCATCTTATGACACTAATGACGTGATTTACAGGCTGGCAAGAACTGCAGTCTGCATTCAGCAGACGGCATTGCTTCATCTGTCACAATTGTCACCCATGGCCCTGTGTAGGGGAGCCATTTCTTCTCTTGCAGGGTCAGATGCTAGTTGGTGAGGCACATTCCTGCTCCCAGTCCACAGGAGCCTCTGCCTGACCCTGGCTACTCACAAGTCTCGACAGACCCGTAAGGTGTCCCTGTCTCTTTGTAGGTACCCCCCCCCCAAGAGACTGTAGGAATAACCATTTCCCTTAGGGTGGGTAAACCACCCTCGAGTGGTAAACTTGGTATTCTGACCCATAAGTGGGAATAAGTGGTGAAGATTGATTCTTGGAAGATATGCAAATTATATACTCATATAGAATAGTGGGTGGGAGACCATCCACAACAAGGTTGTATTTCCATCGAGGGGTTGATGACATCAGAGAGACCTCGAGAGCGAAGCTCAAGAGGTCTTTGATGTCAACTCCCAAGATAGAAATACAGTCTTTGTTGTGGATGGTCTCCCAGCCACTGTTTTGTATAGTATATGGCTCTTTGTGTGGTTTTACGTCTTTGAGATCCTTTACCTTGCTGTTTGCTACTGCTCTCACTCCCGCTCGCCTACGTGCTGCTTCCACTCCCTGTGGTGCCGCTCGCTCACTCTCCAAGTGCCCTCAACTGTGACCGCAACATTTATTTTAAAATTTTGGGAAAAAGCAGTGCCACACCAGAGATTTGTTGGCTATGCAAAGTCCCAACCGAGAAAAAATCGTGGTGCCACTGCCGCACACAGCTTGCTCGGAGGGTCTGCTGCTTGCTCTCACTAAATCCTATCGCCATGTTTACGCTGCTTTTCTGGGACATCCCACTGTGTCAACCAATCTGGTGGCAGGTAAAGGCTAAAAGCTGTTGTACTATCTGTAACCCCTAGATGGCGCTATCCCAGGGGCTACTACCCCTGCCTGATTTGCCACTAACAGGTTGAGGGGCCTGGATCCAATGGCGGGTGCCTCCACCCAGAGGTCAGGGTTTGCAATAGTTAAACTAACTTGGTCACAGCCCTCTGGGACACTGCAACCCCTTTCTTCCCACTAGTGGCCCACACAATATATCAGAATTACCTTCACGGTATACACTTACCCCCAGGTCTGGTTCCGCACTGGGACCTCCTGTGAAATGAGATACAGTGCAACAATCACAGTACAGTACTTTAACATAGACAAATACCTCAGGCAGTATAACTTTGCTGAAACAAGCAGCTCTGATTTATTTAGGGGGATATAACAAGGACAGGGAAATCAGGTTAATTAGCTTATCACTCTAATAATCTATTTATGGCTCTGTGCACAGGCCTATCCTTATCAGTTACTGTCCCTGGGTACCCAAGCCCTAGTGGCTAGTCCAAACCGTGGCAGCTGGTAGGGCCCTTTCACACAGAGAAAAGGAGAATTAAACAGTCAGCAGTACAGTAATTCCATTTGGATTTAATGTGGCAATTCAACAGGGAGCAACCCTGAATTAGTACTCACGACCTCCAAATAAGATAGGGTCCTTCAATGTCAGCAGGGCTCACTTGAGGTACACAAACCTCTTCACACATCCATATAAAAGAAAGCACTATACCAGGCAGGCTGCATCTGTATCCCGATCGCAATTACTGCACAATACCCGGAGAACACACAGCAGATTCAGTTCCTGACAGACCGAGTGCAATTTTCAGAATTCTTCCAGTCTTCTACAGGGTGAGCCTGGTTTCTACCTTCAGAGATCCTTTGATTCTTTTCTTGGGGACGGATTCAGTCCTAACAAGCTGTTACACGACTGCGAACTTGAACTCTGGGCCTTACACGCTTTTTGACTAAAACTGCACACTGAAAAAGCACAGGGCTCCTTCCTTCTTCACTGCCAAAGCTCAACTGAAACTCCAAACTGACAAAACTGGCACTTCCTTTGAGTTCCTCCCAGTTCTTGACTGGATTGGCTGTCACTCACAATAGACTGCTGCTGTTGGTCCAAAAGGCACTGAAGTCTAAACTACATCTCCCAGAGTCACTGCCCATACAATCTCTTGTGGCTGGCTCAGATTATGAGTCCAAGTTCTGATTCGTCCAAGGCACCATTTTAGAGCTAGCTTACCCCACACTGATTGGTCCAGTTCAGCAGTTCAAAACTAGAATGGGAACTAGCAGACACAGTTCTGACTGCAAAGAAAGCAGGTTAGACAAACAGTAATTTCATTATTACTCTAAATAATTTCTGGCAAACAGTTACATCTTTCAGATAGGTTCCTTTGCACTCCTAGTGACTGCAAAATGAAGTGAATTGGCAGCAGCTTGAGTGGTACTCAATCAAAGAAACACACAGTCCCCATACAAACTAATTATGTCTGCAAGCAGACAGCTCTTAAAGAGACAGTACCAGAGGTTCTAAAAACACTCACTGATAAATGGCTTAAATGCCAAACACCATTCAGGCTTGGAGCATTCAAGCAAGCTCCTGGAAGTCTTTTGGGAACCCCCATTTGCAGGGGGGTTACATATCGATGTGACGTCAGAACGATAGTACAACAGCTTTTTTGACCTTTGAACTGCCCTACAACAACTTTATGAGAGCCTCTGATTTCAGTGCACAATAAGAGGCAACCATATACTATAGTGTAATTGCTGATCTTCCAGAATATCTTCACCACCTATTCACACACTCGCCCACCATACCTCGCTCATTATGAGCCAGACATCTGGGCAGCTGACCCCCTTTTTTCTCTTCTTTCTGTGCCTTGGATCTGTTGCCCTCTTTCCCTTGGCTCCTTGAGCCTGTCTTTTTTTTTTTTTTTTTTATAAAAAAAAAATTAAGGGAAAGCAATCTCTGGCCTTACTCAGGTAGGGCTTGGCCCTCAAACAAAAAACAGAGAAAACAGTGGATTTTGCTCTCCTTTTCTTGCACTCCTCCCTCCCTCCTTCAGCACTCTTTTAGATGCAGTGGCTTTCCCCTGCACAGAGCTTCTGTTTTATGGTCGTAGCCTACTTCCAGTGGACTGGGTCATTTATATTTAAGATTTTTCCCCCTTATTCCCTTCTCCTATAGAGAGGCAAGGGCAGCCCCTTTTGTTTTTTCATTTGATTTTTTTCATTAAAAAACAAACAAAAAAGTGTCTAGCAGGCAAGGGGTCGCTGTTTCAGTGTTATCAGACTGTTTGGTTCTCTCCGTAATTCATGGTGTTTTTCATGAAGATTACATTATTTTCTTGGAAACAGAATTAATAATAATTTATTTGTACCGCGCCTTTTAAAAACCAAGGTGCATAACAACAAGATAAAACAACATTGAACAATGAATACAGATTCATAAAATACTAATAAAATCTAGATGAAAACAAATAAAATCATGCAGGGTAGGCTTGAAGCCACAAATATGTTTTTAGGGCCTGTTTAAATCCCTCCATGGTCATGCACTCCCGTAACTGACCTGGTAGAGAATTCCAAAGGGCTGGGGCCACATACATAAATGCACAGACCCCAGAAGATTTTAAGGAAACCATTGGAATCTCTGGCAATCCCTCGTCAGCCAAGTGAAGCGATCGCCCAGGGCAGTAAGGAATCAGAAGCTCTTTCAGGTAGTTTGTTTTCTTGTATTACCAAGACAACTCTATGGGAAGAAACCTTTCGTGGATCTCCTTAGTCCCTGTGAAAGAGGAACCCCTATAGATCTGGGATCCCTGCTGATCCCTCTCTCTCTCTCTCTCTCTCTCTGGAGCCTCTTGTCTTCGTGGCCCATACCGCCATCTGCCTGCCCAGATTACCTCGACCCCTTGTCTAAACCCACTACCCTAGGCTGTCCCTCCCACCCTCTCTCTGGTAGTCAAGTTTTATTTCTTTGTTGATTTTATACCCTATATCCTTTTTCTATCTGTTTTGATGATTTTAGCCCCTCTTCTTTCTTGGCTCACAGAACTGAACTATGCAGGGGGCCAGTGTCGGTTGCTGACCAGTCCATCAGCACCACTTCATACATGCGTCTCATGGGTGGCGCCATCACCGATATTGGCCCCCTAGTTCTAAACTGCAAGACTTTTGCTCCAGTGGGGTACTAGTGCCTACTAGACCTATAGGTGGGAATAAGTGAAGATATTTTGGAAGATCAATAATTACAGTGAATACGTAATTTTCTGTTCTGGGACCACTTCTATTCAATATGTTTAATTATGATTTTAAACTGGGGACTAGTATTGTAGTACAGTAGCTATATAGTCAAGTTTGTAGATAATACAATGCTAGTAAGAGTGATCAACAGTGAAGAGGAGTGTAAGAAATTACAACAGGACCCAAATGTATTAAGCTGTTGTTCAAATGGATGACTGATGCAATCAGTGTGGGAAAGTGCAATGTAAAGTACCTAGGGGCCAGGAACAGCAAATGGATTTATAAGTTAATGGAAACCAGTCCGCACGAAGAACCCCACATCCAAGTGTGAGGTCAGTCCCAATTTGCACTTTGTGTGCAGTAACATTTTTGTGCTTACTGTTTACTGCAGTATAGTTGATTATTATATCTGACTGATTCTGCTAACTTGGAAGCTGACATTTCTGTAACTACAAATCCTGAAATCACTGCAGATGACATCAGAGGAGGGATGCAGCAGTGGGAGATTCGGTAGCCTGCAATGCATGTTAGAGCTTTTATAAGCTCTAGGTCTGACATAGAAACATAGATTTTGATGGCAGATAAGGACCGCTTGGCCCACCCAGTCTGCCCATTTCCCTACCTATTGGATAAGCTGCGGATCCTAGTTAACCAGCAGCCTACTTCTTCCTACCCCCACCCCCTAGAATTGCTTTATGACTGTCCCAAGCATGCTTGAATTCCACCACTGTTTTTGACTCCACAATCTCCTCCGGAAGGCCGTTCCATGCATCCACAACCCTCTCTGTGAAAAAATACTTCCTTAAATTACCTCTGAGCCGCCCCCCTTCTATCTTCAAATTGTGCCCCCTTGTTCTTGACCACCTCATTTTTTGAAAGATGCTACCCTCTTGGACTTTATTGATTCCCTTGAGATACTTGAAAGTTTCTGTCATGTCCCCCCTCTCCCTCCTTTCCTCGAGGCTATACATATTCAGTTCCTTAAGTCTTTCTTCATATGTCGTCCAGTGCAGACCCTGCACCATTTTAGTTGCCCTCCTCTGGACAGCCTCCATCCTGTCTATGTCCTTGTGGAGATTGGGTCTCCAGAACTGCACGCAGTACTCCAGATGGGGGTCTCACCAACTGTCTGTACAGAGGGATAATAACTTCCTGTTTTCTACTGGTGATGCCTCTCCCTATGCATCCCAGTATCCCCCCAGCCCTCCTTGCTGCCCTCTCACATTGCATGCCCACCTTTAGGTCATCTGATATGACTACCCCAGGTCCCTTTCCATTTTTGTTGTTGTTAGTATCTCACCCCCCATTGTGTACTCTTCCCCTGGGTTTTGTTTCCCAGGTGCATTACCTTGCACTTCTTAGCATTGAATCTAAGCTGCCATACATTTGACCATTCCTCTAACCTTGCCAAGTCCCTTCTCATCCTTTCCACCCCACCTTGTTCATCAACTCTATTGCACTTCTTTGTCATCTGCAAAGAGACATACTTTTCCTTCCAGTCCCTCTGCAATGTAGCTACAAAGACATTGAAGAGGACCGGTCTCATACTGAACCCTCATGAAATCCTACTAGTAACCCCCTTTCTTCAGAGGACTCCATTTACTATTACTCCTGTGTCCTATTCTCCAGCCAATTCTTTACCCAGGCTATCATCTTGGGACCCACTCCCAGGCTGGCTAACTTGTATATTAATCTTTTGTGTAGGACTGTGTCAAATGTCTTGCTAAAATCTAGGTAGGCCATGTCCACAGCCCCTCCCTGATCTACTACTTTGGTCACCCAGTCAAAGAAATCTATCAGATTTGTCTGGCATGACCTTTCCGCTGTGAATCCATGCTGCCTTGGGTCCTGAGCCTCTCTGGCCTCTAGATACTCAACAATTCTTTCCTTCAGAAGTGATTCCATCATTTTCCCTACCACTGAGGTTAAACTAATAGGTCTGTAGTTTTCTGCTTCTGCCTTGCTCCCACTTTTGTGAAGGGGACTCACATCTGCCCTTCTCCAGTCCTCGGGTACCACCCCATCCTCCCATGATTTGTTAAAGAGGGTAGTCATTGGTGTCACTAGTTCTACCCTTAGTTCTTTTAGAATTCTGGGATGAATCCCATCAGGCCCCATTGCTTTGTCCACCTTCAGTTTTAAGAGTTCTTTCAGAACCCTTTCTTCTGTAAATGGGCTGGTATCAACTGCTGTATCCAGAGTGTTTCTACTGTTTGTTTTAAGTACCTCCCACTTCCTTTGTAAATACTGAGCAAAAATATTTGTTTAGTATCTCTCTGCCTTTTCACGGTCACCCTCTGCCCACCCTCCCTCCTCTTTATTAAGCCTCACTAGCCCTCCCTTGGTCTTCCTTCGCTCCCTGATGTACCTATAAAAGGTTTTATCCCCCTTCTTAACTGAGTTGGCTATCTTTTCCTCAGTTTGGGCCTTTGCTGTTCTGACTGCCTTCCCAGCTTCCTTATACTTTAACTGATACAGTTCCCTGTCCTGCTCCTTCTGTGATTCCTTGTACTTCCTGAATGCTTTCTTTTTCTCTTGAACCTTCACTGCCACTTCCTTTGAGAACCATAGTGGTTTTTTACATTATTTCGTTTTGTTAATTTGCTTCACACAAAGGCTTGTTACCTCTGTGATGGCAGTTTTTATTATTCTCATTGTTCGTCACCCTCCTTCCTGCCCATTTGCTGAGTGCATTCCTTGGCACTCACCCATTTTGGCAAAGTCAGCCCTCCTAAAGTCCAGTACTTTTGCCTTTGTATGGCTTGACTCTATTGCTGTGTTTATTGTGAACCATACTGTTCGATGGTCGCTAGTTCCCAGATGGCTACCCACTTCTACATCTGTAATCCTCTCTTCATCTCCATTTGAGAGAACCAGGTCTAAGATTGCTCCCTCTCGAGTGGGCTCCAATACTAGTTGTCTAATGCATGCCCCTTGTAGGGCATCTAGAATAACCCCACTCTTTGAAGTGGCTGCTGCAACTGCACTCCAGTTAACATCTGGCATATTCAGATCACCCATCAGCAATATTTCCCCTTTTTCTGCCATTCTTAGTATTCTTTCTATCATTTCCTTGTCCATTTCCTCCCCCTGAGAAGGGGGTCTGTATACAACCCCTGTGCGGATTGTGGTGCCATTGCCGGTCTCCAAATTTACCCACAGTGCTTCTTCTCCTCCGTTTTCCGTTTTGTTCTGTTGCTTTGATTCCTTCCCTTATGTAAAGAGCTACTCCTCCTCCTCTTTTGCCCTCCCTGTCCCTCCTGTAGATAGTGTATCCTGGTATGTTTACGTCCCAGTCATGGTTTTGTGTGTACCTTGTTTCTGTGACTGCCACGATATCCAGATGTTCCTCCTCCATCAAGGCCACTAATTCAGGAAGCTTGTTACTCAGACTACGGGCATTGGTACTCATTGATACTTCTTGACCAGACATTGGATGCATGTGGATGCATGGAACGGCCTTCCGGAGGAGGTTGTGGAGTCAAAAACAGTGGTGGAATTCAAACATGCATGGGACAGTCATAAGGCAATTCTAGGGGGTGGGGGTAGGAAGAAGTATCAATGACCAGATGTTTGCCAGTCCACTGTTCTCCCAGGACTAAGTACATTCCTCTATGACTGGACTTCGCTCAAGGAGGACAGCAGGAGACCAGCAAGCAAAAAACTCCAGATTGCTCTGCATGCTACTGAAGCTCCCATTGCTGCAGTCATCACTGATGTCATCTGCATGGGGATTCTGGGATTTGCAGTTACAGAAAAGCTTGGCAGTCAAAAGAATCAGATACAATCTACTATGCTACAGTAAACGGACAGGGTTTTGGGGGAGACTGTTGCCAGAATGGCAAGCAAAGGGGAGGTATTGATTATGGGGGACTTTAATCTGCTGGATGTAGATTAGACCACGTGGAGGGATTGTGGGATAACGGATGGACCAGACAACAAACTTCAGTTTCAACACACAATCTGTGTGACGTTTATTCAAAATACAGGAGATAACCTTCAACAATGGCATATTCCTTCTTCAATACATCAGTTTGCAGCAATAGACTATGTATGTCTTTCCTCTGCACTTATCAGTATCTGCTGATCTAAACTTTTCAGTGAAGACCCTTCATCCCTATGGTTGACTTGTTTGCTTGGGTGATGGGGGCTCAAAAAGAAAAAACCCAAAACAAGCTACAGTCAAAGAACTTCAGTGCAGAAGCACTAAAACAATGGTTGCCCCAAAGGACAATGACAATGATGCAAGTTTCAAAGAAACACAACATCATGGGATAATTTTTTTTTAATTTATTTATTTAGGTCTAGGATTACAAATACCTTTGAGCCAAGGCTCTTTTACAAAGGTTCCACGTCAGTTACAGTAATACAGGAAAACAATACGACAACAGTATAAGCTAAAACAGAACAGTAATCTGAATACATGTAATTGCACAGAATACTGAACAAACAGTTTGGGAAGGTAAGTTACAGAGACAATGAACAAGGTGGAGAGAGGTTGGAGGACAACGGGGGGGGGGCAACACAGTAGGGTTAGAGCAGCCAGGGGCATTGTCAACATAACGAGGGAGTGCGGGCAGTAGGGGGTTAGTGGGAGAGCAAGGGAAGATAAGTGCTAAGTGGAAGAAGAATTGATGAGGCTTGGGTAATGTTCAGGGGGCCATTTAGATGAGGCAATCACAGGAGCTAGCGGCAGTGAGAAAAAGGCAGAGCCTGGATTTGAATGTGGCAAGCGTGGGAGTGGAAATGTCACTGCAGAGACCATTTAGCCAGCTAGGTGCCCTATGTGCAAAAAATCTTTTATCTTGTGTGGTATGACAACGGAGAACCTGCAGAAGCTAAGATTCGGATCCCCTGGTGGTGCAAGGATTTTTGCTTGGGTGCAGGAGAACTTGGACTCCAGGGGGTGCAAGGCCCATGGTTATTTTCTTCACCATAATGCAGGTTAGGTACTTTATACGGTTGGTGAGTTGAAGCCAACCAGTTTGTGCATAAAGGTCACATGTATGTGTGAGATGGTGGGATCCAGTGATGAGCCAGCTGGCCTTATTGAGGGATGTGGATATGCGTCTGAGAGCAATGGCAGAGGCAGAGCCATAGATAATCGGGCCATAGTCAACAATGGAAATGACAGAGCTTTGAACAGTGACCATCAAGGCTTCTGGGGTAAGATGTTGCCTGTGCCAGAAAAGGAGGCCAAGGCGAGTATTAGCAGCTTTGGCTACATAGTCAATGTGGGCACCATAGGATAGATTAGGGTCAAGCGTGATCCCAAAGTATTTAAAGGATTGCACCTATTCAAGGGCGACTCCATGACTGGTTGTGATGGTCAGGGGGTGCAGCCTATGCTTGTTATGAGAGCTGCTGAAAAGCATAGACTTGTTTTTTTGTTTTTTTTTATAATTTAAGACCAGTTTATGTTTTGTGAACCAGTTTTCAACAGAAGCGAAGCCAAGCTAAAGGTTGTCTTGTAGGGTTGGGGGTCCTTATGAGAAGTGAGAATTACAGCATCATCAGCACAGAGGATGATTTGTTCAGAGCAAGAATTTGGAAGGGTGTTTAGGAACAGGCGGAATAGTAGGGGGCCCAGTATGGATCCCTGGGGGATGCCTGAGCGGACAGGCCTGGCATCAGAGAGGACATCTGCAGTTGTCACTCTTTGTGACCGATTTTCCAAGTAACTTTTAAACCAGGCTATAGAGTCAGGAAAGAGCCCAGCATTCAGAAGCTGCACAAGCAGTAGACTGTGGTGGACGGTATCGAATGCCTTAGTCAAATCGATAAAAACAGACCCGGTTAGCTGACCATTGTCCAGCAAGCTGTGTAAGGCACCAGTGAATTCCAGTAGGGCAGATGAGGTGCTATGTCCCTTCCTGAAACCATGTTGTTGTATACACAAAATATTGTATTTGTCCAGGAAGTCAGTGAGTTGATCTGCAACTATACGTTCAAGGGCCTTGGAGAGGGGAGGTAATATAGAGATCGGTCGGTACTTTCCATGGATGGCTCTGTCACCACTTTTATGGACCAGAGTAACAGTAGCAGATTTTCTTTTGTCGGGAAACTGACTGAGGCTAAGAGAGAGGCTGAAAATCCTTGTTAAAGGCCCTAACACTTCTTCAAGGGTGAGAGACAGCAACTTAAAGTCAAGTGACTCACTGCTAGATCTGGATTAGGAGATTGCTTTGGTATTATATTGGCGGTCTTCGTGCTTCTTGATTGCTTTGAAGTAGAAAGGCAGATGGCTAGAAGAGGGGGAGCAGCTTGGGGGAGAGGTGGGAGAGTCCTATTCCTTGAAAAAGCCAGAGGGGAGAACGCTGCTGAGATCAGTGAACGCCATATTGAAGGTATTTGTGATGATCTTTGGGTCAAGTGTAGTAGTCCCATCTATGTTTAGCAAGGTTGGGGAGGTTTTGGGCTGCTTCCCAGTAACCTCTTTAATATTGATCCAGAATGCTCTCCCATTTTCCTAGGTATCAGTGAGAACATTCTTGTAGTAGGTCGATGTTTTTTGGCCGGATAGATTTGGTGCAGTTGTTTCGGCCACGTTTGTAATTTTGGATGTCGGTTTGCATACTGGTGGCCCTGGCCAGCACCCAGAGGCGATCCCTTGATTTTAGCTGAGATAAAAGGTCGGCCGAGAGCCAGGGGTTGCAGAGGGCTTTGACTTTGTGCTTTTTAAAAGGACCGTAGGAGTCACAGGCCGCATTGAAGGTGTTGACAAAGTAGTCAAGTGCCAAGTTAACATCTGTTGCTTTGTAAATAGTAGACCAATCATGTAGACTTAGGCAGGATTTAAGGTATGTCAGCTGCCCATGAGGTAGGACTCTGCTAGTGATGACTTTTGCAGAGGCCTTGCAGAATGTGTTTGACCATTCACAGATGACAGGGGAATGGACGCTGAGTGAATCCGGAAGGACTGGACATATGCAAATCACCATGAAATTTCAGATTGACTCAGTTCATAGCAGGAATGCATGGTACCAATTTACATGCATTTAACAACACAACCAACTTAATTTCTATAATACAGTCACCTAGTACTTTTTACCTTTATCAAAAACACTTAGTGCCAAGGTATTTTCAACATTTACAGGTTTCATAAACATAAGGTGTATACATCAAGGTATTTTATGACAGTGCTACTACATATTAAATCCAACAACGATAAACACAGCCTGTTTTACATAAGCTCGGAGGTCACCACAATAACCTCCCTGTATGAGGACCTGAGAGGGAAAAGGAAAATTAAAGAGGACACTATAGCATAGTCAAGAAAGGGGGGCCCAATAGGTGGCCAACCTTATGGGCTAGAAATTGTAAAGGATAGATTAGGCTAAGAAACAGAAGAACTGTTGCAAAAGATTTAAGAAAGGTCAGTCCTCAAGAGTGGCAGGATCTCCCTGACACAGACCATTCTGGCTGCAGCTACAGGAAGAAGCAGGGCCATCCTTTACTCCCTTCAATGAGCATTACTCGGGCAGCTGGTTACAGAACCCAGTAGGAACAGGGCAGAGCTGAACATGGCACTCACAAACATGAATACCATTGCTGACATCACAGTGGGTAGCCCCTGGGTACAAAAGATCATTGTACAGTATGGTTTGGCATTCAAATTGGGTAGGAGAAAAACCACACTAGGACAAGGGTACTGAACTTCAGGAGGGCAGATCTGAAAGAAGTGGGAGACTGCCTTAGTAAATACCTTGAAGGGGGGAGGTCGTGGGGGTGAGTGTGGGCACAATGGAAAAGAATGAAGGAGAGAATAACTAAGGCAATGGCAAGCTGTTTGAAGTAGATAAACAAGGGTAAGAGGAGGAAGAGACCACTGTGGTTCTCTAAAGAGGTGGTTATGGCAGTAATGGAGAAAAAACACAGCTTTCGGGAAGTACAAGGAGACCCAGAAGGAGAGGGACAGGGAGGTATATCAAGATAAACAGAGGGAGACGGGGAAGGATGGTGAGGGTAGCTAAGGCAGAAATAGAGGAGATTGCAAAGGAGGTCAAGAAAGATGACTTTCTGCAGGGGATTAGGTACAATTGCCCGACACACATAATCCCGTAAAACTTTTACCCAACACCTAAATCCTGACCCACACAAAATGCCAATGGAGATAAAAAGCTAAATGTCAGAATCCCGACATTTGCTGTGTCTGGCTTTGTCGGACTTTTTGCTGCAGGAAGTAGGGAGCTAGAGAAACTGCCATAGCAATACAAAATGACTAAATCTCCAGCACCAGTTTAGCTTTATTACCTCATTGAATGCCACATTACCTTGCATGACTTTTTGTAATCAGAAACCGTTGTGCTGACAGCTGTTTCCTGACATTTCAAATCAGTTGATAAGGAACAATACAAAGTTAATTGATCTCTGTTTTGTTCTTGTAAAAAAAAAAAAAAAAAAGTAGTATACTATACCAAAGACTGGAGACATATTCCTTAGATCCAGATTTGTGAGAGATTTCTGAGAGACTGAAAAGCAGTCGACAGTGTACAGGAGTGGCAACATTACACGTGACCTTTGCCCTTCACCCTTTTTGCTATCTGGTTTGCTTCTTAAAGCGGCAACACTAAATTATGTTAATTCTGAAATCATGCTTACCTTTGCAGATGGGTTTTCCTTGTTGTGTAACTCGCATAGTCCACATGCAATGTGAAATGGTAAAAGTCCACTTTACTTTAATTGTCAGGAAACTGTTAAAAGTCAATACTTTATTTCAAAGCTTTAAAAAGAGTTTTTAAAAGTTTGTAAACATCCTTGCTTGATCTTCCTGGACATAAAGTCTCCACCACTCATTCATACTAATGGGAGTTCGCCGGAGGTGCTATGACCCAGCGAGAGCAAACCTTTTCAAGAGGGCCGGCGCCTGAGATGGAGCCGCAAGGATGCGGCACTGCGAGCCCCGGCTTGAGCAGTAATGACTATCTCAGCGTCGACCCTCCAGCTGCCTCAGTTCCTTTTTTCCCGCCATCGAGTGCGCTTTAGTGACAATGATGCTCTGCAGCCGGAGTTAAACTTCTCTAACAGCAATAGTTCAGTTTATTGTTTTGTAGAATTATTTCGAATCAATACCGATTATATATTTTAATTGTACAACAGAAGTCTTCAGCCCTCCACGGAGTTGGCCATGAACGGGTCAGATGACTGCAGGGAGACTTTGTATGAAAGCTGTTCAGTCAGCCGGGCCGGGTCCGGTCCGCTGCCCTCCCTGGAGGGGGTTCTGACAGGTGATGGTCCAGTGCTCAGGGGATGAGCGGTCCCCCACTAAAAGGAAATGGTCCCATTCTCGGCGCTGTTCGGCCTAGGGTTCTTCTTCGACACATAGGTCGAAGAAGAAATAGCATCACTGAGTCACCCTCTAGTGCGTCTGCCATTACACAGTTGGGTTATTAGACCAGCCACGGTCTCCACCTCTGTTGAGTCACTGGTTTCTGTCTCTGGTAGCCAACCTCCTTGACACCAGAGCTCCTCCCGCTATTGGAGGGCTTCCGATAATTTCTTTCACCAGTGGGCTACTCTTATGGAGCAGTGGGCTCGGAGGTTGGTCAATTGCCAGGCCAGTCAGTCCGGCATGAGGGCAGCCCGGGCCATTTGGTTTCGGAGGGACAGGTAGGGCGGTTGGGCCTTCCTAGTCACGCGGCACCTTCTTTGGTGCCATCGACTCCACGCTTGGGTGTTTATCCCCCTCACATGGCTGCGCTGAAGGGGTCCACACCAATGCCACTATCTCCTGCCATTTTTCCCTCTTTTACCTCAAATCGCAGTTTTCAGACCCCTGGGACTCTCTTGGCACTGACTGTGGTGCTGCGGGTTCTTTCGGCGACGCCGCAGCCTCTGTTGGCGCCATGCGTAGCGCTGCAGGCGCTGTGTGAGGCTCTGGGGGCTCTGTCGGTGCCGTCTTTCTTTTTCTGTTCTTCCTCCTGATTTTCACTCCTTTCCTGTCTACACAGTCCCCCCAGACTGTCAGGAGATGATTTTGAGCCTGACCCAGTCTTCGCCTGGGTAATGATGTTAATGACACTGCCCTGGGAGCAGGGATCAATCCTTCTGCAGAGCCTGTAGTTGAAGACCTTCCCTTTAAGTCTCTGCTCAAAAATTTCAATTCTACTGTTTCTCTCCAGACTACAGAAATCAATCCTGGGAGCCTTTTGCGACTCCAGTATCTTCATATCCCAGAGATCCCTTGGGGTTTAACCCCTCCGGTACAGCCCTCTTTCAGGACCCTCTCTCAGATGATATGGAAGAATCCGGCTCTCATTTCTTCCATGGCCAAGTCCATAGACAGGAAGTATGCCCCTCCCAAGGATTGCCCCATTTTGGCCTCACAAGCCTTTGCTGATGCCATTGTGGTCTTGGCAGAGAATAAGGCTGTCCTTCCTCAAGGATCTATAGCCCAACCAATGAACAAAGAATCTCACAAGATAGACACCTTAGGTAAGAGAGTCTTTGCTGCCTCAGCCCTGGGTATGCGCATTGCCAGTTAACAGGGCTATTTTGATCAATATGAGTATCTACTTTGGCATTCCCTCAAAGAAATGGTAGAAGCTCTGCTCGAATCAGAAGTTAGCTCAGAGCTACTCCAGACCATAACTAGGGGTATCAAATCCAGTAACCAACAGGTTAAAGCTGCAGGCGGCGGCAGCTGGCATCTGTACTCGCCGCCACTCTTGGCTACGTACTTCGAGCTTCACGAATGATGCCCAGCAGCAGGTCATGGCTTTACCTTTTGACGGTATGTATCTGTTCAGGCCTCAGGTGGAGCAAGCTCTGGAGGCCAGGCAGAAGACTAGATCTGCCATTAAGACGGCTAGACCTGCACCCACCCCCTCCTGAGGAGGTGCGAACAAGCGTCAGTTTCACAACCGTCAGTCCTTTCGGGGCAGAGGAGGTTTTAACAAAAACCACAACCCTCAGCCACAAAAGAAAGTGCAGCAGAAGACACAAGGGCCCAAAGCTCCCAGAGTCGCCTTCTGAGTTTCTGGCCAAGGTCCCACCTCAGCTGTCCGAGGGGGACTCCTCCTTAGTGGTGGGAGGACATCTGACTCTGTTCTACAATCAGTGGAAATCTATAACATCAGATAAATGAGTCCTTCGGATAATCCGTGAGGGGTACTCTCTCAATCTTTCAGAAACCTCTCCGGATCATCCTCCCAAACGATAGCGCAGGCTGTCGGCAGTACAGTCAGACCTTCTTGCTTCCGAGGTACAAGGCCTCCAGAACAACAGGACAGTAGAAATAGTTTCACTGGATCAACGAAATGCAGGTTTCTACTCCCATTACTTTCTGGTCCCAAAAAAAACTGGCGGCATGTGCCCCATTCTGGATCTCAGAAAGTTAAACAAGTTCCTTCACAAGGAGAAGTTCAAGATGATATCACTAGGTACCCTGCTACCTTTGCTTCATCGACACGATTGGCTAGCCTCCCTGGACATGCAGGATGCTTACCAACACATTCTAATACACCTGAAGCACCCCAAATATCTAAGGTTCATGGCATTGGGTCAACATTATCAGTTCAGAGTCCTGCCCTTTGGGCTATCCTCTGTGCCTCAAGTTTCTACGAAGTGTTGTGCAGTTCTCGTGGCGCACCTCAGGAAAATCAGAATACAAGTGTTCCCATATCTGGACAACTGGCTTCTAGCAAATTCCTCCAGGCAAGAGACTCTGGAGGCCATTGCCATGGCCTCAGACTTCCTCATGTCCATGGGAGTCCTGCTGAATCTCAACAAGTTGCAATTGCAGCCCTCCCAGAAGCTCCTCTTCATAGGAACTCTTCTGGACACCTCCTGTGTGAAGGTTTTTCTTCCAGAGGACAGAAGGAGCGATATCTTACAGATGGACCGATTACATCAGAGAACACAGCTTGGTTCCAGCTATCTTGATGCAACAGATGCTGGGCTTCATGGCATCCTCAGTGTTCACTGTACCCCTAGCTCATCTCCATATGAGAACCTCTTGGATGTTCAATACTCAGTGGTCCCCAACCACTCACCCTCAGTCCTTTCTCATCAAGGTGATGGAACCTCTGAAGAGGTCACTCACCTGGTGGTCGCAGGAGGACAATCTTCTGGAAGGATATCCCTTTGCCCCTCTGGATCATCAGATCTCCATTACCATGGACGCATCCCTGATGGGTTGGGGAGCCCACTGCCAGGATCTCCACACCCAGGGTACGTGGACTCAGGATGAGTCCCAACTTCACATAAACGTCGTGGAAATGAGAGCCATCCTATATGCAGTCCGAGCCTTGAAGGACATACTCTGTCACAAGAACATTCTCCTTCAAATGGACAACAAAGCAGTGATATACTACATCAACAAACAGGGAGGTGCACACTCTTACGCTATTATGACGGGAAGCAATGAGAGTGTGGGAGTAGTGCCTGGAACACAAGGCTCTGATTCAGGCAGTTTACTTGCCAGGAGTACAAAATGAACTGGCAGACGGATCCTCACGAGTGGTCGCTCGACTTAACCATTGTTCAGTCACTCTTTAAAGAGTGGGGCACTCCAGACCAGGACTTTTTTGCATCCCCACTCAGTGCAAAACTGCCTCTCTTCTGCTCCAGAAATCCAGGACCTGGCGTTTTCTGTCAGGATGCGTTCAGGCTGCAGTGGACAAGACTCTTTCTATATGCCTTTCCTCCTCTTCCCCTAGTTCAGAGGGTACTTCTCAAATTGGAGTCTTGGGGGGGGGGCAGAATGATTCTCATTGCCCCCTTCTGGCCTCGGCAGATAGGGTTTCCGCTACTCAACAGTCTGTCAGAAACCCCCCTGAAGACACTTCCCCTTCAGATGAACCTTCTGACCCAGGGTCCTGTGGTCCATCCCAACCTGAGGTCGCTTCACCTTCATGCTTGGCTTCTAAAGAGATAGAGGTGGATAGGTTCAATGTTTCTCATAGAGTTTCAGATATTCTTTTGGCTGTGCGTGAGCCGGCCACTAGAAAAACCTACACAGCCAAATAGAAGCGTTTCTCTATCTGGTGTGCAAAATCCTCTTGGAACCCTTTTTCCTGCCCACCAAATAAAGTCTTGGAGTATCTTTTAGACCTCTGAAGTACAGGTCTGCAATACTCCACAGTCAAAGTTCATCTTTGTGCCATTTCAGCATATCACAAGCCAGTACTTTCCATGTCACTGGCTCAGTTGCCTGTAGTTAAGAGGTTTCTTGGGGTATTCTGCATACTAGATCTCTTATCAGACGTCCAGTCGCAGCCTGGGACATTAACCTTATACTAGACGTGCTCACTCGTAAACCCTTTAGAGCCTCTAGCTACTTGTAACTTGAAGTTCCTCACTTGGAAAACGGTCTTCCTGGTGGCCATTACTTCGGCCCATAGAGTTTCTGAAATACATGCACTGGTCACAGACCCCCCCCCCCCGTACACTGTATTTCACAAGGACAAAGTAGTTCTTAGGACTCATCCTAAGTTTCTCCATAAGGAATTCCATCTAAACCAACTTTTAGTCCTACCTACCTACTTTGTGAACTTACAGAATGAAGGGGAGCGTACACTTCATTCACTGGATGTTAAGAGAGCACTGCAGTTCTATCTAGATAGAACAAAAGAAATTTGCAAGGCTCAACAACTGTTTGTTTCCTTCAGCGAGACCCCGGCTGGATCAGCCTGTCGCTATCAGATGCATTTCAGCGTGGCTGGTGGCATGCCTTTGCCACTGCTATTCTATGGCACAGGTCAAGCTGGAAGGCAGAGTATATGCTCACTCCACCAGAGCAGTTGCGGCATCTCTGGCAGAAATCCTCAACGTGCCCGTTGCAGATATTTGCAATGTGGCTACCTGGAGCTCCATGCATACTTTTTTTAAGCACTACGCCTTGGATATCCATGCCAGATGACATCTGTCGTTTGGCAGGACCATTCGTAATGGACTTCTGACCTAAGCACGTGAGCTCTTTATCTCCTGCCGCCCATCTCGGGGGATTATTTAGCTTGGTACTCTCCCATTAGTGTGAATGAGTGGTGGAGACTTTATGTCCAGGAAGATATGGAAATTACATACCTACCATAATTCTTGATCTTCTTGAATGAAGTCTTCATGACTCATTCATACGCCCACCACCCCCGAGCTCACTTCTCTGTTTATGGTCTTCACTCCCTCAATGGCTGGGCTGTGAAGACTTTATTTTTGACCTTTCTTACACGGGTCATTCGGACTATCTTATGTCCGATTTTTAGGCAAGTCCTTCTAGGTTAATTATGCTGCACCTCCTCGGAAAAAAGGTACTGAGGCGGTTGGAGGGTCAACGCTGAGATAGTCATTACCTCACGAGCCAGGGCTCGCGGTGCTGCTTCCTCGTGACTCCATCTCAGGCGCCAGCCCTCTTGAAAAAGTTTGCTCCCGTTGGGTCCTAGCGCCTCTGGCGAACTCCCATTAGTGTGAATGAGTGGTGAATGTGTCGTGGACAGCCAGTTCTGAGTGCTGTAGTATCATTTTTTTTGTAAAATCAGAATGGGTTATGGACTGTATGTCATGAGAGATGCTGAGAAATCTGGTGCTCTTGAGTGACCTCGCTCACCCCAGGTCTCAGCTGAGAAAGATGAAAGCCATGAGAAACTGCTGAAACAGCATGTGAGATCACACACACACACAGGTTTTAGATACTAGGTGTTACATGGCAGGCCAGAAGCTAATTACAGAGTAGAACAGACCTTGATCAAGGATCTCCTGTTTTATCTAAAGTTAATTACAGGCTGGAAGAGGCTTGAGTTGAGCATCCCTTTTATGACATTTCAAGAGGAGGAAGCCAAGTTTAGTAAACTGGTGCAAAATCATAAATGCTGATGTCTTTGTGAGAGGGGAAACTGATCAATAGATCAAAGAAACGTCTTTGGAAGGACGTGAGTCATGCTGAGGATTGCAGAATTTAATACTTGGAAAATACATCCTGTTTTTATATAGCTACAGTTTTTTTTATATGTTCTGACAGGGAGGAGCTATGTGACCTCATGCAAAATAGGTGGGTAAAACAGCTTTTTAAAGATGATTCTGTTTGCCTTCAGACACTTTTATCTAGACTCTGACAAAGAAACATCTTTGGAGCACTTTAAGCAGGTATTTAGAGACTAAGTACTGTAGTAAGAATTGCACTGTTTAAAACCTTGTTCTTTTATAAGATTTGTATGTCTTGTGATATAATAGTTCTGTACTGTATGTTTTACATATTATTATGTGTTTTAGTAAAATTCTTTTTAGAGCATACTTGGTCTGTCTTTGAATTTCTTTCATTTGTAAGAAAAGTATATATGGTTATAGCAGACACTAGGCATTAAGCTTGAATGGTGATACCAAACTGGAAAGAGAAACGTTTTAAATATGAGGTCTTTATTAAAGTTTTTAAGGGTTCGTTTCTGTACACCTAATTAGGTGCCCGTAGGCAAAGGTATCTGAGCCTGTACATTGGGTACGCTAACAAGAGGTTCACAGTTTGAATCCCTCCAAGACTGGAGACCAAAGGTTGATCCAAACTCACAAAACAGACAAGAGGGTTATCTTGTTCTGTTAAACTGTTCACAAGACTGCGCTCGGAGGTTGGCACTTTGAGAGTAGAGGGCTGACCTGCTGAGTGGGTTTGTGACAGATTGGTTGGCAGCGGTTGCATAATTATGGTATTACAAGCTTTTATTGTTCTGTGTCAGTGTGAGACCGTCAGCTTAGTTGCAAAGAAAGAAAAAAGGCAGAGTTTTCTTTTAAAAAGGAAACAACTATATCACTTGGCGTACAATCCAGTTCCTACCCATTTAATTTTTTTTCTGAAGTGCAAGTCAGAGTAGCCATAGTCAGGGAAGAAGATGGCTTCTGACTACAGCAGGCACACTGTAGATTACTTGAAGCAGTTGTGGTGTGACAGAGGAGTCCCGTTCGAGGTGACAGCCAAAAAGCAGAACCTCATAGATGCCCTTATGGTAGCGGATACCCAGAGCAGCAATCCACGGACCGTGACTGGAAAGGACCAAACCTCGAGTGTGGCAGGGCTAGCAGCCAGTGCAGTATCCAGATCCGATGAGGAGGGCAACAGGGCCACTGTCAGTGAAGGGGCCAGAGCAGCAGGGGAAGTTCACCAGTATCCTGAATCCAGAGGTACTCAGGCTGCAAATTGAGTTGCGCAGGATGGAACTGGAGTTCCAGGAGAAGAGAACGAGAGAAACGAGAGGCGGACAGTGAGACAGAGCGAGAACGCCGAGAAGCGGACCGTGAGGCAGAGCGAGAATGCTGAGATGCAGACCGTGAGTAGTGTGAGCACCAGCGAACTACAGAGGAGTAGAGGGTCTGTCCTGCTGAGTGGGTTTCTGACAGATTGGTGGCAGTGGTGGGATTATGCCACCCGGTACCCAGAGGCAGTCGCCCTATCCTCACTGAGGACAGACAAAGTGGCAGATGCCTTACTTTGGATTTTCTCCCATGTTGGGTTTCCGCAGGAGGTAATCACAGATTGAGGGGGTTCCTTCATGTTGGACCTGATGAAATGTTTATGGGAGAAGTGTGGGGTGGTGCAGAGATGCACGACACCCGTATCACCCACAAGCCAATTGGCTTGTGGAAAGATTCAGTGGTACCCTAAAGTCAGTGCTCCGGGCGTTTGCTGAACAGCATGGGAGGGACTGGGAGAAATACCTTCCCCACCTGTTTACATACAGGGAGGTGCCCCAAGAGTTGACAGGATTTCCCCCCTTCGAACTCTTATATGGACGCCGGCTACGTGGGCCCCTAGACTTGATCTGGGAGGACTGGGAAGGCAAACACACCACCCAGGGAACTCGCATTGTGGATTACGTCCTTAGGTTTAGAGAAATGCTGAAGGAGCTTATTGGGACAGCCCAGAGCAACCTGGCAGCTGCCCAACAGAGATAAAAGGTGTGGTACGACCGCAGAGCCAGAGGTCGCTTGTACATGGTGGGTCAGGAAGTCATGATCCTTATTCCGTCCGAAAAGACAAGCTGCAAGCTGAGTGGGCAGGACCGTACAAAGTGGTGAGGAAGGTAAATGATGTGAACTACATTGTGGAGTTACATAGAAACATAGTTGTCAGTGTCAGTGGCTCGGTAGCATACTCGCCTCTGAGGCCGGGAGATCAGAGGGCTGTGGATTCAGTTCCCACATCTGGCACTTGGTTTAATATTCCAGTACTGACACTGTAGTGCAGCATGAGAGGGGTGCTGCACTTCTGAGGTGCCGTCTTTCAGATGAGACGTTAAACCGAGGCCCCATCTGCCTGGATTGGTGGTAGTTCAGGTGGATATTAAAGATCCCATGGCACTTATCGAAAAAGAGTAGGGGAATTTCCCCGGTGTCCTGGCCAAATTACCCTCATTCACTAAAAATACCACCAACAGCTTAATGTGGTTCAAGGTCAGTTGGCATTCATCTGTATCCCCTTCCCCCGGGTCGTGCCTGAAAATAGGCAGGATTTGTCTAGTGCACTTACCCGGTCAACAAAAGCTAAATAAATAAATAAATAGTTACATAGAATTTGACGGCAGATAGGGACCGCTTGGCCCACCCAGTCTGCCCATTTCCCTACCTGATGGATAAGTTGCAGATCCTAGTTAACCAGCAGCCTCTTCTTCCTACCCCCACCCCCTAGAATTGCCTTATGACTGTCCCATGCATGCTTGAATTCCACCACTGTTTTTGACTCCACAACCTCCTCTGGAAGGCTGTTCCATACATCCACAACCCTCTCTGTGAAAAGTACTTCCTTAAATTACCTCTAGCACCTTATATCTTCAAATTGTGCCCCTTGTTCTTGCACACCTCTTTTTTGAAAGATGCTACCCTCTTGGACTTTGTTGATTCCCTTGAGGTACTTGAAAGTTTCTATCATGTCCCCTCTCCCTCCTTTCCTCGAGGCTATCATATTCAGCTCCTTAAGTCTCTCTTCATATGTCTTCGGTGCAGACCCTGCACCATTTTAGTTGCCCTCCTCTGGACAGCTTCCATCCTGTCTATGTCTTTCGGAGATTGGGTCTCCAGAACTGCACGCAGTACTCCAGATGTGGTCTCACCAGCTGTCTGTACAGAGGGATAATAACTTCTTGTTTTCTACTGGTGATGCCTCTCCCTATGCATCCCAGTATTCCCCAAGCCCTCCTTGCTGCCCTCTCACATTGCTTGCCCACCTTTAGGTTACCTGACAGAAGACGGACAGAAAGGATGTACCATGTCAACATGATGAAGCCATATGCAAGTAGGGCTGACATGGTGTTTGCAGTGCGTAGTCATGGGAAGGGGATGGACAAAGGAGACCCCCTTCTGGATTTGCTGGAATAGAGCATGCAGGAGTCCTCTGTGGAGGCAATAAAATTGTCTCCCCAGCTGGTCCCGGACCAGATCCAGAAAGTAAGGGAGGTTTTAGCAGACTTTGCCCTGTTGTTTAGCGCCAAGCCTGGATTAACCTCCTTAGCGACTCACGGTGTGGAGGCAGGGACACAGACGCCCATACGGCGGACAGCATATCTGGTGTCCGAGGCTATCCAAAAGGACATTAGGAGGGAAGTGCAGGAGATGCTGGATTTAGGGGTAATTCAGAGATCCCACAGCCCCGGGCCTCACCCGTAGTCCTTGTGCCTAAGCCAGATGGCTCTGCTCATTTCTGTATGGACTGTCATAAACTGAATGCAGTCACAAAGTCAGATGTCCACCCGATGCCCCGAATGGATGAACTCCTGGACAAGTTGGGAGGGGCGACTTACCTTACAACCATTGACCTGACAAAGGGGTAGTGGCAGGTAGAGTTGACAGACAGAGCTAGGGAGAGGTTGGCCTTCATCACTCCAATAAGTTTATTTGAGTTTAAAGTAATGCCTTTCGGAATGAAGAAGGCCTGCCCACTTTCCAAAGGTTGGTGAACCAGGTGTTGAATGGTGCTGAGGAGTATGCAGTGGCATACCTGGATGACATTGCATCTTTAGTACCAGCTAGGAGGAACACCTATCCCACCTTATGGAAGTGCTGGACAGGATACAGAGGGCCGGACTCACTGTCAGAGCCGAGAAGTGCCAGGTGGCCATGGGGAAGTGGCATACCTCGGCCATGTGGTAGGCCGGGGACAGCTCCATCCAAACCAAATAAAGATAGAGGCGATCCAGGTGTGGCCCAGACCAGAAACCCAGAAGTAGGTCAGGAGTTTTCTAGGGACAGCAGGGTACTACAGAAAATGTGTACCCAATTACGGTGCCCTGGCTGCTCCCCTATGTGACCTGACAAAGAAAAGGATGCCCAAGAAAATTACCTGGGACCCAGCCTGTGAGAAAGCCTTTTCCAAACTAAAGGAGACACTGTGTAAGGCTCCTGTTTTGACAAGTCCTGACTATAGCAAGACCTTTATAGTTCAGACTGACTCCTCAGACATGGGTATTGGGGCAGTACTGAGTCAGACATCCAGCCAAGGGACAGATCACCCAGTAGTGTACCTGAGTAGAAAGTTACTTCCCAGGGAGCAAGCGTAGTCCACGGTGGAAAAGGAGTGTCTTGCCATAGTGTAGGCCCTAAAGAAATTAAAGCCATACTTGTATGGGCAGCATTTTATGGTGCAGACTGACCACAACCCCCTGGTTTGGCTGACGCAGATGGGGAAAAACAATGGTAGATTTCTAAGATGGAGTCTTGTTTTGCAAGGGTATAATCTGACAATCGTACATAGGGCTGGAGCGAAGAACCAGAACTCAGATGGGCTGTCTAGGGTCTATGAGGAGTGAACTGATTTTGGAAGCTCATCCCATGCAGGGGATAGAGCCCCCAGATTCAGTCTAGGTGGGGAGGATTGTGACGTGGACAACCAGTTCGGAGTGCTTTAGTATAATTTTTTGTAAAATCAGAATGGGTTATGGACTGTATGTCATGAGAGATGCTGAGAAATCTGTTGCTCTTGGAGTGACCTCGCTCCCCCCCCCCAGGTCTCAACTGAGAAAGATGAAAGCCATGAGAAACTGCTGAAACAGCATGTGAGATTACACACACCCAAGTGTTACATGGTAGGCCAGAAGCTAATTATAGAGTAGAACAGACCTTGATCAAGGATCTCCTGTTTTATCTAAAGTTAATTACAGGCTGGAAGAGGCTTGAGTTGAGCATCCCTTTTATGACATTTCAAGAGGAGGAAGCCAGGTTTAGTAAACTGGTGCGAAATCATAAATGCTGATGTCTGTGTGAGAGGGGAAACTGATCAATAGATCAAAGAAATGTCATTTGAAGGACATGAGTCATTCTGAGGATTGCAGAATTTAATACTTGGAAAAGACATCCTGTTTTTATATAGCTATAGTTTTTTTATATGTTCTGACAGGGAGGAGCTAGGTGACCTCATGCAAAATAGGTGGGGAAAACCAGATTTTTAAAGATGATTCTGTTTGCCTTCAGACACTTTTATCTAGACTCTGACAAACAAAACATCTTTAGAGCACTTTAAGCGGGTATTTAGAGACTAAGTACTGTAGTAAGAATTGCACTGTTTAAAACCTTGTTCTTTTATAAGATGTGTATGTCTTGTGATATAATAGTTCTGTATTGTATGTTTTACATATTATTATCTATTTTAGTAAAACTCTATTTAGAGCATACTTGGTCTGTCTTTGAATTTCTTTCATTTGTAAGAAAAGTATATATGGTTATAGTAGACACTAGGCATAAACTTGAATGGTGATACCAAACTGGAAAGAGAAGCATTTTAAATATGAGGTCTTTATTAAAGTTTTTAAGGGTTCATTTCTGTACACCTAGCTAGGTGCCTGTAGGCAAAGATATCTGGCCCCCCGAAGACAGAATTATCTGAGCCTGTACATTGGGTACGCTAACAAGAGGTTCACTGTTTGAATCCCGACAAGACTGGAGACCAAAGGTTGATCCGAACTCACAAAACAGACAAGAGGGTTATCTTGTTTTGTTAAACTGTTCACAAGACTGCGTTCGGAGGTTGGCACTTTGAGAGTAGAGGGCTGACCTGCTGAGTGGGTTTGTGACAGTGGAGACTTCGTCCAAGACGATCAAGAATTACAGTAGGTATGTATTTTCCATTTCTGTCAAAGGCTGAGGTTGTGTGCAAAGCATTTGATCTAGTTGTCCGTTCCTAATTAATTTTGCAATTTCTAAACCGATTTGAAATGTCTGGTAATGTGGCATTCACCGAGGTGAGCTAAACTGGTGCTGGAGATTTAATTATTTGTATTTTGCTACACTGCAAAAAGCCCTACTTTGAAAGCAGGATGATTTCGGCTATTTACTGTTTTACTGTGCTCTGACATTCGGGATTTCAGCAAGTCGAGAAAATGATAGTTGGGCATTTGAAATTCGGGCATTTGAAAGTCAGACTTTTAAACAAGTTGGGATTCGGGTGTCGGGGAAATTAATGATGGGATTGTGACTGTCAGGAATTAGTACAGATCCCTCTGCAGGTATGTGAATAAAAAGAGGAAAGCAAGGGGTGAGACAGTGAGGATCAGATGAATGAGGGGGACTGTGCAGAGGAAGATCAAGAAAAAGCTAAAATTTTAAATGAGTACTTCTGCTTGGTCTGCACAATGGAAAAGGAAGGGGACAGATACAAGCCCATTTTCAGAGGAGAGAATCAGAAGGGTATTGAAAGCCCTGAAGGAAAACAGTGTGATAGGGCCAGATGGAATCCACCCTAGGGTACTAAGAGAACTCCCTCTGGCAACATTATTCAGCACCTCATTGGAGAGAGGGTTAGTTCCAGAGGACTGGAAGAGGGCCAATGTGGTTCTTCTGCACAAGAGCAGCAACAGGGAGGAGGCTAGTAATTACAGACCAGTCTTACATCAGTGGTGGGGAAATAAATGGAAACCCTTCTGAAGAAGAGACTGATGGAGTACCTGTAGGTAAATGGGCTGCAGGACCACTGGCAGCATGGTTTCATAGGGGCAGGTCATTTCAAATGAATTTCATAGATTTCTTTGACTAGGTGACTAGGGAATTGGATCTGGGGAGGGCAATGGATGTGACCTATCTGAACTTCAGTAAGGCCATTGATACTGTTCCACACAGGAGGCTAATTAAGAAACTTATCAACCTGGGGGTCGGGGAGAAGGTGGTAAGCTGGGTATCAAGCTTGTTGAAGGATAGGAGGCAAAGGGTGGTGGTAGATGGCAGTCACTTGGGGAATTGAGAGTGACCGGTGGAGTACCCCAGGGATTGGTACAGGGGCCTGTCCTCTTCAGTGCCTCTAAAAGTGACATAGCTGAGGAACTGGAGTGGAAGGTGCATCACTTTGTGGATGAAACAAAAATCTGCAACAGGGTGGACACCCAGAAAGGGGTCGAGAGAATGCAGAGAGATCGGAGAAACTAGAGAAGTGGTCTACTGTGTGGTAGCTAGGTTTCAACGCCAAAAAGTGCAAACTCGTGCACCTGGGGCATTGAAACCTGAGGGCTGTATATAAGATTGGGCAGGGGGTACTTGCAGTCACTAAGCAAGAGAGGGACCTTGGGATAATTGTATCTGATGATCTCAAGGTGGCAGTGCTACAAGACAGTAGACAAGGCTGGCTAGATGCTGTGGCTTATAGGTAGGGGATATCTAGCAGAAGAAGGGAGGTGCTGTTGCCACTGTATCGCTCACTAGTGAGACCCCACCTAGAGTATTTTATCAAGTTTTGGTGACTGCACCTCCACAAGGACATTGACAGGGCAGAAGTAGTCCAGAGGATGGCTACCAAAACGGTGTGTGGAGGGGGGGTTGCACAAGAAACCATACGAGGACAGGCTGCGGGAGCTCAACATGTACTCCCTGAAGGAGAGGAGAGTGAGAGAGGACATGATTGAGACCTATAAGTACCTCACGGAGGTGTACAAGGTGCATGAAGGGGAGTCTCTCAGAGGAGCAAGAATAACAAAACACTGGGACATGCTATGAGGTTTGAAGTGGGGGTGGGTGATTAAGGAAAGGAGAAATTGTTAAACCAGGAAAGGCACACTAAGCCAGAGCTTGTTTCCAGGTGCGACCTGGGAGCACAAGAAAGTTGAGTGACTTGCTCAGGATCACACAGTATGCAAGTGGGGGCTGAAGGGATTCAAACCCAGATCTCCAGGTTTGCAGCTCAGTGCCCTTAACCACTACACTATACTGCCTCCTAGAGGGATGTGAGGAAATATCTCTTCACAGGAAGGGTGGTAGATGCCTAGAAAAGCCTGCCGGAAGAGTTGATGAGGCCAAAGACAATTGAGAGCTTCAAGCATGTGTGGGATAGGAACAGGGGCATAGTAGATAGAGGAAAGTGAGCAGGGAGGATCACCTGTGACCAAATAGGGTCCAGGGTGTAGTAATAGGCAGGAAAAAAAAGGGCAGACTAGATGGGCCTGCCGATCCTTTTCTGACCAAAACATTCTGTGCTTGTATGTAAACATTAAGTAAGAAAAAAAAAATGTTGCACACAGAGTGCAAAACTGGAACCAGCCCCACACTGGTGAGGGCTCTTAGTGCTGACTCTTCCCCTTTAAATGGTACAGTATTGGATGTGACGGAGCAGGAGAGGAGCTTAGCGGTTATTATAAGCCGCGTTTACATGTCTGCTGCACTGTTACTTGCAGTCCGTTCTAGTCCTGCTTTGATCTCCTGCCCATAGAAACATAACATAGAACTTGATGGCAGATAAGGATTGCCTGGCCTACCTAGTCTGCCCATTTCCCTACCTACTGTATAAGCTCCAGATCTTATTTGATCTGTGGGCTGCCCCACATCGCAATCATTTCTACATGATGGCTGCCAGCACCGATGCAAGCAGGGCTGTTGGGTCGATTAGTTCACATTGGAGGTGGGTGTTCACATCTATTTCTTACTGCACAGTCTCATCACATACCCACCCTCAGCCAGCACTTGTTCCATCCCAGTCTCCCTCCATCTGCTGGTAAAAGGCTTTGTCCATCTGATCGCTGTTTTATCTTATCTGCAGCCCCAATATGGTTATTTAAGCAACATTACGTATAGCTATGAAAAAGTGCTGCTTTCTAATCCGAACTGAAGAACCCCACCCCCAGCACTTCCATACTCTGGAAGTACCGATCTCAGAAGCATCGGTGAACGACTGCGAGTACTTCTATGGCACCTGTAGGTTTAATTACAAAAATGCTCACAAGTCAAAAAAAAAAGTTTTAAAGTCGGCCTCTCACTGTTGGAGCGAGTGGTGCAGCCTGTCCATACGGCTCCTTACACTGTTTGCTCAGGACTTGTCCACAACTCTGCTGCAGTTTGGGGAGAGGGGATGCGACTGACTTATGTTATTGGATAAGTGTGTATGCTGCCACATTTGCACTGCAGCGACCCAATCACCCGGGTTGCTGTGGTGCAAATATGGCAGTGTAAACAGGCCTGTAGTCTCATCTTTGAAAATGTTCTAACAGTGCTTGGCAGTCGCCATCAAGGTCAACTGAATGTTTCCATTAAAAGGGGGAAAAATAGAAGAGAAAAAGTTGGTAATGCCACAGTACAGGGCACTGGCTGGACTCCCTTTGGAGTATAGTTTGCAGTTCAGGGTGCTGCAGTACAGAAAAAAAAAAGGGTGCTAGAAAAAATACAGCAAAGATGATTCAGTGGCTATGAAACATGCCATGTAAAGAAAGATGAGCACCAGGGGTGGTGTTCTAGAGAAGAGTTGAACTTAAACATACACAAAGTAACTCCAGCTGAAAATCAGTCACCTGAAAAATTTTACAGGTGTAACCCCCCTGCAAATGGGGGTTCCCAAAAGACTTCCAGGAGCTTGCTTGAATGCTCCAAGCCTGAATGGTGTTTGGCATTTAAGCCATTTATCAGTGAGTGTTTTTAGAGCCTCTGGTACTGTCTCTTTAAGAGCTGTCTGCTTGCAGACATAATTAGTTGTATGGGGGACTGTGTGCTTCTCTGAGACCACGAGCTGCTGCCAATTCACTTCATTTTGCAGTCACTAGGAGTGCAAAGGGAACCTATCTGAAAGATGTAACTGTTTGCCAGAAATTATTTAAGTAATAATGAAATTACAGTTTGTCTAATCTGCTTCTTTGCAGTCAGAACTGTGTCTGCTAGTTCCCCATTCTGGTTTTGAACTGCTGAACTGGACCAATCAGTGTGGGTAAGCTAGCTCTAAAATGGTGCCTTGGGCTGAATCAGAACTTGGACTCATAATCTGAGCCAGCCACAAGAGGATTGTATGGGCAGTGACTCTGGGAGATGTAGTTTAGACTTCAGTGCCTTTTGGACCAACAGCAGCAGTCTATTGTGAGTGACAGCCAATCCAGTCAAGAACTGGGAGGAACTCAAAGGAAGTGCCGGTTTTGTCGGTTGGAGTTTCAGTTGAGCTTTGGCAGTGAAGAAGGAAGGAGCCCTGTGCTTTTTCAGTGTGCAGTTTTAGTCAAAGCGTGTGTGAGGCCCAGAGTTCGGTCTGCAGCTTGTGTAACAGCTTGTTAGGACTGAATCCGTCCTGAAAAGAATCAAAGTGTAACCCTAGATGGCGCTATCCCAGGGGCTACTACCCCTGCCTGATTTGCCACTAACAGGTTGAGGGGCCTGGATCCAATGGCGGGTGCCTCCACCCAGAGGTCAGGTTTGCAATAGTTAAACTAACTTGGTCACAGCCCTCTGGGACACTGCAACCCCTTTCTTCCCACTAGTGGCCCACACAATATATCAGAATTACCTTCACAGTATACACTTACCCCAAGGCTGGTTCAGGCACGGGACATCCTGTAAAATAAGATACAGTGCAACAATCACAGTACAGTACTTTAACATAGACAAATACCTCAGGCAGTATAACTTGTTGAAACAAACAGCTCTGATTTATTTAGGGGGATATAACAAGGACAGGGAAATCAGGTTAATTAGCTTATCACTTTACTATCTACCTATGGCTCTGTGCACAGGCCTATCCCTATCAGTTACTGTCCCTGGGTACCCAAGCCCTAGTGGCTAGTCCAAACCGTGGCAGCTGGTAGGGGCCCTTTCACACAGAGAAAAGGAGAATTAAACAGTCAGCAGTACAGTAATTCCATTTGGATTTAATGTGGCAATTCAACAGAGGCGACCTGAATTAGTACTCACGACCTCCAAAGAAGATATGGTCCTTCAATGTCAGCAGGGCTACTTTTGATCTCAAGACTCCTCACACATTTATATGGTAAAAAAAGCACTATACCAGGCAGGCTGCATCTGTATCCCGATCGCAATTACTGCACAATACCAGGAGAACACACAGCAGATTCAGTTCCTGACAGACCAGTGTAATTCAACAATTTCTTCAGTCTTCTACAGGGTGAGCCTGGTTTCTACTCTTCAGAGATCCTTTGATTCTTTTCACAGGACGGATTCAGTCCTAACAAGCAGTTACACAAGTTGTAGACCGGAACTCTGGGCCTTGCACACGTTTTTGACTGAAACTGTGCACTGAAGGAGCACAGGGTTTCTTTCCCTTCACTTTCAGATCTCAAACTGAAACTCCAACAGACGAAACCGGGCACTTCCTTTGAGTTCCTCCCAGTTCTTGACTGGATTGGCTGTCACTCACAATAGACTGCTGCTGTTGGTCCAAAAAGGCACTGAAGTCTAAACTACATCTCCCAGAGTCACTGCCCATACAATCCTCTTGTGGCTGGCTCAGATTATGAGTCCAAGTTCTGATTCGTCCAAGGCATCATTTTAGAGCTAGTTTACCCCACACTGATTGGTCCAGTTCAGCAGTTCAAAACCAGAATGGGGAACTAGGCAGACAGTTCTGACTGCAAAAGCAGGTTAGACAAACTGTAATTTTATTATTACTGTAAATGATTTCTGGCAATCAGTTACATCTTTCAGACAGGTTCCCTTTGCACTCCTAGTGACTGCAAAAATGGGGTGAATTGGCAGCAGCTTGAGTGGTACTCAATCAAAGAAACACACAGTCCCCCATACAACTAATTATGTCTGCAAGCAGACAGCTCTTAAAGAGACAGTACCAGAGGTTCTAAAACACTCACTGATAAATGGCTTAAATGCCAAACACCATTCAGGCTTGGAGCATTCAAGCAAGCTCCTGGAAGTCTTTGGGAACCCCCATTTGCAGGGGTTACACCCTTCCTAGCCTGAAAGCTTGGCGTCCGCGTCAAGCAAGTACCCATAAGTTTCAACTGCAACCATATACATTTGCATTAGGCTCACATGTAATCATCAGTCAATACATCATTTTACCAAGAACACATTTCTGAAACATTGCAGTACGTCACTCTTTACACAGTATTACATACACATTGTACCATAACTCAAGTTATTACCTCTTGTACATGAAACCTGAAGAGGGACCCTTCCTATCAGTTACCTTGGGGCTGGACGGGCAAGGGCACCATACTTAGAGAGCAACACAAGTAACTTGAGTTAGCACTAACGCTCAGTTTGGGCAATGAGCTCGGGGACACATACACTCCTTTATGGACAACATTGAGAGGCAGGTCCACTGGCGCCCAGGGAATCATAACTGAGGTGCACCACAGGCTTTACAGCTCGACCAGTCTTTCTAGGGGAGCTGTTACAGTCTCTGCACTCTGAGCCTCATTTTCAGCATTGTTCTCACTTGTCAGGGAGTCTCCATGGGGGTAGAGAGGCTAGAACTTGGGGCACTTTCAGCTCCAGGAGTTACAGTTTCTGAGTCCACAACATTTGGCTCGCATGGAGAGCTTTCAGGACACTGGCAGTGGACTGTCAGGGCACTCAAAATACTCTTCTTGTTCGGGTGTATCACCAGTCTGCCCCAATCTATCATTTTCCTCCCTGAAAGCTCAAACAGTTCAACCATGCACAATGATTCCATTTCATCTGATCTGATGCTTTGCACTTCACTTTCTGGGAGCATTGGCTCCAGGGATGAAGCTGGGGCATAGACAGTCCAGAAGGCCCAGCTTTGTCTCCAGTATTGACTAGGGATTGCCCGAACAATTGACTCAGTTCGTAAGAAGGATAGTATTCAAAGTCACTCTCACTTTCTTCTGATATGGACTGACAGTCATGCTCAACTGGGACTTGTGGAGGGAACACTTTAACTCTGCTTCTGTAGGTGCAGACTTCCTTGATCTTTTCTTAGCAGCAGCTCTAGTCACTGGTCCAGAGGGGCATCTTCTGGGGCTCAGACTCAATGATTTGTCCAATGGGTAGTAAATGATTTCTATGCATTGTTTTACATCTTTTGAATTGTTCTCAGGCCTTACTTTGTACACTGGCAGATCATCTAGTTTGCCCACTACAATGTGAGGAGATGGTGCCATCTGTCAGCAATCTTGTGCTTGCCATGCAGTCCCAGATTTCTTAGCAATACCCGATCTCCCTCCTGGAGTTCCTGTGCTTTCACCTTTTATCATACCTTTCTTTGTTGGCCAGATTTCTTTTGGCAGCCATGGTTTGAGCCAGTTGGTACGCATGAGTTAGCTGGGCCTTTAACTTTGCACATACTGTAAATAGTTGTCAGCTTGAACCCCATCAGGAGAGACCCCAAAACACACATCTACTGGTAGTCGAGCTTCTCTCTCAAACATCAGGCGGTGGGGAGAACCAGTGGCATCACTTTTGGTGCAGTTATAAGCATGTACCAGGGTGCTAATTTGTTGGCTCCATCTAGGCTTGTCCTTTGGGTGCAGGGTGCCTAGCATATCTAGCAAAGTGCGGTTGAAGCGTTCAGGCTGTGGGTCCCCTGAGAGTGGTAAGGAGTGGTTCTGGACTTTCGCACTCCCCACAGAAAGCATCTCTTTGATCAGACGACTCTCAAAGTCTCTCCCTTGATCAGAATGGATTCTTTGTGGAGCCCCATAGTGAACAAAAAGTTTTCTACAAGTACTTTGGCTACAGTGGATGCTTTCTGGTCTTTGGTGGGAAAGCTTGGGCATATCTCGTGAAATGGTCAGTGACCACCAGCATCACTGATATTTCTTTGATCTGACTCCAAACTCAGAAAATCAATACAGACCAGCTCCATGGGTGCACTGGTGGTTATGTTAACAAGGGGCAGCCCTCTGAGCAAAGCTTTCCTCTGTAAGCGACTACAAGTTCGAATGTGTTGCTCCACATCAGCCCCATCTTAGGCCAATAGAATCTGGATCTCACCAAGTCAAGTGTTCTGTCTATACCAAGGTGCCCCATGTGGTTGTGCAAGGACCTCAATACTGAGTCTCGAAGGCAGTGGGCAGCACCAGTTGTTGTTTGTCTACTTGTCCCCTCTGTCTACTGTTTCTCTATATAACAGTTTATTGATCAGTTTCAACTTAGGACCTTCTTTGTATAACAGTGCAGTTCTCAAATCAGTGGGCGTAATTTGGACACATCTTTTCCTGCATAGAGGGCTTCTAAAGCTGATTTGATCATGGGATCGTGGGATTGAGCCCCGAATACTGTCATTGTCCAGCTGAGGCAGTGCACCAATGTCTATTGCAGAAAAGTGGCAATAAGCAGCAGGTATGCAATTCTCAGAGGCTCCCAAGCAATCCACCATGCAGTCCACTCGTCCGTGGACATTTGTTCCTCCCTGTCAAACTTCCGGCAGAGTGCCCGAATGTCAGGTTCTGCCAATCGGACCCAATCATTCTGGGAACAGGCCTCCGGGAGAGCATCAGCATCTATGTGGTTCAGACCTGCTCGGTATTCGAGAGCATAGTCATATGTAGATAATGCAGAAAGCCACCTATGGCCAGTGGCATCCAACTTAGCTGAGGTCTGCACATAGGTCAAGGATTATTGTCAGTTTTACTAGTATTTTAGCCCCATACAAGTACTCATGGAATTGGTCAACAATAGCCCACTTCAAAGCTAGGAACTCTAACTTATGTACAGGATAGTTCTTTTCGGATGGGGTCAGGCTTCTACTGGCAAAGGCCACTGGTCTCAGGCCATTCTCGTGCTCTTGGTACAACCAGCCCCAACCCTTGCAAGCTAGCATCAGTGTGCAGGACGTAAGGTTTTCTTGGATCGGCATAGGCCAGCACTGGAGCATGGGTAAGTTGATATATGATCTCATGAAAAGCAGTCTCACAATCAGGAGTCCAGCGGGCCCCAAATACTTCACTCGGATGAAAATACACTCTTTCAGTCTTGAGGGCTGACTTTTGGTATTTTTGTGGGTTGGGGATACCCTTGAGTAAGGTTAAGTAAAGGCGGATCACTCTTGAATAGTCCTTGATGAGCGCCGATAATAACCACAGAATCCCAGGAATCTTTGCAGTTCTTTTAGATTTTTGGGCTGTGGCCAGGTGGTCAAGGCCTCAACTTTACTTGGGTGGGTCTCTATTCCTCGGTGGATACTATGTGTCCCACATACTTTACTGATGTTTGAAAGAATTGACACTTATCAATGGACAGTTTAAGGCCAAAGTCCTCCAGTCGGTCCAATACCTTAAATAATCTGCTCTCATGTTCCTCCATGAGCTGCCAAACACAATAACATCATCTAGGTATACCAGGCACTCTAGTAAGTTCATGTCCCCACTGCACGCTCCATCAATCGTTGAAAAGTGGCTGGGGCACCTGAAATCCTTGAGGCATCCTCATGAATTCATAGAAGCCAAGCCGGACAGATAAAGGCCGTCTTCTCACGGTCCTCTGGGGCCATCGGGATCTGGTAGTACCCACTGCGGAGATCCAGCACAGAGAACCACTTGCTCCCGTTTAGGCAGTCAAAGCATCCTGAATGCGGGGCATTGTGTACTGATCAGGGATAGTCCGCCGGTTTAAGGTGCGATAATCCACACACATCCTTACTGTTCCATTCTTTTTCCTCACTACCACAATGGGGGAAGCATAAGGGCTTCTGGATTCTTGTATTACACCAGCAGCTAACATCTCTTGCAGATGCCGTCTCACATCATCTATATCAGCAGGTGCCAGGCGTCGAGACCTCTCACGAAATGGTCTTTCGTCATGCAGCGGATATTGTGCTCAGCTCCTTACGCGCATCCTACGTCCCATTCCTTTAAAGAAAACACCTGGTCTCTCTGGGCAAGCTTCTCACTGATCCTCACTTTCCATTCAGCTGGCAGCGGGGAGTTGCCGAAATCAAACAAGTCAGGCGTTACTCTGTCATTCTTCCTTGAACTCTTGCTGCTGGGTAGCACTGCAGTGTCTGCACAATGCACATTAGCCAGGATGCAACCTCTATTTACTCGAATGTCTCTTTCAGACACATTATGAACTTGGACCATTACCCTTCTGGCATAAGCATGGGCTCTAGCGGGCAAAATACTGAGCTTGACCAGCAGTCCCTCTGGCAATTTTCCATCGCCTGGTGCATCCAACATTAATATTTTATTCTTAACATCCTTTCTGATACGGACCTCTCCTGTAAGGCTGGGCATTTGGGCCAGGATCAGAGACTCAGGATCCTTCTTCCATACAATTCCGACCGGTTCCTCTGGTTCTGTTTTTCAGCATCTCTCTGTGCCTCATAGGCCTTCTTAATTAAAGCGGAACTCTTAAAGCTCTACTAGTCTTTGACCCTGTTTTCATAACACAACTGTGCCAGCCTTCCGAACATATGAGCATTTGTTCCAATCAACAAAGGGACACCATCATACAGTCCAGTGGGGGACACACTAAGGCTAGGGTCTCTACTTGTTGAGCCACTCCAGCCACGGAGGTGGGGAAAGACAGCCAAATTCGGATATACCCGGAATAGGGGTAGGCCTTCTCACTTAACCCCCATACATGCAGTCCTTCTAATGGTTGTAAGTCGTCTGACAAATGCTTCTGATACCAATCCTGAAACATAATTGTCACTTGGGAGCCACTGTCTAATACAGCTCTTGTAGACACTCCATTCACCTTTACAGTGGTCTCCATGGAGGACCCACTATTCTGGACCAGTCTGGAGAGGCGGTAGTGGGGGCCTGGGCAACTGACCTTGCCACAAAAGGACGTGAATTAGCATTTTTGGTGCCCTCACTGGGATCATGTCGTGCACCTCTTAACCACTGATTTCTTCTCCGAAGCTCTCCTTGTAGCCTATATGCAACTTTGTCAGTGTCTTTTGGGGACTGGCATTCCCTTTTCATGTGCCCATCTTTCCCACAATTATAGCAAAACATACTTTCTGGAGTTTCAGCTGGCGAGGCGCCAACACTGGGAGCCAGGCGGGGTATTACTAACTGGAAACCTTGGTGCCATCTCTGTCTGCGGCGTGATAAGCATTTGGAGACATCTCGTCAGTTTCTCCACTTCCATGGTCAAGGAATCGAGTTCGGAGCTGTTATCAGCAGGAGATACATGGGTGGGTACCCCCACCCCATAGCAGATACAGATCGGATATAGGTCAGGGCCCGTACTTGCAGGCGTGGCCTTCATAAAGGACTGTTTTTGAATTCGGATCTCTCTCAACAGTTCGCCCCATTGTGACATATCTTTTTCCTTGTCAGAGCACTCATTGACTGCCAACCTCTGCCCCTGAACTTCACTTGATGGGTCACCCTCAGTCACTTCGGGTCATAGCCACAGCTATTGGTGCAGGTCCCTCCAGGTCGCCTTTTCTCAACTCCTCGAATTTCTCTCATTAACTCATCATGGGAGGGTGGGATTCCAGTCGATCTGCCAGGTGTAACTGAAGCAACAGCAGTTCTGAGAAGGGGGCAGACTTAAGGATCCTGTCCAGCCTGGTTCGGTCCAGTTCAATCGCTGGCAAACTACCTTTTCTGAGGCATTCTTGCAACAATTTTTCCAGCCGAGAGACATACACAGACAACAACTCCCCTTGGTACTGTTGTGCATCTCTTACTCTCCACCATAGGTCCTCATCAGAATCTGGGCTCCCATACACATTCTCCAAGGCCTCAAGATAGGCCTGTGCAGTCGCTTCAGGGTTACTGGCCCGTTTAGCATGGATGGTAGCCAGGGCAGGACCTCGGAGGCTCTCACTAACCCTCTTTACGCTTTCGCCTTCCGAGCATTGCCATTCTAGCACTGGGGGCAACATAGTCTATCCAGGTCTCCCAGTCATCCTCCCTTGGGGGTGGGGAGGTGCCAGAGAAGATCCTCAACCTTGGTAAGAGTGTGACTAATGGCAGGTGCAGAAATAGGAGTCTGCATTGGTTCAGCCACCATTACGGGCACTGGAGCAGGAGAGGGTGTTGGGAGAGAACACCCCAGGTGGCAAGAATAGTTTCTTCAAGTCCTCCACAGTTTTCCCCTCTCCCAGCAACCATTCAGCAAATTTCTCCTCAAAAGTTTCAGATAGTGGTGGGGGCTGATTCCCCCCCGGGTCTTTACTGTCCTTAGTTATCACTCTCCAAGCAGTGAGGGCTCCCTCTGGGGTAATGGTCTGTGGCACTTTGGAGCTATCTATGGGATCCTTAAACTCTACTAGGGCCAGGAAAGTGTGGGTGAGCAGATTAGCATGCCGACCCACCACCACAGGGTTTTGTAAACCTTCCACCTTGGAAAGTACTCCCTGCACAGTGTCCGTATTGATACCCAGGGGATGTCCAGGATAAGCACTAGCATTTTGGGGTCGATCTCCTCCCAGTACACCTACTCCACCAGCGGTGCACAGCCACTTCTGTGGGTACCCATTTTTTTCTTAACAGTGGTTCGTAAATATGGCCACTAGGAACACACAATCAGCGGTGAGCCTCAAGATGTAACCCTAGATGGCGCTATCCCGGGGCTACTACCCCTGCCTGATTTGCCACTAACAGGTTGAGGGCCTGGATCCAATGGCGGGTGCCTCCACCCAGAGGTCAGGGTTTGCAATAGTTAAACTAACTTGGTCACAGCCCTCTGGGACACTGCAACCCCTTTCTTCCCACTAGTGGCCCACAATATATCAGAATTACCTTCACAGTATACACTTACCCCAAGGCTGGTTCAGGCACGGGACATCCTGTAAAATAAGATACAGTGCAACAATCACAGTACAGTACTTAACATGAGACAAATACCTCAGGCAGTATAACTTTGTTGAAACAAACAGCTCTGATTTATTTGGGGGATATAACAAGGACAGGGAAATCAGGTTAATTAGCTTATCACTTTACTATCTACCTATGGCTCTGTGCAGGCCTATCCCTACCAGTTACTGTCCCTGGGTACCCAAGCCCTAGTGGCTAGTCCAAACCGTGGCAGCTGGTGAGGCCCTTTCACAAGTGAAAAGGAGAATTAAACAGTCAGCAGTACAGTAATTCCATTTGGATTTAATGTGGCAATTCAACAGGAGCGACCCAATTAGTACTCACGACCTCCAAAGAAGATATGGTCCTTCAATGTCAGCAGGGCTACTTTTGATCTCCAAGAGACTCCTCACACATTTATATGGTAAAAAAGAAGCACTATACCAGGCAGGCTGCATCTGTATCCCAATCGTAATTACTGCACAATAACCAGGAGAACACACAGCAGATTCAGTTCCTGACAGACCGAGTGTAATTCAACAATTTCTTCAGTCTTCTACAGGGTGAGCCTGGTTTCTACTCTTCAGAGATCCTTTGATTCTTTTCACAGGACGGATTCAGTCCTAACAAGCAGTTACACAAGTTGTAGACCGGAACTCTGGGCCTTGCACACGTTTTTGACTGAAACTGTGCACTGAAGAACACAAGGGTTTCTTTCCCTTCACTTTCAGATCTCAAACTGAAACTCCCAACAGACAAAAACCGGGCACTTCCTTTGAGTTCCTCCCAGTTCTTGACTGGATTGGCTGTCACTCACAATAGACTGCTGCTGTTGGTCCAAAAGGCACGAAGTCTAAACTACATCTCCCAGAGTCACTGCCCATACAATCCTCTTGTGGCTGGCTCAGATTATGAGTCCCAAGTTCTGATTACGTCCAAGGCATCATTTTAGAGCTAGTTTACCCCACACTGATTGGTCCAGTTCAGCAGTTCAAAACCAGAATGGGGAACTAGGCAGACAGTTCTGACTGCAAAGAAAGCAGGTTAGACAAACTGTAATTTTATTATTACTGTAAATGATTTCTGGCAATCAGTTACATCTTTCAGACAGGTTCCCTTTGCACTCCTAGTGACTGCAAAAATGGGGTGAATTGGCAGCAGCTTGAGTGGTACTCAATCAAAGAAACACACAGTCCCCATACAAACTAATTATGTCTGCAAGCAGACAGCTCTTAAAGACAGTACCAGAGGTTCTAAAACACTCACTGATAAATAACTAAGCGCCAAACACCATTCAGGCTTGGAGCATTCAAGCAAGCTCCTGAAGTCTTTTGGGAACCCCCATTTGCAGGGTTACAAAAGGATCTCTGAAGTAGAAACCAGGCTCACCCTGTAGAAGACTGGAGAAATTGCTGAATTGCACTCGGTCTGTCAGGAACTGAATCTGCTGTGTGTTCTCCGGGTATTGTGCAGTAATTGCGATTGGGATACAGATGCAGCCTGCCTGGTATAGTGCTTTCTTTTATATGGATGTGTGAAGAGGTTTGTGTACCTCAAGTGAGCCCTGCTGACATTGAAGGACCCTATCTTATTTGGAGGTCGTGAGTACTAATTCAGGGTCGCTCCCTGTTGAATTGCCACATTAAATCCAAATGGAATTACTGTACTGCTGACTGTTTAATTCTCCTTTTCTCTGTGTGAAAGGGCCCCTACCAGCTGCCACGGTTTGGACTAGCCACTAGGGCTTGGGTACCCAGGGACAGTAACTGATAGGGATAGGCCTGTGCACAGAGCCATAGGTAGATTATTAGAGTGATAAGCTAATTAACCTGATTTCCCCTGTCCTTGTTATATCCCCTAAATAAATCAGAGCTGCTTGTTTCAGCAAAGTTATACTGCCTGAGGTATTTGTCTATGTTAAAGTACTGTACTGTGATTGTTGCACTGTATCTCATTTCACAGGAGGTCCCAGTGCGGAACCAGACCTGGGGTAAGTGTATACTGTGAAGGTAATTCTGATATATTGTGTGGGCCACTAGTGGGAAGAAAGGGGGGTTGCAGTGTCCCAGAGGGCTGTGACCAAGTTAGTTTAACTATTGCAAACCCTGACCTCTGGGTGGAGGCACCCGCCATTGGATCCAGGCCCCTCAACCTGTTAGTGGCAAATCAGGCAGGGATAGTAGCCCCTGGGATAGCGCTATCTAGGGGTTACACAAATATTATTGAAAGCTGGGCAACAATTATATTACCTGTGGTAACACAGTGATTATTCTGTATGCGAGCAGTTATTGATATCAGAGGCATATCTGTTACAAAATAGAGGATTGTGTATGAGCAATCATACACAACAAGAATGCTTTTCAGTCGAGATGTTTCAGTGGTAACAGGAGACCTTGAAAGCAAAGCTTGAGCGGTCTAATTACCACAGAAACCTTGAGATTTAAAAACATCCGTGTTGTGTATGATTGCACATGCACAGTCTTTCATAGTGTATGGGCAATCATAAATGAATGATTGTGTCCTTACTGTTCCTGTTTGTATAGCACCACTCTTCTGGGGCCAGCTCTCACAACCGTGGCCATTTCACGAAGAGCAGAAGTTTTACTGTGCATGCACGAACATGTTCGAAGTTGTGCTGCAGTAGCTATGTATTTAGTGCAGCACAACAAACTAGATGGCGTAGCTGCTGCAGCACAACATTGTACTAGGTATGGATTTGTACCTAGAACAGCGTTCTGCTTTACACTATAATGATTTTCCAGCTAACACAGTTTGTCCCTCACTAATGAACACCATAGACGTGGTGCAACTGTGGCAAATAATTTATTCTAGGACGACTGTAGTCCTGACTAAGGGTGTAGGTGGGGAAATAGGGCATGAAGGATTCGAGCGATACATGTGGGCCCACTCACTGTTGCCAAGTCCCTCATACTGCCATGCTGTTTGCTTCTCCTAACTCTTGAAATACTGTCAGCTGTGTCTTCAGTTTACAAAAATACATTACTGACTTTCAACAGGAGACTCTAATCTTGTTAGGCAAATTAATCTATCACTTGCTAGGAAGCAAATTAAATCCTGAAAGGTTATTAACATCTCACTCTCCCCTGTGCATCAATTAGGTAAAATAACATTCCATTTCTTTAAATCACGGTCTATTTTTTGCCCACTGGATGATGCCTGCCACAGTTGTCTTTCCAGCTGAGCAGGGGAATATTAGAAGACTAAACAGCTTAAGAAAGTTAAGGAAGAGAATTTGAGGATTCTTTTAATTTGTCCTGTGGGGTTTCCTGCCACTCATGAGTAAGAATCTAACACATAATTACCAGACGAAGTGTAGAGATTCCCTGCAGAGACTCTGATAACCCATTTTTAGTGAGCAGCCAGTTCATTTTCATAATCTGGTTAGCATTTATCCCCTGTAAGGCATCTAAGTCCCTCCAAGTTACAGTGCTTCTTACACTCACAAACATGCTATTCAGACACACACACTGCACTATGCCCATGCACAGTATACGCATATACCAGTCTTATCGCTCCAGAGTTTGTTTTTAATACAGATATTTAGTAACTGTACTAATTTATGCTGCCATTTTTATTGCTTTATTTATTCATTTATTTTTATTGTTGGTATGTTTTTGTTGTACAGTGCCCAGAGCCTACAGGATTGGGCGCCTGAAAAATAAAATTTGCCTTGCCTATACACACACACATTTTGCACTCTACACTCGCACATGAACCCCTCGGAAACTTCAGTGCACAGCAGACTTTGGAACTCAGGTTGCTAAGCTAAAGTGAAAGCTGTTTCCTTAAATCGAGCCATGGCTCAGAGCAAGGTCAAGCAGAATCAATAAGTAACTGTCTTGGGGTTGGTTTAATTTTTTTATTATCTCTCATTTCTTTTTTTTTTTCCTTCTAAGCACGCTCCCACCTTGTGCTATTTCTTCCCTCTCTAGACTCCCATTCAAACAAAGGCCCGTTTACCCCCACTGCTGTAGACACACTCTCAGCAGTAGCTGTCCAAGAATGAAGGAAGCACCGTGGTGGTGTGTGTGTGTGTGTGTGGGGGGTGAGTCACAGGAATGTTTTCTAGTTCACAAGCACACCTGATGGCATTACAGCTCACATCATAGAAAGACACAATGTCCCTGTTGTATGTTGTAAGACCCTGTAGAGGGGGCAGCCAAGCCATGGCAGGTGTTGCAAGCCCTCCTTGGAGTGGTTTCATATCTTTATAGATTACAGTGACGCTCTTGCTGACCCAGCTATAGAGCTGGGATTAGGTCGAGTGAGGTAAGTGGACACATTTACCACTGTGCCAACCGGTGGGTAATTTTTCTTTGGAAACCAACCATCTCATTTTCATATATGAGCCAACATACTTGCCATCTGGGACTGTCCAGGTTTTACTGACTGAGCTTTGGTGAAAAGAAGAGAAAATCAAGATAATCATGTCAGCACTTGGAAATGCTCCATATACATAGATACAGTTACAGATAAGGGCCCATGGCCCACCCAGTCTGCCCATTTGAGCTTGTAAATTCCCTTTACGTTTTTCTAGAAGTCTGTTGCCCCTTACTTCTGACCTCCAGAATTCCCTTATGTCTATCCCATGCATTTTTAAATGCCATGATTGTTTCAGCCCCCACTGCTTCCTCTGGCAGGGTGTTCCACTTGTCCACCACCCTTTCTGTGAAGAAATTCTTCCTTACATTTCCTCTGAATCTCCCTCCCTCAAACTTCATCCCATGCCCTGTAGTCCTGGAAAATGGTGTATTCCTGCACCCTGTTCCAACCTGTATGGTACTTGTATGTCTCAAATCTAGTGGAATAGTGCTTCAAAAGATGCATTTTTTTTTTCAAGTTAGATGCACTTTCATCCCTAAATTTTATTTAACTAACAATATATCAGAATATGGCTAGTAAATTGCCCTTGCCTGCCAGTATTATCTGGAGCACTGTGTGTTTTGCTATTCTTTTGCCTTTCCTTTTCTCAAACAGCGTAGTAGTAACATGACACAACAACATGCATAGGATTCTAGTGTTGGGTGGGGGGGCATCTTTTCTATTTAAATTACTCTTGTAGCTAGTCACACTGTATGTATATATTCCATGTCCTGATGTTTCCCAATGATGTATTGTATACTCCCGAGTCCTGTTGTTTTTATGTCTGTTAACAGTTCATGTAAATGTTACAATGATTATGTTCTCTCCCCCCCCCCCCCCGGGACACTCTGTGAGACAATCAGTTGTAAATTGTTCCATGTGCCTTCCTGGTGAAATTTTTCAATAAATAAATAAATCTTGCCCACCTGTCCAGCAATATGACAATGACTATAACCAAGTTAGACTTGTCACACATCCAGATTTGACTGGATTGCCACCGCTGCTCATGATATCTAGATCTCAGTGCTGATTTTACTAAGAAATCTAAACAGCCGTGCTTTGAAAGAATGATCAGTGCTAGCTTCTGCAACCTCTTCAGAAATGTTATTCCACATTAACCACCCTCGGTGTGAAGTGATGTTTTCTTATGTTTCCACTTATCCTGTCACCCTTTTGAGTACATGTCCTTTAGATCTTCAAGGGTATCTCTTGCAGCAGGCCATCACTGGTAGGACTTAGCTGCCAGGCACTAGGACAACATTGAAACCTTCTAGTTAGCAGTCTACTAGAGGGGGCCACCCACCTCTGACGTCAGCCCTTGATGTCCACCAATCCTATAAAGGCAGGCGTCCCCCACAGCCTCCTCACTTCTTTGCCGCCGTCGACCAATGCACATTGGACCACTAATACTGCTGCAGCTACAGTCAACCGCCATTTTCCCGTGTTCAACTACGTGTAACCCCCCTGCAAATGGGGGTTCCCAAAAGACTTCCAGGAGCTTGCTTGAATGCTCCAAGCCTGAATGGTGTTTGGCATTTAAGCCATTTATCAGTGAGTGTTTTTAGAACCTCTGGTACTGTCTCTTTAAGAGCTGTCTGCTTGCAGACATAATTAGTTTGTATGGGGGACTGTGTGTTTCTTTGATTGAGTACCACTCAAGCTGCTGCCAATTCACTCTATTTTGCAGTCACTAGAGTGCAAAGGGAACCTATCTGAAAGATGTAACTGTTTGCCAGAAATCATTTACAGTAATAATGAAATTACAGTTTGTCTAACCTGCTTTTTTTGCAGTCAGAACTGTGTCTGCTAGTTCCCCATTCTAGTTTGAACTGCTGAACTGGACCAATCAGTGTGGGGTAAGCTAGCTCTAAAATGGTCCTTGGACGAATCAGAACTTGGACTCATAATCTGAGCCAGCCACAAGAGGATTGTATGAGCAGTGACTCTGGGAGATGTAGTTTAGACTTCAGCACCTTTTGGACCAACAGCAGCAGTCTATTGTGGTGACAGCCAATCCAGTCAAGAACTGGGAGGAACTCAAAGGAAGTGCCAGTTTTGTCGGTTGGAGTTTCAGTTGAGCTTTGGCAGTGAAGAAGGAAGGAGCCCTGTGCTTTTTCAGTGTGCAGTTTTAGTCAAAAACGTGTGTAAGGCCCAGAGTTCCGGTCTGCAGCTTGTGTAACAGCTTGTTAGGACTGAACTTCGTCCTGTGAAAAGAATCAAAGGATCTCTGAAGAGTAGAAACCAGGCTCACCCTGTAGAAGACTGGAAGAATTGCTGAAAATTGCACTCGGTCTGTCAGGAACTGAATCTGCTGTGTGTTCTCCCGGTATTGTGCAGTAATTGCGATCGGGATACAGATGCAGCCTGCCTGGTATAGTGCTTTCTTTTATATGGATGTGTGAAGAGGTTTGTGTACCTCAAGTGAGCCCTGCTGACATTGAAGGACCCTATCTTATTTGGAGTTCGTGAGTACTAATTCAGGGTTGCTCCTGTTGAATTGCCACATTAAATCCAAATGGAATTACTGTACTGCTGACTGTTTAATTCTCCTTTTTCTCTGTGTGAAAGGGCCCCTACCAGCTGCCACGGTTTGGACTAGCCACTAGGCTTGGGTACCCAGGGACAGTAACTGATAGGGATAGGCCTGTGCACAGAGCCATAAGTAGATTATTAGAGTGATAAGCTAATTAACCTGATTTCCCCTGTCCTTGTTATATCCCCTAAATAAATCAGAGCTGCTTGTTTCAGCAAAGTTATACTGCCTAGGTATTTGTCTATGTTAAAGTACTGTACTGTGATTGTTGCACTGTATCTCATTTCCCAGGAGGTCCCAGTGACGGAACCAGACCTGGGGTAAGTGTATACTGTGAAGGTAATTCTGATATATTGTGGCCACTAGTGAGAAGGAAGAAAGGAGGTTGCAGTGTCCCAGAGGGGCTGTGACCAAGTTAGTTTAACTATTGCAAACCCTGACCTCTGGGTGGGCACCCGCCATTGGATCCAGGCCCTCAACCTGTTAGTGGCAAATCAGGCAGGGGTAGTAGCCCCTGGGATAGCGCCATCTAGGGGTAACATCTTGGAGGCTCACCGCTGGGATTGTGTGTCCTCTGGTGGCCATATTCACGAACCACTATTAAGAAAAAATGGGTACCCGACAGAAGTGGCTGTATGCACCGGCTGGTGGAGTGGTGTACTGGGGAGGAGATCGACCCCCAAAATGCTATGCTTATCCTGGACATCCCCCTGGGTATCAATACGGACACTGTGCAGGGAGTACTTTCAAAGGTGGAAGGTTTACAAAACCCTGTGGTGGTGGGTCGGCATGCTAATCTGCTCACCCACACTTTCCTGGCCCTAGTAGAGTTTAAGGATCCCATAGATAGCTCCAAAGTGCCACAGACCATTACCCCAGAGGGAGCCCTCACTGCTTGGAGAGTGATAACTAAGGACAGTAAAGACCCGGGGGGGAATCAGCCCCCACCACTATCTGAGACTTTTGAGGAGAAATTTGCTGAATGGTTGCTGGGAGAGGGGAAAACTGTGGAGGACTTGAAGAAACTATTCTTGCCACCTGGGGGTGTTCCTCCCCCAACACCCTCTCCTGCTCCAGTGCCCGTAATGGTGGCTGAACCAATGCAGACTCTATTTCTGCACCTGCCATTAGTCACGACTCTTACAGGAAGGTTGAGGATCTTCTGCAACCTCCCACCCCCAAGGGAGGATGACTGGGAGACCTGGATAGACTATGTTGCCCCCAAGTGCTAGAATGGCAATGCTCGGAAGGTGAAAGCGAAAGAGGGTTAGTGAGAGCCTCCGAGGTCCTGCCCCAGCTACCATCCGATGTAAAACGGGCGCAACCCTGAAGCGACTGCACAGGCCTATCTTGAGGCCTTGGAGAATGTGTATGGGAGCCCAGATTCTGATGAGGACCTATGGTGGAGAGTAAGAGATGCACAACAGTACCAAGGGAGTTGTTGTCTGTGTATGTATCTCGGCTGGAAAAATTGTTGCAAGAATGCCTCAGAAAGGTAGTTTGCCAGCGATTGAACTGGACCGAACCAGGCTGGACAGGATCCTTAAGTCTGCCCCCTTCTCAGAACTGCTGTTGCTTCAATTATACGCAGATCGACTGGAATCCCCACCCTCCTTGATGAGTTAATGAGAGAAATTGAGGAGTTGAGAAAGACGACCTCGGGAGGGACCTGCACCAATAGCTGCGGCACGACCCGAGTGACTGAGGTGACCCATCAAGTGAAGTCCAGGGGCAGAGGTTGGCAGTCAATGAGTGCTCTGACAAGGAAAAAGATATGTCACAATGGGGCGAACTGTTGAGAGAGATCCGGGAATTCAAAACAGTCCCTTTATGAAAGGCCACGCCTGCAAAGTACGGCCCTGACCTATATCCGACTGCATCTGCTATGGGGGTGGGGTACCCACCCATGTATCTCCTGCTGATAACAGCTCCGAACTCGATTCCTTGACCATGGAAGTGGAGAAACGGCCAGAGATGTCTCCAAATGCTTATCACGCCCGACGAACAGAGATGGCACCAAGGTTTCCAGTTAGTAATACCCGCCCTGGCTCCCAGTGTGGCGCCTCGCCAGCTCAAACTCCAGAAAGTATGTTTTGCTATAATTGTGGGAAAGATGGGCACATGAAAGGGAATGCCAGTCCCCAAAGACACTGACAAAGTTGCATATAGGCTACAAGGAGAGCTTCGGAGAAGAAATCAGTGGTTAAGAGGTGCACGACATGATCCCAGTGAGGGCACCAAAATGCTAATTCACGTCCTTTTGTGGCAAGGTCAGTTGCCCAGGCCCCACCACGCCTCTCCAGACTGGTCCAGAATAGTGGTCCTCCATGGAGACCACTGTAAAAGTGAACGGAGTGTCTACAAGAGCTATATTAGACAGTGGCTCCAGTGACAGTAATGTTCCAAAGATTGGTATCAGAAGCATTTGTCAGATACCCTTACAACCATTAGAAAGGACTGCATGTATGGGGTTAAGTGAGAAGGCTACCTATTCCGGTATATCCGATTTACTGTCTTCCCACCTCCGTGGCTGGAGTGGCCGAACAAGTAGAGACCCTAGCCTTAGTGTCCCCCACTGGACTGTATGATGGTGTCCTTTGTTGATTGGAACAAATGCTCATATGTTAGGAAGGCTGGCACAGTTGTGTTACTGAAAAACAGGGGTCAAAGACTAGTAGAGCTTTTAAGAGTTCCGCTTTAATTAAGAAGGCCTATGAGGCACAGAGAGATGCTGAAAAACAGAACCAGAGGAACCGGTCGGAATTGTATGGAAGAAGGATCCTGAGTCTCTGATCCTGGCGCCAAATGCCCAGTGTACCTTACAGGGAGAGGTCCGTATCAGAAAGGATGTTAAGAATAAAATATTAATGTTGGATGCACCAGGCGATGGAAAATTGCCAGAGGGACTGCTGGTCAAGCTAGTATTTTGCCCGCTAGAGCCCATGCTTATGCCAGAAGGGTAATGGTCCAAGTTCATAATGTGTCTGAAAGAGACATTCGAGTAAACAGAGGTTGCATCCTGGCTAATGTGCATTGTGCAGACACTGCAGTGCTACCCAGCAGCAAGAGTTCAAGGAAGAATGACAGAGTAACGCCTGACTTGTTTGATTTCGGCGACTCCGCTGCCAGCTGAATGGAAAGTGAGGAGATCAGTGAGAAGCTTGCCCAGAGACCAGGTGTTTCTTTAAAGGAATGGGATGCGGGGATGCGGCAAGGAGCTGAGCACAATATCGGCTGCATGACGAAAGACCATTTCGTGAGAGGTCTCGACGCCTGGCAACCTGCTGGACATAGATGATGTGAGACGGCATCTGCAAGAGATGTTAGCTGCTGGTGTAATACAAGAATCCAGAAGCCCTTATGCTTCCCCATTGTGGTAGTGAGGAAAAGAATGGAACAGTAAGGATGTGTGTGGATTATCGTGACCTTAAACCGGGCGGACTATCCCTGATCAGTACACAAGCCCCCGCATTCAGGATGCTTTGGACTGCCTAAACGGGAGCAAGTGGTTCTCTGTGCTGGATCTCCGCAGTGGGTACTACCAGATCCCGATGGCCCCAGAGGACCGTGGAGAAGACGGGGCTCCTATCTGTCCGCTTGGGTTTCTATGAATTCATGAGGATGCCTCAAGGGATTTCAGGTGCCCCAGCCACTTTTCAACGATTGATGGAGCGTGCAGTGGGGACATGAACTTACTGAGAGTGCCTGGTATACCTAGATGATGTTATTGTGTTTGGCAGCTCACTGGAGGAACATGAGAGCAGATTATTTAAGGTATTGGACCGACTGGAGGACTTTGGCCTTAAACTGTCCATTGATAAGTGTCAATTCTTTCAAACATCAGTGAAGTATATGGGACACACAGTATCCACGCGAGGAATAGAGACCGACCCAAGTAAAGTTGAGGCCTTGACCACCTGGCCACAGCCCAAAATCTAAAAGAACTGCAAAGATTCCTGGGATTCTGTGGTTATTATCGGCGCTTCATCAAGGACTATTCAAAGTGATCCGCCTTTACTTAACCTTACTCAAGGGTATCCCCAACCCACAAAAATACCAAAAGTCAGCGTCCCTCAAGACTGAAAGAGTGTATTTTCATCCGAGTGAAGTATTTGGGGCCCGCTGTACTCCTGATTGTGAGACTGCTTTTCATGAGATCATATATCAACTTACCCATGCTCCAGTGCTGGCCTATGCCGATCCAAGAAAACCTTACGTCCTGCACACTGATGCTAGCTTGCAAGGGTTGGGGGCTGTGTTGTACCAAGACACGAGAATGGCCTGAGACCAGTGGCCTTTGCCAGTAGAAGCCTGACCCATCCGAAAAGAACTATCCTGTACATAAGTTAGAGTTCCTAGCTTTGAAGTGAGCTATTGTTGACCAATTCCATGAGTACTTGTATGGGCTAAAATACTAGTAAAACTGACAATAATCCTTTGACCTATGTGCAGACCTCAGCTAAGTTGGATGCCACTGGCCATAGGTGGCTTTCTGCATTATCTACATATGACTATGCTCTCGAATACCGAGGCAGGTCTGAACCATAGATGCTGATGCTCTCTCCCGGAGGCCTGTTCCCCAGAATGATTGGGTCCGATTGGCAGAACCTGACATTCGGGCACTCTGCCGGAAGTTTGACAGGGAGGAACAAATGTCCACAGACGAGTGGACTGCATGGTGGATTGCTTGGGACCCTCTGAGAATTGCATACCTGCGCTTATTGCCACTTTTCTGCAATAGACATTGGTGCACTGCCTCAGCTGGACAATGACAGTATTCAGCGGCCCAATCCCACGATCCCATGATCAAAGCAGCTTTAGAAGCCCCATGCAGGAAAAGATGTGTCCAAATTACGCTCCACTGATTTGAGAACTGCACTGTTATACAAAGAAGGTCCTAAGTTGAAACTGATCAATAAACTGTTATACAGAGAAACAGTAGACAGAGGGGGACAAGTAGACAAACAACAACTAGTGCTGCCTACTGCCTTTCGAGACTCAGTACTGAGGTCCTTGCACAACCACATGGGGCACCTTGGTATAGACAGAACACTTGACTTGGTGAGATCCAGATTCTATTGGCCTAAGATGGGGGCTGATGTGGAGCAACACATTCGAACTTGTAGTCGCTGCTTACAGAGGAAAGCTTTGCCCCAGAGGGCTGCCCCCTTGTTAACATCTCCACCAGTGCACCCATGGAGCTTTTATCTGATTTTCTGAGTTTGGAGTCAGATCAAAGAAATATCAGTAATGTGCTGGTGGTCACTGACCATTTCACGAGATATGCCCAAGCTTTCCCACCAAAGACCAGAAAGCATCCACTGTGGCCAAAGTACTTGTAGAAAACTTTTTTGTTCACTATGGGGCTCCACAAAGAATCCATTCTGATCAAGGGAGACTTTGAGAGTCGTCTGATCAAAGAGATGCTTTCTCTGTGGGGAGTACGAAAGTCCAGAACCACTCCTTACCACCCCCAGGGGGACCCACAGCCTGAACGTTTCAACCGCACTTTGCTAGATATGCTAGGCACCCTGCACCCAAAGGACAAGCCTAGATGGAGCCAACAAATTAGCACCCTGGTACATGCTTATAACTGCACCAAAAGTGATGCCACTGGATTCTCCCCCTACCGCCTGATGTTTGGAAGAGAAGCTCGACTACCAGTAGATGTGTGTTTTGGGGTCTCTCCTGATGGGGTTCAAGCTGACAACTATTTACAGTATGTGCAAAAGTTAAAGGCCCAGCTAACTCATGCGTACTCAACTGGCTCAAACCATGGCTGCAAAAGAAATCTGGCCAACAAAGAAAGGTATGATAAAAGGTGGAAAGACAGGAACTCCAGGAGGGAGATCGGTATTGCTAAGAAATCTGGGACTGCATGGCAAGCACAAGATTGCTGACAGATGGCACCATCTCCTCACATTGTAGTGGGCAAACTAGATGATCTGCCAGTGTACAAAGTAAGGCCTGAGAATAATTCAAAAGATGTAAAACAATGCATAGAAATCATTTACTGCCCATTGGACAAATCTTAATTGAGTCTGAGCCCCTAGAAGATGCCCCTCTGGACCAGTGACTAGAGCTGCTGCTAAGAAAAGATCAAGAAAGTCTGCACCTACAGAAGCAAAGTTAAGTGTTCCCTCCACAAGTCCCAGTTGAGCATGACTGTCAGTCCATATCGGAAGAAAGTGAGAGGACTTTGAATACTATCCTCTTCTACGAACTGAGTCAATTGTTTCGGGGCAACCTCTAGTCAATACTGGAGATGAAGCTGGGCCTTCTGGACTGTCTAAGCCCTAGCTTCATCCCTGGAGCCAATGCTTCCAGAAAGTGAAGTGCAAAGCATCAGATCAGATGAAATGGAATCATTGTGCATGGTTGAACTGTTTTGAGCTTTCAGGGAGGAAAATGATAGTTGGGGCAGACTGGTGATACCTTGAACAAGAAGAGTATTTTGAGTGCCCTGACAGTCCACTGCCAGTGTCCGAGCTCTCCATGCGAGTCAAATGTTGTGGACTCAGAAACTGTAACTCCTGGAGCTGAAAGTGCCCCAAGTTCTAGCCTCTCTACCCCCATGGAGACTCCCCTGACAAGTGAGGACAATGCTGAAAATGAGGCTCAGAGTGCAGAGACTATAGTTCCTCCTAGAAAGACTGGTCGAGCTGTAAAGCCTGTGGTGCACCTCAGTTATGATTCACTTGGGAGGCCTGTGGACTTGCCTCTCAATGTTGTCCATAAAGGAGTGTATGTGTCCCCGAGCTCATTGCCCAAACTGAGCATCAGTGCTAACTCAAGTTAGTATGTTGCCCTCTAGTATGGTGCCCTTGCCCCATCCAGCCCCAAGGTAACTGATAGGAAGGGCCCTCTCTTCAGGTTTCATGTACAAGAGGTAATAACTTGAGTTATGGTACAATGTGTATGTAATACTGTGTAAAGAGTGACGATGCAATGTTTCAGAAATGTGTTCTTGGTAAAATGATATATTGACTGATGATTACATGTGCGAGCCTAATGCAAATGTATATGGTTGCAGCTGAAACTTATGGGTACTTGCTGACGCGGACGCCAAGCTTCTCCCAGGCCAGGAAGGGTGTAACCTCTCTGCAAATGGGGGTTCCAAAAGACTTCCAGGAGCTTGCTTTGAATGCTCCAAGCCTGAATGGTGTTTGGCATTTAAGCCATTTATCAGTGAGTGTTTTAGAACCTCTGGTACTGTCTCTTTAAGAGCTGTCTGCTTGCAGACATAATTAGTTTGTATGGGGACTGTGTGTTTCTTTGATTGAGTACCACTCAAGCTGCTGCTAATTCACTCTATTTTTGCAGTCACTAGAGTGCAAAGGAACCTATCTGAAAGATGTAACTGTTTGCCAGAAATCATTTACAGTAATAATGAAATTACAGTTTGTCTAACCTGCTTTCTTTTGCAGTCAGAACTGTGTCTGCTAGTTCCCCATTCTAGTTTGAACTGCTGAACTGGACCAATCAGTGTGGGGTAAGCTAGCTCTAAATGGTGCCTTGGCCGATCAGAACTTGGACTCATAATCTGAGCCAGCCACAGAGGATTGTATGAGCAGTGACTCTGGGAGATGTAGTTTAGACTTCAGCACCTTTTGGACCAACAGCAGCAGTCTATTGTGAGTGACAGCCAATCAGTCAAGAACTGGGAGGAACTCAAAGGAAGTGCCCGGTTTTGTCGGTTGGAGTTTCAGTTGAGCTTGGCAGTGAAGAAGGAAGGAGCCCTGTGCTTTTCAGTGTGCAGTTTTAGTCAAAAACGCGTGTAAGGCCCAGAGTTCGGTCTGCAGCTTGTGTAACAGCTTGTTAGGACTGAACTGGCCCCTGTGAAAAGAATCAAAGGATCTCTGAAGAGAAACCAGGCTCACCCTGTAGAAGACTGGAAGAATTGCTGAAAATTGCATCGGGTCTGTCAGGAACTGAATCTGCTGTGTGTTCTCCCGGTATTGTGCAGTAATTGCGATCGGATACAGATGCAGCCTGCCTGGTATAGTGCTTTCTTTTATATGGATGTGTGAAGAGGTTTGTGTACCTCAAGTGAGCCCTAGCTGACATTGAAGGACCCTATCTTATTTGGAGGTCGTGGAGTACTAATTCAGGGTTGCTCCCTGTTGAATTGCCACATTAAATCCAAATGGAATTACTGTACTGCTGACTGTTTAATTCTCCTTTTCTCTGTGTGAAAGGGCCCCTACCAGCTGCCACGGGTTTGGACTAGCCACTAGGGCTTGGGTACCCAGGGACAGTAACTGATAGGGATAGGCCTGTGCACAGAGCCATAGGTAGATTATTAGAGTGATAAGCTAATTAACCTGATTTCCCTGTCCTTGTTATATCCCCTAAATAAATCAGAGCTGCTTGTTTCAGCAAAGTTATACTGCCTGAGGTATTTGTCTATGCTAAAGTACTGTACTGTGATTGTTGCACTGTATCTCATTTCACAGGTCCCAGTGGACGGAACCAGACCTGGGGGTAAGTGTATACTGTGAAGGTAATTCTGATATATTGTGTGGGCCACTAGTGGGAAGAAAGGGGGGTTGCAGTGTCCCAGAGGGCTGTGACCAAGTTAGTTTAACTATTGCAAACCCTGACCTCTGGGTGGAGGCACCCGCCATTGGATCCAGGCCCCTCAACCTGTTAGTGGCAAATCAGGCAGGGGTAGTAGCCCCTGGGATAGCGCCATCTAGGGGTAACATACGCTTCATTATTTTTCAGTTTGAATAAGTTTAACATCGAACCCAAGTTGGATCTTTTTGCATCCCCACATAACATGAAACTGCCGCTTTTTTGCTCACTAGATCCAAGGCCTGGAGTTTTCTAGCAAGACACATTGTCCCTCTCCTGGACAGGGAGGTTTCTGTGTGCCTTCCCTCCCTTCTCGCTCCTTCAATGAGTTCTGATCAAACTCCAGATGGAGGGGGCTACAATGATCCTCATAGCCCCCTTCTGGCCTCGTCAAATCTGGTTCCCCTTGCTGCATCAGCAGGCAGTGGAACCTCTGTTGTCCCTGCCCCTGTGCGCAGACTTTCTCTCCCTGGAACAGGGTACCTTGGTCCATCTGGGCCTCAGGTCTCTCTATGTCCATGCATGATCCCAAAGAACATAGCCATCACCAGATTTGGGGTCTCCCCCAGAGTAGTAGATTTCCTTGTGGCAGCCAGGAAACCCTCCACCAGCACCACTTACTCTATGAAATGAAAGCACTTCGTCCTTTGGGCTGCATTGCACCATTTAGTCCCCTTCACCTGTCCAGTGGATCAGGTCTTGGAGTACCTTCTGTCCCTATCAGACTCGGGTTTGCGGTACTGCCCTATCAGGGTACATCTCTCTTCCAGCTCTGCATATCATGTACCTGTGGATGGGTGTTCTGTGGCACAACTCGATGTGTCTGGCACCTTCTTGAGGGGCATTCTGCATTTGAAGCCCCCAATCCGTGACCCTGTCCCACCTTGGGACCTTAATTTTGTGTTGGAAAAGCTTACGCTCCCTCCCTTTGAACTGGACTCATCTTGTGAGCATCGCTTTCTGTCATGGAAAGCGTTATTTTTAGTTGTCATTACTTCTGCTCATAGAAACATAGAACATAGATTTTGACGGCAGATAAGGACTACTTGGCCCACCCAGTCTGCCCATTTCCCTACCTAATGGATAAGCTGCAGATCCTAGTTAACCAGCAGCCTACTTCTTCCTACCCCCACCTCCTAGAATTGCCTTATGACTGTCCCATGCATGCTTGAATTCCACCACTGTTTTTGACTCCACAACCTCCTCCAGAAGGCCGTTCCATGCATCCACAACCCTCTCTGTGAAAAAATACTTCCTTAAATTACCTCTGAGCCGCCCCTCTATCTTCAAATTGTGCCCCCTTGTTCTTGCACACCTCTTTTTTTGAAAGATGCTACCCTCTTGGACTTTGTTGATTCCCTTGAGGTACTTGAAAGTTTCTATCATGTCCCCCCTCTCCCTCCTTTCCTCGAGGCTATACATATTAAGCTCCTTAAGTCTCTCTTCATATGTCTTCCAGTGCACACCCTGCACCATTTTAGTTGCCCTCCTCTGGACAGCTTCCGTCCTGTCTGTGTCTTTGCAGAGATTGGGTCTCCAGAACTGCACGCAGTACTCCAGATGGGGTCTCACCAGCTGTCTGTACAGAGGGATAATAACTTCCTGTTTTCTACTGGTGATGCCTCTCCCTATGCATCCCAGTATCCCCCAAGCCCTCCTTGCTGCCCTCTCACATTGCTTGCCCACCTTTAGGTCATCTGATATGACTACCCCCAGGTCCCTTTCCATTTTTTTTTGTTGTTAGTATCTCACCCCCCATTGTGTACTCTTCCCCTGGGTTTTTGTTTCCCAGGTGCATTACCTTGCACTTCTTAGCATTGAATCTAAGCTGCCATACATTTGACCATTCCTCTAACCTTGCCAAGTCCCTTCTCATCCTTTCCACCACCTTGTGCATCAACTCTGTTACAGATCTTTGTGTCATCTGCAAAGAGACATACTTTTCTTCCAGTCCCTCTGCAATGTCACTTATAAAGACATTGAAGAGGACTGGTCCTATACTGAACCTCACGAGTGCCCCCACTAGTAACCCCTTTCTTCAGAGTGGACTCCATTTACTATTACTCTCTGTGTCCTATTCTCCAGCCAGTTCTTTACCCATGCTGTCATCTTGGGACCCACTCCCAGGCTGGCTAACTTGTATATTAATCTTTTGTGTGGGACTGTGTCAAATGCCTTGCTAAAGTCTAGGTAGGCCATGTCCACAGCCCCTCCCTGATCTACTACTTTGGTCATCCAGTCAAAGAAATCTATCAGATTCATGTGGCATGACCTTCCTGCTGTGAATCCATGCTGCCTTGGGTCCTGTGCCCCTCTGGCCTCTAGATACTCGACAGTTCTTTCCTTCAGAAGTGATTCCATCATTTTCCTATCACTGAGGTTAAACTAACAGGTCTGTAGTTTCCTGTTTCTGCCTTGCTCCCACTTCTGTGAAGGGGACTCACATCTGCCCTCCTCCAGTCCTCGGGTACCACCCCATCCTCCCATGATTTGTTAAAGAGGGTAGTCAGTGATGTCACTAGTTCTACCATTAGTTCTTTAGAATTCTGGGATGAATCCCATCAGGCCCCACTGCTTTGTCCACCTTCAGTTTTAAGAGTTCTTTCAGAACCCTTTCTTCTGTAAATGGGCTGGTATCAACTTCTGTATCCAGAGTGTTTCTACTGTTTGTTTTAGGTACCTCCCCTCTTCCTTTGTAAATACTGAGCAAATATTTGTTTAGTATCTCTGCCTTTTCACAGTCACCCTCTGCCCACCCTCCTTCCCTTTATTAAGCCTCACTATCCTTCCTTGGTCTTCCTTCGCTCCCTGATGTACCTATAAAGGTTTTATCCCCTTCTTAACAGAGTTGGCTATTTTTTCCTCGGTTTGGGCCTTTGCTGTTCTGACTGCCTTCCCAGCTTCCTTTTGCTTTAACTGATACAGTTCTCTGTCCTGCTCCTTCTGTGATTCCTTGTACTTCCTGAATGCTTTCTTTTTCTCTTGAACCTTCACTGCCACTTCCTTTGAGAACCATAGTGGTTTCTTACATCGTTTTGTTTATTTGCTTCACACAAAGGCTTGTTACCTCTGTGATGGCAGTTTTCAGGGTTTTAAATAATTTATTAGCAGTTTTTTTCTTGGGACTATACTAACTGTACAGAAAGTATTTATATAGATTTTCTAGAAGTGCTGTTTGTTAAACACAGTGAGGCAAGAACTATGCATTTTCACAAAGATTTAGCACTTTTATGAGCAAAACACTAATCAATTTTTAGAGTTAAATAAATCCCTGGTTTTTATTATTCCCCATTATTCTTTCACCCCTCCTTCCTGCCCATTTGCTAGTGCATTCCTTGGGCACTCACCCGTTTTGGCAAAGCCAGCCCTCCTAAAGTCCAGTACTTTTGCCTTTGTATGGTTTGACTCTATTGCTTTGTTTGTTGTGAACCATACTGTTCGATGGTCGCTAGTTCCCAGATGGCTACCCACTTCTACATCTGTGATCCTCTCTCCATCTCCATTTGAGAGAACCAGGTCTAAGATTGCTCCCTCTCGAGTGGTCTCCAGTACTAGTTGTCTAAGGCATGCCCCCTGTAGGGCATCTAGAATAACCCCACTCTTCGAAGTGGCTGCTGCAGCTGCACTCCAGTTAACATCTGGCATATTCAGATCACCCATCAACAATATCTCTCCTTTTTCTGCCGTTCTAAAGTATACTTTCTATCATTTCCTTGTCATTTCCTCCCGAGAAAGTCTCTCTCAACCTATGCGGATTGGTGCCATTGCCTGTCTCAAATTTACCCACAGTGCTTCTTCTCCTCCACGTTTACCCTTTTGTTCTGTTGCTTTGACTCCTTCCCTTATGTAAAGAGCTACTCCTCCTCCTCTTTTACCCTCCCTGTCCCTCCTGTAGATGTGTATCCTGGTATGTTTATGTCCCAGTCATGGTTTTGTGTGTACCTTGTTTCTGTGACTGCCACAATATCCAGATGTTCCTCCTCCATCAAGGCCACTAATTCAGGAAGCTTGTTACCCGGACTATGGGCATTGGTACTCATTGCTCTCCATTTTTTGATTGCTTTACCTTCTGTTGTAGCATCCCTGCTGACCTTTCTACCTCGGTCTTTTTCTCATTTAGTACCCTGTTTTGTGGGGAGAGGGTGGGATTTTCCTGCTGCTTATCAGTGCCTCCCCCCTTGACTAGTTTAAAAGCTTGCCAATGAAGCATTTAAACCGATTGCTCAAAAGACTTGTTCCCTTCCTGGACAGATGCAGACCATCCTGCCAGTAACATAGAAACATAGAATGTGACGGCAGATAAGGACCGCTGGCACACCCAGTCTGCCCATTTCCCTACCTAATGGATAAGCTGCAGATCCTAGTTAACAGCGCTACCCCCCAGAATTGCCTTATGACTGTCCCATGCATGCTTGAATTCCACCACTGTTTTCGACTCCACAACCTCCTCCGAAGGCCGCTCCATGCATCCACAACCCTATCTGTGAAAAATACTTCCTTAAATTACCTCTGAGCCGCCCCAATCTTCAAATTGTGTCCCTTGTTCTTGCACCTCTTTTTTGAAAGATGCTACCCTCTTGGACTTTGTTGATTCCTTGAGGTACTTGGAAGTTTCTATCATGTCCTCCTTTCCTCAGGCTATACATATTAAGCTCCTTAAGTCTCTCTTCATATATCTTCGGTGAGATTCTGCACCATTTGAATGCCCTCCTCTGACAGCTTCCATCCTGTCTATGTCTTTGTGAGATTGGTTCTCCCAGAACTGCACGATACTCAGATGGGGTCTCACCAGCTGTCTGTACAGAGGGTTAATAACTTCCTGTTTTCTACTGGTGATGCCTCTCCCTATGCATCCCAGTATCCCCCCAGCCCTCCTTGCTGCCCTCTCACATTGCTTGCCCACCTTTAGGTCATCTGATATGACTACCCCCAGGTCCCTTTCCATTTTTGTTGTTGTTAGTATCTCACCCCCCATTGTGTACTCTTCCCCTGGGTTTTTGTTGCCCAGGTGCATTACCTTGCACTTCTTAGCACTGAATCTAAGCTGCCATACATTTGACCATTCCTCTAACCTTGCCAAGTCCCTTCTCATCCTTTCCACCCCACCTTGTGCATCAACTCTGTTGCAGATCTTTGTGTCATCTGCAAAGAGACATACTTTTAGTATAGGCTGGTGTGCATCTGTCCAGGAAGGGAACAAGTCTTTTGAGGAATCGGTTTAAATGCTTCATTGGCAAGCTTTTAAACTAGTCAAGGGGGGAGGCACTGATAAGCAGCAGGAAAATCCCAGCCTCTCCCTACAAAACAGGGTACATGGATTTCCGAGCTTCAGGCCCTCATGTATAAGGAGCCTTATTTGATTTTTCACAAAGACAGTGTGCATTTGCATACCAGTCCTAAGTTTCTTCCTAAGATGGTGTCAGCGTTTACTTTGAATCAGTCTATCGACCTGCCTGTGTATTATGTGGAGCTTTCCAGTCAAGGAGAGGCATTGTTCCCTACCTTAGGTGTGCATAAAGCCCTGAAGTACTGTACACACCAGACTAAGGATTCCCAGAAGTCTAATCAGTTGTTTGTTTTGTTCGCCCCTGGAAAGGCTTGTGTGTTTTATTTTTGTTTGTTTGGTTTTTTTTGCCTTCAACTGCGCCCTGGGGATAGCTGAAGATCAAAAACATGCACAAGCAAAAAAGACAGATCTTCCTGGACATAAAGTCTCCACCACTCATTCACACTGATGGGATCTATGCCAGAGGCGCTAGGACCCAGAGCGAGCAAACTTTTTTGCAGGAGGGTCGGCGCCAGAGATGGAGCCACGAGGAGCTGCACCGTGAGCCTCAGCTCATGTGGCAATGACTATCCCGGCGTCGACCCTCCAACCACTTCAGTTCCTTTTTTCTCGCTGTCGAGTGCGCTCAGTGACAATGTCGCTCGCCCGCCGGGAGTCAAACTTCAGACTAGCAGCATAGTTTTCAGTTTATTATTTTGTAGTATTTCTCGAATAAAGTACCGCTTACGATAATTTATTCTTACTAAAGAAAGAAGTCTCAGCCTACATTGACGGAGTCGACCATGAGCGGGTCAGGTGACGGTAGGGAGACTTCATATGAGATATGAAAGCTGTTCAGTCAGCCGGGCTGGGTCTGGTTGCCGCCCTCTCCAGTGGGAGGGTCTGGCAATGAATGGTCCAATGCTTGAGAGGAGGGGCGGTCCCCCCGGAAGCATAAAAGAAAACAGTCGCATTCCCGGCACCGTTCGGCCTCGAGCCCTTCTTTGGCCCGTAGGTCAAAAAAGAGAAGGCATCACTCGAGGTCACCCTCTGATATGTCTGCGCGTCGACGGTCGATCATTGGGGTCAGTTGCCGGTCTCCTCATTCGGAGTTGCCAGTTTCTGGTCACTGACCTCTTCAACATCGGAGCCCTTCCCCGCCTTCTGGTAGGGCTTCAGATGAGCAGTTTCATCAGTGGGTCGCTCTGATGGAGCAATGGGCTCGGAGGTTGGTCCAGCTGCCTGGCCCGGTCACTCCGGGGCCCTCAGGCTCTTCGGGGGGGGGGCTCGGGCAGGGCCGTTGGGCCTTCCTAGTCGTGCGGTGCCTTCCTCAGTGCTGTCGACTCCGCGCTCAGGTGTTTTCCCCCCTCACATGGCTGCGGTGCAGGGTGCCACACCGATGTCTCTATCTCCTGGTATTCTTCCTCCTTTTTCCTCAAATCCTAATTTTCGGGGCTCTGGGTTGGTTTCGGCGCTATCCATCGGTGGGTCACTCAACGCCGTCCTTGATGCTGATGCGCCTGTCGGTGCTGTCCTTGGCATCGGTGCGCCTGTCAGCACCGTCCTCAGCACCGTTGGGTTTCTCAGCGCCATGAGGCTTTTTTGCGCTGTGTTCCTCTTCAGTGCCGTCTGGTTTGTCAGCGCCGTGTTCTTCGGCGCCAAGGACTGGTTTTTCATTGGCAAGCCTTCAGGGCTTCTCCTCTCCGAATCCTTTTCCTTCTTCATTTCCTTCTGATTCTCATTCCTTTCCTGTCCATACAGTCCTGACCCAGACCTTCGACTGGGTGATGATGTGGAAGGAGCTGGACCTAATCCTGTTGCAAAGCCTGTGGTCGAGGACTTATCTTTTAGGTCTCTGTTAAAGAATTTGAATTCCACTCTTTCTCTCCAGACTACAGATATCGATCCTGGGAAGCTTTAAAGATTCCAATACCTTCATGTCCCGAAGATCCCTATGGATCTAACTCCCCTGGTACAGCCCTCCAAATGGTATGGAATAATCCCACTCTTATTCCTTCTGTGGCTAAGTCCATAGATAGAAAGTATGCTGCTCCCAAGGATCGACCCATTTTGGCCTCCCAAGTCTTTGCAGACCCTGTTGTAGTCCTGGCAGAGAACGATAAGGTCGTCCTTCCTCAAGCTACTACAGCACAACCTATAAACAAAGAATCTCATAAGACAGAAACTTTAGGTAAGAGAGTCTTTGCTGCATCCACCCTGGGTATGCGTATTGCCAGCTAACAGGGTTATTTCTCTCAATATGAGTATGTTCTTTGGCATTCGCTCAAACAATTGGTAGAAGCTCTACCTGAGTCAAACTCTTAATTCAGAGCTTCTTCAGACCATAACCAGGGGTATTGAGTCCAACAACCAGCAGATTAAAGCAGCTATGGACGGTTTCGATACTGCTTCCAGAGAGGCAGCGGCGGGTATTTGTACCCGCCGTCACTCCTGGCTGTACATTTCAGGCTTCACGAATGATGCCCAGCAACAGGTCATGGCGTTACCCTTCGGTGTGTATCTCTTCGGTCCTCAAGTAGAGCAAGCTCTGAGGCCACTCAAAAGACTAGGTCTGCCATTAAATTGGCTCGACCCGCTCCCGCACCTTCTCGGGGGGTGTCAATAAGCGTCAATTTCACAACCGTCAGTCCTTTCGAGGTAAGGGCAGGGGAGGTTTTAATAAGAATCAAACCCCCAGCCTCAAAAGAAAATGCAACAGAAAGCACAAGGGGCCAAAACGCCCAGTGCCGCCTTCTGAGTTTCTGTCCCAAGTCCCACCTCAGCTGCCCGAGGGGGACTCTTTCTTGGCGGTGGGGGGTCATCTGATTCTATTCTGCAACCGGTGGAAGTCCATAACTTTGGACAAATGGGTCCTCTGGATAATCCGCAAGGGGTATTCCCTTAATCTTTCAGAGACCCCTCCGGATCATCTCCCCAGTGTCAGCCCAGGCTGTAAGTTCTTCAATTAGAGCTTCTCGCCGCCAAGATACAAGGCCTTCTGAACAACAGGGCAGTAGAAATAGTTCCGATGGATCAGCGGAACACAGGGTTCTACTCCCATTACTTTCTAGTTCCAAAGAAAACCGGAGGCATGCGCCCCATTTGGACCTCAGAAAATTGAACAAATTTCTTCCCAAAGAAAAGTTCAAAATGATTTTGCTAGGAACTCTGTTACCTTTGCTTCAACACAACTGGCTAGCCTCCCTGGACATGCAGGATGCTTGCCAGCATATCCCTGTTCACCCAAAGCATTGCAAAAACCTAAGGTTTGTGGCTTAGGGCCAGCATTATCAGTTCAGAGTCCTACCCTTTGGGCTATCCTTGGTGCTGCGAGTTTTTACAAAGTGCTGTGCAATTCTCGCAGCGCATTTCAGAAAGATCGGAATACAAGTGTTCCCATATCTGGATGACTGGCTTCTAGCAAGCCCTTCCAGGCAAGGAATTCTAGACGCCATAGCCACGGCCTCGGACTTTCTCACATCCATGGGGAGTCCTGTTAAAGCTCAAGAAATCACAGTTGCAGCCCTCCCAGAAGCTCCTTTTCATAGGAACTCTTCTGGAGACCTCCTGTGCAAAAGCTTTTCTACCAGAGGACAGAAGGAGTGATATCCTACAGATGGCCTTCTACATCAGAGAGAGAACAGCTCGGTTCAAGCTATCTCGATGCAGCAGACGCTTGGCTTCATGGCATCCTTGGTGTTCACTGTACCTCTAGCTCCCCTCCACATGAGGACCTCTCAGTGGATGCTCATTACTCAGTGGTCCCCAAACCACTCACCCTCAGTCCTTTCTTATCAAGGTGACTGAACCTTTGAAGAGGTCTCTCACCTGGTGGTTGCGAGAGGACAGTCTCCTTCAGGGATATCTCCTTGCTCCTCTGAATCATCAGATTTCCATTACAACAGACGCGTCCCTGATGGGGAGGGGAGCTCACTGTCAGAATCTCCACACCCAAGGAATGTGGACTCAGGACGAGTCCCAGCTTCACATAACCGTCTTAGAAATGAGAGCCGTCCTTTATGCAGTCTGAGCCTTGAAGGACATTCTCTGTCACAAGAACATTCTCTCAAACGGACAACAAAGCAGTGTTGTATTACATCAACAAGCAGGGAAGCGAGGAGAGTGTGGGAATGGTGCTTGGAGCTCAAAGTTCTAATTCAAGCGGTCTACCTGCCTGGAGTGCAGAACGAACTGGCAGACCGTCTCGGCAGAACAGAGACAGATCCTCACGAATGGTCTCTCGACTCAACCGTAGTTCAGTCACTGTTTGCAGAGTGGTGAACTCAAGACCTTGACCTTTTTGCATCCCCACTCAACACATAACTGCCTGTACTCTGCTCCAAAAATCCAGGCCCAGGCATTTTCTGTCAGGATGCGTTCAGGCTGCAGTGGACAAAGCACTTTCTGTACGCCTTTCCGCCTCTTCCTTTAATTCAGAAGCTACTTCTCAAGTTCGAGTACCGGGGAACAAAATGATCCTCATTGCTCCCTTCTGGCCTCGACAAATATGGTTTCCGTTACTCAACAGTTTGTCGAAAACCCCTCCGAAAGCGCTTCCCCTTCAGACGAACCTTCTGACCCGGGGGCCTGTGGTCCACCCCAGGCTCCTGAAGAGAGAGAGGTGAACAGGTTCAATGTCTCTCACAGAGTTTCAGATATTCTTCTGGCTGCACACAAGCTAGCCACTAGAAAAACTTACACAGCCTAATGGAAGCGTTTTTCACTCTGGTGTGCAAAATCCTCTTTAAATCCTTTTTCCTGCCCACCCAGTAAAGTTCTAGAGTACCTTTTAGACCTCTCAAATTCAGGTCTGCAATACTCTACAGTCAGAGTTCACCTTTGTGCCATTTCAGCTTATCATGAGACAGTACTTTCCTTGTCACTGGCTCCGTTACCTGTGGTTAAGAGGTTTCTTAGGGGAATTCTGCATACCAGACCTCCTATCAGACATCCAGTCACAGCCTGGGACATTAATCTTGTGCTAGATAATACTCACTCGAAAGCCTTTTAAGCCTCTAGCTACCTGTGACCTGAAATTTCTCACTTGGAAAACGGCCTTCCTGGTGGCTGTTACCTCGGCCCACAGGGTCTCTGAGATGCATGCTTTGATCACAGACCCTCCATATACTGTGTTTCATAAAGACAAAGTAGTTCTTAGGACCCATCCTAAGTTTCTCCCTAAGGTTGTTTCAGAATTCCATCTAAACCCACCTTTGATCCTACCTACCTACTTTGCGAACTTCCAAAATGAAGGAGAGCGTACTCATCATTCTTTAGATGTCGAAAGAGCTCTGCGTTTTTATTTGGATAGAGCAAAAGAAATTTGTGAAGCTCAACAACTGTTTGTTTCCTTCAGCGAGACCCGGCTTGGTCAACCTGTCGCTGTCAGATGCATTTCGGCATGGCTGCTGGCATGCCTTCACCACTGTTATTCCATGGCGCAAGTTAAGCTGGAGGGCATAGTGTAAGCTCACTCTACTAGAGCAGTTGCGGCATCCCTGGCAGAAATCCGCAATGTGCCCATTGCACACATTTGCAATGCGGCTACCTGGAGCTTAGCGCATACTTTCATCAAGCACTATGCCCTATCCATGCCAGATGACATCTTTCGTTTGGCAGGACTATCCTTAACTGACTTCTGTCCTAAATTTGTGAGCTTTTGGTTTCTCCTGTTGCCCTCTTGGAGGATCATTAGCTTGGTACTCTCCCATCAGTGTGAATGAGTGGTGGAGACTTTACATCCAGGAAGATATGAAAATTATGTACCTACCATAATTCTTGATCTTCTTGGACGAAGTCTTCACCATACACCCCCACCCACCATCCCCCAAGCTCACCTCTGTTGTTGGTCTTCACTCCCTCAGTCTTCAGGCTGTGAAGACTTCTTTGTTGACTCTTTTTATACAGGTCGTCCGAACTATCTAATGTTCGGCTATCCTTCTAGGTTAGTTACGCTGCACCTCCTCAAGGAAAAAAAGGTACTGAGGCGGTTGGAGGATCAGCGCCAAGAAAGTCATTGCCGCACAAGCAGTGGCTTGCGGCGCCACTCCTTGCGGCTCCATCTCTGGCGCCGGACCTCTTGAAAAAAGTTTGCTCCCGCTGAGTCCTAGTGCCTCCGGCGTAGATCCCATCAGTTTGAATGAGTGTTGGAGACTTCGTGCAAGAAGATCAAGAATTATGGTAGGTACGTAATTTCCATTTTTTTATTACGTTGCGGGATATAAACTGCCATAAGAAGTAGCATTTTGCCTGTGTTCCTTAGAGACAGCTTAACAGTCAGAGCCTGAGCTCCTTGTCCAGGGGCTGGAGTTTGGAGTATGTAGTACGTACCCTTGTAGGGAGTCTCGAATGTAGAAAGCACAGCTGCTGCCTCTTTTCTGCACCCTATCAAGCCTGAGGATTGAGCAGCTGTTTAGGGCCACAGCAGAGTCAGGTGTATCAGGGGTAAGCTAGATTTCAACTATAGCTAGAACATCAGGTTTGTGCACTGCCATCCACACTTGAAGAAGGGCGTGTTTTTTTAGGAGACTACATATATTCACTGGTGCCAGTAGGAGACCACCCACATGACATTTGACAGGGTTTGCCTTTGTGTGTGGCCCTGGGTTAGGATGAACATGACCAGAGAGGAGAAGAAGCAGTAGGGCAGGTCTGTACAGGATATGTTGCAGTAATTTGGTTTTAGAATAAAATTTACTATGGTGATGGCTTAGAAATAGTGGTGTGGATTGGGAGGGAGAGTACATGCGGCATTATGAGATAGGCAAGGGAGTAACAGGGACTGATAAGGGCTGATATGGGGAGCCTGTGGCGGAAGCGGCTGGGGAAGTTTAGCACAGCTGGTGTCACCCTGCAGTACCAATGAGTTAGTGGGAGGGCTCTTTTTGGCTGAGGGGTGGGGGTGTGATCGGTACTATTAGCAGGAGGGGGAGCAAAGTCAGAACTGGGGAATCCATAATTGATGAAGAGTTGGGGGGGGGCTGTAAGGAAATGGAGAAAAGAAGAGAGAGGTACTAGAATTACAAATAGCCCTACCCTAGTAGGCCTGATGCAGTGGCACAGTGGTAGTCACCGCCTCTAGTGATGAAGGTTAGGGGTTCGAATTCAACATCAGGGGATTGGGGACAACAGGGGAAAGAGTGGCAGGAAGATCAAGGCAGTAGATGAGGCCAAAAAAAGGAACATGGGAGGTGGAGTAAGCAGGAGAATGGTAAGAGAATGGTAGGCCAGACACGATGGTGCAGAGGTAGGTCTGCCGCCTGTAGTGCTGAGGGTCCAAGGTTCAAAACCAAGTCCTGGCAAGTGGAAGAAAGTGACTGGTATCTGGGTATTAATAGAGTGAGCCAGAGAGGAGGAGCCAGGGGATTGTGGATGAAAAGGTTAGTGGATGGGGAGGAGACAGCAGAAACAGGGAGAAACCGGAAGTGCACTTTACTGAACCCTAGTGGTCAGCAAGTATAACCTGCAAATGGAAAAGTTGGTACTTTAACAAAATGCAGCAGTCACGTGACTTCTGAGTGGCTATAAAAATTGGGGTGTGCGGGGCAGTTGATGCGACGCATCAATGGGCCAATACCCCTGCAAAAAGGCTGCTTCAGAGAGTGCTTCTAGCTGCCTTTTCAAGTCTCTGTACCTTTGAAAGCCGACTCTTGTTTCACGCTGTGCTTCTCTGCTTGTGGGAGCAAAATGGGGTGGGTTACTGAAAGAGCCATCAGCTGTGTTGAGAAACAAGAGAGAGAATGAGAGGAGGGAACATAAACAATAGAAAAAGGCTTGATGAGCTGTGCACACCAGCCCTGTAATCAAGAGCAAGAAGGAAAATTTCAAACATTGGTGAGTACTCTGATTCACTCCGATTTATTGTCTAAACAGTTGTTCAGCATCAGTATGAGCAAACTCAGCAGTGAACTCTAAACACATTTAAAGATCATGTGCAAAGGTTTTTGCATATTGTTAATAGAGCTTGAATTCAAGTCCCTGTGTCATGATTAGTGTTTCCTGAAAATGTCATGGTTTGGTTTTGTGGTTTTCTTTAAATCAGCATTTGTTAACTTGGTCTACAGTGGCTGAAAATTAGTTATTTCTGTCGCTCTCAGTCAAGCTTGGAGAGCGATGACATCATTGTGGAGTGCTGTAGCTGTAGCTTGCTGCTTCATATTCCTTATCACATCAGGCTGTAGAGTTAATAGTTTACTCACCAGGTTTCTTACAAACTCAGTCTGTGGTTTGTGTTTCTATCATTCTTTTCTTATAAAAGTGGATCATTTGAGTTTCAGTGCTGAACTGAAGTACAGTAGTGGAAATCTTTCTCTATGAGAGATAAACTTGTGTGTATCACAGCTCTCAGGATCTTCCTTTGTCAGTTTTCACCATTCATTACTGCTGGGATGGAAGTCTGAGGCGTGCACCTGTACAGGAGCTGTTTTTAGGGGTTCTGCGCTGACGGCAGCTCCCACAAGGCAGACTCATTACGTGGTGCATGAGTGTTGGCCCTTGGGCGCCGCAAACTCCTCCTCCACCCCAGTTCTGTTTCTCCCACCGTCGAGGCCACACCTGCTGTGTGAGTTTCTGTGCTTGCTGCATCATTGGGCCTGCCCCATATTTCAATGCTGTTTCCTGCTTCTCCATCCTGGTTCTGATTCACGCGATGCCATTGGATACCGGTAAGACCATGCCTTTGATTATTATTGCCAGCGGCACCGGGTCTTTTCCTGTGAATTTTGTTGGATTCTTTTCGCATCGTGTGTGGTTCGGGGACTAAGAGAAAATCCGAAGAGGCCATGCCCTCATGTGTCAGTGCCCCTGTGTCCGGCATTTTTTTTGTGACGGACCGACATGACATTTGTCTGCATTGCCTGGGTCCCAACCATGATATGGATAACTGCGACGCCTGTTTCTCCATGGACCACTGCATTCTGGAAATCCGCGTGTTTAAAGTTGGAGGACGGCATCGTTCTAGGGATGCCATGGTAAGATCTCTTAACCCTGCCTCCGGGTCCCTTCCCGGGTTTATATGGCCTGGTGAGGAGGAAGCTACTTCAGATTCCAGCCTTGCCATCGAGGAGGTTTCTTTTGCGGTGCCGGAGGAATGCCTCTGTTCCCTTGGAAGGCCGGGTCAGGAGTACCGCCACGGTAGTCACCTCCTCGGAGGTGCAGACTGCCCTGGTGTTGCAGCCCATGGATGCTGGGCCCAGCACCGGCATACCTTCGGTACTGCCTGCTGGTGTCATTTTGGATCCCAGTGCCTTTTGTGGGGTTGGTATCGTAGGCAGTGCCATGTTCTGTGGTGGCACCGTTTGCGGCGCTGTCGGTTCTGGTACTCCCGGGGTTGCTAGTCTGGCGGTATGTGTGGTCTCCTCTTCGGAAGAGGAGGATGACTTGCTGGCCGATCCTGACTGGTGTCCCGGCTCCCCTCTGGACGCAGCACCAGGTGGCCTAGTGTTCACCTCCCATGCTCCCCAGAGTCTGTGGTCTCTGCTGGCCCCCTTGCCAACTCCGGCATTGGGTGCCCCACGTTGGATAGCAGTCTCGACTTTGGGGACCAGGGCAGCTGCCATGTCCAGTGCTGCTTTGGTTGAGATTGGGACTTCTTCTGCAGCCTCCCTCAGGGGGGCCTGCGGGATTAGGGGCCCCCTAGCACTGGGGTCAAGGAAGAGGGTAGCCTCTGAGTCCAAGGGGTTGAGGGGCTGGGGTGAAGCATGGGGCCCCTCCTCCATTTCCCTGTGGGGGGTGGGGAGGAGTTGCAATGCAGAGCTCCGCTTCTCATCCTCGGAGGTGCCCTTAGTGGGCACTGCTGAGGGTTGCCTTTCTGGATCACTGTAGCCCCAGTTGCACCACAGGGGACAGTCCCCCTCAGGGCTCAACCGGGATATGTTTTTACATCTACAGCTTACACTGACTGGGTCGACCCCCAGATCCCCTCAAGCTAGAGGATCTTCAGCAAGGTCTCAGAGGCCGAGCGCTTTGTTATGTGCTCTTCCCTAGTTACTCTGCAGCCACCTCCACCCCTCCCAGGCCATGTGGGCCCTACAGGGCCCTTAAACTGAGAGGCTTTCAGGGCAACTGCGGCGACCTTCCCTAGGTATTTTAGAGCCATGGATGAGCAGGTCTTTTGCCTGTCTCCTCTGCCACATGAGGACTCTGAGCACCTGAGTTCCTCGACTTCCGAGGAAAGGACCGTTCAGTCCACCTTTCATCCGATGCTGATTTCACTGAATATCAGTGGTTCCTCTTGAGGTTGGTACAGGAACTCCATATATTCCATGTGGTAAGACGCAATACCGAGTGGGAGATGCACTCCTTCCTGAATGAGTTTAGTATGCACCACCTAGTGGTATCATCCTGGCCTATTCCCTTCCAGGAAGTATCAGTTCGCACCTGGCAGTCACCAGCTACCTCATCCCCAGCCCTAGCGGGCTGCAGGAGGAGGTGTTGCTCTCCCCAGGAGTCTCTTGGTTCTCTGCCTCACCCACCTTCGGGGATGATGGTCTTAGATACTCCTTCCGGGCTTCAACACCCGGCGCACGACCGACCACCGGATCTGGATTCCACCGAGTTCAACTGATTGGGAAGAAGAGTTTTCTCTTTGGCTCGTGTGCTGCTTTGTATCAGCTCACATCAGGCTCACCACGCTGCCTACAACGGGCACCTGTGGTCGATGTTAGTGCAGGAGGTGGCATCTTTGCCTGATTCGGAGGAATTTAGGCAAGCCATTGCCCTCTCTGCGCAGGGTCTGGAGCTTGCAAGGTATCAAGAAAGGGCATCTTATGATGCCAGTGAGGTGGCATCCAGACTGACAGGGACAGCGATCTGCATCAGGCGGATGGCATGGCTTCGTCTATCCAGGTTGTCGCACATTACCCGGCGTAGGGTGATTTCTTCCACTTTCTGGAGGACCTGTCTTTTCTCCCATAGGGCGAGGAGGAACTTACAGGGTGTCTTCTATCCCCCTGGCCTGACCAGCCGAAGTCCATATTTGATCTAGTATGGCTATAGGGTCTCCCCCCTCCTGCATCTCCCCTGCAGGAAGCTGAGGGAATCTGTTCCCTCAGGGCAGTGCCAGATCACCCTTGGGGGGCTTGGTACTCACCCAGCAGTAATGGATGGTGAAGCTTGACAACGGAAGATATGAAAATTACGCATCTACCGTAATTCTTGATCTTCTCTTGTATCTTCACCATTCATTACTGATTCCCGCCCACCTTCCCCTCTTCGGTGCTGCCTCCACCCTGCTGGCCCTCTCCATCTTCAAGGCCAGTTAAGGGCAGTGTCCCCCTGGTACCTCAGGACCCTCTGTTTCCTTCTCTAAAAAGTCACAGAGCGCCCATCCTAGGAGGGTGGTGAATAGGGTCTTCTCCCTAGCCTCGATGGGATCTCCCTGAGATTTTCAGTGGGGTGCACCATGGTTGCTTCTTTACCTGACACAGATTTTCCATTTTGTTTTCCTCCAATTGAAATGGGGAGAACCTGTGTGGATTTTCCTCCCCCTCTGTCTTTCTCTCTACCTTAGAGGTCATTCTGAACAGAGTCCTCTCCTGTTTAAGGCCCCCCCCAACTAAGCCACCAGGTATTAAGCCATAGAGAGCAATGTTCCAGAACTTTCATCCCAGATGTGGGTTTAGGGGTGAGAAGGGGGTGGCTGACTCCACCATGTTTTATATTCTCCAAGACCACTTCAAATTCTCTTGTTCTGGACCTCCGTCCAGTAGTCCCTGAAGTTGACAGGATCCTTGCATCTGTGTTCTTGATACCTTTCAGGTTTTTGAAGCTAAAATAAGTCAATGGTCTTCCAACTCAGCATGGCTGAGGGCCCCCCCTTCTTCCCCTGCATATGCTATATCTTTCTTTCTCCATTCCCTGTGCTGCCACCCAAGGGTTGGGGCCCTATGGCCTCTTAGGGTAAAAGGTACAATCCCTCTGTCCTCTGGTTGGCATCTTCCTTTTTCAGTTTATATCCTTTCCTTTTCCTAACCCTCGGCTCTCTTGCCTCACCTCGATTTTCTCTATCCCCCTTTGTTTCATCCTGTCTAGTAAAACCGAACTGGGGTGGAGGAGGAGTCTGCGGCACCTAACAGACACACAATGAGCCACACAATGTGTCAGCCTTGTGGGCAGTGCCAACTCCACCCCCCCCCCAAAAAAAAAAGCTTCTGTACAGGTGTGCACCTCCGGCTTACACCCAAGCAGTAATGAATGGTGAAGATACAAGAGAAAATCAAGAATTATGATAGGTACATCATTTTCATTTCTAGGAGCGTGGATATGTTGTTCATCCACACTTCTTGGCATGTCCTCTTCTACTTTAAATCTTGCCAGAAGTCTTCACGCTGGCTTCTCCCACCCACCTGGGTGGTATATACCTTGGCTCCGCCCCATGACACCAGATCTTCCTTTCTGCTGGAAGATACGGGTTCCCTCGTGCTCTTGCAGCAATTCATAGGCCCTGGATTCAGAATGTTGGTATTTACCGAAATTACTTTTAAAACTCGTTTGAGGTAGCAATCGCGATTCCACCACATTGGATATGGAGGAAAAATCTTCCCCGGGATTTCGCCAGTGCCCCTGCAGCCAGAAGATGTCTCGCACAGATCCCCACCTAACGTGCGTTTACTGCCTAGGTGCGGGACATGACACCTTGACATGTACCTTTTGCTTGGCCTTCCATCCCAACGTCCTAGACGACCGCGTAGCGCTTTTGAAGCTGGGGAGACCGGAGAAAAGGAACCTGCCAGTAAAATCGAATGGGGTGAGGTGAGCGGTTTCCGTGGCCACGGGATCTGCCGGCCAGCTGGAACAAATGAAGGCATTTGAAGAGGAAGAAACTAAAGCCTTGGCCAGTCAAAGCTTCTTTGTTCCGCTGAACCTTGGCTCCACCTTTTCAGGCTCCTTCAAAGAGTTGTGCCAGTCTCTTCCCACCCGGGGTGAGGCGCCCTCCGGCTCGCACTCCTCCCGCTCTCAGAAGGAAGACAAGGACCCAATGTCTTCGTCCCGATGAAGATGTTCCTGGGACCGGGAAAAGTCCGAGTCCCAGGACACCGAGCTCTCGACTTTGGTCGAGATCGCATCCTCAGCCACCGGCTTTACGGACCTTCTGTCTGGCCAGGGGACCAAGGAAGTGGTCGACGAGGTGGAAATAATCCTCAATCCTATTGACCCTTTATCGCCGGCTCTGCCCGACGATTCCTTGGAGAAGACTCCTGTCCTCGTTTTTCCTGAGAAGAGACCCAGCCTGCTGGTGTCCCCATCAAGGAACTGGTTCCAGACCCTCGGGTCTCACTGATTTTGGTGTCTCCCGATCGACCAAGTCGGCCTCCCTGATCTCGATCGAGGTCTAGAACCCCCTCGGCCGAATGACTGAGGAAGAGCCATAAGCGCTCTAAAAAGAGGCAACGCCACAGATCGTCCTCATCCTCCTCGGACGAGAAGAGGCTTCGGCGGAAACTCCATCGACACTATGAGGACCATATGTGGCAACAGCTTATTTTGTCCAGGCAAAAGCTGGCTCCACCATCCACCCCCCGGCCATCACTTGGCTTTCGCCTCCTAGGCCAAAGCTGACTCCTTCGGAAACGACTCCCTCGGTTCCCCCGCCCGCGGGGCTGGCTCGTGTTCCGGTTCGGCCAAAACCGGTTTCTCCACCTATTCAGGTGGAACCACTGCATAGGCAGCCTCAGGGAGGGGCTCCCTCGAAAGAGGATCGGCCAGACACTGGGCTTCCCCGGCGTCTGTCTATCACGGTCACCCCAGATTGCCCTCAGTGCATTGAGGGTGACTTGGGTGGTAAACTACTTTATCCCAACTCTTCGGACTGGGACATCACAGGACTGCACTCACATCCCGGGGATGATGAGTCCTCCATGGCAGGGTTGGAGGAAGGTCTTTCCTCTTTCCAGGGCATCCTCCACCTCATCTCCAACTACCAGAATGCCCTTGGAATCCATCCAGAAAAAGGCGGCGTACCCTCTCACCGACATCCTTAAGAGAGGGGATACCCCGACGGAGGCCTTTCCAGTAGCCAAGGCTATCGTGGGCCTGGCTCTTGAACTTTGGCAGCACCCTGCTTCCTGCCCAGCACCATCTGCCCGCATGGCCCACAAGTACGCGGTGCCTATGGGGTCCCTTGGGGGGTTCACAGAGCACCATTCGGCTGAGAGCCTGGTGACTGTCTCTGTGTTCGTGCGTACTGGGAGTTCAGCCGACACTGACTGACCCCCGGACAAGGAGTCCAAGTATATGGACCATTCTGCCCGTAAGGTCTATGCGGCCTCTTCTTTGGGCCTTCATCAGGCCAGCTCAGCAGTTATTATGGCACACTTCTCTCATGCCCTTCTGGGGTCATTAGACGAGGTCCTCTCTCATCTCCCAACGGACATGCAAGCCACAGTCAAGCAAGTCCATGACCAGGGCTGTGCTGTCGCAAAACAGCAGCTCCAGACAGCCTTGGACGTGGGAGATTCTTGTGCCCGCTCTGCAGTGGCCACTTGCTGCAGGGCTTGGCTGAGGCTTTCCTCCTTCCTGGTGGATACCCAGCACAAGCTTGCTGATGTGCCCTTCCTGGGTACCGACTTGTTCGGTCCAAGAGTGGCCGGTCACCTTTAGCATATAGAGCAGTCCAATTCCACCATGGTGGCTACTTCTGCTAAGGGTTCTTCGGGCAAGAACCAACAGAAGAAAAAGAAGAAGCCATTCTGGCATTCTTCCCCTGCGGTCTGGCAGCCCTGCTATCAAGGAGGTCAGCAGCAACAACAGCAGCAGACTCAAGCTTGGCGCCCGCGGCTCAAGCAGGGCTCTCAACAGCCCTGTAAGGGAGGCCAAGACGCAGGGGCCTCCTCCTCCTCTTCCAAGCCTGCTTAGTGATGGGTTGGGAATTGCCTTCCCCATTCCCGTCATGCCTGCGCTGGGTCCTCCCATGGGGGGCCGGCTTCACCACTTTCTTTCCGCCTGGTCCAATATCACTTCGGACAGGTGGGTGGTCGGTCAGGGACTGTCTCTAGAGTTCGAGCAGTACCTCCCCAGCCGAGCCTATGCCCCTCGGGAGGAAAGGATCTCAGCTTGCACCCAGTCGGCTCTTCGAGACGATGTAGCTCAGCTGTTCCTCAGTGAGGCTAAAACTCCAGTGCCGGGTCATCCGATAGACCCAGGCTTCGTTTCCAGGTATATCCTGGTGCCCAAGCGGACAGGGGATTGGCGCCCCATCTTAGATCTCCAGGACCTGAATCGGTATCTCAGGTCTTGCACCTTCCGGATGGTAACTCTGAACCAGATCATATCATTCCTGGAGCGCAACATGTGGTTCTGTTCTCTGGATCTACAGGACATGTTCTTTCACGTCCCTATCCATCCATCCCACCAGCGTTTTCTCTGCCTCAGGGTCGAGGGGACCCTGTACAAGTTCCGAGCCATGCCGTTAGACCTGTCATTGGCTCCACGGGTCTTCACCAAATGCATTGCGGTGGTGGTGGCCCACCTTCGGCGTCGAGGAGTCAGAATCTACCCTTATCTCGATGACTAGCTCTTGGCAGGTTCCACCCATCAGGAGGTGGAGAGGTCCAGGGATCTGGCCCTCCAAACCTGCTCCTAACTCGGCCTCCTGATCAGTGAGGCCAAGTCGTATCTCGTGCCTTCTCAGGTGATCGGCTTCATCGGGGCAGAGCTCAACTCTTGTCAAGCCAGAGCTCGGTTCCCAGCAGACAGGGTGGAGGTTCTCTCCTCCTTTGCCCAATCATTTCTGGCTGGGCACTTGCGCCCTGCCCAGGACTTTCTGCGCCTTCTGAGTTACATGGCAGCATGCACCTCGGTGGTCTGTTGGGCCCGGTTGCACATGCACCCCCTTCAATTGGAGCTGGCTGCCCAGTGAACTCGGCACCATGGTCATTTCGACCAGCTGATCACTGTAACCCAGAAGATGTGGGACGCTCTCCAGTGGTGGACTGCCCCAGACCGGTTGCAGGAAGGGATCCCGTTTGTCTGCCCCGAGCTGACAGTTGTTCTCATGACCGATGCGCCTCTCATGGGCTGGGGAGCCCACATGGGGGACAACAGGGCCCACGGGCTCTGGACCCCTGAGGAGTCCCGATGCCACATCAACCTGTTGGTGCTCAGAGCAATCAGGCTGACACTGTCAGCTTTTGCTCCTCAGCTCCAGGGTCAAGTGGTTCAAGTCCAGACGGACAATACCACAACCATATACTACCTCAATAACAGGGCGACACACACTCCCATCTGCTGTGCAAGGAGGCCGCCGCATCTGGACCCTCATAAGCCGGTTGGAAACGGATCTCCTATCCATCCATGTGGCAGGAGCCTTGAACCAGCTGGCGGATGCTCTCAGCCACTTAGGCCAGACATCCCACAAGTGGTCTGTCCATCCAGAGGTAGCTTACAGTCTGTTTTCCCGTTGGGGCAAACCGATGGTGGACCTGTTTGCTTCCCGGGAAAACAATAAGCTAAGGCTGTATCATGCCTGCCCCCCCTCAGCAGGACTCACTGCAGGGGGATGCCTTCTCGAGGCTGTGGACCCCAGGCCTCTTCTGTGCCTTCCCTCCATTTCCCTTGATCCACAAGGTGTTACTCAAGGTGAGGAGGGACAAGGCGAAGGTGATTCGGCTAGCCTCAGACTGGCCACGCCAGCTCTAGTACCCAGATCTCCTCAGCCTCAGCTGCAGGCCCCCGGAACGGCTTTGTACATGCCCAGACCTGATATCTCTGAATCAGGGGAAGGTATTTCATCCGTACCTTCAATCCCTGCACCTGACAGCCATGTACCTGAGCGGCTAGAGTTCCAGGCTTTGGGACTTTCCGAAGATGTCTATACCGTGGTGGAGGCATCCAGAAAGGAATCAACCAGGAAATGTTATGCCTTCAAATGGAAAAGGCTTTCCATTTGGTGTCAGTGTAAGAATCTGGACCCCTTATCCTGTTCTGTGGCTAACATTCTCTACTATCTTTGGTCTCTCTCCAAAGGGGGTCTACGGTCATCGACCCTTAGGGTGCACCTGGCAGCCATTTCTGCCTACCAGGCGTGTGCCGGTCAGCAGACATTGGCACAGGAGATGGTGATTGGGCGCTTCTTCAAAGACCTGGATCACATATCCCCTCCGGTGCATGTTCCTCCACCTCCGTGGGATCTGTTGCTGGTTTTGGCAAAGCTCATGGGCAAGCCATTTGAACCCATGCACAAATGTGAGCTCTCAAACTTGTCGTTGAAGAAGGCCTTCCTGGCGGCTGTCATGTCAGCCAGAAGGACAGGGGAGCTCCAGGTCACTTTCGGTGGACTCCCCTTATCTGGTCTTCCACAGGGACAAAGTTGTCCTGCGCCCCCACCGGAAATTCCTTCTGAAGGTGGTGTCAGAGTTTCACCTTAACCAGGTGCTGACTGTGCCAGTATACTACCCTAATTACACCTTGGACGCCGAGTACAGGCTCCATACTTTGGACCTGAGACATGCTCTCTCCTATTACAAGGAAAGAATGGTGGAAATTTGTGGAGAGGTTCACCAGCTATTTGTTACCTATGCTGAAGCCGCTTCTGGCAGACCTGCAGCCAAACAGACCATAGCAAGATGGATTACATCATGCATAAGTCTGTGCTATGAGTTGGCGGGCAAGGAGCCTCCCAGTGGGATAAGAGCTCATTCTACCCGCCATACTGCTGCATTGCTGGCTGCTTCCAGGGACAACCCTATCCAGGAAATCTGTCGGGCTGCTACCTGGAAGTCAGCAAACATCTTTATTACCCACTATGACATCAACCTCAAGTCACGCTGGGATGCTGGTTTTGGGGCCTTGGTTCTCCAATCTTTATTTCCTAAGTAGGGGGTGTGCGCCTTGCCTCCCTCCTCCCAGAGAACTGCTTGGAGTCTACCAAGAAGTGTGGATGAACAACATATCCACACTTCTAGAAGAACAGGTTACTCACCTGTAACAGTAGTTCTAGGAGTGGTATATGTTGTTCATCCACACACACACCTAACCTCCCCGGCTTCTGGTGCACAACCTTGCTTCCAGCAGGCTAAGATCTGGCATCATGGATCAGAGCCAAGGTATATACCATCTGGGTGGGTGGGAGGAGCCAGCTTGAAGACTTCCGGCAAGATTTAAAGTGGAAGGGAACATGCCAAGAAGTGTGGATGAACAACATATACCACTCCTAGAACTACTGTTACAGGTGAGTAACCTGTTCTTCTTTCTCATCAAAACTGATTTTTTTTCTAACTATATAACACAGGGTTGCTTTTTTGTAACTTCATAGTCTTTTATTGAATATCTCAACAAATCATATTACATTATACATTTTACTTTAAATAATTATTACAATTGCAATGTTATTCATTTTTATGTTCATACAATCTGAGACCAATGGTACTGTCCAGTAATGTCACTTCTGTGGGGTTTTTTGACCTCTGAGAATAAGTACATTTTCTGTGTCTTATTTCACAAACAAAACAAATAGAAAAAAAAAAACATAATCCTTAAAATTGTGCAATTCCATTTCATTTTCTCCAGATTAATACCCGAGTGATCTTGTTATATTAAGGTGTAGAGTTAATTTGAAGTTGGTGCCATGGGCGCCAGATCTCCAGAAACTTTTCCTGAAGTAGTCGAAGCTTACGTGTGATACTCTCCATCTTTCTAGCTCTATCACCTTGATTGCCAGTCTTGCACTGGGGGTGGGTGGGGGGAAGCCATTTAGAAGTTATGCACTTCAGTGCCGCTAATCTAAGTATCTGACCTAAGGCCCCCTTTTGTTTATTTCCTGTAAGTAGTGTGGGGATTCCCAGCACCAACTCGAGACCTGTGTAGGGAATATGAAAACCTGTTATATTTTGGATTTGTGTGTGTATAATCTTCCAGAATTCCTGGATTTTAGGACAGGCCCAAAAAATATGTTCGTGTGTCCCTTTGCCCCCACAGCTCCTCCAACACAGGTTGGAGTGGGGGGTTTCCAAAATGGTTTTTTTTTTTTTCAAACTTTATTTATTGTAGTGTGATGCACTGGACTACCCCATAGAGGTAGGGAGATACAAGCCTGCAATTATATCTTACATATCTTCCACATACATGTAGTAATGTCCATTATACAGTAGATAGACATCTATTTAAACAATTCTATATGTTCTCGTCTCTGAGCTTTAAAATGTAGTACTGACCAAAATCCGTACAAGCACACATTTCAATCATAGTTTTCATTGTCCCTAAGGATCTCCATGTTGAATCTCAGTCAAGTTCTTGAAGTATCTCTGGAAGAAAAAAATTGCTGAAAAATAAAGCTGCCAATTGTGACTAGAATGTGCATGCATGAGACTCAGGCCATCGGTCCCCTATATAACCCAGAGGACTGGTCTGTATCCGGATCCAGATAATGGTCAAGGAACCGGGTTCAAGAGGAGGTGAACAAAGGCATCAGGAGGTCTGGGAGAGCCCATGGGAGTCCCCAGCCACACCGCCTTAAACTGCAGGGAACCAACCCTTGCATTTAGCTTCTTCTAGGGGTTCCCAGATCTCTTTATATTTCTCCTCTCTCCCTGTTGCCCTGAGCTGGACATGCTCAAGTTTCATTCATTGAAGAAAGCTTTATGCCCATTCCGTCACCGTCGGAGCTGTTTCTTGTCCCCAGTGGCGGGCAACCATCTGTTTTCCTACTGCCATACCCTTTGCCAACAAGGGGGTGGTCAATACCCTTACCCCTCGAAGACGTTCCTGGGAGGCCTAAGATGACCTCTCGAATCCCCACTAATTGAGTCATGTATAGTATTTTGCATAATGGATACAACTCCCCCCCAATACTGTTGCAGGGCATTCCCACAGCAAATGAATAAAATTGCCTTGTCCCACCTTACATTTTAGACATCTGTCTGAACGGTCTGGGTCAGTTTTATTAGCTATTACTGGAGTGAAATATGCTTTATGAAATATATTATAATGAATGGCTCTTATTGTATTATTTACAGAGCATCTCATACCCCTCCTCAGAACCAACTGCCAATCTCCCAGGGTTAGGACATCATCTCCCAGATCGCTGTCCCATCTTTGTTTCAGGCTTTGGTCCAATTCCGGGAGGGCATTTAGAAGAGATTTATAAGCAACTGTCATAAGCCTTAATTTAGTCATGGTTATTACCTGCCATAGAAGTTCCTCGAGGGGGGGACGGAGCGGAACTCTACTCTCGGGTCCCAGGCCAGTAAACAAGAGTGGATCTGAAGACAAGTGAAGAAACTCTGAGGGGGCAAGTTATATCTTTTCACCAGTACTGGGTAAGGAATTATCATGCCTCCCTCATATAATTGTGTTAAATACAACAGTCCTTTTCTCTTCCCATCTATCTAAGGACCACTTTTCTGGGGCCTTTACCCTCTCCTCCTCCTCCTCCAGGCAGTTTCTGATTCTGGAGTCCGGGGAAAGAGCCGGAGAGTAGCTCATAATCTCATGGGCCTTTAACCAAATCCTAATCAAGGTTTTAAAGAACGGATTTTTGATTTTTTTGCAGGGGCTTGCCATTCAGCAAAAGAAGCAAATGTGGAGGCAGTTAAGTTTAGGGGACTATTCTCATTCTCCACCGTCACCCAGGACCTTACTTCCTTTTCTTGCTTATAAACATCTTGAAGGGCAGAGATTTGAGCAGCTAGGTAATATAATTTCAAATTTGGAAGCCCCAACCCCCCCTCATGTACTGGTTTCCACAAGAAATCCTGACAAATCCATGGTCTCCTTGAACCCCAGAGGAGAGTCACCAGTGCTCCCCTCAGAGTTAAAATAATAGTTAGGGATCCACACCGGGAGGGACTGAGGTAAATTAAACATCTTAGCAAGGTTTACCTTGCCAATTAAAGTCAACGGGAATCCCTTCCATCTTTCACATTGAACTTTAATCTTGTTAAGTAGGGGTATATAATTCAGATGGAAAAGAGAAGTGAGCTTACTGGGGATATTCACACCAAGATATTTTATATAAGGGGCAGGTTTAATCTTGTACTGCTGTATCTGTATACTATTTTTTGTTTCTCCCAGCGGGAGCCATTCACACTTGGACCAATTTGTTTTGTGCCCAGATATGGGACCATACTCTATGAATAAATTAGTCAAAGCCGGAAGCACCATTTTTGTGTCCTTAATAAATAAGACATCCGCAAAAAGGGAAATTTTTTGATCTCTTCCTCCAATCTCGCAGCCTTGAATTCTTGGGTCTTGCCTTATGGCGGTTGCCAGCACCTCCATGGTTAAAACATATAATAAAGGGGATAAAGGGTACCCCTGCCTAGTGCATCTAGTAAGTGAGAAAGGTGGGGATATAATATTGTTAGAAAATATTTGGGCTCTAGGGGTAGAGTAAAGCAGTTTTATCCACTTCGTAATAGTGGAGCCAAGGCAATATTTACTAAGCGTGGCAAAGATAAAGTCCCACTCCACCCTATCAAAGGCCTTCTCGGCATCCATTGCCAGAAGGCCTTTATATGGATCCCTTCCCTCGCCTGACCAGCTGTGAATTATATTGAGAGTCTGCCTCAAATTATGCTTGGCTTGTCTCCCCCTCACAAATCCACATTGGTCTTGATTTATCAAAGAAGGCAACACTTCCTCCAGCCGTTTAGTAATAATTTTTACTGTTATTTTGTAGTCTGCGTTTAATAATGAAATGGTTCTATAGGAACTACACTTTACCGGATGCTTACCAGGCTTTGGAAGTACAATGATGGTGGCCAATTGGAGGAAGGAGGCAGAACTCCTGATAACATGGCTTTTTTAATAATTTCGCTGAGCAACCAACTAAGGTCGTCCCAAAATATTTTATTAAATTCCATTGGCACCCTGTCTGGCCCAGGAGCTTTCCCTACATTCAAGTCCCAAATGGCTTCCTTTATTTCATTGTCTGAGAGGGGTCTATTAATACGTTCCCTTTCTGCATCACTAACTGAGGTTAGTTGAATATTTTTTTAGAAATGCAGTTGGGGCAGCATTGTTAGGCGCTTCAGTTGTATATAGGTCCTGATAAAAGGACTGAAATTCCTTATTGATCCTTTTTGTGTCTGAGGTGAGTGTACCCTCACCGGTTTCAAGCAAGACAATTGCTCTCTCTGCTTGCTTCTAGCGGACTCTTCAAGCCAGCCACTTTCCAGCCGAGTCCCCTTCAAAATAGGTTCTAGCCCCTGCCTTCAATATATCCCTTTCTATTCTCTTATTTGCCAGTGTTGCCCATTGTCCCTTTAGGGAATTAAGTTCCGCTACCCTATGCACTGCATTATTCTGCATTATTTCCTGTTGCAGCTGCAAAACCCATTCCTCTAATTCTCTCTCCTGTTTCAAAGCCTCTCTATTCAGGTTTGCTGCAAATGATATTGTTTCCCCCCTAATTACTGCCTTAAGGGCTTCACAGGTTATAGCTGCTGACGTAGCACTAATCTTATTTTGTGATCTGAAGTCCCCTATCACTTTCTGAATTTGGGCCTTGTAGATAGTGAGTTTAGCAATAGAGGGTCCAGCTTCCACTGCCTAACTGGGAGGGTTCCCCCCACCCTGGTCAAATCAAAACACAGAGGTGCATGGTCAGATACACAAATTGGACCATAATATGGAAATTTCGAACTTCTCAAAACACTTGGTGAGACCAAAAAGTAGTCTAATCTTGTAAATATTCTGTGTGCAGCCGAATAATATGAGTATTCTCTCTTTCCCGGTTGATAATGCCTCCAGATTTCTGTTAAAACCCTTTCCCTTGCCATATCCGTCAATGCTAGAGAGCTTTTAGGTGGGTGTCTTTCGCAAGAATGTGAGGTGTCAAGGGATTGATCCCAATACGTATTAAAGTTCCCCCTAAAATTAGATTGTCCGGGTAAGGAGCTAAAGTAATTGCTAAATGGTCAAAGAAATCCGGATCATCAATATTTGGCCCATATATTGACATCATGGTGTATCTAGATCCTTCTACCGTGACATCTGATAGTACATATCTTCCCTGAGGTTCTGATATTGATTTATGTTTCAAACAACATGAAGTCTTGCTATATTATGACAATTGCAGTTTGTCCCACCATTAGAACTGCTCCGGAGGTGAAAGAGTTAACTTCCATGCCAGGCATGGAACTTAGAGCATGAGCTCGGTTAGAAAAGCTCTGTCTGGAATATTTCAAACTGAAACTGTTAGATTCTTTACTCCGCCTCACTGAACAGTCGCTCCGAGATTCCTCCTACTGCTCTGGTTCATTTCTCGGTTTAAAAGTTTTTCTCGGTTAAATTCAACCGATTATTATTATTTTAACTGCAAACCGATCGGTTCAAGCTCTGTCTGTGGTATTGTAAGTAATAGACAGGTTTATTTCTGTGTGGAACTTGTAAATGTTTATCGGTTCGGTTTGAACCGATCAGGTTGTTTAAAACTTTATTCTGAAGCATTTAAAAGCTTTTAGAGTGCGGTTCCCAGTTCTTATCGGTTCTAAAAAGCAGATTTCATTACAATTTTTCCACGACCCGTGACACGGTTGGGAACCGATAAGGGTGTCTTGCCTGGCACTGCGGAAAAGGGCAAGTTTTTGGTTAGGCTGGCATTATGTCTGAGAAACCCAAAAGAAAAACCGGGCCCACTGGGTTTCAACACTGTAGTGTCTGTGGGAAGCCTTTGCCAAGGCTGACCCACACACATGTGTTTATTGTCTGGGGTTTGACCACCTCAATGCAGACTGCCAGATTTGCAGAATTTCCTGCAGCTACCCTAGATAAGAGAGTTGGTAGGCTCAGGGAACGAGAGGCCAAAAGTCCGCTGACCCGGATGGCCAGCCCAGTTCGGTGCCAACCGAACTGGAGGGAGTGCCCCCTGACCAGGGCGAGACTTCCTCAGACAAACATAAAGCTCACTCAGAGGAGCCAGTTCCAGCAAAGAGAACTAGAAAATCAGCAGGTGTGGAGTCAAAAATTCCTTCTCCAACTGCTGCAGAGATAGCCAAAGCAATCCAAATTGTCCAGTCACTTTCCCCGGTTCCGTCCGAACCGCCACTATCTGGCAAAAGGTCAGTTTGGCCGGTTCCTCCGGTTCAAGAATATGATATAGAGGAGTTTTATGAACCAGAGGAGGGGGAGGATGATTATGAACAGTGTGAATGTGACTTTGAAAGTCTGGACGTGCCCATTGAACCGGACATCTCCCCAGACAGACCTTTAGAAGAATCTCCCCCTAGGCTTTCTGAGTCCCCTTCTCATTTTCTATTTTATAAAAAAGTTGCTGAAACCCTCCAGCTTCCATTGGAGGAAGCTATGGATGAGCAAGAGGAGCCTGACTTTGTAGAGATGATGGATATCCCTGAGTGCAGGAGATTGTCTGTTCGTTTACATAAATCATTTAGGAAACAAACAATAACAATTTTAAAAGCTCCTAATTCTGTGCCTCCTGTGGACAAAAAGATGGACAGGAGGTACACTTTGTCAGGTCCTGATACAGAATTTCTTTCACAGCAATGCAGCCATGTTGGGGTAGTTCAGGCTGCAGCCTGTGATAAAGCTAATATTCCCCTGGCTTCACATCCTCCTGACAAGGACTCCAGGAAGATTGATGCCATGGCTAAAAAACAATACATGGCAGCGTCCTTGGGACTCAGACAAGCAAATTGTATGGCTTATGTGGCAAGATACCAGAAATCTAGATGGGATACTGTCATGGCTTTAGCCAAACAGGCCCCTGGCCAGCTTGCCAAGGAGCTGGAGCAGGTGGCTGCTGATGGTATTGAGGCATCTAAGGTGCAATTCCATGCTGCAGTGGATTCTAATGATGTATCCTCTAGAGTCATGGCTACATCTGTGGCTTTTCGTAGATTGGCTTGGCTCAGGTGTACTAGTTTGTCACAGGATACCCAGGCTAAGGCTATGGATTTTCCTGTGGTGGAAAATTCTCTGTTTGGGGAGCAGACAGAGAATTATATGAAAATGGATGAATATAGAACCACTTATAGGGTGCACAAGCCAAGGAGCGGCAAGCCACTCCTCAGAGGCAGCCCCAGGGGTGAGGCAGGCCTTTTCACAAGCCTTTTTACCAAACCCAGGCCTCCTCTTCAGCTTATGCTCAGAGGGGGTTCTTCAGAGGGAGAGGCAGACAGGGTACAAGCAGGCCTGCTCCCAGCCCTCAGCCTAAAGCCCCTGCCAAACAGGCACCCTGATGGGATGCCCAGGGCCGGTTCTCCATTACCTGTAGGGGGCAGGCTGGCTTACTTCGTCCAGGACTGGGAGTTTTAACATCAGACAAGTGGGCCCTGGAGGTAGTAAGCCAGGGTCTGGTTCTCAGCTTCAAAAATTTCCAAAGATGAGAATCAGATCTTTCACCTGCAAATCCTCTAGAGACTCTTGCTTTGGAAACAGAAGTCTCAACCTCCTGGCTCTCAGAGCTGTAGAAAGGGTTTCTCCCTACACCAGGGCAGGGTCTGTACTCCAGGTACTTCCTTACCCCAAAAAGACAGGAGAATGGCGGCCTCCTGGACCTAAGATATCTGAACAAGCACCTTTAAAACCAAAATTCAAAATGGTGACTCTGGGAATGATTTTACCCTCCCTAAGGCCAGGGGACTGGCTAGCTTCCTGGACCTCAAGGATGCCTACTTCCATGTTCTTATCAGAAGCTCCCACGAAAGTACCTCAGATTGAACTGCCCTCAGGCCATTATCAGTTCAGAGCAATGCCCTTGGCCTTACCTCTGCCCCAATGGTATTCACAAAATGCCTGGCAGTAGCAGTTGCTCATTTAAGAAGGCAAGATTGCCATCTTTCCCTACCTAGGCGCTGGCTCATTGTGGGTCAGTCTCCAGACCAGGTCAAATCACACCTGCAGGTTACCCAGCAGCTGCTTACCTCTCTGGGCTTTCTTCTCAATCTTCCAAAGTCAGTTCTGGAACCTGTCCAGGTACTCACCTTTATAGGTGCAGAACTGGACACAAAGCAGGCCAGAGCCTTCCTTCCCTAGAAGGGTAAGGACCCTGGTGGCCCTGGCCTCCTCCTTCACTCTGCAGGTCTCTCGACCAGCAAGGCATTTCCTACAGCTCCTAGGACACATGGCTGCTTCCACAGCTGTAGTGCAAGGAGCAAGATTTCAGATGAGGACATTCAGTTCCATTTGAGAGCCTTTTGGCTCTCAAGAAGAGATCCCTATCCAAGTTGATCCCAGTGACTCGAACCTGATCCAGGCCCTTCAGTGGTGGCAGGATCAGAGCAATCTGAGACAAGGGTTCCCTTCATCCCTGTATCTCACTCCTTGACCCTTACTACAATCGTCCTTTTGGGATGGGGAGCTCACAAGGACCTCTCCACCCAGGATTGTGGTCCCCTCAGGAATCTCTGCTCCACATCAATCTGTTGGAACTCAGAGCTGTTTTTCTAGCACTTCAGGTTTTTCTGCATCTGTTAAGAACAAAGTGGTACAGGTCAGAACAGACAACACCACTACAATGTGGTACATCAACAAACAAGGGGCACTCGGTCTTCAGCCTTGTGCACCGAGGCAATGAAGTTGTGGTCTCTGGCATTCCTGAACACTTCCCTCATAGCAGTTCACCTCCCAGGCAAGGACAATGTCCTGGCAGATGCTCTCAGCAGGATTTCCCAGGGCCATCACGAATGGTCACTGGATCCCAGTACTGGGGATAGTTTTTGCCAGATGGGGCACCCTCAGATAGATCTTTTGCAGCCCCAGACAATCATCAACTTCCACTTTTTGTTGCAGGCCCCAGTGTTGGGCTCAGTCCCCCTGGATGCCTTTCTCCTCGATTGGGAAGGGAAGTTTCTCTATGCCTTCCCCCCCCCTTCCCTCTCCTGTTCAAGGTGCTAGTCAAAATCAGATCTCAGCCCTGCAAGATGATTCTGATTGCTCCAGACTGGGCCAGGCAGCCCTGGTACCCACTCCTTCTGTCCTTAGCAGTCCATCTTCCCTGTGTCTCCCCAGGAACCACAATCTGTTAACCTGTGCCCAGGGAGAGTTTGGTATCAAATCTCAAATCCCTCAACCTCAAGGCCTGGCTCTTGAGGAGTTAGAGTTTGCTGACCTACACCTTTCTCAAGGTGTTCTCGAAATCTTGAAAGCTTCTAGGAAGCCTTCCACTAGGGCTACTTATAACTCTAAATGGAAAAGGTTTTCCATATGGTGTTCTGGGAAGCATATTTCCCCGCGGAATCTGCTGATTTGCCCACTGTTTTGGACTATATGGTCCATCTTAATTCTTTGGGACTGAGACCAGCTACCCTGAAAGTGCATTTGGCAGCTGTCTCTGCTTTTATTTCAGCAGGGAAGCCCTCTTCTCTTTCCGCTCACCCTGTATTTTCCAAGTTTTTCAAGGGATTGCTTCATACTAATCCACCATTCAGGGACCCTGCCCCTGCCTGGGATCTTAATGTTTGCATTGCTCAGCTGATGCAACCCCCCTTTGAACCTCTGTCTTCGGCAGAGCTTAAGTACTTGACTTGGAAAACTGTGTTTCTAGTAGCCATCACTTCTGCCAGGCGCATAAGTGAGTTACAAGCTTTGTCAGTGGAGACTGACTTTATTTCCTTTCACAGGGATAAGGTAGTCCTCAGGACTAACAGGAAGTTTTTGCCTAAGGTGGTTTCAGATTTCCACCTTAATCAATCTATTTCTCTTCCAGTGTTCTTCACTGACCATTCCTCCTCTGGTGAGAGGAGGTTGCACAACAGAATGTTAAGAGGCCCTAAGTTACTACATAGAGCGTACCAAGGGTCACAGGTTTGACTCCCTCCAACTATTTCTCACTTATGGTGAGGTTGGGAAAGGAACCTGCCACTAAGAGATCCATTGCCAGGTGGATTGTCTCTTGTATCCAATTTTGCTATCAAAAACTGGGTAAGGTTCCCCTGAGCTGAGGGCTCACTCTACCAGAGGTACAGCTGCGTCTCTAGCTGCTGCCAGAGACATCCCTATCTTAGAGATATGTCAAGCAGCTACTTGGAAAACAGTACACACTTTCACCAAGCATTACTCCTGGATATCCAGGCCAGGAGGGATGCTCGGTTTGGCACAGCCGTGCTTCAGAGCCTATTCCCTAAGTAGGTTCTGTCCCTCCTCCATGGAGGTAATGCTGTGTAGTCTGCAATTATCATAATATAGCAAGACTTCATGTTGTTTGAAGAAACAATTACTCACCTTAGTAATGTTGTTTCTTCTAATGGGGTCTTGCTATATTATGACCTCCTCCCAGCCTGCCCCTCTCAGAACTTCTACTTTGGGTATGGGGTGGGCAGTCCAGTGTTGGCACTTGTTGATGCCCATTTTATGTTTTCCACCCCTTCTTTTTTGGGGTGTTTGGGTGTTGTGTTTTATTTTATCTTATCTTATCTTATTCTCTGGTCCCCTGACTTGAGTCTTGGTGTTGGGACCAGGAAAATGTAATATTAAGTAGCCAGTTGGCTAGTGTAGGTTACAGCTTCCACACAGAACCTTAGTGAGTTTTGCTCGTAAAGATCTGACAGTTTCAGTTTGAAATATTCCAGACAGAGCTTTTCTAACCAAGCTCGTGCTCTAAGTTCCATGCCTGGCATGGAAGTTAACTCTTTCACCTCCGGAGCAGTTCTAATGGTGGGACAAACTGCAATTGTCATAATATAGCAAGACTCCATTAGAAGAAACAACATTACTAAGGTGAGTAATTTTTTCATCTCTACCCTTAAATGCGGACGAAACCATATCGCCACCCCTCGGGCCCTAGAGGTGAAGGGTGCAACCAGTAGCAATCCCCCCCACACCCTTTCCAACAACTGAGCCTCAGCCTTATTTAGATGCATCTCTTGCATAAGCAAGACATCTCCATGTTGTTTATCAAAGTATGACAGTATCCTTTTCCTCTTGACCACCGTCTTCATACCCCGCACATTCCACGTCACACATTTCAAGGAGGACATTTTATTTGAGTAGAAATTATAATGCAAAAACATGCAACCCCACTCTCAGGAGCCAGTGCAGCAGACCAATGTTTCCTTTTTTTTAAAACAACAAAAACCCGAGCGTCACCCCCCATTTTAGTAAACCCACCTAACAAGCAAAACTTACCTCCTAATACCTGTCCCCAACCCGGTGTATACCACAACTTTACACCTTCTAAACACTAAGTCCCGCTACTTTTTGTGGATGTACTGGGGTGGGACCACCCAACCAACTTACATAATATAAACAATAAGAGATCCTTTTTAGCTTTTGTCATGGTCAGGGAGATAGAGGAGTACCTCCTCCATAGAGGTGAGGAAATTCCACCAACTAAGATACATTTTTTAAACCGGATAACATCATTTTATACATAATTAAAGTTAAACATTTACTAGAACCCTTGGAGGAGGGGTTGAGAGATGCACCCCACCGGGTTGGGGGTCCAATTTTCTCTCACCTTACCCTCTTATGCTGTTACAGATTAAAACTCATAGCACTTTCTTCCTCAAAAATTCAAGGGTCCCATCTTTTTAATCAACTGGTACCAACCATTTCAATCACAGTACACTTAGTTTTAATGATTAAAGCCATGCTTTCATCCCCAGTTCCCAGACTTATTTTCTTGCCAGGTCAACCCCATGGAACATAATTTATAATTACTAATTTTCCCTTAACCAGGGAATATATTGTTGAACTAAACGGCACAGCAATAAATGTAGTTACCTACTGCCCTCTACTGGTCAAATCTTGCATAATCGCAGAGGTGAAAATTATAAAATCAGGGTGAGGATTCAAAAGGCAGTCAAAACGCTCCTCAAGCTATCAAGGCCGACGACTCAGAGATCCAGCCCTTATAGGCTAGAAACATTTCCATTGCAGACCTCTTTTGTCGCTCCCTCTTACCAGCGAGGAGCTCTCTGCCCCTGTCCACTAGATACCACATAGCTCTTCTGTATATTTCCATATCATACACAGTCTAGTTGATAGAGGTTAAAATATTAAATGAGGAATGATAGCATTAGAATAGTTACCCCATAACCTTGTCAAAATATAAGTAACCCATACAGATGCTGGGGTAAAATTGGTGGTTTCAGGGCGAGGATTTCAAAAGGCGGCCAGATCACTCCCCAAACCCTCAAGATTGAAGATTCAGAGGCCCAGCCTTTATATGCTGGAGATATTTCCATTTCAGATCCCTACCGCCGCTCTCTCATCCGAAACCCAGCTTTACCTTCAAATCAACCACAATTACACCCATTAATTTCTAAATAAGGATAAGATAACAGTAAGATAGTTATCCCCCTTGCGACCATGTCACAGAACCATTTGCTACCCAAAAACATAAAATATTCAATCATAATATGTTAACCACAGAAAAAGTACTTCAAGTCCCGTAAATCAGGGCTTCATCTTTCTGCTCCCCGAACTCCATCCGCGTTTCCCTGCTGTGGCATCAGCTCCTGTTCCACGTAGCTCATTGTTGCCTCGGGATCGGTAAAGGATCTGCTTTCTCTGTTTGAGGGGCGAATCACCATATGGGCAGGATAAAGCAATGAAAATTGGCAATTAATTTCATGTAGCTTTCTGCGAACCAGTGTGAACGCCTGTCACTCCCCTTGTAGACGCCTTGAGAAGTCCAGGAAGATACTTGCCACCCGGCCCTGTTCTTGAATTCGTCCTGCCTCCCTGGCCTTCTCCAGCACTTGCTACCTATCCAGGAATCTGAGAAATGTTATAATGAAGTGTCGAGGACACTCATTAGGACCTGGTCTACAGCCCGGGGATCTGTGGGCACGCTGGATCTCTAATGTTGTATCTTCTGGTAGGTTTAACTTATTTTTCAGCCAGATTCTAATAAATGCCACACAATCCTTCCCCTCAGACCCCTCTGGCATCCCCACGATGTGTACGTTGCATCGTCTCTCTCTATTTTCATGGTCATCTAAAGTGACCTTTAGGGATTCTATCTCCCTCAGTGCTTGGTTCAGGCTTTGCTCCGCTCATTGATTGGCGTCCTTCCAGTTGCTCGCCCGTTGCTCCAACTCATTCAACCGGGGAATATGCGTTTCGACGGTATCACTGAGGCCATTCACCATTTGCTGGAGATGTGTTAATTGTGTTCCTATGTTTTCGAAACCAGCAAGCATTTGATTGGTAATATCAAACTTCATATTATTTAATAGCGCAGCCATGTTACCAGACGATTGTGGTTCTAATGATTATGGTGTTTCATGGTTGGTCTGTTCAGGGCCCACTTTTGAGGTAGACTCCATATTTGCAGTGGAACCCTGTGTCGGGGTGATTGTTTGCTTCGTTTTAGTCGTCGGAAAGCATAATTGAGCTTGCTTTTTAGCTGATTTTCTAACAGATGCCATAAGAATTAGCAGTTTTCTATCAGGTATTAACCCTGTAGCGAGGTATATAATATCAAAATTAGTCGTTAAAGGCTGAGTGGTCCTGGAGCCGCTGAACTATGCAGCCATCTCTCTCCTCTGTCAGGCCACACCCCCATCCAAAATGTTTTGTAATTTATAATCTAATATTTAGAGTTAAGAAGAAGCGTACCAATATCTTCCAGTTATACTCTCTCCAAGTGGGTGAGGCAGTCACCTGCCAGCCTCTCGCAAGTCTTTTGTTTCACTGGGCCAGATCTATTTGAGTGCCGAGTTCTGTCTCCCATTTATCTTTTACTTTGTATAGCGGTGGGGTCTCTTGTTGGTTTAATATAGAACTGTGAAAGGTAGTGTGTGTTATCCTTAAGGGCGATAGCATAGTAGAAGAATGATTCCAGACTTAGTGCGATCTCTTAGAATTTGGGGTCAAATCCTTGGGGTCGACAGGAAATGATGCACCTGAAGAAATCTGAAGTGATCCTATTTTCAGAGGGAATATTTTGTTCTGAGTTGGGCAAACGTTAAACATCCATCTGTAGTTAAACGTTGTAAGGAGGACAGTAGCTTGTTTGCTGACCAAAAACAGTAGCCTTGGTTTTGTCTTGGAGGTGTGCAAAAGTAGACTCATGTCTAATGAGGGACATGGGGCCCAGTCCCTCAGGGGGTGTGGGTAAGTTTACGGAGTTTGAGGAGTACCCTGAGGAAGTGTCTAACCCAAGAGTTGTCAGTGGCCGTCCATATATGTGGGGGAATATTATTGGTGGATAGTGTCCACAGTGTCCAATCTTCCTGGACTACATCTCCATCACTCATTCACACTAGTGGGATAGCGCCAGAGGCGCTAGGATCAAGCAGGAGCCAAAAATTTTCTAAGGGTCGAGGCGCCGGTAGGACCGCGCATGTGCGACACCACGACACTGACTCGTGCCTGTGCAGGCTATCTCGGCGTCGACCCTCCAACCGCCTCAGTTCCTTTTCTCCCCGCCATCGAGTTTGCTTGGATGTCGATGTCGCTTGTCTGCCAGAGTCAAAGTTTTCGTCTATACGACAACAGCTTTTAGTGTTTAATTTAACTATTTAGTAGTAATTTCTTATTTTACGAACAAAAAAAGAGGATTATGAAGAAAAAGAAATTCTTTCCTGCCATCAACGGAGTCATCCTTAGACGGTAGCGGTGACGGTAGGAAGACTCGTTGAAAGTTGTTATGGCAGAGGCTGTGCCGGTCTGCATCGTAAATAGCGGGGAGGGTCTGACTGTGGACAGTCCTGTGCTTGGAGGCGAGGACAGTCAACCGAAGCACGAATCTAGCAGTTCCGGGGATCCGGCTCCGCTTAGCCTTGAGCTCTTCTTCCTCGTTTGGGGAAGAAGAATCGGTGCCACTCGAGGTTGCCCTTTGGTACGTCTGCACGAGGATTGTTCATCGGAAGGGGCGATAGGCCTGCACCGACTTTCGTGGGTTCCTCTTGGCCCTGCTCCTAACGGCCACTTTCTCGACTCCGGACTCCATCTCTGTCCTCGTTGGAGTTCCGGTGAGCAGTTTCACCCCTGGGCCGCTCCTGTGGAGCAGGGATTGACTTTTCTTTTTTCATGGCTGTGTTCCTGTTTCCGGGGCTTCCGGGCCTCAGAGCCGTTGGATCGGAGTTGGGTCAATTGGATCAGGATGAGCGCAGTGCCCTCTTGGTGCCTTCGCCATCATGTCGAACCCTCATGCCTACCCCCCTCTTCCTTTTCCATGCTGTGGCCGGCAGAGGCACCACATTTTTCCTTCTCTCCATTGGCTTTTCAGTGTGTTTTTCCTGGTGCTGTGCCCGATGCCTTGGTGGCGCCGCAGGTCCAGCACCGTGGCCACTGGTTTGGTATTGGTGCCTAGGTGGCGCTGCTGGTGTTTGGGTCGGCGCCGTGGATCGGTGCCGCGCTTGGTGCCGTGGGCTCTGTGTGGTGTCGTGGGTGCGGTCATTGTTACCTTCGTTGCCAGCACCACTGGCGGTGCTGTGGGTGTCTCACGGTGCTGTGGATGCCCGCCGGTGGTGCCGGGTACCCACAGGTGCTGCTGGTGGCACTGGGCACCCATGGGTGGCGCTAGGCACCCATGGGTGGCGCTAAGCACCCACGGGTGCCATGGATGCCATGAGTCCATGGGTGCCCTCGGGTGCCATTGCTGCCATGGTTTTCTTGGGTGCCATGGTACCATGGGAGTCAGGGGTACCCTTGCATGCCATTGCTGCCATGGGTGCTGAGGATACCTGTGGGTTCCGCCGTGGGTGCCCTCTGGTGTCTCCCAGGTTGGCATAGGTACTGCTTGGTACCCTTCTGTGCCACGAGTGATGCTGGTGCTGCAGGGGTGCCAATTGGTGCTGTCCAACAGAACTAGGGACAGATCTCCGTTTGCGGACCTCTTCTTCTGCGGGACTTGTGGCAGGATGTTTCTGCAGAATGAAGTCCTGTTCTGCGGATTATTTTTCCACACATCTTAGTGGGTGGCAGTCTACATCGGGTCTTGTGTCATCCAGCGGTTTTCCGCTGATGGGACTCTTCTGTTCTGCCAGCAGAATCTCTCATTCCGTTCAGCACTTTCTCAGCTCCTTACGTACAAGCTCCTCGACACCCTTCCTGATGGCGGAGTCTCTAGTGGCTCTGACCTAGACCTCTCTTTGGGGTCTTTCTGCGGTAGAAGTGCATCTAGATGAGTCTCTCCCTGTCCTTCTGGTCTGTGATACAGCGGATGACTCATTTTGTATACTGAAGGACATGCCCTCTCTATCATCAGTGTCCATGATGGAAGCTTTTTTCAGTAGTTCCTCAGTAATGGGGTCCATCATAGTGTTCAGACTTCATCCATGGACCAAACATCTCTGCGTCTAGACTCTTTCAGTCGTCAAGACAATTACACTCTGTGGAACATTCTAATTCAATGGTCGGGAGCTGCACAGACTCTTCTGCTCCTTTGATAGGGGTATATAGCCCCCTTCTGATGCTGCCCCTCTGGTGGCTGCTTTGGTACAGGTGGTTAACATCTGTCTAGCTATTATTAGTTCAGTCAAGAGTTCAGTTATGGATCCTCAGGCTCCTCCTGCTTCTCAGAGGGATGACATCGTTGTCATTTCTGTATCAAGCAATCCTTGCGAAATAGCAGCCTGCAACCTTGTCAGGCTCAGACTAATGATAAAAAAAAAAAAGAAAGAAAGAAAGGGCTAGAATTATCACAGCACAGGGCCTAGTCGGAATTTCCCTATACCACACTTTGGATCTGGTCAGGTTCTGCACAACCCTGAGGCAGTCGTCTCTAAACTTCAGTAAAGAGTACCTGATTTCTTCTACCCCTAGGGGCAGTCCGATCCAGCGGTGGTATGGCTCACCTCTTTTCTCTAGAGAGATTTCTCTTATTCCGAGATATTTTCAAAACCTAAGCGTCTAACTAGTCTGTTAATCCCTCTTTTTTTTTTTAATCGGGCCTTCTTCTCTTGATCAGAGCCTCGCAGCAACAGAAGTGACTCTTCAGCGAGTCGGAACTTAGATTCCTACTTCCATGCTTGCTTCAACTTAACAGGTGACATGCTCCTTCTTGACTATAGGTCAAGTAGGTCTTTTTCTGAGATAGCTTCTCAAATATTCACACCTTCAGTTCCTGAGCACTGGTTCCGTGCAAGTCACACACGAAGCTATCCTTTCCGACTGTGTGACGGAGCTGTGATGTTAACTAGAGTCCTTCCTACTCCCTTCAGGAAGACTGGAGTAAGTAGTGCCTCACTGCATTGAGCCACTTCTGCAACTCTTCGGTCACTTCAACGAAAGGGTTAGCCGTAAATTAGTCCTGCTGTGTCTCTCCTCGATGCACATCTGCCTCTATTTGCCTTACAAATCCAGCCCCTGTGTTTTTCTGTTGGAATGTTTTTTCCACAGTGGACACGTCCTCCTGTACACTTTTACCTTTCTTCCCTGAGTTCAGAGACTGCTACTACAGTTATATACACAGGGGCAGGATGATTCCTTTTTGGAATATGCTGTGACTAGAATCTGATTCTGCTAGACCACAACAAGAGGCTTCTAAGTTGTGCTTCGCCTTCCATCAGGAAGGTTTCAGTGAATAAGTGAAAACCATTCTCCTTGATGGACTAACCTCACCTGGACCTTCTTTTGCTCACCAGGTAAGGGGTTCAGGTGCTCCTGGACCTGTTGTTTGCAGGTCAGCCATACTAGGTAGTGGGGGTTCTGTCTGCGCTTCTTGGTCTACCCTGAACCAGTAGACTTTTCCTCCTGCTATTGCAGTTCCTGAGGTCCTTTTATATTAGATTAGCACATGTCTTTGACACTATTAATTTTGGTCCTGTATCAAATTGTGAGTCCGAGTTCTCGCCGCTTTCTGAGTGGCTGCAGCTTCCTGACAGAGTTTCATTTTGTGCCCATCGCAGTCATCTGCAAAGTGGTGCATTACAACTCGAGCACTTATCATGTAAGCATTATATTCTGGATGGTCTTTACAAGACAGCTCTTTTTATTAGCAGGACAGTCCTTGGCCGTCCTTTCTGGGTGAACCCTATCTCCTACCACCCTACTCAGGGTTGTTGGTTTTAGCTCGGTACTCTCCCACTAGTGTGAATGAGTGATGGAGACTTAGTCCAGGAAGATATGGAAATCGCATACTTACTGTAATTATTGATCTTCTTGGACAGTCTCCTTCACTCATTCACATGCCCACCCACCATCCCCTGGGTTCACTCATTTTTGTTTCCTGGTCTTCATGGCCCTATGGTTCGGACTGTGAAGACATTGTTCTTTGACCTTTCTTACAAAGGACATCTGGGCCCTCTCAGGCCCAGAAACTGGGAATGAGTTGATCTCATTAGTTACGCTGCACCGCATCGGTCGAAAAAGTACTGAGGCGGTTGGACGGTCAACAACGAGATAGCCTACACAGGCGTGAGTCAGTCTTATGGTGCCGCACACCCATACCTCCTACCTCGGCGCTGACCCTTCAGAAAATGTTTGGCTCCCACTTGGTCCTAGCGCCTCTGGTGCTATTCCACTAGTGTGAATGAGTGATGGAGACTGTCCAAGAAGATCAATAATTACGGTACTTACGTAATTTTCATATATTTCACTGTCTCCTCCTCTAGGAGGTACCATCCTGAGTCTGAGTCCATTCTGTGTTTGGCCCAGGTGCACAGCTGTGCTCCTGTAGCTGCCAGAAAATAGTAGGAGAAATTGAGGAGAGCCAGCCCTCCTTCACCCCTAGATGCTTCAAACAATATTTTGGAGAGTCGTGGGTGACTTCCTGATCAGAGAAACCATTGGGTGTCCCTCTGCCACTGATTCCAGAAGAAACCCGCTGTGTAAATTGGTAAGGTCTGAAATAAAAATAGAAGAGATAGCAGGGAATTAATTTTTAGGGTTTGGATTCTGCCATACAGTGTAAGTAACAAATTCCACCTTGCCATATCAGCTTGTAGTTCTTGGAGAAGCGAAAGGTAATTGTTCCTGAATAGCTGGGAAATGTCTGTAGAAACCCCCGATACCTAGATATCATACCTCTCAACTGTCCCTGATTTTCAGGGATGTCCCTGATTTTGCCTCAAAATTTCATTCTGTCCCTCCTAAAAATTGTGTTTCCGTGACCAAACAGTGGGGGTTGTAAGCACAAAGTAATGTTAAACATTAAAGTTACAGACTTGTTCTTAATTAGAAAATGCATTTTACACCAAGCCTCTTATTCTACCAGCTTCCTGAGCTGATATCTCCAATTTTAATGATGTGTCCCTGATTTTGGTCCTTTGTCCCTGATTATTTTAAGCCTTGTCCCTGATTTATGAGGCAGGAGGTTGAAAGGTATGCTAGATATTTAAAAGTATTTTTAGAGGCCCATGTGAAGGGAAACAATCTTTTAAACTCCATTGTTGGGTTGCCACTTAGGATCATAGCTTCCAACTTCTGTAGGTTCAGTTTATAGCCTGCCAAGGAGCCATGATCTGAGAGGGCCTGAAGGAGGTGGGGCACCGACCTTTCTGGGTCTGCCAGGAAGAAAAGTGAGTCATCTGCGTAAAGAGCAAGTTTCTACTCCTGTCGTCCCACCTCCACTTTCTGAATGTTTTTATTTTCTCTAATTGCAATCACCAAGAGTTCCAGTGAGAGGGCAAAAAGGAAGGAGGACAGTGGGCAGCCCTGCCTTGTGCCTCTGTGCAATGGGAACCTATCTGATAAAAATCCATTGACTTTTACTCTGGCTTCAGGTTTGGCGTATAGAGTTTCTGTTACTTTGGTAAATGTATCCCCTAGGCCAAATCTTTGTAACACTAGGGATAAAAATGACCAGTCTACCCTGTCGAACACTTTTTCCACGTCTGTACTTATGGCCATTTGAAAGGATTTGTTACCCTTTTGGGCTGAAATAATATTAAGAAATCTTTTAATGTTGTCTTGTAAGTATCTGCCAGAGATGAAACCTGTTTGATCTCTATGGATTAGTGGTGATATAATTTGTTGAAGTCTGTCTGCCAGAATCCCTGTAAATATTTTAAGGTCAACCGGAAAGTGGGAGATAGGATGGTATGATTTACACTGCTCTGGGTCCTTCCCTGGTTTAGGTATGACCAAAATCAGTGCCTGGTTCCTTGAGGATGGGGCTGCCCCCTTCCCCTCTACCAGTTCGTTGAATGTGACCAGGAGAGGAGTTTTTGCCAAAGCAACAAATTGTAAAGTTCTGACAAGTAGCCATCAGTGCCTGGGGATTTCCAATTTTTTAATTGTTTAATCTTTTGACAAAGTTCTTGTTCCATGATCTGAACATCTAATAGTTGTCTGTCGTTCTCCTGTAATTTCGGGAGTTTTAGTGCATTTAGATAGTTGAGGGTTCGCTCTGCGTGCTCTGGTCCCCCCTCGGCCGCATACAGCGACTTGTAATATTGTTGAAAAGTGTCAGCAATCATGGGGGGAGGGTTAACACAGGGTTGCTTAATGAATATAAAATAAATCTAAATTTTGTTCATTTATAGAAATAGTTTGTCCTTGATGTAGCATTCATAAATACATTCAGGGAAGAACTTTTTTTCATCTCAGATTGACAAACAGATGCCTGTCACACTCTACTGTTTCAAGCACATGTACTGTCTGAACTCACAAATTTCAGGTCTTTGGTGGTTTCTGTGTGAAAATGCATCATGTATGTATATAAACAGAAACACTGTATGGTATCCTGATGCACCATGTCTCTTCCCCACAGCTTAGGCAAATGAACTGTGCTGCCACCTATCCCCTGCCTTCTGCTCCACATTTGAGTCTGCTGCACCCTGCTGCCCACTGTCTTCTCCCACACATTCAGGGATTGTGCATCCTGCTGCCTCCATCCCCTGCCTAAAGAATCAGAGCTGCTGCACCCACCTAAACAGTTGGGGTTGCTGCACCCTGCTGCCCCCCACTCCCCCACAGTCTGGGACACTGCACCTGTTGCCCCCTGTTCCTGTCTTCACAGTCAGGGCTGCTGTGCTCTGCTAAGCCCTAGAGTCCTAGGACCCCTGCCTTCACAGTTAGGGCTGCTGCACCATGCTGCCCTAAGCCACCTGAAGTAGAGCTTTTGCTGCGCCCTGATACCCACTTCCAGTGCCCCACTTGGGCAGGGCTGCTGCACCACGCACACCTTGTCTCACATTCAGGGCTGTTGCACCATGATGCCCCTCTGTGTCCTGCCCCACAGTTGAGGCTTCTGCACCATGCTGTCCTCTGTCCCCTGTCACCACAGCCAGGGCTGCTGCACCCTGCTCTTGTCTACACAATTGAGGTTGCTGTGGCCTGCTGCGCCCTAGAGCCCCATGCCTCCACAGTTGGGGTTGCAGCGCAGTGCTGCCACTTGCCACAAGAGTCATTTCATTTGCTGCATGCTGTTGTGTGCCTCCACAGTTGAAGTCGTTGCACCCTGCTTCCCCACTGCCACCTGAGTCCGATCCTTTTCTACACCTTGCAGCCCACATCCCTTGTCACAAGCAGGCATGGCTGCTGCACCCTGATGACATCCCTGTCTCCTGGCCTAATGTTGAGGCACCACCCCCACAGTTACGGCCACGGCACCCTATGCCCTCGTTCCTGTGGGGGGGGGGGCAGCATAGTGCAGTAACACTAACTGTGGAGGCAAGCGGCTTCATAGTGCAGCAGGACACAGTGGTGACAGGGGACAGAGGACAGCATGGTGTAGAAGCCTTGAATGTGTGGCAGGACATAGGTGGGTATCAGAGTACAGCAGCCCTGACCATGACATAGGGTGCACGTGGTACAGCAGCCCAGCCCATTTGGGGCAATGGAAGTACGTAGCAGGGTTCTGCAGCCCCAACTTTGGAGGCAGGGGGCATAGAACTCTACGGTGTAGCACAGCATAGCAGCCCTGACTGTGGAGACAGGAACAGGGGGCAGCATGGTGGCGTGGCAGTGGCTGTGGGGGATAGGGACAGAGGGCAGCATGGTGCATCAGCCCCGACTGTTTGGATAAGAGATAGGGGTGGTATCATGGTACAGCAGTCCAAAATGAGGGACAGGGTGCAGCAGTCATGCCTGTTTGGGACAATGGATGTGGACAGCAGGATGTAGCAAAGGCTCTGACTCTGGTAACAGAGGAGTAGGAGGATGCAACTGCCTCAGCTGTGGAGGCACACAACAGGATGCAGTAAATACTCTGACTCTTTTGGCAAGTGGCAGCATGGTGCAGCAGCCCTAACCGCAGAGGCATGGGGCTGTAGGGTACAGCAGGCCACAGCAACCCCAGCTGTGCAGCAGCCCTGGATGTGGGGACAGAGAACAGCATGGTGCAGAAGCCTCAACTGTGGGGATGGACACGGGGGCATCAGGGTACAGCAGTCCTGACCGTGAGACAGATGTGCATAGTACAATAGCCCTGCCCATTTAGGGTAATGGAAGTGGGTAGCAGGCTGCAACAAAAGCCCCACCTCAGGTGACCTAGAGTAGCATGGTGCAGCAGCCCCAACTGTGGAGGCAGGGGGACCTGGGACTCTAGGGCTTAGCAGAACACAGCAGCCATAACTGTGGAAACAGGAATAGGGTGCAACAGGTGCAGCGTCCATGACCATAGGGGTGGGGGAGAGAGGGCAGCTGGGTGCAGCAACCCTAATTCTTTAGGCAGGGGATGGAGGCACAAGGGTGCACAATCCCAGACAGTGGGCAGCAGGGTGCAGCAGCCTCGAATGTGGAGCAGAAGGCATGCGACTTGTGGGGCAGGGGATAGGTGGCAGGCAGAGTTCAGCTGCCTAATCTGTGGGGAAGAGACATGGTGCATCAGGATGCCATATATTGTTTCTGTTTATACACATACATATAATGTATTTTCACACAGAAACCACAAAAGAACTGAAATTTGTGAGTTCAGGGAGTACATGTGCTTGAAACAGTAGGCATCTATTTGTCAATCTGAGATGAAAAAAAGTTCTTACATGAATGTATTTATTAAGGCTACATCAAGGACAAACTATTTCTAGGAATAAACAAAATTTACATTTATTTCATATTCATTAGACAACCTTGTGTTATATAGTTAGAAAAAAAATCAGTTTTGATGAGAAAAAACAGCTGTGATACACACAAGCTTGTCTCTTACAGAGAAAGATTTCAACTACTTCAGTTCACTGAAACTCAAATGATCCACTTTTATAAGAGAATGATAGATTTTAAGCTAATGTATCTAAACACAAACCACCGACTGAGCTTGTAAGAAACCTGGTGAGCAAAGCATTACCTCTATAGCCTACTGTGACTGGGAATCTGAAGCAGCAAGTTACAGTACTCCACAATGATGTCATCGTTCTCCAAGCCTGACTGAGAAAAAAATAACGCCACTATTTTCAGCCACTGTCGAGCAAGTTAACAAATGCTGTTGAAAGAAAACCACAAAACCAAACAGCATGAAATTTTCAGGAAACTAATCATGACACAGGGACTTGAGTTCAAACTTTATTAATAATATGCAAAAACCTGTACACATGATCTTTAAAGAGACTTCTAGGAGCAGGGCTTAACCAGTACTCCAGCAGCAGTTACAAGTGCCAAAAACTATCCCAATTGTTTGCCATACAAAATAATCACAGGAAAGTCCTGCAGTAAAACTACATAACACAATAGCAGAAAAGCAGTACATTTAAAAAAAAAAAAAACACCCCAGCAAACAGGCTGCTTCAGAGAGTGCTGCTAGCTGCCTTTTCAAGTCTCTGTACCTTTGAAAGTTGGCTCCTGTTTCAGACTGTGCTTCTCTGCTTGTGGGAGCAAAATGGGGTGGGTTACTGAAAGAGCCAGCAGCTTTGAAAGCTGGCTCCTGTTTCAGGCTGTGCTTCTCTGCTTGTGGGAGTAAAATGAGGTGGGTTACTGAAAGAGCCAGCAGCTTTGTAAGCTGGCTCCTTTTTCAGGCTGTGCTTCTCTGCTTGTGGGAGCAAAATGGGGTGGGTTACAGTCAATCTTTGGAGGCCCCCGGCCCGGTTGGGTAGCCCACTGTCAGTGTTTCAGTCTCAAGGTGTCTGGAACCCGTCCTTCAGTGTTATCTCCACTTCAGTAGGTTGCACATGCAGACTTTTTTTTTGTGTAGCTTGCAAGCCCTTCTGGATCATGGCAGCTACAAAACAGTCGGGTTGCGTCTGCGCCATCCCTAGTGCCATTTCCGGCACCGTCTGTGGTGTTCTGTGGGGCCCCCAGTTGATGCCAGAGGTTCTCAGTTTAGGGGAACCTCCTTACTCCTCCCCCCCGAGGGGCTATGGAGGAAAATAAGTCCCCCCACCCACCCTCCTCTTCTCTTCCTAGGATGGCGTTGATGACTTTTCCATGGACTCTTCAGACCCAGGTACTTCTGCTGTGCCTCAGGGCATGCTCTTGTGCTTGCTAGCTCCAAGGGTCTTTTCTTCGATCCCTTTGGAGCACTCGTTGCCCTGGCACAAGGTTTTTTTTTTTTTTTTTTTTTTTAAATAAATAAATAAATAAAAAAGGGGGGAGGGGTGGATTTTGCTGATTGTCTTCTACAGGAGTTTATCCAAGCAGCCACCAGTTCCTTTATTTTTCCAGGACTAGTTAGCTCTCTGGATATGCAAGCTTCTAGTTACTGCCCCCAGCGCTCTCACATCACATCCAACATATTAGGACTCCCAAGTTACCCTTACCCGGACAGTTGGCTGATAGACACTTTGTCCAGCCACAAAGCTCTAGCCATGGCTTCTCGCTTCCCTCCCTTCTTGGAGTCCTATTGAGTCTGGAAGTCTCTGCTCCGACCCTCACAGTAGTTGCTGTTCCTTGGAGCTTTCCCAGCTAGAGTCAGGGCCTAACCTTCCCTTGAGAGCAATATACAGATGATGCAGCATATAGCATGCTACTTTTGGGACGGTAACTCTATGCCCATTCCATGGGACTCATGCTGGGCCTTATGGCAGCTGATAAAGCCCCTGGTTTGATCACTTTGTTGCCAGTTAGAGGAGAACAATCTCATCCTGTTTCCCTTCTATCCGGAACCACGGACAACTCATCCCCTCATTGGATAGCCCACTATCAGTGTTTCAGTCACAAGATGTCTGGAACCTGTCTGTCAGTGTCCTCTCCACTTCGGTAGGTTGCACATGCAGACTGTTTTTGTGTAGCCTGCCAGCCCTGCTGGATCACGGCAGCTACAAAACAGTCTTTATCCAAACGGTCGACAGTCTGCCTTGTATTACACGAACAAACAATGAACAGCACTCTTACCTTGTTTCGTGAGAAGCTACGAGAGTGTGGAGAGAGGGCCTGGAGCAGAGGATCCTACTCCAGGCCAGTTATCTGCCAGGCATCTAGTACACACTGGCGGGTACGCTCGGCCAAACACACTTGATTTGTACCCTGTGACCTCAGCAGATATGGTTTCTCTGTTAATCAGGCTTTCGCTCAGCCAACAGCAGATCCTCCTCCTCAGGTTAGACATGTTGTTTTAGGGTCTTCTACTCCATTTCTGCAATACTTGGGGCATTTGTACACACAAGGCCCCTCTCTGGAAGCTGGTGGTTGCCTGGATATCAACCTTGTGCTAGACATGCTCACCACAAGCCTTTTAAGCCTTTTGTGACTTGTGAGCTAAGTTTCTATTTGCATAGCAGCTTCTAGTAGCCATCTCTTCCTGCTCGCAGATTGTCTGAAATCATCTCTTGATTGCAGATTCCCTTTATACTGTTTCCCACAGGAACAAGGTAGTACTCACTCGATAAGTTCATTCCTAAGTGGCATCGGAGTTCTCTCTGAGTCTGCCACTGTGCTGCCCACCTATTTGCTAGCTTCCAGCATGTCGGAGAGCACACTCTCCCCATTCTCTAAACGTTCAAGGGGTCCTCACTTCTCACCTGCACAGGATTTCAGTCAGTCCAAGCAATTTTGGTCTCCTTTGCTTTCATATGAAAGAGTCAAGCGCATTCTGCCTGGGTTGTGAGCTGTCTGTACCTCTACTATGCCATAGCATAGGCCACGTTGAAAGGTCAAGTATGCGCCAACTTCACCATTGCAGTTGTTGTGTCCCTAGCAGAGGTTCATTCTGTGCCTGACGGTGATGTTTTACAAAACTGTATCTGGGATCACAGTGCACATTTTAGGGCACTATGCCCTGCATGTCACTGCAAGGCGGTATGCCGCTTGGCAGGACTATCCTGAATGAACTTCAGTCCTGAGCGAGCTCTTCACTTCTACCACCCTACCCTAGGAGTTCTATCTCAGCTTGGTACTCTGACCCATTAGTGTGAATAAATGGTGAAGATACATCCCTGGAAGATATGAAAATTACGTAGTTACCGTAATTCTTGATCTTCTAGTAATATCTTCATCATTTATTCACTCGGCAACCCTGCCATCCGCCGAGCTCACTTCAGTATCTTCTTGGTTTTCTCCTTAGTTCAAGGCTTGAACTGTGAAGACTCTATATTACTCTCATACTGAGCAGTCTTGCACAGGCTCTTAGGGCTCCCTATGTCCTTAGCATAAGTGCATGACCAGTACTTAGGTTGTACTGCACCTCCTTGGCAAAAAGGGAACTGCAGCAGTTGGGGGCTGGCACTGAGGTAAGCCTTGTGCCATGAGCCACTCTCACAGTGCCATGCACACACACCCCTTGCCTCAATGCTGGCCCCCTCAAAAGATTTTACTCCCGTGGGGTCCTAGTGCCTCTGGCTTAAGACCCATTAGTACGAATAAATGGTGAAGATATTCCTAGAAGATGAAGAATTATGGTAAGTATGAAATTTTCATTTATGGGTGCTAAAAATTTTTTAATGACAGCTATGGAACTTGTGTGAGAAAACGAAACAAAAAAAAATGTAATTGGAGTTGCGTTTTAACTTCGGATGGTGCTAACACAGTACAGATTTACTGTTTGTCAAATGATCTTGGAGACAGTCGCAATAACACGTGGGCAGATACTAACACTTAAAGAGATAATAAAAAAGGAAACGGAGCCACGATTTAAATTATGCTCACACTTACTTGGTTCCAGTCAAGTCCCAGTTTGTCAGTCATTGATGTTCTGCTGTATGACGACAGTGCCAGTGAAGATCCCAATTGTGACAACAGTAACTGAGATATTTTTTAAAGATATCTCTGTTACTGTCATCACTAAGATATCTTTTTTATCTGATCATTTTGATCCACCCCATTGTTGCGTATCAAATATCCAAGGATTGCTGTAGAGCAACACATTTATCTTCATACCTGGTGGTAGGCTTCATAATTAACTTCTGGCTTCACTCATAAGTTAAATGTGTTACTTCTCTCTAGTGGAGATGAATGTGTGGTTCCACTGCAGCCCGTTATGTATTCCATTTATGTACCAGCATGGCAAAGCCACTCTCCACACATTCTGTTGTGAGTGAAGTCTTTCTGAAGTCACATTACATGAGAAAGTGTGGGAAGTGGGCTTCACATGTTGATACATTTTGCAGTTTATGTTGTGTACCTTTTATACACTTTTATTAAAATGTCTTTTCAGATGTTGAGTCAGTTATTAAATTATGCTCACACTTACTTGGTTCCAGTCAAGTCCCAGTTTGTCAGTCATTTATGTTCTGCTGTATGACGACAGTGCCAGTGAAGATCCCAATTGTGACAACAGTAACTGAGATATTTTTTAAAGATATCTCTGTTACTGTCATCACTAAGATATCTTTTTTATTTGACCATTTTTTGATCCACCCCCATTGTTTGCGTATCAAATATCCAAGGATTGCTGTAGAGCAACACATTTATCTTCATACCTGAGTGGTAAGGCTTCATAATTAACTTCTGGCTTCACTCATAAGTTAAATGTGTCACTTCTCTCTAGTGGAGATGAATGTGTGGTTCCACTGCAGCCCGTTATGTATTCCATTTGTGTACCAGCATGGCAAAGCCACTCTCCACACATTCTGTTGTGAGTGAAGTCTTTCTGAAGTCACATTACATGAGAAAGTGTGGGAAGTGGGCTTCACATGTTGATACATTTTGCAGTTTATGTTGTGTACCTTTTATACACTTTTATTAAAATGTCTTTTCAGATGTTGAGTCAGTTATTAAAAGCTATTTAATGTAGCCTGTTTGTTTCTCAGTATCCTTCTTTATTTACTACTACAGGATCAGAAGTCAGTGCTCTATTTACTTCCATCTATGCCACCATATTGAAGCCACTTAAAATAATCTGGAGAAGGGAAAAGAAAATCATAGAGGAAGGTCTTCAGGACCAGACTTGACCATTTTGGTTTCAGTTACACTATAATGAATTGTGTTGAAAGCTGTATTTGAGGGTGGGGGCTTAAATAGCATGATGGCAAATTAAACTCTTGGTCTTAAAAAAGGAACAAAGATTACACCATGTGGTATTTTCATAGCTTCTTTTTAATTTCACATCAAAGTTAAGGTTGTACTTGTTAGACTGTCCCTTTCACATCAAAGTTAAGGCTATGCCCCACCACGGAAAAAAAAAATCTGATATCTTCCCTGTGTCAATCTTCACCATTCATCAGTGGTGGGGGGTGTCAACCGGAGGTGCAGCACCCTCCAGGAGCTTTTTTATTTTTTGCATTTGCCTCAAGGGGGAGGAGTCGGCACCACGGCACTGCCTACAAGGTGGTTGCATGGTGTGGCGCTCACAGGTCGGCTGTAACTGGCACCGGCTCCTCCCCATCTCAGTTCTGCTTCTCCCACCATTGAGAGTGCAGCACCTCGGCAGCTCACCAGCTCATGCTCCAAGTGCGTCATCGCAGCCTAGTGCGACCTACCTTTCCTGTACACCAAACTTCAATGCCACTGTCTGTTCTACCGTCTATCAACTCGGTGCCATTTTATGAATTACCGTTAAGATCTTTCCTTTTATTTTAAAGTGGCACCAGGTATTTTTCTGTAATTTGTGTTTAGTTGCCATCGGTCATGTCAGGTCTCTCCTGGGACAAGAAGAAGCTGTCTAAAGTGGGTTGTGCCCCAATGCATCTAGTGTCCCTGCAGCCGACAGATGTCGCATGTATGGATCGACATGACTAGGGATGTAAGTTTGTCATGGCAGTCATACACATCATTGATTCCATGACATTTGATCTTTATTCAGGACTTCCATGACTTTCATTAGTGTCATCAGAATGTAGCAGTGATGACAGTGCCACAACATTTACTACTGTTTACTAATGATTTCATGAACAAACAATGAGTCATTAAAACCTCATCCATGACAAACTTGCATTCCTAGACATGACCATTGCCTAACCTGCCTGAGTCCCCATCCCAACATGGATTGGTGCGATGCGTGCTTCTTGATGAATCGTAGACTTCTAGAGCACCATGCGTTCAAAGTTGGCCACCCGCCGCTGACTTTTGGAGGACATCATTGCACTAGGGACGCCAAGTGCAGGTCCCTTTGCCCTTCCTCTGAGTCCCCTCCGGACTCCATACAGGCCACCGAGGAGGGGCCTCTGCCATTTTCAGCCTTGCCATGGTGGGGGCTCCTCCCACGGTGCCAGAGGGTCGGTCTGGCTCTGTTCAGGGCTGGTCTGAGAGCTCCGCATCGGCAGTCGCCTCCTTAGAGGCAAAGGCTCCACTGGTGTTGTGGCCCATGGCTGCTGGGCCCGGCATGGGTGGCTCCTCAGTGCCGCTCCACTGGCGCCGTCTCAGATCCCAGTGCCATTTCCAGTGATCTAGAAGGCACCATGAGTGACACCGAGCCTGCCTATGGCACCATTCATTGCGCCATGATAGGGAAGGCCCTCATGGTTGCCAGGGTGGAGGTCTACTTCCTCTCCAGCTCTCCGGAGTCAGATGATCAGGAGGCAGACTTCGACTGGCAGCCTGATTCTTCGGAGTCAGCGGGCCCTCCTGTGCTCGGTGCCACCGTGCCTTCCCAGGTTCCCCAACCCCCGGTGGCTCCGGGTGTTGCGACTGGCTCCAGATCTGGCACAGGGGTAGGTTCCGTGTCTTGGGGGGGGGCACAGTGACTCTGGGGCTGTACGGGTGGTAGTCCTGGCCTTGGAGTCCCCGGTGGATGCCGACTGTGGTGTTGGCACAGCCCGGGGTCCCGAGATACGGGCAGGGGCCTCCTCTCTTTTGGCCCACCCTTGGGGGGGCCTGAGGAATTGGAAGTGCCACTGTCCCTGGGAGTGAGGAATAGGTCGGCCTTGGAGTCGGTGGGGGTTAAGGGAGCATGGTGTGGGGCAACGATTCCGCTGTGGGGCCCTTCAGGGCTCGGGGCGGAGCCAAAGCCTTGAGCCCAATTTCTCTCCCCCTCGTCCCCTTCAGGGGGACCTCATTGGGTGGGGCTGGGGCCATCCCTTCTGGACTTATGTGGCCCCAGTCTCCTCACAGGGGAGCTTTCCCTTCAGAGCTCAGCCCCGACCATTTCGAGTTAGTTGGGCGGCCGGCAGCTGTACAGACCTGCAGACCTCCAAGAGTGTGAGGTCACCTGTTAGGTCTCCAAGCCCTGGCAGTGGTCATTTGCAGAGATGCCTTTCCCCCTTGCCTCTGCATCCTCCCTCTCAGCTCCCAGGTCATGTTGGCCCTATGGGGCCTTTAACTTCGGAACATTTCAGAGCCACTGCTGCTGCCTTTCCACTTTATGTGTGTGCCATGGATGAGAGGGTCTTCTGCCTGTCTCTCCCACAGCAGTTGGACTCTGAATCTTGGGGCTCATCTGCCTCCTCGCCTTCCTCTCCTGAGGAATGGGAATCTACAGTCCATCTGTCCTCTGACGCTGACCAGATGGGGTATCAGCGCTTCCTTGCAAGGCTGTTAGATGAGCTTCATCTATCCCATGTGGCAAGATGCAATCCTCAGCAGTTCATTCGGGCATTCCTCAGCAAATTCAGTGTGGATCACCTCGTGCCCCCCCCCGGCCGGTGTCTGTCCGGGAACAGTTGTTCCATACCCGGCAGTGTCCTTTCTCCCCAGATCCTGCCCCTAGAGACTGCCAGTGCAGGTATTGCACATCCCAGGGATCTCTAGGAACTATATCTCACCCTCCTTCAGCGGTTGAGATCCTGGACACTCCCTCTAGGCATAGATGTCCAATGCACGACTGACCCCTGGATGCGGACTCTGCGGAGTTAGACTGCTGGAGACAGAGAGTCTTGGCCTCGGTGTGCATTATGCTGTACATCTCCTCACATCAGACGCACCATGCTGCCTATAACAGGCATTTATGGTCACTGCTCAGCCAGGTGCTGGAGAAGCTTCCTGATTTGGAGGTGACCGTACAAGCTATTACCCTCTCTGCTCAGGGTCTGGTGCTTGCAAGGCACCATGCAAGGGTGTCTTATGATGCCAGTGAGGTAGCCTCCATACTTGCAGAGACAGCAGTCTGCATTAGGCAGATGGCGTGGCTTCATCTATCACGGTTGTCACCCCTTGGCCCAGCGTAGGATGCTTGCCTCCGCTTTCCAGGAGACCCGTCTTTTTTTCCACTGGGCGAGGAGGGCACTTCAGGGGCACCTTCCGTTTCCCAGCCATTGGGAGCCTTCTACCCCTCCTCACCTTGACCAGTCGCATGCCTAAATGGCCCGTGAGTGTCTCTCCCCACTGTAGTCTTCCCCTATGGGGGGCTGAGGGACTCGCGTCCCTCAGAGAAATGCTGGGCCCCCTTCAGGGGGGCTTGGTACTCACCCATCATTAATGAATGGTGATGACTGACACAGGGAAGATATGAAAATCACGTACCTACTGTAATTCTTGATCTTCCTGTGTATCTTCACCATTGATCACTGAATCCCACCCTCCTACCCCTCAAGGCGTCAGTCCCTGGGCAGTCCTCCTCCCCGCTCACCCTTATCCCCTCCGCTGGGTTGAGCTAGGTCTCCCTGGTTTTGGCCCTTCCAGAAAGATGATGGGCTCATGCTGGGAGGAGGGTGAATGAGGTCTGCACCCTGGCCTTGGGGAAGGGGTCTCCCTCTGTAACCCCCCTCTCCACTTTTTCCCCTGCCTCATGGCAGGTTCTGTTATCCCCACCGAGGCTCGACCCAGATCCTCTGGGTTGGGGCCAACACCCTTTGGGGGAGCTCTGCTGGAGCGGGTGGGAGGGATGCATGGGGATTCCCCCTTGTATATCTGCCCTTTCTTCACCTCTTTTTCCCTCCTTCCCGGGGGGGGGGTGGAGACATGGTCCATTGTGTAGGGCCCCTCTCCTCTTCTCCCTTGAGTCTCAGGAGGGACGGCAACCAAGGGAGGGAGCCCTGTCCAAGGGTGTCTTCTCCTTACCATATAGGGAGAGGGGGCCCTGGCCGTGCCTAAAATTCAATCCAGCTGTAGCTGCTGTCATGTCCGGAGTTCCTAAAAGGGTCTGAGGCTCACACCACCGGTGTTTTTGGGCTGGTTTCACTGTGTCAGACAACTTGACCTGGATCTCCTCAGGTCCCCCAAGCAAGAGGGTCGGGGCACCATGCTGGGGTCTCCCTGGCCTCCTTCTTCTTTCTCTTCTTTCTTCTTCTTCTTCTTCTTCTTCTTCTCCTTCTCTCTTCTTTTCTTTCAGCACTCTGGCTGGCTGTCCAAGGGCTAGGGCCAACTCCACACCCATGGGTCTTCCTCTGCCTCTGTCCTCTAACTGGCATATTCCTTTTTTGAGTTCTTTTTCCTGTCACTTGGACCCTCTTGCCCCAGTCTTCAGTTTCTCTATCACTTTTTCCCTCTCACCGTTGTGCAGAACTGAGGCAGGGGAGGAGCTGGCACCAGTTACAGCCAACCCATGAGCGCAGTGCTGTGCATCCGCCTCATGGACGGCACCATGGTGCTTGCTGACTCCTCCCCTTGAGGTGAATGCAAAAAAAAGCTCCCACAGGGTACTGCGCCTCTGGTTGACACCCACTGCCAATGATGAAAGTGAAGATACACAGGAAGATCAAGCATTACGGTAGTTATGTAATTTTCATATTTTGGTGTTGGGTTTACTTAACTCATTTTTAAGTTCTTGAGTTGATTTTTTGAAAACTGGAGTTTGGGAACTGTACCAGTATACATTCATTTAGAAGTGGGTGCTGAATCTGTACAGACATGAACAGCTAGACTTCAGAAGGGACGACTGTTCCACAAATGCTGGTACAGATTTCCTTTAGTGCGATGTTTAAATGCCAGTGAAGATCCTGCCCTCTGAAATAGAAAAAGATTTACTGTCTTTTTTTTTTTTTTTTACTCAGAATACTCAGAACTATAATCCATCAACAGTTACAGTTCCATCTCCCAGGTCTTCAAAACTCCATACATATAACTTGGCTCACTGGATGAGTAGCAGCAATAATCATTGGCGGAGCCAGATTTGGGAGCATTTGGAAGCCGGGGGAGCCATTCAGTCAATCATGGTCTCCACAATGGGCACTAAACATTGAATAAAGATGGTGGTGGGGCACCACTACTCACACTGGGGCAGCCAGGAGGGGCAACCACCCCCCCCCGACCCCCCTCTAGCTCTGCCACTGAGCAGCATTTGTAAAATGGCAGAGAGAAATCCTGCACCTTGATTTGTGGAAACCAATCACAGGACCATGCTGCAAATCTACTTGCTGCATGGCTGAAACAATGTTCTGTACCTTAGCAAAATGAAAAACATAATGGTAGGGGGCTGGTGCAGTGGATCCCCAAGGGCAGGAGACAGATGCAGGGAAACACAGAAAGGACGACAGCACAGTAGGAGAGTGCCAGGAAATGATCACCCCCTTCCCCCCAAAGCAAAGGAAAACCATGGAAGAAAGCTGTTTTTACTGCCATGCAGACCAGTTTGTGTAGCACGCGCAGAAAAATGGGTGAGCTTGAGGACCTAATGCACTTTAAAGTCCAGGTCTTAGTGGCCTTATGCCCATAAGTTTTGAGGCAGTGTTTATTTAACAGTAGCAATATATTCTCTTTCCCAGCTTCTTTTTTTTAATTTTGTAATTACGTATAGGAGAATTGTGCTTGACCTCCAAACCTGTTGTTTTTGTGTTTTTTTTTTGTAGCAGTTTATTCAAATATTGGTTCAGATTCTGCAATTGGACCTGTAGGGAACCGCACTGGATCTGTAACATGTTTGGCAGAGGGCCCTGCGGGCCCTACGCAAGACAAAAGACCTGTCAGACAGGACTGAAAGTTGCCGTATGGGTGGTCATGAGTGGGAAGGAGATAAGTAGGCCATGCCTAAAATTGAGGTTAAAATGTTTAAAACAGAGAGAGGATAGAGGAGGACCGCTGAGATGAATTAGGGTCAGCATGGGAAGCCCTATGAAGAAAGAGTGAGGGACCTGGACATGCACACGCTGGAGACCAGGAGGGAGGAGTGACATGATGGAGACTGATAACAATAAGTTTCTACATAGGATAAACAATGTAGACAGTAGGAATTTGTTCACGATGAGTGTGAACAGGTGCACGGGGGTGGGGGGAGACATTCTATTAACCTGGCAAGAGGTGGATTCAGAAAAGATGTCTGGAAGTATTTCTTTACGGAGAGGGTGGTACTGAAGTGGATCATTTCATTTTATTTTATATACTCGTATGCATAATGAGCATATTGGCCCGTTTTCATATGCGACAAGTGCGCTCATAACACACATGAAAATATTACAAAAACAGGTTGAACAATAAAATAGTAACAACCAGTCAATAAACACCACAGAGTTACTATATCACAAAACAATTGCAATTATCAAGTTGACAAAATGAAGGTGGTCTGTGCCAAAGCAATAATGGGTTTAAGGAGAAAAATTATCATTCATATAGCCCTTTTCATACACATTATATCCCAAAATGGTATATAGGCAATGAGAGACTGGTAATTGTGACTAAATGTATACTGGCAGCAGCAGCTAAGCAGGGGGTGGGATAGACACATAGGGATAGTAAAAGTGGGTGGGGAGGATGGCACGAGAGATGGGGGTAGGAGTGTCCACTAGGGTACTAGCAACATACTGTAGGTAGGGTTGGGCGAACTGAACATACAAACATACGAAATTTGCCAGTAAATAAAGGCCTAGAGGTCTATCAAGTCTGCTCGAATGTGCAGCTAGCACCCCTTATTTTGCAGCTGACCCTCCCCCTTGCCCTATCCGAGCCCCTTTTGAAGTAGTCCACTGTTCTACTGGATACCACTTTGCCAGTAATGCATTCCACTCAGCTACAACCTTCTCTATAAAAAAGTGTCTCATCTCCCTCCTGAACCTTCCTCCCTCCAGCCTCATATCATGGTCACGGTTGTCCCTCCCCTCCCTTACTTTGAGCAGCCCCTCTGTACCTGTCTTATTTATTCCTTTTATGTACTTAAAGGTTTCAATCATGTCCCCCCCATCCCTCCTCTCCTCTAGCGAGTACATGTTCAGCTCCCTGAGCTTCCTCTCATATGGCAAGTCCCCAGCTCCTTGATCATCTTTGTCACTCTGCACTGCACCCCCTCCAGTAACTTAATGTCCCTCTTCAGATACGGCCACCAGTACTGCATGCAGTGATCCAGATGGGGTCTAACCAATGACCTATACAGTGACAGAATCACCTCCCCCCTTCCTCGAGGAGATGGCCCTGGCAATGCAACCCAGCATTTTGTTGGCCTTTACAGCTGCCTTCCTACATTATGCAGAGTTGTTCATTGACCCTGTAATGAGCACCCCCAGATCCTTCTCCTCCTCCTCTGTCTTGGCTAGCTGCACTCCCCACATTTGGTAACTCCTCCTTGGGTTCTTCACCCCAAAATGCAGCACCTTGCACTTTTTGGCATTAAACCCCAGTTACCAGGTGTCTGACCAGGTTTCCGGCTTTTCCAGATCATCCTGCAACCCCTGCCATCCTCCTAGGTCATCCACAACCGCTCCTATCTTGGTGTCGTCAACAAACAGACTGATCTTGATGTCTCATGATATGTCTGCAATGAATATCCCAAACAACACTGGTCCCAACACCAAGACAGAATAGATCATCAGGCCTTTTTCTGCCGTCGTTGTAATTGTTCTGTCTTTATTGGCCTTTTAATGAGTTTCATGGGTATTAACACACATCTGGTAAGGCTCATTGAGAATTGCATGATGTAATTATATCCTTAAAGGGAAACAATGGAAAAGACACAACTTTTCTCAGATACTAAAGAAACTCTCAATTAGTGCTTTCAGACAGTAACAACTTTATTTAATGATTTAGAACAGCTACCCACAACTTCCCGCTTCCTGTTGCTGGCAGCAGCCATTTCATGAGCAGCAGTGAGCTTCCTGAGCTCACTGTATGCTAATATGCCTGTTTGACCTCAGCTATTGGTTGGCAGGACATATTTGCATAAAATGAGCTCAGGAAGCTCTCTGCTACTCATGAAATGGTGGCTACCAGCAATAGAAAGTGAAAGTTGAAGGTCACTGTTTATATCACTAACAAATTAGAGTACTTTTTTTTTTTAAATGTTACTGTCTGAAAGCACTAATCCAGAATTTTTGTAGTGCCTGGGTAAAACTGTACCTTTTCCAGTGTTTCCCTTTAAGCTTTTAAATTTTGTCACAGTACACCCTTGTTGCCCTGTAGAACTCTGTTAGTGAAAAGCATAAATGTGGCCAGTTCATTGCCAGTGGTTGGGCTGCCGCTCATGACATCAGCAACCCAGGTTCAGGAACCTCCTCAGAGTATTGGAAGCCCCAAGGGGAGGAGGCTCAAGTGTCCCAGAGAACACTGTCCTCTGGGGCATTTGGCTTGCATGCCTAGCTGTAGTACTGCTACCTGTGTCTCCAAAGGTGGCAGGGCAGCTGGAGCTGCAAGCAGAAGGTAGGAAGCCAATTGATGTGGAAGCGTATCCATGCTTTGAATATGCGCATTCTTCATGACAACATAGACATCAGTATCTGGTGGGGAGCAGCTGCTGAGGAAAAACTCCTGAGCATACACTGCGATCCCAGCACTCTCTGGGCCTCTGTCCTGCTGACTGGCCAGTCTACCTCACCCCATATGACGGATCAGGTGGGGCAGCCATGCAAACACCCAGTGGAATCCACCACAGTGCAAGAGCAGTACTGTGGCCCCATTTAGATCCGGAAGTAAGAATTTGAAACACAATGAGTCAAAGATCGAACAATAACAGATTCTATAGGAAACTTACAGCTTCAGTGCAGTTCTGCTGTAAGAAATCAGTGGTGCTTGATGTGAGAGAATAGCTGTGTGCTTGTGAAATTTTACAACATGATGCGTCCCCCCCCAAATACACACACACACACACACATGCGTGCACATGCTGGGACATTATCTGATGCTATAGTCTGTTCCACATCTGATGTTTTTCTTCCATTTTTGTCTTGGCAGAGTGCAAGGAAGAACTTTACCTACACCAGGACAGCTGCATTGCTATCTGCCCACCTGGTTTCACCCCTGGTGCTGAGACCATCAACTACCATTTGGAAAACAGCATTGAGCAAGTGAAAGTTATGGCCTGTCTTCAATGCCATGTCTCGTGCTCCACATGCAATGGCACCACCGCCTACAACTGTCTTACCTGTCCACCACATTCTCACTATAACCCCATTTCGTTCAGCTGTTCGCACCAGACACAGATCAGCAGGGAGTCCCCGTCCATAAAGGAGGAGATAACCATGCCATCACTCTCCCCATCTCGTCTCCCTGGCCTCGTCGCTGGCCTGAGCTGTGTCTTAATTGTGGCTGTATTCTTTGTCATCTTCATCATCCTCCAAGTCAGGTCTGGGTTCAATTTCGGCAGCATTAAGGAGTACTCCTTGGACAATGGACGAAATGGGATCATTTCATATAAAGGGATCCCTTCAGATATCTGGAAAGAAGAAGGACTGTCAGAATCGGACGTGGAAGAGTTCAGCTCTCTGAGCGAAAGAACTGCCTTCATCAAAGAACAAAGTGCCCTTTAACATGTAGCATTCCATGTCATGTCATCATAGAGTTAAAGTCCTCTCCTTTTTTTCCATAAGTTCATTAGGTGACTGAGTTCTTCTTACTGCGTATTTGTCTTCCTTTCTGTATTGTTGTTGTTGTTGGTTTTTTTGTTTTTGTTTTTAAGCGTTTTACGTTATGGGTTGACCAGTGCCCTATTCTACCCCAGAAATATGCCAGAATTAGGAGACAATTTAGTTCAAATCCAAATTTCTTATATATTTACACATACACACACACACAACCAGAATCTGATAGGTAAACTGAGATCTGAGAGGTAAACTGAGTTTATGCATGATTTTAAGTAAAGGCAGAGTTTTGATGTAAGGTCTGTCCATACAGGGCTGTTGTCTGTGGTGGTCTTGCACCTCATGATAGGTTAACTCCTTAATGAATGAGTGAACGTCATACCTATTAAACCTGACCACCTTGATGTGTTTACCACCCTGTGAAATATATAACCTTGCTGCTGGGGATGAGGAGGAACAGATGGCTGGCTGGAAAATCCAGACTTGGGGAGGGAGGAGCTTTTTATGCTGCAAAGGAAGAACAGAAAAGAATATATATCTAATATATCTACCTTAATTTCTAAAATCGAGATTATGTTTATAAATTTAGCATTTCGTCCTTGGGGAGAGTAACAGGGGCATTAGGGATACATTGTGTTTACAGTGGTGATTGGGCTGTTCCAGAGTGAATTGGTAATCTGAGTTGTGCACCAAGAAAAGGCCATGGCAGCTGAGTTTCTGCAGAATTTGGGTCAGCTATCTGAGACCACAGTTCATTCTTTCTGGTGCTGGGACAGTCTGTTACTGATTGCAGAGCCCTATAAAACTGTACAGGTATGTGGGTGTTTGTCTTAATTCTACTGTGTGTTTAAAAGAAGAACATTTTCTTTATTCAAGGCCCTCAGAAGAACTCGAGTAAAGAGACTTTCTACCTTTAACTTGGTTTGGGAACAGGAACCAAATAAGGAATCATACAATCTTTGTAGAAACCCTGCTAATCATGACATTCTCTGAAATCCCCCCAACCACCACGTTTTCTAAACAAATCATCTTTTAGCTATCAGCTGTTAACCTTGCTGAATTATGTTACTTTTCTTTGTACAAACATGAGAAATTATGACTCATTGGTGGGTTTAGAGCCCAATTAATTGCTTGATAATTAGTGTGGGAGCCTGTAGTTCAATGCACTGTATTTTTTCTCCCTCATTGAGGGCTAGGCTCTCACAATGCTTCAGTCCACTGAGCATGTCCAGTACTGATGTTTACACTGTGGAGTGAAATACCAAGCTCAGGAACCAATAACCTATCCTGCCGTTGGGAGGGGGGCCCTTTGGGTCATGTTGTGTGCGTGCAAGGGGGCACTCTAGGGTTACAGTATGCATTGGGAGTTGTTTGGGTCACCTCAGTAACATTGTGTACATGCAAGGGGGAACTCTAGGATAATAGTATTTGTGAAGGGGTGCTCTAGGTTACAGTGTGAGTGGGGGGCACTCCAGGTCATGATGTTTGAGTGAGATAGTACTCAGGGACACAGTATGTATGGGGGACGTCTGTATGTATTTGTGTGTGTGTGTGTGTGTCTGTCTCTGGAGAGCTCTAGGATCACGGGATGGGATGTGTGTATTGGGTCTTGTTGTTTCACTTCTTAGTTCATACCTATTTAGAACAATTCCTTGCAAATGACTTTGTAAAAGAGATCAAGGAGCAAGTCAGTAAACTTAGATTAGGAACATTTGAGTGTAGAGAACTTGTGCAATTCCACTAGAAACCTAACAGTTATGCTGGGATCTACTTGGTAGAGTTTCCATTGATCAAGCCACACTTGGTGTGGTCTGAAGGACTGAGATGTTGGCGTTAGGATGTAGTATCAGTACAGTAAAACCCACAAACTACTACCTACTCTCTTCTCCAGGTCATTATTAAAATCATCTGTATTCCACACGCAAATGCTGATCATCGCTCTAGTTTCAGACTGGTATTTCCTATTTCACCTACCAAGTCAGAAAGGAGTTTTGTTTTGTTGAAGTGATTTCTTGTAAGAAACTCAGCCCAGTTCTCTTCTTCCTTTGCCCTGTTCAAAAAATGAAGCAGGCCCAATGAGAATAGTGCCAGTGTCAATCCAGAGTCCCACCCCGTTGTTCTTGTTGTTCTCCTCTTTGCCTCTCACACCTTTAGAGCAGAGAACACTATTACTTTGCCCTTAACCTACAGCAATATATTTGTGACCCACAGTGGGAGAAATGATGTTTCAGAATTACAAAGGGTAACAGTAATTGTACATAATTGTAATATGGAATTTTTCTTTTTAATAATTCTGAGACTTTGTAATGTATAGGAATGTTATATGCAGTTTGCGTCTGTATGCGTGTGTTGCAGCATTCTCTCAGAGGGTTAAACTCTGCAGCCAGACCATAACAGAGACATCAAAGGTGAAATTTGTGCATAGAGCTCCTTTATTAAAGCAAGACATTTTAAGGAGGGGGGATAAATTAAGTCCAGAAACCCTGGAATGAACTTTGTACCCCCTCTTTTTATCTCAAAACTGAGACAGACACTGATTGCCAGAGACCAAGAGCACAAACCCTGTGAGAAACCAACCCCTCTAATTATATCTGATGTTTATAACAGACAGGGGTCTATGTATATGGTAGTTGAGAATGAAGGAGGAAGGCATTTGTGGTGGTGTGCAGTAGAGTTTTATGTGGTCTGTCAGGAGTCCTAGAATTTCTGGTCATATTTGAAACAAATTTACTAAAATGGCTTCTCCTTTCAGATGGATAGCAGCTGTTAGCTGCTGTGTGCCTAAAACCCATGCCTTTTTTAATTTGTGATAAGACAGATGGATTGAATGCAGTCCTCGGCCTGAAGGGGGAATCAATTGGGTTTTTACTGTCAAGGGAGATTTTTTACCAGCACAGACCTATGTCCAGGTGTTTCTTGGACTTGTGACAGAGAGAGCATGCCTAGCAGCCTGACATGCCAACTTGTTGCATAGTGAGGTGCTTTGTGGCATATCCACTGCACTGGTAGGGGTATGGGGTAAAATCAGAAGTCCCCTTCTTGTTATTATGTGCCGTTATTCTCAGGGCTTTAGAATTTCTCTACATCTAGAGCTATTTTATTTTATAGTATGTGCCTCGCTGCTACTTGTACTGTGGTAGAGGAAGACAGATTCACAGAGATAGACAAAATCGCTGCTGAAGTTCACATGCCTTTGCCGTCCAAGCAGTGCTTGAAAAGCATATCTGTCCATCTGTTTCTGTTAAGCTGCAGTTCTGCTGAAGAATGTATTCATGTGCATAAAACCCAGATGGCAGCCAGGAAGTGGTCAAGTGACACTAAACATGCATAAATCGCCAGTTTCATGTTAGGGGTGACCGCCTTTCTCTTATTTTAAGGTTGCCTGCTCTAATTCTCTGTGAGACTGGAGTGGCTGTCCCTTGTTCAAGCACAAAAAAAGTAACCCTAACTTCTGTAGTCTGTGGCCAGGGTCTTGATGTGCTGGCAAAGCACTTAACAGTTGCAGTAAACCAATAGTGTTTTTTCTTACCTGCAGTGAGGCTGTGGATGTCATGGGTCCTGAGCTGTTCAGCAGTAATGGACAGAACAGGGCTACACCAAGAGCTTCTCTTTTGAGGTAATGGTAGGGCTATACCAACACCCTTACAAATGGGGAAGGGGCATATTGATACGTGACAAGAACATGGACATTTGGTCAGTGCTGCAGTGCCCTGCTCACGTTGTTTGTTTTTCACCAGGATCTACTCCTGAGCAGCAGGATTGCCAAATCAGTCTGCACATGACAGCCAGCTCCAGCCCTGCTGTTTCATGACCATGCAGAAACATATATATGTTGGCACCAGTGAGGAGTGGGCATCACCATTTTCCAAGTTTATATGGTATTGCTGCATGGCCAGTTTCTGATAAAGCTGTATAACATTTTGGTCATTGCATGGGGTCAGCTGGGCCTTATGTACAATTATTGAGAAATCGAGGAAACTTCATGACCGTCCTCTCTGGTGTTTGAGCCAGTACATCTTTCTGTTGTCCTTTGAAATTACTGTTCAGTTTTTAACACACTTATTTCTGTTTACCAGTCAAAAGCAATCATGCTCATCTCTTAAAATGTGAACTTTTTAATACTGCAATATCCCTTTCCCCTTCCTCAAAACAGCAGTTAGAATTCCCGTTCAGCTAGCGCCATGTTTCTCATCCCAGAAGTCATTGTAGCATTAGTAACTGATTGCAATATGCTGGCCCTGTAGCACTGCCCCGGAGGTGGAGCCATGAATATTCATGAATTGAACTGGCCAATAGGAAAAGAGCTGGAGGGTGTGCTGTCTGGAGTCTGCCCAGAGGGCATCAAAATCTTTTCTCCGCTAACTGAGAAACACTGCCTCTGAGGTGCTCTCTCGCTTCAAGAGAAAAAGCTCTTTTTGACTTTTTTGAAGGTCATTTCTAGTGCTATTCTGTGAATAATTTGTCTTTTTTTACTTTGTGGGTATTTTTGCGGTTCCCATTCGGTTTCCGGGAACCGCGTTTTTCCCCTTTCACCACGGTTGCCCGCTTACTTTCCTGAGGTAAAGTTTCAACATGTCTAGTAGTTTTTGACTGTTTCATTACTTTAAAATTATAGCGGTTCCCTTTTTTCACTGGGAACTGCTATTTCCTTAGCTTCCCTTGTGTTTTTTGTTTACTTTTAATCGCAGTTTCAACCACGAGGGAACCATTACATTTGAATATTCCCTATTGGGAACCGGCTTTTCTCAGTGTTTTGATGGATTTGGCATGTCAGAATGCCCCAAAAAAGAGAACTGGACCCACAGGTTTTAAAAATTGTATCCAGTGTAGCAGAATTTTAGATAAAGCTGACACTCATGACCTGTGTCCTCAGTGTTTGGGTCCAACACATTTCTGTATACTTTGCTCAAACTTTTGTCCAAAAACTCTGACAATAGAGCAAAAAGACTGAGGATGATGGCTGCCAAGGCATCCGATGAGGGGCCTGCTAGAACTAAGGGTGCTGATAAAGTGCCCCCTAAAACTAAAATAAGTCTTCAAAAGGTATTGATAAATGCCTTCTAAACCTAAACAGAGTAATAAGGGCACTGATGATGAAGTGCCACCCAAGGACAAAAATTGCAGCAAGATTGCTGAGGAGGAACCTGGCAAATCTAAGACTACCAAGCACACTGATGAGGTGCCAGCCAAGAGAAAACCTGATCAGGCTACTGCTGAAGTGCCTGCAAAAAAGATCCATAAGAAAAAACATGCCACTGCCAATCCCACTCCCCATGGAGAGTCACCAGTGGGCAATAAACATAAAGAAAAAACTAAGAATACTGAACCGCATGGCCAAAATCTCACTGACATACCTAGAGATTTACCCTCGGTTGAGGAAATTGCTAAAACCTGGCATTTGTGCCAGATTCTGCAGAGCACGGGGCCCATATTTCAAACCCCTGCTGCTGCCAGTTTGTCTCCTAGTGCAGTTCCCTCGGATGCAGGTGACTTTCAAGGGGAGGATGAGGACTATTATGGTGATAATGGTGATGCAGGGGAAAGGTCCCTTAGAACCTGTTCAAATAACATGAAGTCTTGCTGTATTCTGACAATTGCAGTTTGCTCCAGCCTTTGAACTGCCCCAGAGATTATAGGGTTAAATTTCTATGCAGAGCACAGAACGTTGAGCTTGAGCTCGGTTAAAGACTCTGTCTGCAGTACTTTGAATCCAAACCATCAGATTCTGTACTCCGCTTCACTGAACAGTCGCTCTGGAGATTTCTCCTGTTGCTCGGTTCAAAGACTCGGTTAAAGTTTTGGTTTTCCGAATTATTTTACCACAATTTGGTTCATTCTGTCTGCGGTACAGTAAATACTTAGATAGTGTTTTTGGATTGAGGAAATTGTAAAAGTCCTGATCAGTTCGGCTGAACCGATCCTTTAGGTCTTTTGATTTAGTCATTTTAGTATGTGGTTACCGGTTCTCATCGGTTTTAAAAAGAACGTGTTTTTAGCGTTTTTTTCAAACACCCGTAACAAGGTTAGAAACTAATAAGAGAGTCTTGCCTGGTGGTTGCCGAAAAAAGGGAATGTTTGGTTAGGTTGGCCATGTCTGAGAAACCCAAGAAAAAGACGGGCCCACTGGGTTTCAACACTGCAGTGAGAGTGGGGAGGTCTTTGCTAAGGCTGATCCCCACACCACCTTTGTTTACTGTCTGGGGTTTGACCACCTCGATTCAGACTGCCAAATATGTAAGAATTTTCCCAAGCCTACCCTGGATAAGAGATTAGGTAGACTTAGGGAGAAGGAGGCTGAGAAATCTGCTAACCCGGAAAGCCAGCCCGGTTCGGTTACCACCGAACCAGAAGGAGTGCCCTCTGACCAGGGCGATACTTCTTCGGGCAAGAGAAGAGCTGATCCTGAGGGGTCAGTTCCTACAAAAAGGAAAAGAAAGGAAAAATCTGGTGGTTCGGATCCAGAACTCCATGTTCCGATCACGGAAGAAATGGCCCGAGTGATTCGGATTGTGGAATCGCTTCGTCCAGTTCCGACCAATCTGGGCCCGGTTGGTAGGAGTTCGGTTCGGTTGGTTCCTCCGGTTCAGGATTATGCCACTGAAGATTTTTATGAACCAGATTTTGAGGAGGGGACTGTGAACAATGTGAGGATTATGATGATGAGTGCTTAGAAAGTCTGGATGTGCCTATAGAACCGGACATCTCCCCAGACAGACCTTCTGGTGTTTTTCCCTCCTAGGCTCTCTTGAGTCCCTCCCCACTTTCTGTTTTACAAGAAAGTGGCAGAAACCCTCCAGCTTCCTATGGAGGAAGCTGTGCAGGACCAAGAAGAGCCTGACTTCGTTGAAATGATGGATATCCCAGAGTCTAAGAGACTGTCTGTTCCCCTTCATAAGTCTTTTGGGAAGCAGACTCAAAACATTCTAAAGTCTCCTAAAGCTACCTCCTGTGGACAGAAGGATGGACAAGAGGTGTACTCTATCAGGCTCGGATACGGAGTTTCTTTACCAGCAATGCAGCCATGTTGGGGTAGTGCAGGCTGCAGCCTGTGACAGGGCAGGCATTCCCTTCGCTTCACATCCCCCAGATAAAGACTCCAGGAAGTTGGATGCCATGGCAAAGAAACAGTACATGGCATCCTCTTTGGGACTCAGGCAGGCTAATTATATGGCCTATACAGCCAGGTACCAGAAGTCCAGATGGGACACTGTACTGGCACTGGCTAAGCAGGCTTCCCCCCAGCTAGCCAAGGAGCTGGAGGGGGTGGCTACTGATGGGATCGAGGCATCCAAGGTTCAGTTTCATGCTGCTGTGTATGCCAATGATGTGTCATCAAGAGTCATGGCTACATCTGTGGCTCTTCGGACAATGGCTTGGCTCAAATGTACTAGCCTTGCATAGGACACCCAGGCTAAGGCCATGGATTTCCCTGTGGTGGGTAATTATTTGTTTGGGGAGCAGACAGAGAATTACATGAAGAAAATGGACGAATACAGGACCACTTACAGGAGTGCACCGACCAAGAAAAGGCAGGCAACTCCTCAAAGGCAGCAAGCCAGGGGCAGTGGCAGGCCTTTTCACAGGCCTTTCTGCCAAGCGCAGGCCTCTTCTCCCTTTTCCCAGAGGGGGTTCTTTAGAGGGAGAGGCAGAAGGGGGATGAGCAGGGCTGCAACCACCCCTCAGCCTAAGGCTCCTGCCAAGCAGACACCCTGAGGTGTCAGCCCGGGTCGACTCCCCCATGCCAGTAGGAGGCAGGCTGGCTTACTTCGTCCAGGACTGGAAGTCTGTTACTTCAGACAAATGGGTCCTGGAAGTGGTAAGCCAGGGACTGGTCCTCAGCTTCAAAAGATTTCCAAAGCTGAGGCCCAGATCTTTTCTACCTACAAGCACCTCCGAACCCCTTGTCTTGCAAGCAGAGGTTTCATCTCTTTTGGCTCTAAGGGCCATAGAGAGGGTGCCTTACCTACACAGGAGCAAAGATCTGTACTCCAGGTACTTCCTTACCTCAAAAAAGACAGGGGAGTGGTGACCCATCCTGGATTAAAGATATCTGAACAAGCATCTGTTAAAACCAAAGTTAAAAATGGTGACTCTGGGAATAATTGTTCCCTCTCTAAGGCCAGGGGACTGGCTAGCCTCCCTGGACCTCAAGGGTGCCTATTTTCACATTCCCATCAGGTGCTCCCACAGAAAGTACCTCAGGTTCGAATTGCCTTCAGGCCATTATCAGTTCAGAGCAATGCCCTTTGACCTAACATCAGCTGCAGGGGTGTTCACAAAGTGCCTGGCAGTAGTGGTGTCCTTTTTAAGAAGGAAGAAGATTGCAGTGCTTCCATATCTGGACGACTGGCTCATTGTGGGACAGTCCCCAGAACAAGTCAAGTCAGACCTCCAAATGACCCAGCAAGTGCTCACTTCCTTGGAGTTTCTTCTCAACCTTTCCAAGTCAGTTTTCAAACCTGTACAGCTTCTCACTTTTATAGGAGCAGAGCTAGATACAGTCAAGGCAAGAGCTTTTCTTCCCATGCAGAGGGTTACAGCCATTTCAGAGCTGGCCTTCTCTTTCCGCCTTCTGGTCTCTCGACCAGCAAGGCATTTCCTTCAGCATCTGAGTCACATGGCAGCTTATACAGCAGTGGTCCAAGGGGCCAGGTTTCAAATGAGGGACATTCAGTTCCATCTAAGGTCCTTCTGGTCCCAAAAGAAGGATCCTCTTACCAAACTAGTTCCAGTGACTCAGACTCTGATCCAGGCACTCCAATGGTGGCAGGATCAGGACAATCTCAGGCAAGGGGTTCCTTTCGCCAGTCAGCCCCACTCTGTGGTCCTTACCACAGATGCTTCTCTGTTGGGATGGGGAGCCCATCTCTGGGCTCTCACAGCCCAGGGACAGTGGTCCCATCAAGAGTCCCTCCTGCATATCAGTCTTTTGGAGCTCAGGGCAGTGTTCCTGGCTCTGCAAGCCTTCTCTCAGTCAATGCAGAACAAGATGGTGCAGGTCAGGACAGACACCACCACCACGTGGTACATCGACAAGCAGGGAGGCACTCAGTCCACGGCCTTGCACATGGAAGCCATGAAACTATGGTCTCTGGCTTACTCTGTGCAGACATCCTTAGTTGCAGTCCACCTTCCGGGAAAGGACAATGTGATAGCAGATGCACTGAGCAGAATCTCCCAGGACCATCACGAATGGTCTCTGGATCCCCTGGTGCTAGAAGTGATTTTTTTCCAGGTGGGGCACTCCAGAGATAGATCTCTTTGCAGCCCCGGACAATCACCAACTTCCTCTGTTTTGTTGCGGACCTCCAGTACTGGGCTCAGTCTTTCTGGATGCTCTGGTTCTGAACTGGGAAGGGAAATTCCTCTATGCCTTCCCTCCTTTTCCTGTGTTGTTCAAAGTTCTGGTCAAAATGAGGTCACAGTCCTGCAAACTAATTCTGATTGCTCCAGACTGGGCCAGGCAGCCATGGTATCCCCTGCTGCTGTCCCTAGCAGTCCATCTTCCCTTGTCTCTCCCCACTAAGTGCAATCTGTTAGCCTCATCTCAGGGGAGGATATGGTACCCCAATCTTCGGTCGCTTAATGTCAAGGCATGGCTCTTGAAGAGTTAGAATATGCAGATTTGCATCTGTCCCAAGGTGTTCTGGACATTCTCAAAGCCTCTTGAAAGCCTGCCTCCAGAAAAACTTACAACTCCAAATGGAAAAGATTCAGCATTTGGTGTTCCAAGAAGTATATATCCCCAGACACTGCTGAATTGTCTACAGTGCTGGATTATATGGTTCATCTTAATGGTCTAGGCCTCAGACCAGCTACTTTTAAGGTACATTTGTCAGCTGTTTCTGCTTTTCTGTCAGTGGGAAAGCCTTCATCTCAGTCATCTCATCCTGTATTCTGTAAATTTTTCAAAGGATTGCTTCATACCAATCTTCCTTTTAGGGATCCTGCTCCTGCCTGGGATTTGAATGTCTGCATTGCTCAGCTTATGCAACCCCCTTTTGAGCCTATGTCCGCAGCAGAGCTCAAGTACTTGACTTGGAAAACTGTGTTTTTGGTTGCTATAACCTCTGCTAGATGTATCAGTGAATTGCAAGCTCTGTCTGTTGAACCAGACTTAATCTCATTCCATAGGGACAAGGTGGTCCATAGAACTAATAGGAGGTTCCTACCCAAAGTGGTTTCTGATTTTCACTCGAACCAATCCATGTCTCTTCCTGTGTTCTTCACTGATCATGCTTCCTCAGGAGAGCGAAGGTTACACAGTTTAGATGATAAAAGAGCCCTTAGTTACTACATAGAACGTACAAAGGGTCACAGGTTTGACTCCCTCCAGTTGTTCCTCATTTACGGGGAAGGTAAGGTAAGGGCAAACCTGCCACAAAGAGAACTATTGCCAGGTGGATTGTGTCCTGTATCCAATTCTGTTATGAGAAACTGGGAAAAATTCCTCCCTCAGGCCTGAGGGCTCATTCCACTAGAGGTACAGCTGCACCTCTGGCTGCGGCCAGGGATATTCCCCTGTTAGAAATTTGCCAAGCAGCCACCTGGAAAACAGTTCATACCTTCAGCAAGCACTAACTCCCTGGATATCCAGGCTCGGAGTGATGCTAGATTTGGCACAGCAGTGCTTTAGAGCCTATTCCCAAAGTTGGTTCTGTCCCTCCTCCTTGGAGGTACTGCTTGGTAGTCTGCAGTTGTCAGAATACAGCAAGACTTCTTGTTGTTTGAAGAAAAAATTACTCACTTTAGTAACTGTGTTTCTTCTAATAGAGTCTTGATGTATTCTGACCTCTCTCCCTGCCTGCTCTCTCAGAACCTGTTTTGGGAAGTGGGTGGGCAGGTGCAGTGTTGCACCCTAGGGGTGTCTTCAGCACACTTCCTGTTGGGTGCTTTAGTTTGGTTATTAAGAATTTGTTATGCTTTATTACCTTGTTTTTGTTTGTTTTTTGGGTTTCCTAACTTGAGTCTTCCTTTGGGAACCTAGACCGTTAGTTGCCAGTTGGCTAGTAGAAATTTTACAATTACCACATTCTAATAGGTCAGTGAGTTTTTAGCTCGTAAGAATCTGACTGTTTGGATTCAAAGTACTGCAGACAGAGTCTTCAACCGAGCTCAAGCTCAACATTCTATGCCCTGCATAGAAATTTAACCCTATACTCTCTGGGACAGTTCAAAGGCTGGAGCTAACTGCAATTGTCAGAATATAGCAAGACTCCATTAGAAGAAACACAATTACTAAGGTAGAGTAATTTTTTCATATTTCCCCTGATCCCAATTGTGGGGCTTCCCTTAGTGATTAGGAGGATGCTTCCTCTGTGATAACATTTCTACAGCATATGGTGGATACCCTGGATCTTTCCTCAAAGGAGTCCACCCAGGATGATGATGATGAGGAGGAGGATTATGGGGACATGATGGGCCTCCCTCCTCCAAAGAAAATTGTGCTCCCCATCTATAGGGCTTTTAAAAAGAATACTATGAAACTCCTCCAGGCTTCCATCTCTCTGGCTGCAGTAGATGAAAAGATAGACAAAAAATGCCAGCTTTCTAAGCTGGATATTGATTTTCTGTATGTACACCCCAGTCGTGAAGGGGTGGTACAACAGGCTGCTTGCGACAAGGGTAATGTACTTCTTCCTTCTCAGCCTCCTGAGAAGGAATCTAGGCGCCTGGACTTCTTGGATAAGAAGTCCTATACTTCTGCATCTCTTCTTTTGCTCCTTTTCAGCCTATACAGCCAAATACCAGAAGGCCCTCTGGAGTTCTATCATAGCCATTGCTCAGCACAAGTCAGGCACAGTGGTGCAAGACATTTTGGAAACAGCAAATACTGCCCTGGAGGCTACCAAGTTCCAGTTCCACATGGCAACCGATAATAATGATGCAGCCTCAAGAGTCATGGCCCAGGCCATCTCACTTAGACGCTTTGCCTGACTCAGGACTACTAATCTGTCACAGGACACCCAATCCAAGGTCATAGATTTTTCCCAGTGACCAGAATTCCCTCTTTGGTGACAGAACTGATGCCTATATGAAAAAAGTAGAGTACAAACCGGCCTACCAGAGCAATACAGCTAGAGGTAAGACTGCTAGCACCCAAAGAGCACAGAACAGATGGGCTTAGGGTAGGGGTTACTTCCCTAGACCTTTCTTTCCTTATCCCATGCCAGACTACTCTCAGATGAGAGGCTTCTTCAGAGGTAGAGGCAGAAGAGGACAGAGAAGGGGTACCACCACCTCTACTACTGCCTCACAGACTAAGCCCTGATTCCAGTCTCCAGGTTGCCTCCCCTCTACCTGTAGGGGCAGACTTTCCCTCTGCCTCCAGTTTTGGACCCTCATAACTTCAGACAAGTGGGTTCTACAGGTAATGGAAAAGGGACTGTCCCTTCAGTTCAAGAAATTCCCATTTCTCAGGGGCCCTTTCCTGTCAAAGCTCCTGCCTCTTACAGAGAAGCTTCTTCTGGAGCTGGAAGTCAAAAAGTTGCCCTCAGCAAAAGCAATAGAGAAAGTTCCTCTCTCTCTCTCTCTGTCAGAGGGGCAGAGGTCTCTATTCCAGACACTTCCTAGCAAAGCAGAAAAATGGGGAGTGGCGACCTGTCCTCGTCCTCAGACATCAGAACAGGCACTTACTCAAACCAAAATTCAAAATGGTCACTGTCTCAATGGTGATTAATTCGCTTCAGAAAGGGGACTGGCTAGTCTCCCTAGACTTAAAGGACGCCTATTTTCATATTCCAATAAGGCAGTCACACAGAAAATTCCTGAGGTTCAGGCTGCCATCAGGTCACTACCAGTTTTCAGCTATGCCTTTCGGCCTTTCTTCAGTCCCAAGGGTATTCACCAACTGCCTGGCTGTGGTGGCAGCTTACCTCAGAAAGCAGGGCATTTCAGTTGACTCATATCTAGACGACTGGCTCCTGGTGGGCAGGTCTCCCTTGCAGGTGCAAGAGGCCCTCACCATTACAAAGACAGCTCTGAAGTCTCTGGGGTTCCTCATCAACACAGAGTCCCACCTGTCTCCACCTCAGACCCTCACCTTTATTGGGGCAGAGTTAGACGCTCAGCAGAGCAGAGCCTTCTTACCTGCAGAATGGATTCAAACCTTTCTGAATTCTGCAAACTCCTTTGTCCTGAATCAGCCCAGGCCTGCCAGGCATTTTTTAAAGCTCCTGGAGCACATGGTGTCTATGACTGCCATTGTTCCAGGAATCAGGTTCCAAATGAGGGACATATACAGTACCACCTTCGGGCTCACTGGTCCCATAAAAGACACTCCCTGTCCAAGCTGGTTCCAGTCACAAAATCCTTTCTTAAGGTTTTGGACTGGTGGAAAAACCCTTCCAGTCTGTCAGTGGGAGTTCCCTTCCAGCAACCTCCTCCCACAAAAGTCATTACCACAGATGCCTCCCTCCTGGGTTGGGGAGCTCACCTGGGCAGTTTTTATATCAGTGGCATTTGGACTCCGAAGGAGTTAGCAAGCCACATCAACCTTCTGGAACTCAGGGCTGTCTCTCTAGCTCTGACATCCTTAGTCCTACACTTAAAGGGCCATTCAGTGCAAATTGGAATGGATAGTACCACTGCAATGTTCTGCATCAACAAGCAGGGTGGCACAAGGTCCTCAGTACTTTGTATAGAAGCAATGAGAATCTGGTCACTGGCCTGTTCTCTTGACATCAGCCTGTCAGCCATACACCTTCCAGGCAAGGACAAATACCTTGGCAAATGCTCTGTCGAATCAGCCAAGGACACAACAAATGGACTCTGAACAAGCAGGTCCTTGCTACAGTCTTCAGAAGATGGGGCACACCAGAAATAGATTTATTTGCCTCTCACCTCAATTGCCAGCTTCCTCTTAAGGTTTTGCTGCAGGCCTCCAACCCTAGAGACTCTCCCCCTAGACGCCCTAACTCTGGATTGGTCAGGGAAATTCCTTTATGCCTTCCCTCCATTCCTTCTGATACACCGGGTGCTTCTGAAACTGAAATCCCAACCTGCATCTATGATACTGATAGCACCAGATTGGCCAAGGCAGTCATGGTACTCCCTCCTGTTAGCCCTGAACTCCAACAAGCCAATCAGACTCCTGCTCTCCCACTCCCTTCTGACTCTTCCTCAGACAGGGGTGACTTATCCCCAGCTAGTCTCTTCACCTTAAAGCCTGGCTCTTGAGTTAGAGTTCCCAGTATTCAGAAGAAGTCCGTACCATCCTGAGAATGGCTAAGAAGCCCAGTACTAAGAAAACTCATGCAGCCAAGTGGAAAGGGTTTTCTTTCTGGTGCAAGGGGAAGCATTTCAGTCCCTTGAGAGCTTTAGTCCCCAATATTCTGGATTATCTGGCTCACTTACAGGCTTCAGGCCTCCGGGCCTCATCCCTGAAATGACACCTAGCTGCAGTCTTTGCTTATCTATCTGTAGGCAAAAAGCAGACCATCATTTCTTTTCCTGTTTTCAAAAACTTCTTCAAACATCTTCTCCACCTTCAGCCTCCAATCAGGGAACCCATCCCTCCTTGGGTCCTTAACTTATGTACTGCCCAGCTCATGGAGCCACCTTTCGAGTCCATGGCTACGGCCCATCTAAAATATGTCACTTGGAAGACTGTCTTCCTAGTGGCCATCACCTCTGCCAGGAGAATTTCAGAGTTGCAAGCACTCTGCACAGAGCCCAACTATATTATCCCTCAAGGGACAAGGTAGAGCTCGGGACAAACAGGTAATTCCTGCCCAGTGTGGTATCTGAGTCCTGTCTTAACCAGTCTGTTACTCTGCCTGTTTTCTTCACTGAGAAATCAACTCCAGGAGAGCGGAAGCTCCACAGTTTGGATGTTAAAAGAGCCCTATCATATTACTCGGAGCACACCAAGCAGTTTAGGGACTCCACTGCCCAGCTGTCCCTCACCTGGGGAGGTAGGTAGAGGAAGGCCAGCCAATAAGAACTGTCGCTCTTGTATTCGTTTTTGCTGTGACAAGGCTGGCAAACAGCCCCCTGAGGGTCTCAGGGCTCATTCTACCAGGGGCACTGCTGCCATGGTGGTAGCTGCAAGGGACATTCCCTTACTTGATGTCTGTAAAGCAGCCACGTGGAATACTTTACACACATTCACAAAGCACTATTGCCTGGACGTACAGTCTAGATCTGATGCCAAATTTGGCAGGGCGGTGCTGCAGAACCTCTTCCCTAAGTAGGTTCTATTCCCACCTCCCAACTACACTGCTTTTCAGTCTCTAATCAGTTACTTTTTTTTTTTATCATGACATTATTGTATACCACCTTCCGCAGACCTGGCAGGGGCTACCCCGGACGGGTACGTCCTTTGGTCCATCCGTGCCATCATGGGTCCTGCCGGGTCCCAGTATTTTTCCTCCATTTTCTCCCCATGCCCTCACCCGTGCAGTGGGGCGCAGCAGCCGTCTCCACCTCCACGGAGGCAGTCAAGCACCCTGGGCATGGGTCGAACCCCTCTCTTGTGCTGTCATACACAGCACAAACCCCCCACCCCGAGGAAGGAGAGCAGTCCTCTGGACACTCAATCCTTACCTCCCCTGTCTACCCCCCAAATGACCCGAGTCTGTTCTTGAACCCGGGTTGTCAGTGTGTCACGAGGTGTGGCATCCAGCGCCTCAACGCCAACTTGCAATCAGTTACTGATGCCAAAGGACCCCTGGGGTGAGAAGAAAAAAATTACTCACTTTAGTAATATTGTTTCTTCCAAGGTGTCCTTTAGCATTAGTAAGATCCCACCCTTCCTCCCTTGGAAACGTACCTGAAGAGGACTCTGCTCCTTTTGGTAGCCATATTTGTTGCTGAGGTTCTTGTTCGCCTTTTGAGCAAAGTTTTCTCTCTTTGTGGTTCTATTTTTACTTCATGCTGTTGCATGATTTTTAAATCCTTTTGGTTCACACTATAGTGGGTAGGTTCCCATTCCACGTTAGAAAAAAAATTCTGAAGCCCTCTGGGCAGACTCCAGACAGCACACCTTCCAGCTCTTTTCCTGTTGGCCAGTTCAATTCATGACTATTCATGGCTCCACCTCCGGGGCAGTGCTGCAGGGTCAGCTTACTGCAATCAGTTACTGATGCTAAAGGACACCTTGGAAGAAACAATATTACTAAGATGAGTAATTTTTACGTTCGGTTCACTTCTTAGCCGACAGCAACCTTCATTGTGCCTGATATGTGCAGTTAAGCTGGATTTCTCCCTGTTGGCGGGCCCAGATACTGAATTACATCTCTCAGCCTGGAGACAAGGTGCCTTCTCTGAGGTCCGCAATGAGCCCACAGTATCCAAGTAGTGTATTGAAGTGGGCCCTATCATTGCCCACACATGATCTTACCTGTGGATAAACAGAGTGCATCAAATCAAGTTTTATTTATAGTTCGCTTTTCTAAAAACCAAAGTGCGTATACAATACAATATAAAACCACATATACAGTCTAAAATTTGTAAGATAAAAAGGTAGCAATAATAAAGCTAAATGTTGTCCCCAAAAGCTAAATCAAACAAGTAAGTTTTTAATGAGGACTTAAAGGTCTCGGTGGACAGGCACATACTAATCCGTCTCTGGTGCAGTTCATCCGTCACCTTTTACCTATCTTCTAGCGATCACAGTGTAGCGAACCCTACACAGTCCCTGCCCCATGTCTGACCTTGTGCATAAATGAAGGACTTCATTTTCCAGCACTGTTGGTCCCACGCCTTTCACCAGCTCTAAATACAACAGTTTAGGCAAGCTTGCATTGCACTGCACCTGCCCACACCTGACCCTGTGGGTAAATTGAGATATTTCAGGAGCTCAAATTTTATTGAACAGAGTTGTTTAAACTTCCTTCGACTGCTTGTTGAGATGAAGACTGTGTCCTGAAAGTTTTAGATCTCACTGAAAGGGGGGGGGGGGAGGTTGACACCAACAGGGTGAAATGACCTTTAATCACTTATCACTGCTTCCAGGGAGGCCTGAACTGAAGGAGAAATTATTTCTGAAATCTGGTAAATGGTAGAAGTGGTCTTACCATTTGTTTACACCTTTCTGCCTCAGAGAGCCATGTAAGCATGGGATCACTTCCTGCCTTAAATTCATCACCATGCTTTTACGGGGTGAGTCAGTGAGGTGGTATGTTCTTTTTCTTTCTTTCCTGAAATCCACTATGTATTATTCTTGCTACACCCGTTTATAGGAAAGACCAATGCTGTTACAACTAATGTTATGTAATTCATACACCCAGCTAGGCCCATGAGTTTATTTCCTTAGTGCAGTCCCCTGAAAACCAAATTATTTCAAAGTGGAAAAAAAAAATCTCTTTCTCATGGTATGCTGATACAATCTTTATGCTCCTGTCAAGCTCTCTATAATGTCCGAATGATGTATTTTGTAATACATATTTAGTAAACGCCACACTACAAACACACAAATTTATTTCTCGATACTCCCCCCTTTAACAAAAAAAAAATTGTACCACCTAGGGAGGTTTGTCAGGGAAGTCTTCATAAAAAGCTATTCCTCATTTAATCAAAGACCACAAAAGAATGCTGGCTTTTTGGTATTTATTTATTACAGGCTTTAGCATTGTTTCTGAGTAAACACTAGCTTTGCTCGGAAAGGTGTATTGCAGCCACAATCCAGGTAGTAAGAATGCAAGTGTCTGTATGAAGTGAGGGTCCCACAGCTCTGTAGTTTATGAATCAAATTGTTTGTATAACTGGCTTGAGATTAATCAAAACAATGCCTATTTTTGTACTATAATATCAATGGTGCACAGTAATTTTCTTGTAATTTAAAAAAAAATGCTTAAGACAATATCTCTTTATTTAATGGATGTGGATATACTGTCAAATAGAAAAAAAATCTAAAGATATTAAAAAAAAAAAATCTCTATGCAAACAACTTTTGTCTTCCAGTGTGTGTATTTTTTTAAATTAAAGCTGATATTCTGGCCCAGTAACATGTGCATTGTACTGACACCTGGGAGACTGAGCTTTGCACATGAGCCTCAGAGTCCTATGCTAGTTGGCCGAGCACATCGTGAAGGTGAAACTCGCAGATCTTATGGGAATCCATTTTCACCATTGATTTCAACTGGAGCAGTTCATGGCCAGAGGCATTAGGACCCCACAGGAGCAAATGTTTACTTTTCTTTTTTTTTTTTGCCGTGAGGGAGCCAGCATTACGTAGTGGTGGCACACCTTATGTAGTGCTGCATGCGCTAGCCATTAACGGTTGCTGGCTTCCTGAGTCCTGCTCCCCCCATCAAGTGCACATCGGGGCGTATTAGCAGATCCTTTTCATAAAATTGACTTGCATCATGTGTTTTACTACGTGATGCCATTTTCTTTTATCATTTTCTGATGATGCAAAACCAGTCAAGAAAGTGGCTAACAAGAAACCTCGCCTGCACCGCTATCATGCATTGGTGCCCCTGTGAGAAATAGATGGCTATGACAGACTGCCATCTGACCTGCATGGCCTGCTCTGGCCCAGAATACAGTGTTGATAAGTGCGACGTCTGCTTATCAGTGGACTGCAGTACATTAGAAATCTGCACGATGAGGTTGAGCAGCTGACCCCTACCTTTGGAGGTAGGCATCACACTCATGAGGCCAAAGAGCAGCAGTTGCTCGGCTGTGGGAAACAGCCACTCAGAGACCACCAGTTGAGCAGAAGGAAGCTTCTAGGGGAAGAGCTGTGAGAACCAGCATAAAGGTCCATCCATTCAGCGGCCTTCCCACTTGCAGCCCCCGTGCGCAGGAACCATGCAGTGGACAGCATCTGAAGTCCACCAGGAATCAACCAAGGAGATGGCAACAGCCAGGAGGCCTGCCCATCAGAATCCAAGTGTACGTGTATTGTTTGAGGGTGTGGTGGTTGTTTGTGGTTGTGGGTTGCATTGTAGCTGACTGGAAACATTTTGTGATTTGGGGAGCTTGTATCTAGTTTGATATCTAGCTAAGGGGGTACTATCTTGTCTGGTGGGTGAGAGAGAGAGAGAGAGAAGAAAAATGTGTTTTGCAGTGTTTGTTTTGTAGCATTTCTGTATCTGTGACATACCAAAGGTAGTTCTATGGTTGTATGTTGTGCTATAGTTTATAGCATACTTGTATCTGTTAGTAGGATAGGCAGAGACTCTTTAGGCTTCCCTCCCTACCCACTTTCCACACCCTTGATGGGACTTTACTTGAGGACGCATCCTCCTTCAGGTACTTAGGTGTTTGGTTGGACCAACATCTAAACTTCTCTGGACGTATTGATGCCATCCAAAAAAATACTGTGCCCCAAGCTTGGTGCCCTGTTCAAGAACCATAGATCTTACTTCGAGAGGGCTCTTGCAGTACGTACTGACATATAGGACTAAGCCGCCAGGCGTTAGGACCATGCGGAAAACTTCCAGCTAGCAGTGTCCAGCGGGGACCGTCCCCCCCCAGTGTCATGTGACTGACGTCAGCATGGCACTATATAGGGAGTGGTCCCCACACCCACCTTCCAGTTCTTTCCTGCCATCGACCTGCGCACGTCGGACCTCGCGGAAGAACGCTGCTACTGTCAACATCATCTCTGGATGAGTATATGTGGTTCAAAGTATTTTTTTCTTACGAATTCCCGCTTTATTGTTATTACAAAATTAGTGCATGTTGTCTCCAATGCCTTCAGAATCACATAAGAACAAATGCGACTCAATCAAATCTTTATTTATCCAGGCAGTCACCATTGAGCAAGCTTATTTGCAAGATGGACCTGGTACACATAGTATACAAAGTAAATGAAGAAATACAATCAAACCAATGTATACTATATGCAGTTACAATCAGAGCAGAACAGTGCTAATATACAACAATTGGTATACATTAATAAACATATACATGCGTGAAAAAATAGCTTGGGATAAGGAACCAATTAATTGATGCAATGTTTATGTCCTTTTCATAAGTTGGGAGGTGAAATATAAGAGTTGAAGAATTTTTGAGTAACAAGTTTATCCATTGAGAGCCGGGCAGATTGTGGGAACAGGGGAGGAGTAGGACAGGAAAAGGGCGTCAAGGGGGGATAAGAGTTGAGACAAGAACGGCATAGGCAGAGTGGAAAGAGGTAGGCTCAAGACGGGAGGCCACTGAAAGGGCCCGTAGCAGGTGGGCATAAAACACAATTGGTAGAGAACAAAAGCGGTGGGGGCCACACAATCCAAGATGTAAAGCAGGGCATGTGGTAATGTAGTCAGGCATAGTGCAGGGGGTTTTAGAGACGGGGGAAACGGTTACAAATTTCTTTGACCGTGTGGTCTTAAAGGAGGAAATGCTGATCAGAGAGCTAAGCTTCAATGTTTTTTGTATTGTATTCCACAAGGATGGCAGCACAAAGCTTATAGCCATTCTCCCAAGGCAAGATTTTAGCTTGGGTACCTTTAAATAAAGGAGTAGCTTCTCAATGCATAGGTTCCAGGTTCACATAGCGGGAGACAATCAGAGATATACGGGGGAAGTTTCTTGATGATAGCGCTGAATGTCCAGAGTAAAGCATTTCTGTTTCACCTGAAGTAAAGGGAGGTCCACCCTACAGCTGTATAGAGGGTACACTAGTGTGTGGCATGAGGTAAACCAGTAATGAATCTCAGGGACTCCTGTGGAACTCGGCTCTCTCACAAGGACAGCCATTCCCTGTGCCTTTTTTTGCCTGGCTCTAGGCCATAAGGTTGAGGGGTGTGAGCACTGCCGGAAGTTTAATTCAGCCACACACAAACGCCTGGAAGCACATCTTTTAAAACAAAAGATGGCCAATATGGAGAAGGAGCTGAAGAAACTCAGGCAGTCGTAGTCCTCTCCAGAGGGCCACCACAAAAAGAAAAAGGACAAGGAGAGACATTGGGACTGGGAAGGGTCCCCAGTAATCCCGCCGCCTCCAGCTGGAGTCGCAGCCCTTAAGGTAATTTCCCCTCTGGGGGATCAGCCTTCGACATCCGTCTTGGTGGCTACCAAACGATTGTCTGCACCCCCCATCTGGCTCATGGCTTGGACGCGACAGGAGCCTCCAGGGATCAGGAGGCACCCACCTCCTCTAAGGCCTCAAAGATTCAGAGGCCTAGCGATATGAGTGGGACTGGTAAGTTGAATTCCGGCTGTTACGGTTCTCGCATGGCTACGGCTGCTAAGTCGTCCGCTGGCACCTCCTCCGGCCTCACAGCCCTGGATCCTCTCTTAGGCCCCAGTAACAGGCCTGACGAAGAGGTGATGGACCAGCTGATGTCAAATACATAGCTGACGACTAAGAATATTCCGATTTCTCCCTTACCGCCGATTGAGACAGTATCTCCAGCTCCCCACCCCGCGATGGACACAGAGGAAGGAGATCGCCCGCCATCGGGGGGGTTTTGCCACCTCCTACGCCAGAGCCTCAGATGCCTGAGCCACTGTCTGACCAGACAAAGGTCCCTCCGACTCCTTCAGGCCTCTCGATCCCTCAAGGTCCGCTGTCGAGCCCAACACCTGGACCATCAGGACCCACATTTCCGGATCCCCCCTCGGGGTCCTGTGCACCCCCGACAGGATGTTGTTCAGATCCTCCGATCCCACCATCAGAACCAATGCTGGGCCCTTAAGCCCCTCCATCAGGTCCTATGCTGGGACTGTCTGGCCACCCTTTTGGGTAGCCGACGCCGGGCTGTCAGACGCTACATTACCCTACGCCAGGGTACCCAATGCCACACTATCCAGCATTGGGTTTTCAAGTGCCGGGTTACCCTCCATCAGGTTTTAACTACCCTTACTACGGGTACCCGAGCTATGGATTCAGTAATCCACCACCACAACTGCAAGTGGACTTACACGCAGTCCTCAAATCGTAGTGGGTGGAAGCCAAGTCGCAGCGCACATCAGAGCTTGAGAAGCACCAACCGACGACGGCTCCTACACCGGCCCCAAGGCCTCTTTATCTGGAACCTCCCCTGCTGTCCGGCCCTAGGGCCCCGACATTGGACAGATGACCGGAGTCTTTCCCTAATCCATGGCCATGGGAAGTTTCCCAGTTGTCTGATTTTTCAAGGCCAGTTGACTTAGCTCTTCCCACCATCAGTTCACCCGATAACCAATCATCAGACTCTTAACAGTGATTCACCCACTCTGGCTCCGATTTTGACACCCCATGCCGGAGGACCCCAAACCGAAAGTCTCTCCCAAGTCACCTCCTGAGGACCCTCCTTCTTGGAGCTTCCGAAGAAGATCCAAGCAGCATATCATTGGCATACAGTCACTCAGGATCTGCAGAAACATAATTACTGACCTCCAGAATAAGGGCAAAGCCTTGTGCGCTGTACGATTTATGTACAAACCACCCCAGAAACCAAGGCAGCCATTTTGGAGGTAGCAACATCGTCAAAAATCAGAACTGACATCAAAACAAACATTGGGCACCTTCGGTTGGTAGAGCTCCCCTGGCCAAATCCCACAAGGCCTCGAGTGCCGCGGCCTCCTTCATACTGTCCACCTCCTGACTCCTTAATCCTTCTGCCTCCGCTGGTCTGCACACAGAGGAGCCAATAGGGGGAAGATTCTCCTGTCACCTACCAGAGTGGGAGACAATAACAGCAGTCTCATAGGTGCTACAGATGGTGGCAAAAGGCCACACAGTAGACTTTATTTATTTAGCTTTTGTTGACCGAGTAAGTGCACTAGACAAATCCTGCCTATTTTCAGGCACGGCCCGGGGGAGGGGGATACAGATGAATGCCAAATGACATTGAACTAGATTAAGCTGTTGGTATTTTTGTTAGTGAATGAGGGAAATTTGGCCTGGACACCGGGGAGATTCCCCTACTCTTTTCGATAAGTGCCATGGGATCTTTAACATCCACCTGAACTACCACCAATCCAGGCAGATGGGACCTCAGTTTAACGTCTCATCCGAAAGACGGCAGCTCAGAAGTGCAGCACCCCTCTCATGCTGCACTACAGTGTCAGTATTGGAAAATTAACTCAAGTGCCAGATGTGGGAACTGAACCCACAGCCCTCTGATCTCCCGGCCTCAGAGGCGAGTGTGCTACCTACTGAGCCACTGACACTGACTTCATAGAGAGGCCTCCAACAAATCCTCCAGGTCACGCATTCTACCCACTTCACCACATATGCTTGGTAAGAGGGGAAATAAACTCCCTGCTGATCAAAGCAGCTATAGAACCAGTCCCCAAAAAACATCAAGGGAAAGGCTACTACTCGTACTTCTTCCTGGTACCCAAGAAGACAGGTGACCTCAGACCCATTCTCCATCTGAGTTCACTAAACCTCTTTGTGGAGTGCAAGAGGTTCAGAATGTTGTCCCTTCCCAGCCTACTTCCTCTATTCAGAAGGGTCTTTGGCTCTGCGCTCTGGATATGCAGGATACCTATCTACATATCCCGATTTGTCCACCACACCTCAAATTCCTCCATTTTTGTTTTCAGTGGGAGCATTTTCAATTCAAAGCCCTCCCTTTTGGCCTTTCATCGGCACCCAGGGTGTTCATGAGGTGTCTAGCGGTGGTGGCAGCCTTTTTATGCACACAGGGAGTCCAAGTATTCCCATATCTGGATGATTGGCTGATTTCAGCACCGTCGAGAGTTGTCCTAGCCAGTTCTTTGGCCCCTACTCTGGACATTTTTCAACAGGTGGGCATCACAGTCAGTTATGCCAAATCCCACCTTCTAGGATCATGGATATGTTGTTGTATCCACACTGTTTGGCATGTCCTTTCCTTTTAAGAATCTTGCTGGAAGGTCTTGAAGCTGGCTCCTCCCACTCACCCGGGTGGTATAACCCTCGGCACTGCCCCATGACGCCAGATCTTCCTTCCCTCTGGAAGATGCTGGTTCCCTCCTTACCGCTCCCGCGTTCAGTTGGCCCTGGCTTCAAAATCTTTGGATTTGTTTAAAATTAAATTCGTCAGAGTTAACGATAATCATTTTGTGATCTCGACTGCTACGGAAGATAAATCTTCTCCAGGTTTCCAAGGCTGCCTGTGCAGGCAAAAGATGTCTGGCACAGACCCGCATGCCACGTGCGTGTATTGCCTGGGTGTCGGCCATGACACCCAGGCCTGTGAGATGTCTCGCGCATTTCACCCGAACGTCTTGGACGATCATCTCGCATGGCTAAAATTGGGCAGACCAGAGAAATGGAATCCACCGGTCAAATCTAAGGAGGCCCAATGGGCGGTCTCTGCGGCTGTGGGGTCCGTCTAGCAGCTCGAACAGATCAAGGTCTTTAAGGAAGAGGTGACTCAGGTCATGGATCATTTTTCTAAGTCCCTTTTTGTGCCACTCAGCATGGGCTCCATTTTGTCCCGATCCTTTCGGGAGATGTGCCTATCCCTTCCCACCAAGGGCGAGGGGTCTTCAGGCATGTATGTCTCTCGGTACCGTAAAAAGGACAAGGAACTGAGAGAATTTTCTTCTCACCGGCATTCCTGGGACCGTGAGAGATCTCGTTCCTGGGAATCACCTGTCTCGACTTCAGTCAAGGTTGCGGCCTTGGCCACTGGTTTCATGGTCCCACCATCAGGCCAGCCGGCCCAGGCACTAGACGACGATCCGGTTGAGATTGTTTTTGACCCAGTCGAACCGTTGTTGCTTGAGACCGACAGCTCTTTATTCAGGACCCCAGTCCTGCCTCTCCCCGATGAGGAGACCTAGCCCGCTGGGAACCCCATCGGAGAACATTTTCCCAACCAGGAAGAACCACCGGTCTCCCTGGTGCCTTCCAGTCGACCCCGACTGTCGAGATCTCGGACCTCTTCAACTGACAGGCCGAAAAAGGTGAACAAGCGCTCTAAGAAGAGGCATCGCTGACATTCTTCTTCATCCTCCTTGGATGAGGAGAGGCTTCGTTGGAAACTCCATCAGTGCTACGAAGATCTAATGTGGCAACAGCTGATTTTGTCTGGTCTCCGGCTTCCACACCAGCCATTACTTGGCTTTCGCCTCCCAGACCGAAGCTGACTCCTCTAGAGCTGGCACACACTGTTCCTCCTACCATTGATCTGGTCAAAATGGTTTGGCTAAAATTGACCTCTCCACCGATTTTGGTGGAGTTGCCACCCAAGCAGCCCCCCATGGAGGTGCCTACCAAAGAGTCTCAGCCTGCTCTGGTCCTCCACCGTAGGCTTTCCGTTATCCTCACTCCTGACTGTCCCAGGTGGGTGGAGAGAGAAACAGGTAACCGGCCGATTTATCCGGACTCTTCAGAGTCCCAACGACTCAGACTTTAATTCCTGTCCCTTGGACGAGGAATTGCTCGATAGTCTCTCGACGGAGGAAGGCCCCTCTTCCTTAATGGGCATCCTCCACCTTATCTCTGAATCCATGGAGATATCTCTCGAACCCATTCAAAAATGGGCCGAAAATCCCCTCACGGATATCTTCAAAGGGGGGGATTCACCAACTGAAGCCTTTCCATTGTTGATCTGGCTTTGGAGCTATGTCAGCATCCTGCCTCCTGCCGTGCACCTGCAAATACGTAGTGCCCATTGGGTCCCTTTCGGGATTCATAGAGCATCCCTCTGCTGGGGGACTGATGACTGAATCTATGTTCGGACACTTGGGCAGCTCGGCAGATGCTGATAGACCTCTGGGCAAGGAGTCCAAAAAACTGGACCACTCTGCCCATAAAGTCTATGTGGCTACTATGCTGGGCCTCCATCAGGCAAGCACGGCCATCATCATGGCGCATTTCTCTCATGCTCTTCTGGGCTCCCTTGATGAGGTCCTTCCTCATCTCCCCACAGACCTCCAGACCACGTTCAAGCAGGTACAGGACCAGGGTCGGGCTGTTGCAAAGCAGCAATTCCAGACAGCTCTGGACCTCAGGGATTCATGCTCCCGTTCAATGGCAGCCACAGTTGCCATGCACTGCAGGGCTTGGTAGCGGGTCTCTACCTTCAGAGCGGACACCCAATACAAGCTAACAGATGTCCCTTTCCTGGGTACTGACCTCTTTAGCCCAGGTGTGGATGGTCACTTCCAGTGCATTGAGAAGTCCAGTGTTACCTTGGACTCCGTCACTTCTGCACAGAAGGAATTCCAGGGTTCCAAAAAACAGAAGAAAAAGCCATTTCGGCATTCTGCCCCTGCGGCCAAGCAGCCCCACTTCCAAATGGGGCAGCAACAGCAGCCATAATCTTGGTGCCATCAGCCCAAGTCCAGGCCTCCGGCTGCCCATAAGCCTGGAGGATTGGGCTTTGGCGGTCCCCAGTCTGGACTCTCTTCCTCCAAGCCTGCTCAGTGATGTGATGGGGGTGGCCACCCTCATACCTATCTCGCAAGCCCTGGGTCCCCTCAATGGGGGGCTGGCTATGCCACTTCCTTTCCGCTTGGTCTGCTGTTACCATGAACAGATGGGTTTTAGAAGTGGTGGGTCAGGGACTGCCTCTGGAATTCGAGTAGTACCCTCCAAGCCGAGCCCATGCCCAACCGGAGGATATGGTGTCCATACACACACAGTCGGCTCTTTAAGATGACATTGCCCAACTCCTCCACAAGGAGGTGGTGGCCAGAGTCATGGAACCCCCAGGTCCACCCAGGGTTCATATCCAGGTACTTCCTGGTTCCTAAGTGGACGGGGCGCTGGCGCCCCATTCTAGATCTGCACAACATGAACCAGTTCCTCAGGTCACGCACCTTCAGGATGGTAACTCGGTCCCAGATAATACCATCTCTCAAGCAGAACATGTGGATCTTACTTCAAGAGGGTTCTTGCAGTAGGCCATTACTTGTAGGACTAGCGCCACCTGGCGTCAGGACTGCACGGCAAACCTTTCCAGCAATGCCTGTCAGGGGACTGCCCAACCAACATCACCTGACCGACAGCATGACCCTATATAGTAGGCAGTCCCCACGCCCGCCCTCCAGTTCTTTCCTGCTGTCATCCTGTGCATGGTACCTCGCAGTAAACAACCCAGACAATCGCCATTAGTTTGCATTTGTTTTCCGTTTTGTTCTGGGGTTTTCTCATTTTTTTTCTACCTTCTATGTTTTCTCCACTTCCAAAGAAGAAGCATGAGGGTTGCGGAACCCAGATCCCACACAAAGACGGTCATCACAAGTGCGTTCTTTGTGTAAGCCTGGACCACAACACCACAGTTTACCCAGACTGCCAGCCCTTCAACCAGGCCACCCACAAATGAAGGCAGCAGGCTCTGGAGGCCCACCTCTTAAAATTGTGGCTGGTCTCACTCGAAAAACAGATGGAGAGACTCAGGGATTCCACATCTTCACCTTCTCCTGACAAGAAAAAACACAAGAAAGAGAAACACCAGGAGCGGCAGCATCAAGAGGATGGATCCCAGGCCAACTCTAGTAGGCCTTCTACGAGCAAGACCTCTCCCCCATCGCCTCCATTGCTGGTTGTTCAGGCTGCTTCCGGGGATAGTACTGGACTGTCAAAGACCCTGCTCCCTATCTCTGGGGTTGTCTGCCGCCGACTGCTCTGGCAGTCACCCTGCCAGTGCCGATAAGTTGGTCTCCAGCTCCTCCGGAGACTGCCCAGCTGCCGATAGGCTGACTCCCTGGTCCTTGGGGACTCGCCTGGCCTTGGTCAATAAGTCAGCAGGGGTTTCTGCCCCCTCCCACCCGGCCACATCGTCTGTTGTCTGCCACCTCTGGCGTCTGCCCAGAAAATGCTCACCCACTGGGGACTTCTGCTGCACCACCTGATGCCTGGTTGAGCCCAGGGAAGACTGTTAGTCTCTCCCTTCTCCTTCTGTGGTCCCAGCTTCGCTTCCTGCCACCCCGGGGAGAGAAGTCAGCAAAGGTCAGCTGGATGTGGAGCATTCTTCAGTTTCCGACCCTCACTCATCCAGTGGGGTCTCTGGGAAGGAGGTCCCTCCGCCTACCTCAATTCCAACCATGGAGGCCCCTCCTGGCCCTTTGGATCAGATCCCTCTGACTCCGGCGCATCTTCCGGTGCCAGATCCTGCTCCTTCGTTGGACCTGGCAGGACACGTCCCTTTGCCGGCCCCTCTGATGCTTGAGCCTTTGCCTTCAACAGAGCCCTCACATCTGATCCTGACTCCTGTTTTCAGATCAGACCTGGTTCAGACGGCAGAGCACCTTTGTCTGGCCATGACGCCATCCCTCCTGGTGCCTGATCCATTTCCAATATTGGTCCCGGCGGCACCGATTCCAGCATCTGCGGTCCCGTCTGTCATTCCAGTGTCTGCCCCATCTCTTATTTACACGATGATGGGGCCTTCGTCGGTGCCTCCAATGTCAGGCTCTCTTATGTTCGGGCATTCCTTCTCTGTCCTGTATTACTCCTCAAGGTTCTCTTTGGACCTTCCCCTGGTGGGTCCACAACCGGTTTGGCATTTTCACCATCCTTCGGGACATAATGACCCAGGATACCCTCCGTACCATGGGTACTCTCATCCTTCTTTGGGCTACCATGGATATCATTACCCACCTACCCATGTTCTTCCTCCTCCCCTGCCCCCTCCTCCACCTCCTACTCCTCGTCAAGCTCCACAGCAGGATTTCAGGACTCCGATATAGTCCTAGTGGAAGGAGGCTTGGACTGAAACAGAGAAACATAGCCATTGATGGCAGATAAGGACCACAAGGCCCATCCAGTCTGCCCATTTCTTTTTCTACCTTATGAATATGCCATTGGCTTTTGCTCTGTCAGTGGCCTATCTGTTCATACTCATCTGTATTGCTCCCTTATGCCTATCCCATGCCTGTTTGAAGCCCTGCACTGTAGTCATCTCCACCACTTCCTGAGGTAGGCCATTCCATGCATCCATGACCCTTTCTGTGAAAAAGAACTTCCTCACATTACCCCTTAATCGGCCTCCCTCTAATCTCATGTTGTGTCCTCTTAGCCTGATATTTTTCTTATATTGAAACATGTTAGACTCTTTCACCTTGTTAATGCCCTTAAGGTGTTTGAATGTTTCGATCATATCACCTCTCTCCCTCCTTTACTCTAGGGTATACATATTGAGCTCCATTAATCTGTCCTCATATGTTTTCTGATGCAGTCCCCGCACCATTTTGGTTGCCTTTCTCTGGACTGCCTCAATTTGGTTAATGTCCTTGTGAAGGTGTGGCCTCCACTACTGCACGCAGTATTCCAGACGGGGCCTAACCAGTGTCTTGTAAGAGGGATTATTACCTCCCTCTTCCAACTTGTGATACCCCTACTAATACACCCCAACATTCCCCTAGCCTTACTACTGCTTTAGTGGTCTGCTTGGATGATTTCATGTCATCAGTGACGATGATGCCCAAGTCTCTTTCTTCCCTTGTGACTGCCAGCAACTCCTTTCCTAGCCTATAGGTGGCTTCAGGGTTTCTCTTCCCTATGTGCATGATCTTATCTGTGTCAGTCTTCACCATTCATCACAGATGGGGTACTGGCCGGAGATCAGGACCCCGAGCCTTTTTTTTTTTTTTTTAAAAGGATAGGCGGAGTCGATGCAGCATCGGTGCCACCCTCGAGGCCAACATACTACGTGGCGCTCGAGGATTAGCCGTTAGGCTGTGTCGACTCCGCCTGCCTACCAGTTCTTCGTCTCCCGCCGTCGAGGTCGCCTCATGGGAAGCCAACTGAAGAAGTTTGATAGTTTTAGGCCTTAGCCTTTCGCATTGTGCATTCGACAGTCCGTTGGTCTGCTAGTTCTGGGTTCTGCCTCCACTCGACGTCGCTGGTAAGATCTTTCCATTTATTTTAAAGTATAACAACGTCGAGTCTATTTTTGGTGTTTTTTTCCGTAGGTTATGCATGATCGGAGGGCAAGAAAGCCTTCTAAGGTAGGTGACCTATCTCATGTGTGCCCGTGCGACCCTGAAATACTCCGTTACCGACCAGCATGACCAGTGTCTGCTTGTCTTGGCCCGCTTCCCGACATGGATTCGTGCGACACCTGCCTCTCCATGGACCGCTGCATCCTAGAACAGCGCACATTTAAAGTAGGGTGAGCTCCGCCAACTTTCGGGGGTAGGGTTTGCACTCATCGGGCCAAGCCGCGCTCTCTTGGCCTTTCCTCTGGGTCCCCTCCCGGTTCTATATGGACCGAGGAGGAGGGAGCCTCGGCTTCTTAACCTAGCCTTGGCTGAGGCTCCTTCCAGCGAAGTATAGAGGCCCGTCCCGCTTCTCCGGGAAATGGCCGGGAGGCGCCGCTATGTATCGCCCGCCGGGGTGAAGGCTCCCCGGTTAGCGCTCCAGCGGTCTGGAAGGCCGGGTTGATGCCGTCAGTCGGCTCGTCGGGGCCTTGGCGCTATTCGTGGTGCTGTGGCCCCTGTCGGCGCTGGCGATAGCGTAACTTCGTCTCTGGCACCATAGGCTTTGTCAGCGCCGTTCACAAGCGCCGACACTGCTCGCAGTGCCGTGACCCTAGTTGACGTCACCTTTCACCATGTCTCGCCTCAGCGCCGTCCTCGGTGCTGAGGTTGAAACTCTAACACCGTAAGACCTTGGTCATCTGTTGCCGCCGCCCTCGGCGCCGGTTGGTGCTCTTGGTGCCACTGCGCGGTGCTGAGGAGCCTAGCATGCCGTGTTCGGCGCCGAGTCCGCTTTCGGAGCCGTCGGCACCGCTTCGGTTGCGCCGAGGGGCCTGGTGGTGTCGTCGGCGCTGAGGCTGTTGCTGGGGTTGCCGTCTGCACCGTCTCTGTTCCTGGTACCGCCCCCCGGTGCCAGTGGACTTGATGGCGCCGTGGCTGGCCCTGGATCAGGACCTTTGGCCCGAGCTGCCCTGCCACTTTCTGTCAGCCCCGCTTGCGGGGCTGTGAAGGGCTCGGGTGCCACCTCGGCCACTGCTTTGGCTACTGGGCTTCTTGGTAAGGTCGCCTTTCCTCGCCCTTCTACCGTTTGGCTTAGGGCCTCAGACTCTACCTCTTCGGAGTTGGACGGGCAGTCACACCCTTCGGGGTTGTCTGCAGAGGAGGGCGAGCCGGTGGTCTCCACGACGAGTCACAGCCAGCCCCCTTCTGAGGAGCGTCAGGTTCTCCCCGAGATTGGGGTCGGTTGTACTGACCAGCAGGCCATGGTGCGTGCCACCATTGCCATGCAACCTGGCCTTGGAGGGTTCCTTGACCCCTCGGCGGTGGTACCCCTCCCGTAGTGTGTCTGGATCACCCAACTTTGGGGCCCATTGGGAAGTCTACAGGAGGGAAGGGTGTTGCTCCCTGGGTCTCCCCTTCGGGGGCAGCCCAGAGCTGCCAGCTACCTAGGTTGGCCCTCTGGGGACCAGGACCCTCTCAGACTCTGAGGGGTCGAGGGGTGTGGGGTCGGCGCGTCGGCCTTTCTCTGGGGTCCACCCCGGCCCTGGACAAAGTCGAAGTGCGGACTACCGCCCTTCCCCTTCCGGTTCCTTGAGGGGGTCCCATTCTTTGGAGGCAGGGGACCGTCCTTCTGGATCTATATGGCCCCGGTCGCCTCACTGGGGGGATTCTTCTGGGTGCAGCCTAGGCAGTACCAACATGGTTGTACAGCTGTTGGCTGCGGAGTCTTCCAGGACACCCTCCTTGGGTGTCCATGGTCCACTCCCTAACCCTGGCAGAGGTCAGCTGACTTCTTCTCTCGGCTCTGCCCCTATCCCTCTGCCGCATTCTCCAGCGCTCCCAGGCATTCTTGTTCCTAGCGGCCCTCTCACCTGGGAGCAGTTCAGAGCGGTGGCTGCTCGGTTCCCTGCCTACGTTAGGGCCATGGACAGCCAGGTTTTTCAACCTCCCCCCGAGCAACCACCCTCGGAATGCATGGTGACCTCCAGCTCCTCATCCCCCTCTTCTGGGGGAGAGGAACCATCTGTCCATATCTTTCCTGCCGCTGATCTCTCTGAGTATCAGCGCTTCCTCGGTGAGGATGATGGAGGACCTTCACCTTTCTCCCCTGTCGGTCAGCAATCCTGAGCATGCGGCGCATGCCTTTCTAGGTGATTTCGGTTCGGCTACCCTTGTGGTGCCGCCCTGGCCTGCTCCCTTTCGGGAGGCGTCCATGCGTTTCTGGCAGAGGCCCTTCTCCGGTGTTCCTGCCCCTAGGGACCTCAGCCAGAGGTATTGCACTCCCCCGGAGTCTCCAGGTTCTGTGCCTCATCCGCAGTCCGGATTGATGCACCTGGACACCCCAATGGGCTTCGTGCCCTCCACCGTGATCGGCCCCCAGATCAGGACTCTTTAGATTTTGATTTCTGGGGGAGGAGGACTTTCTACTCAGCACAGTTGCTTCTCTCCGTCTCTGCTCATCAGGCCCACTATGCAGCATACAACAGGTTCTTGTGGTCAGCGCTAGGTCAGATCCTAGCTGCTTTGCCTGACTCGGAGCAAACCAGGCATGCCATCGCACTCTCTGCATGTGGCCTGGAGCTAGCAAGGCACCAAGCAAGGGCATCTTATGACACCAATGAGGTAGCTACCAGGGTCGTAGGGACAGCGATCTGCACCAAGAGATCGGCGTGGCTTCGCCTTTCCCGGTTGTCACCCTTGGCCCGGCGTAGGGTGATTTGCTCCGCTCACCAGAGAATCTATCTCTTTTCCCACAGGACGAGACGACGTTTGTTGGGGCAACTTCCTTTTCCCCTCCCGGGGGACCCCACCTCGCTCTCCCCACTCTCGGGCCTCCTCAGGCCCAGAAGGTCCCCCAGTGTGTCACCCACTGAGGGCTAAGGGACTCTGTCCCTTAGGGTGCATTGAATCAACCCCCTTCGGGTGGCTTGGTACTCACCCATCTGTGATGAATGGTGAAGACTGACACAGATAAGATATGAAAATTACGTACCTACCGTAATTATGATCTTTCTGTGTATCTTCACCATTCATCACAATCCCACCCGCCATCCCCCTGGGGCTCCAGTCTCTGGATCCTCCTCCCTCTGTGCCTACCCCTCTTTTGAGTGGGATAAAGTTGGGACACACGGGGGGCTACTTTCTTCCCTAAGGGGTACAGTTCGAGGAGGACTCCTTCTCTACTACATATCTTCACTCCTACGGGGTGAGAGCTGGTGGTTGCCTTCCTTCTGTTATCCATCTATTTAAATAAAAAAAAAAAAGCTTCCCTTTTTTTCACCAAATATCTTTACAGAGAGAGTACTGAGTCCCTGTACCCTGTCCTTCTCCAGAATAGCCGACTCTGCTTTTGGGGTATTACCAGTTATTCTGTGCCTTGAATTCTGGCAAATGAGCTTTGCTACTCCTTGCAGTTCCTATACAGTCTGGTGACGGACAAGGGTCCTGAATCCTTGTTACCTCTCACTCTCTCTCTTAAATTCTCTCTCCTCCCCTTCCCTCCCTTCTTCCTTTCCAAAGATTGGGGCCCCTACCCAATCCCCTTAGTCTTCCTTCCTCTATGCTGTCCTCTCAATCGTTATTTCTCCTTTTAGTTCAGTTTTCTCTTTCTTTTCTGTCCCTTGGACTCTCTTGTCCCACCCTCCATCCCTTCCTCTTACCTCTCCGTGACTCCAGAACTGGTAGGCAGAGGCGGGTCAACACAACCTAATGGCTGGTCACCAGGCACCACGTAGTAGGTCGGCCTCGAGGGTGGCGCTGATGCTGTGTCGACTTCGCCTATCCTTTTTTAAAAAAAAAAAAAAGGCTCCCGCGGGATCCTGATCTCTGGCCAGTACCCCATCTGTGATGAATGGTGAAGATACATAGAAAGATCATAATTACGGTAGGTACGTAATTTTTATATCTTGCACTTCTTAGCGTTAAACCCCAGTTGCCATTCTTCCGACCATTTTGCTAGTTTATTCAGATCTCTTCTCATTCTGCCCACCCCATCTGGATCATCTACTCTGTTGCAGATCTTGGTGTCATCCACAAACAGACAAACCTTACCCTCCAGTCCTTCTGCGATGTCACTGATGAAGATATTGAAGAGGTCTGGCCCCAGGACTGATCCCTGAGGTACCCCACTTGTGTCTTGCATCTCTTCTGACTATATGCCGTTTACCACCACTCTCTGTTTTCTGCCCGTCAACCAGTTTGCCACCCAGTTGACCAATGTCTGATCCACCCCGAGCCTATCCAGCTTATTAATCAATCTTCTGTGTGGAACAGTATCGAAAGCTTTGCTGAAGTCAAGGTAGGTGACATCAACTGCTCCCCCTTGGTCCACCACTCTCATTACCCAGTCAAAGAAATCTATGAGATTGGTTTGACAGGACCTTCGTTTTGTAAACCTATGCTGTACTGGATCCTGTGCTCCTATGGATTCCAGGTGTTGCACGATCCTTTCCATAAGGAGTGCCTCCATAATCTTGCACATTACTGAGGTAAGACTGACTGGTCTGTAGTTCCCCGCCTCCTCCCTGCTACCACTCTTGTGGAGCAGGATCACATGAGCCTTTCTCCAGACTTCTGGAACCTCTCCTGTGCTCAGAGACTCACTAAACAGTTCTGATAATGACTCTGCTAGTTTCACCCTTAGCTCCTTTAGTACTCTGGGATGTATGCCATCAGGTCCCATTGCCTTGTCCACCCTGAGGTTATTGAGCTCTTGTAGGACCCTTTCTTTTTTGAAGGGACTAGTGCACACCTCCCTCCCCCCTGTGTCCAAGGTGCTGAGCTGTGGGCCCTGCCCTACCTTCTCTTCAGTAAATACTGAGCAGAAGTATCTATTTAGGATAGATGCTTTTACATGATCCTCCTCCTCACATGTCCCCTTATCCCCTTTGATCTTAGCAATACCCCCTCGGACTTTCTCCTTTCACTGTTGTATCTATAGAAAGTCTTGTCACCTTCCTTTACTGTTTGTGCTAGTGTTTCCTCAGTTTGGGCCTTTGCCTGCCTTATTGCCTTCCCTGCTTCCCTTAGGGAAGTTTGGTATGCCTCCCTATCTTCATCTTGCTGCGTTCCCTTATATTTCCTGAAGGCCAGCCTGTTGGCTCTGACCTTTTCTGCTACTGTTTTTGAGAACCAAAGTGGTTTCCTTCTTCTTTTGCACTTCCTTTTCTCTCTAACACAATGGGATGTTACTTCAAGTATTGCATATTTAATGCTTGCCCACTTTGCCTGTACCCCCTCATCTGTATTTCTTTTTACCAGGGCTATCTTAACTCTGTTGGCCTTCTTATCAAAGTCAGCTCCTCTGAAGTCCCATATTTTTGCCTTGGAATGGGATGATTTAGTTCTAGTGGCCAAATTGAACCATACTATGTGATGGTCACTGGCCCCCAGGTGACCTTCTACCTGGAGATCTGTGATCCTTTCCCTGTTAGTCAGTACTAGATCTAGGATAGCCCTGTCTCTTGTGGGTTGTTGTACCAGTTGTTTGAGGCCCTCCCCCTGCAGGGAATCCACCATGTGTCTAGTTCTGGTACATGTTCCTGCTGATGTTGACCAATCTGTATCTGGCATGTTGAAGTCTCCCATTTTCAGAACCTTCCCTTTGGCTGTCATGTTTTGTATATTTTCTAACAGTAATTTGTCTGTGTCCTCCCCCTGGTCTGGAGGCCTGCACACACCCCAGTTCATATGGCTGTCCCATTTTCTGTTTCTGGGGTGACTTACAGTTCTTCTGGCTCCTTATGTGTATTCTTAATTTCTGTAGCTTTTGATATTTTCATTTACATAAACGACCACTCCATCCCACCTTTTTGCACCTCGGTCTCTTCTGAACAGTACATAGCCAGGTACTGAAGTCTCCCGAGTGTGGCTACTGGTAAACCATGTCTTGCTAATGGCTACTATTTCCAGTTTAACCCCCGTCATTATTGCCTGCAGGTCTGGAATCTTGTTTCCCAGACTGCGAGCATTTGTGTACATGATTTTCCATTGGCCAGATTTTGGTGTGTTAGTTTTTGGATGAGGTCTGGCGTTTCCTCTGTGCATCATATGGGGAGCCGGACCTTTTTTCCCTTACCTGGTGATGCAAATGAACTACAAACATGCTGAACTCCAGTTTGACCACTAGCTGAGGGGAAGGGGTGTTCTTCCCATTTGACGTATGGGGTGCTGCACCCCTCTCTCCATTTGCTAGTTTAAATATTCTGCAAGGATGTCAAACTTCTGCCCCAATGCACTGACTCCCTCCTTAGATGCAGTTCATCAAATTTAAAGAACTTTCACTCCCCAGACTGTTGCCAGTTCTCTACAAATTTGCGTCCTTTTTCCCTGGCACCAGCCCTTGAGCCACATGTTTAGCTCCCCTATCTCCCCTTCTCTGACCTTCTGTCCATCTGCCCCCATCTCCCAGACTGTCAGGATCTCAGAGAAGGAGATGCCGGACAAAATGGAATTTAGTCTGTCGCCCAGCCTGGTCAGGTGTTTCTTGGTCTTCAAAACTGACCAGCTGGTGAGATCGTTAGTCCCTATGTGTACCAGGACTTCAATGTTTTCTCCTGCTTCCTGAACAGTTTTAGCAATGCGGTCAGTGTGTCTCCACGCTGATGTACCTGGGAGACATCTGACCATTACCCCTGGCTGGAGATACGTATGAACTCTCCAAATCATGGAGTCTCCTATGATCAGAAGTTTTTTGGATTTCTTTTTTGCTTTTTTTGTTTTGGTTCCTGTTTTGGGTGAGTTTTGTTGTGCTAGATCCTGTGCTGCAGTGTCCTGCTCTGCAGTGTCCTCTGACCCTTTGTTTGATTTCGGAGATAGAGGCAGATACCTGTTTGTAGTTTTTATATGGTTTGTGAAGGTGATATGTTGGAGAGCAATGAGTGATGGGGCACCTGATTTGCCCCTCCTAACCACCTGGACCAACTCCCCTCTGTGGTCGAGGTGCTTCTGTTGGATGTTGGGGAAATGGCGGGCGGGTTCTTATATTTCCTCTTGAATATGCAATTTGAGGCGTGCAATCTCTGACCATGCTGGCTGGAGCTGAGTCCTTAGATCTCCTATGGCCCAGCATGTAGGACAGTGTCCTAAATCCTGTAAAACTGCCCTTCTGAAAAGTGTTCCACAATACCTGCAGTTAATGATATCCATTCCAGATAAGTTACTGGGTTTATAACTTGGTCAGAGTAATTAGAAGGAAGAAAATGAAAGTAAAAGTTTGATTTTGTGTTTTGTTTGTTTTTGTATAACTTGTTATAACAAGTTAAATTACTAGTACCCCTGTAAATGAGTTGATCACTGACCTGGAGAGTCATCTCCAAGCACCTGTGCATTCTCCTTCTAGATCTCTGTCCCCCATGAGCTCCATGCATTCTACAGGTCACGTTTTGGGGACTTCCTCCCAGGATACTCCTCTTCCAGAATTTGAAACACCAGAAGACACTCCGGATTCAGGGGAGGATTCTTCGGAGGATTCGTCTGAACATGATTCTCTGGTCCCTAAAGGAAAGGACTCTCCAAAGTCCCCACCCCTCCGAGGACCCTTTCTTTTTGGACCTATTGAGGTCCATACAAGAGTTTTATAATTGGGAGACAAAGGAACAGGATCCTATGAGGAAAAGGCTCGCTGAGCATCTCAACCTCAAGTCCTTTTCCTCGATTTCTGTTCCTCCATGGATAGGACCTCACAAGGACCTCACCACTACGATCTGGCAACTGCCCCATTCTATCCTGGCTGTGCCCAAAAAGGCGGATAGGATCTACCGGGTGCCTGGTGGTGCTCCTTCCTTGGATATGCACCCCAAGGCAGACTCTGTTGTCATCACTGCAGCTCAGCAGTCCTGAAGCACATGAGCACTTCTCCAGACAAGGAGTCTAGGCAGATTGACCAGTACGGTAAAAAGGTTTATTCCTCAGCTACATGTGCTTATACTCCCTGAACTATGAAGCCCACAGGGTGTCTTACCAGAAAGTCACCCTCGCCAAGCTCGAGGCCCACATCCAGTCCATGGATTCTTCGGACCTCAAGGAGGAGCTCATCGGGGACATTCGCCTGTCCAAAATCTCTTGCAGGCTTGCTCTTCAGGTCACCTACGACTCCATTGATGCAGTGGCCCATTCGTCCGTGACCACTGTCTCCCTTCGGCAGCATGCTTGACTTCACATCTCTGGTCTTGCCAATGATGTCCAGACTGCGGTTCAAGACTCACCTTTCAGGGGCATGGTGCTTTCTGGTGGAGACACCAAGGATGATATTATGGGCCTTCAAGACCGCAGTCAGGCCCTCAGGTCCATGTATCAATCTGGTACGCAGGGTCAGCAGCCCTTTCAGAAACGGACCTGGAGGCAGCGCTAGCAAGCTCAGAACCATCGTCAGGGCAAGCATAAAGCCACGTTCACCTTCTCTTCCCCTCCTGCCTTCAAGAATCAGAGATGCTCCGGGGACCTTCCCCCTGCCCATCCAGCCACCTCCTGACTCCTTGTCCCCACCTCCTCGGCCCCCAGAGTGAGGAGCTGGTGGGTGGGGGAGGTTTGCCCGACAGCGCAGGAGTGGCAGGGCATTACCTCCGACACTTGGGTCCTGCAGCTAGTGTCCCACGGACACACATTGGAGTTTCTGGAAACCTCTCCAGAGTCTCCACCGCTAAGGTCGGCCTATTCTCCAAACCAGACCATTCTTGTAAGGGAAGAAGTTCAGACTCTATTACAAAAAGAGACAATAGAGCCAGTCCCTCTTCGTTAGAGAGGGCGGGGGTTTTACTCCCACTTTTTTCTGGTTCCAAAAAAGACGGGCGACCTGCGACCCATTCTTGACCTCAGCAGACTCAACCTGTTTGTCGAGTACAAGAAATTCAGGATGTTGACCCTCCAGAGCCTCCTGCCTTTACTTCAGAAGGCACACTGGTTGTGTGCAGTGGATATGCAGGATGCCTACCTACATATACCAGTGTTTCCCAGTCACCGCTGCTTCCTGAATTTTGTTTTCCAAGGGGAACACTTCCATTTTCGGGCCCTCTCCTTTGGCCTTTCCTCGGCACCCAGGGTTTTTACCAAGTGCCTAGTGGCATCAAGGCACAGGTCAGGAAGCAAAGAGAAAATCCAGGAGCAGTTGTAAAATTCCACAAAACTGTGTATTTGTAGTTACAGTAACATAAAAAAAAATAAACCTGTTCAGAATAACTATATGCAGAAGCAAAATAAAATTTTTTGTAAAAAAAAAAAAAATCTCCCTCGCAGCTTAGCTTAACTTTTTTATAAGTCTTTTTCAACCCCCACCCTTTACAAGCATCCTGTTCTTTGGAAATTTCAGGAACTGTTAGAACATTGAGAACTTCCTGAGGTCACCATAGCAACTGCAAAAGGCTCAGGCATTTGCACCCAAGTAACCTCTAGCTTTTTACAGTTATCTTAAATTATAAATATATACATTTGAACAGTAACACAATTTTCTTAAAAGTGATCCCAATATCAGCTACGTTTCCATACATTGATTCTCATATATTTTATATTAGCAGATATAGATATGCAAGGAAGAAAGACAGCAAAAGAAAACTGAGAAGACAGTAAGAGGCAAAGGATTGTGAAACTGATCGGGTTGATCAAGTCCAAGGTCTCACAGGAAAATTTGATTGTGCAACCAGACAGAGGAGAGAGAAAAGGAAAGAATACAGATCCTTGTATTTACACATTTTCTCCAACAAATGGGACAGGGTTCTATTCTACCCTGTCACACCTAGCGGTGGTGGCTACAGCCTTGAACCGCCAGGGCATTGCAGTTTTCCCCCTACCTGGATGACTGGCTGATTTCAGCCTTATCCAGGGACTCACTCTCTCTCTCTCTAGGAGGCCCTTTCGATTACCTTTGACCTGTTTTCCCACTTGGGGATCACAGTCAACATTCCCAAATCTTCTCTGGGCCCTTCTCAGAGGCTCCAATTCATTGGAGCGGTGCTGGATACAGTCCAGGGCAGAGCTTTCCTTCCCTCAGACAGGGTGGAGACTCTTATCAAACAGGCCACTTTTGTAGCATCTTGCAAATTTCTCCTAGTGAGGGAGGTTCTGTGCTGGGCTTGATGGCTGCCTCCATCTCCACAGTTCCCTTAACAAGGCTGCACATGAAGGTCACTCAGTGGTCCTTGTGGGTTCAGTGGGATCAGTTCCAAGAATATCTGGATCACCAGGTCGTGATTTCCACCGCTCTCCAGAGAGATCTACAATGGTGGAGGGATCCCTCAAACCTGACTCCGGGTCTTCCATTTTGAGGCCCGGCTCCCCGGCCACGTTGACCACAGATGCTTCCAATGTGGGTTGGGGGGCTCGTATGGGGGACCACCAAGCTCAGGGACTCTGGTCCCCCTTGGAGATGTCTCTACACATCAATGATCTTCCTGGACATAGTCTCCACCACTCATTCACACTGATGGGAACTACGCCGGAGGTGGTAGGACCCAGTGGGAGCAAATATTTTGCAGGAGGGTCAGCGCCAGAGATGGAGCCATGAGGAGCGGCACCACGAGCCACAGCTCGTGCGGCAATGACTATCTCGGCGTCGACCCCCCAATCACCTCAGTTCCTTTTCTCGGAGCCATCGAGTGCGCTACAGTGATGACATCGCCCGCCCGCCGGGAGTTAAACTTCAATTAGCAGCATAGTTTTCAGTTTTTTGTTTTGTAGTATTTCTTGAATAAAAGTACCGCTTACTATAATTTATTATAAGAAGTCTCATCCTACATTGACTGAATCGACCATAAGTGGGTCAGGGGATGGTAGCAAGACTTTGTATGAAAGTTGTTCAGTCAGCCGGACTAGGTCTGGTCCGCCACCCTCTCCGGAGGGAGGGTCTGACAACTGAGAGTCCAATGCCTGGAGGAAGCATAAAAAAGAACGGTGGCACCATTCGGCCTCGAGCTCTTCTTCGACCCATAGGTCCAGAAAGAGAAGGCATCACTCGAGGTCGCCTTCTGGTATGTCTGCACGTTGACAGTCGGTCATTGTCCTCCTGAGTCGCCGGTTTCTGTCTCCGGTCTCCGACCTCTTCGACATCAAAGCCCTTCCCCACCTTCTGGTAAGGCTTCAGATGAGCAGTTTCATCAGTGGGCCCGCTGTGATGGAGCAATGGGCTCGGAGGTTGGTCCAGCTGCCTGGCCCGGTCACTCAGGGGCCCTTGGACCCTTTGGGTGATCGGATAGGGCAGTTGAGCCTCCATAGTCGCACGGCGCCTTCTTCGGTGCCATCGACTCCGCGCTCAGGTGTTTCCCCCCTCACTTGGCTGCAGCGCAGGAGGCCACACCGACGCCTCTTTCTCCTGCTTCTTTTCTTTCTTTTGCCTCAAATCTTGGTTTTCAGGGCCCTGCATTGGTTTCAGCCCCATCACCGTCAATAGGTCGCTCGGCGCCGTCCTCAGCATTGATACGTCGGTTGGCACAGTCCTCGGTGCCATTCTCAGCGCCATGTGGCTTTTTGGTGCCATTTTCTGCGCCGTGCGGCTTGTTGGTGCCGTTGGGCATGTCGGTGCTGTCCTCTGCGCCGGGGGCTCTGTCGGAACCGTGCGCTGTGCAGGGCAAGGCAGTGTCGTGTTCTTCCTCGGCGCCGGGATTTGGTGTGACTTCTTCCAGTCTCTAGGGCTCCTCAACTCTGAACCCCTTTCCCTCCTATTTTCCTTCTGATTTTCACTCCTTTCCTGTCCATACAGTCCCTCCTGGGCTGTCAGGAGATGATATTGAGCCTGACCCAGACCTTAGGCTGGGTGATGATGTGGAAAGAACAGGATCTAATTCTGTTGCAGAGCCTGTGGTCGAGGACCTGTCATTTAAGTCTCTGCTGAAAATTTTGTATTCTACTCTTTCTCTCCAGACTATGGATATCGATCCTGGGAAGCTTTTAAGACTCCAGTACCTTCATGTTCTGGACATCCCTATGGATTTGACTCCCCCGATACAGCCCTCCTTTGAGACGCTTTCTCAAATTGTGTGGAATAATCCTGCTCTTGTTCCTTCTGTGGCCAAGTCCATAGATAGGAAGTATGCTGCTCCCAAGGATCGACCCATTTTGGCCTCTCAAGGCTTTGCGGACCGTATTGTAGTCTTGACAGAGAATAAGTTAGTCCTTCTCCAGACTACTACGGCTCGACCTATTAACAAAGAATTTTGTAAGTTAGATACTTTAGGTAAGATGGTCTTTGCTGCATCCATCCTGGGAATGCGTATTGCCAGCTACCAGGGCTATTTCTCTCAATATGAGTATATTCTTTGGCATTCACTCAAACAAATGATTGAAGCTCTACTGGAGTCTGACGCTAATTTGGAGCTTCTTCAAACCATAACCAGGGGTATCGAGTCAAAAAACCAACAGGTTAAAGCAGCTGTGGATGCTTTCGATACTGCCTCCTGAGCAGTGGTGGCGGGCATTTGTACACGCCGTCATTCTTGGCTGCGCACTTCCAGCTTCATGAATGATGCCCAGCAACAGGTCATGGCGTTGCCTTTTGACGGTGTGTATCTCTTCGGTCCTCAAGTAGAACAAGCTCTAAAGGCCATACAAAAGACCAAATCAGCCATTAAATTGGCTAGACCTGCTCCTGCCCCTCCTCTGGGGAGGGTGTTAATAAGCTCCAGTTTCACAACTGTCAGTCCTTTCGAGGCAAAGGCAGAGGTTTTAATAAAAACCAAGCTCCTCAGCCTCAAAAGAAAATGCAACAGAAAGCACAAGGGCCCAAAGCGCCCAGTGCCACCTTCTGAGTTTCTAGCCCTAGTCCCACCTCAGCTGCCCGAGGGGGACTCCTCCTTAGCGGTGGGAGGTCATCTGACTCAATTCTACAACCAGTGGAAGTCTATAATATCGGACAAATGGGTCCTCCAGATAATCCATAAGGGATATTCCCTCAATCTTTCAGAGAACCCTCCGGATTGTCCCCCCGAACGGCAGCCGAAACTATCAACTCTTCAGTCAGAACTTCTCGCCTTCAAGGTACAAGGCCTTCTAAACAACAGGGCAGTAGAAGTAGTTCCGCTAGATCAGCAGAACACAGGGTTCTGCTCCCACTACTTTCAAGTTCCAAAGAAAATCGGGGGCATGCGCCCCATTTTGGACCTCAGGAAATGTAACAAATTTCTTCCCAAAGAGAAATTCAGAATGATATCGCTTGGAATCCTGTTACCTTTGCTTCATCAACACAACTGGTCAGCCTCCCTGGACATGCAGGATGCTTACCAACATATTCCTGTTCACCCAAGGTATCGCAAATACCTAAGATTCGTGGCTTTGGGTCAACTTTATCAGTTCAGAATCCTGCCCTTTGGGCTATCCTCAGCGCCCCAAGTTTTTACAAAGTGTTGTGCAATTCTCACAGCGCACCTCAGGAAAATCAGAATTCAAGTGTTCCCATATCTGGATGACTGGCTTCTAGCAAGCCCTTCCAGGCAAGGAATTTTCAACGCTGTAGTAACGGCCTCAGACTTCCTCATGTCCATGGGAATCCTGCTAAATCTCAAAAAATCGCAGTTGCAGCCATCCCAGAAGCTCCTTTTCATAGGAACTCTTCTGGACACCTCCTATGCGAAAGCTTTTCTACCAGAGGACAGAAAGAGTGATGTCCTACAGATGGCCAGACACATCAGAGAGAACAGTTTGGTTCGAGCTATCTCGATGCAATGAATGTTGGGTCTCAAGGCATCCTCGGTGTTCACTGTACCCTTAGCATGCCCCCACATGAGAACCTCTCAATGGATGCTCAGTACTCAGTGGTCTCTGACCACTCACCCTCTGTCCTTTCTCATCAAGGTGACAGAACCTCTGAAGAGGTCATTCACCCGGTGGACGCAGGAGGACAATCTTCTGGAAGGGTATCCCTTTGCTTCTCTGGATCGTCAGATTTGCATTACCACGGACGCGTCCCTGATGGGGTGGGGAGCTCACTGTCAGAATCTCCACACCCAAGGTGCGTGGACTCAGCTTCACATAAATGTTTTAGAAATGAGAGCCGTCCTTTATGCAGTCCGGGCTTTGAAGGACATTCTCTGTCACAAGACCATTCTCCTTCAAACGGACAACAAAGCAGTGATGTATTACATCAACAAGCTCACTCTTACCCTTTATGCAGAGAATCAATGAGAGTGTGGGAATGGTGTTTGGAGCACAGGGCTCTAATTCAGGTGGTCTACCTGCCGGGAGTGCAGAACGAACTGGCAGACCATCTCAGCAGAACAGAGACAGATCCTCACGAATGGCCTCTCGACTCGAACGTAGTTGAGTCACTGTTCGCGGAGTGGGGAACTCCAGACCTGGACCTTTTTGCATCCCCACTCAACACAAAACTGCCTCTCTTCTGCTCCAGAAATCCAGGGCCTGGCATTTTCTGTTAGGATGCATTCAGGCTGCAGTGCACAAAACGCTTTCTATATGCCTTTCCGCCTCTTCCTCTAATTAAGAGGGTACTTCTCAAGTTCGAGTCCCAGGGGGACAGAATGATCCTCATTGCTCCGTTCTGGCCTTGACAAATATGGTTTCCATTGCTCAACAGTATGTCGAAAACTCCGAAAGCACTTCCCCTTCAGACGAACCTTTTGACTCAGGGACCTGTGGTCCATCCAAATCTGAGATCGCTTCACCTTCATGCTTGGCTCCTGAAGAGATAGAAGTGAACAGGTTCAATGTCTCCCGCAGAGTTTCAGATATTTTTCTGGCTGCGCTCAAGCCAGCCACTAGAAAAACTTACATAGCCAAATGGAAGCATTTTTCTCTTTTCCTTGTCACTGGCTCAGTTACCTGTGGTTAAGAGGTTTCTTTTTTTTTTTTAAACTTTCTTTATTTATGCCTTTTTTATAACCAAAATACATTCAGGACACATTTATACATCACATGTATCTCATATCAGAGGCAATTTCATATGCAGGATCCTATATTTCCTTGCCTGTTAGTACATATCATTACAGGTAATGGTATTCTAAGCTAATATCAGACTTAAAATTTGGTGTAGTCTAGATTAATTATCTGTATATGGGTTTAGGTTTTTATTAACTCACTCTCTTTACTTCACCCTTTTTTTCTAGCTCCTCAGACAAGCGGAAATATCAGAGGCTATGGTATAAAATCAGGCCTTTCCCCTGCCATGTAAAGGACCCAGCGTCTCCACAACAATTCAAATTGGGACGCCCTTTTACTCAGAGAAGCTATCAAGGCCTCCATTCTGTATATGCTTATCATAATCTCCTGCCATTGGCTTATGGTGATGGGGAAATGTGACTTCCAACTTCTTGTTATTGCTTTCTGAGCGGCTAGAAAAAAGATTTTTAAAAATCTGGTTGTGGATAGGTCCACACACCCGTCTGGCATTTCTGTAAACAAGAAGCATGTAGGTGAAATTGTTATGTCTGTTAAAAGAATTAATCCCTGGGCTTGTTGCAACTCCCTGAAACTCCATGAAATTGGACATCAGTGGACAGCTCCAGAGCATATGGAGGTAAGTTGCCCTCCCTTGCCCACACCCCCTCCAGCATTCTACCTCTCCCTCAGTTGAGGGCCGACCCGAATATTTCGGAGAGCGAAAGTACCTGATGAAAATTTTCCAGGCAAAATCTTGCCAACCAATTGCTGCTAATCCCCAGTGTATTGTAGAATGGGCCCTATTCCAGACTTCTTCCTGGATTTGCCTTCCCAAATCCCTTTCCCATGCTCTTTCTATATAGTCCGTGGTGTCCCCTTTCCAAGCCATCAATTCCCTATACAGAACAGTTATCATATGGGCCTTGATAGGTGTTCCCTCTATAGTCTGTTTCAGAGAAAAGGCAATTTGGGGGAGGTCCATCCATCTCGATTGGACTCAGTAACAGCTTTTTACCAAGTTCCTGACTTGAAAGAATCTAAATCTATCCTGCCAGGAAATGTCATACTTGTGGACAAGCCCTTCAAAGGAGACAATCCCCTCTTCTTCCACAAAATGCCATATTAGGTGTAGGCCTCTCATCTCCCACTTCCTAAATCCACTGTCCCAACTCCCGGGTGAAAAGGAGTCCAGATAGGGGATAGAAAAAAATAAGAATTTCCAATTCTTGGCCTTTTTATCACTCAGTATATTATGCCAGATCTCTATTGTAAGTGCTGTAAAGGGGTTTTCCTGTTGATCCAGGAGAGATCCCCCCCTTGTTCTAAGCAGAAGGTTATTTAGGTTACATGGGGTGTCTCCTTGGAGCTCCGCCTCTTTCCACTTGGCCATATAGAACTTATCCAACCACAATAAGGCTGTTCTCAAATGTGATACATAATAATAAAGTTTAAAGTTGGGTAGCGAAAGCCCTCCCTCTCTCTTCGGTATCTGGAGTACTGAAAGTCAGACCCTTGGTCTAAGTGGGCCCCAAAGGAACTGAGAAACTACTCTTAAGAGGTTGAAATATGAATCTGGGACCCTAATCGGGATGGTTTGCACCAGATATAGAAATTTAGGGAGAATTATCATTTTTATGGCCTCCACCCTCTGGGTTAAGGAAATAGGAACTGATAACCATAAGTCTAAATCAATCTTGATATGCGCTAGGACAGGGGAGAAATTAAGCGAGAACAAGTTGTCAAACTGGAATCCCAATCTTACTCCTAAGTATTTAATACTGGTCAAATTCCACTTGAATGAGAACCTCTGTTTAATATGCTCGGTTGGGGCATATTGATTAGTTAAAACTTCAGTCTTAGATAGGTTCAGCTTGTACCCAGCTAGATTGCTAAATTCTGATAAAGCATTCCATAGCCTTTCTAGGGACTGTTCTGGGTCTCTGAGGTAAATTAGGAGGTCATCAGCGTATAAGGCTAATTTATGTAACCTTCCTCCTAACTCCCACCTCCGAATTTCCTCCTCCTGTCTCAGCGATTGTGCTAACGGTTCGAGATATAGTGCAAAAAGAGGAGAGAGGGGGCATCCCTGTCTTGTTCCTCTTTGTAATGTTATTGGTTGGGAGACAGCACCATTAATTTTTATATATGCCTTTGGTTTTGTATATATTTTGGATATGATCTTCACAAACGCCTCTGAGAACCCAAATCTGCTCGTCAATTTCAGAAAGTCCCATGCCACCCGGTCGAAGGCCTTCTCAGCATCTAGACTTAAAATCATGCAGGGGGTCCCCGACCGAGCGGCATGACTCATTACATGTAGGGTTCTTTTAATGTTGTCTTGTGTCTGCCTACCCAGTTTGAACCCTGTCTGATCATTATTGATCAGTACGGGCAAGATCTCTTCTAGTCACTTTGCTAAAATTGAAGAATATAATTTATAATCTATATTCAGCACTGATATCGGACGATAAGACCCACAGTTTGTTGTGTCTTTCCCGGGCTTATGAATACTTGAAATTACTGCATAATTCCAGGTATCTGGTATGTCTCCTCCCGCTTGTGCCCATTTACAGGCTTTCAGTAAGGGACTACCTTTCTCCTTTTAAAGTATTTAAAGAATTCAGGGTGTACCCATCCGGCCAGGTGTTTTTCTTGTTTTCAATCTTTGATGGCAGCCTCTAATTCCAATGAAGAAATGGGTCTGTCCAGAATAGCTTTGTGTTCTTGTGTTAGCTCTGGAAGTTTCAATTCTTTAAATAGGTATTATTCGGATCATCCCTACCGACTGTTCCGAGCTGTATAAGTTCCTATAAAATCTCTAAAGCCTAGGAGGATTTCTTCCCTGACTTCACAATTTTTACCGATTTGGGGTCTCTAATTTGCATGACTGCGCTCTCTGCATTCTGCCTTCTGAGTCTATAGGCTAATAGGCGTGAGGCTCTGGGCCCTGATTCATAATATCTCTGCCTCAGTCGTTGTAATGCCTGTTCCGTTTTAATGTCAATAATTCCTTGTATTTGTTGTCTGACCTTTAGTATTTCTGATTGTACAGCGGTCCCCCCCACCACCGTCTGCTCCAACAGATTGTGGAGCTGTGTTTGAAGCTGTTCCATTTTTTTATTTTGCTGTTTTTTAAAATATGCAGCATATTTAATGTAATCTCCTCTGAACACTGTCTTAATAGTGTCCCATAATATAGAATCAGGAATTTCTGTGGACTCATTGTCTTTCAGAATTTGCATTAGTCTGGGCTTGGCCATGTCTGTAAAGTCTTTCAGATTTAGCAGATAGTTATTAAACTTCCAAAGTGATCCCCCCCCCCTTAGCGTCCCATTTCATCACCATAGATACCTGTGCATGATCAGATAGCACCGATGGAGTGTGTCTGCATTCTATGATCCGGTCTCTGTGTTCACCCGAAATCAGAACATAGTCAATCCTGGTAAAAGAACCGTGTGAGAATGAGTAGTGGGTATACTCCCTTTTGCTGGCATTTTGGTGTCTCCAAGCATCTATCCAAAATGCACCCTTCAGATATCTCTTGACCAGCTTACCTGCTGGTGTCAGGCTACACTTCTGTTTTTTGGAGGTATCCCTGGGGTCCCATATCTGGTTCAGGTCTCCACCCACTACCGGTTAAGAGGTTTCTTAAGAGTATTCTGCATACCAGACCTCCTGTTAGACGTCCAGTCGCAGCCTGGGACATTAATCTTGTGCTAGACATGCTCACTCAAAAACCTTTTGAGCCTCTAGCTACCTGTGAGTTGAAATTTCTCACTTGGAAAACGGCCTTCCTGGTGGCCACTACCTCAGCCAGCAGGGTCTCTGAGATACATGCCTTGGTCACAGACCGTCCATATACTGTGTTTCATAAAGACAAAGTAGTTCTTAGGGCTCATTCTAAGTTTCTCTCTAAGGTTGTTTCAGAATTCCATCTAAACCAACCGTTGGTCCTTTCTACTTACTTTGCGAACTTCCAAAAATGAAGGGGAGCATTCTCTTCATTCTTTGGATGTTAAAAGAGCTTTGCATTTCTATTTAGATAGAACAAAAGATTTTCGCAAAGCTCAACAACTATTTGTTTCCTTCAGCGAGACCTGGCTGGGTCAACCTTTCACTATCAGATGTATTTTAGCATGGCTGGTGGCATGCCTTCGCCACTGTTATTCCATGGCGCAGGTTAAGCTGGAAGGCAGAGTGTACGCTCACTCTACTAGAGCGGTCGCGGCATCCCTGGTGGAAATCTGCAACGTGCCCATTGCAGATATTTGCAATGCGGCTACCTGGAGCTCAGTGCATACTTTCATCAAACACTATGCCCTGGATGTCCATGCCAGACGACATGTTTCATTTGGTAGAACCATCCTTAATGGACCTGTCCTAAATTTCTGAGCTCTTGGTCTCTCCTGCCACCCTCTCAGAGGGTTATTATCTCGGCACTCTCCCATTAGTGTGAATGAGTGGTGGAGACTTTATGTCCAGGAAGATATGGAACTTACGTACCTACCTTAATTCTTGATCTTCTTGGACGAAATCTCAACCACTCATTCACACGTCCACCCACCATCCCCCTAGCTCACCTCTGTTGTTGGTCTTCACTCCCTCAATCTTTAGGCTGTGAAGACTTCTTTCTTGACCCTTCTTATACAGGTCTTCCAAACTATCTTATGTCCAGTTTTTGGTTAGGCTATCCTTCTAGGTTAGTTACGCTGCACCTCCTCGGGAGGTACTGAAGCGGTTGAAGGGTCGATGCCGAGATAGTCATTGCCACACGAGCAGAGGCTCGCAACGCTGCTCCTCGCGGCTCCATCTCTGGCGCCGGCCCTCCTGCAAAAAGTTTGCTCCCGCTGGGTCCTAGCGCCTCTGGTGTAGATCCCATTAGTGTGAATGAGTGGTGGAGATTTTGGCCAAGAAGATCAAGAATTACGGTAGGTATGTAATTTTCATTTCCGTCCTTTCTGTTACTCCTTCTCCTATGTTTCTGTTGACCTCTCTCAGGAGGGACTGCTTGGGATTCAGTCCTACAAGCAGTGACCTATGGCAGGAACCCTCTCAAAGTAAGATAGTACAGTTATGTAAGAACTTACCATAAGAGTAGATCTTCGGGAGAGGTTCCTGCAGTAGGTCATATTTTTCCCCTCCCTCCTTCCCCCAAATTTCTTTTGGGACTCCAGATCCTGTTTCTTTTCTCCTGTCTTTCTTTTAGGAACTCCGGTGGGAGAACTAGAGGCCGGGCGTGGGGACCAGCCACTATATAGAGTCACGCTGACGGGTGGGCGGTCCCCCGCCAGGCATTGCTGGAAAAGTTTGCCGTGTGGTTCTGATGCCAGGTGGCGCTAGTCCTACAGATAATGACCTACTGCAGGAACCTCTCTCAAAGATCTACTGTTATGGTAAGTTCTTATGTAACTGTACTTCTAGGAGCATGGATGTGTTGTTCATCCACACTGTTTGCCATTGTCCCTTTCCTCTTTAAATCTGCTGGAAGTCTTCAAGCTGGCTCCTCCCACCCACCCGGGTGTTGTATACCTTGGCTCCACCCCATGACGCCAGATCTTTCCGCTGGAAGATACAGGTTGCCTCGCTCTTGCTCTCGCATTTCGTAGGCTCTGGCTTTCAAATCTTCAGTTTTACCAAAATTAAAACTCATTTCAGTTTGCGGTCGCGCATTTATGTCTTCAATCATGAAGGAGAAATCTACCCCGGAATTTCACCGGTGTCCTTGCGGCCAAAAGATGTCACGCACTGATCCCCATCTCATGTGCGTCTACTGCCTGGGTGTCGGCCATGACACCTCGTCCTGCAGTTACTGCTTGGCCTTCCATCCCAACGTCCTGGACGACTGCATGACATGCCTGAAACTGGGGAGACCAGAGAAAAGGAACCCTCCAGTGAAGTCCAACGAGGCTAGGTAGGCGGTTTCCGTGGCCGTGGGCTCCTCCGATCAGCTGGAATGCATACAGGCATTCGAGGAAGAAGCCGCTCTTACTTCTACTAATCGAAGCTTCTTCATCCCACTGAATCTAGGCTCCACCTTTACTGGTTCATTTAAGGAGCTGTGCCAGTCTCTCCGCACTTGGGGTGAGGCACCCATGGGCTTGCACTCCTCCCACCTTCGGAAGAAGGAAAAAGAACCTTCTTTGTCTTTGTTCTGGCGAAGGCAATCTTGGGACTGAGAGAGGTCTCAGTCCCAGGAGCATGCGGTCTCGACCTCGGCCGAGATCTCCTCAGCCGCAGGCTTTACAGATTTCCATCTGGCCAGACGACCGAGGAAGTGGCTGATGAGGTCGAGATCGTTCTCAACCCGAAATACTCTTTGTCGCCGGCCATGGTTGATGACTCTTTAGAAAGGACTCCGGTCCTAGTGTTTCCTGATGAGGAGACCCATCCAGCTGGCGTCCCCATTAAGGATCTGGTTCCAGACCCTGAGGTTTCACCGATTCCCCTGGTGTCTCCCGATTGACCGAGTCAGCCTGCCCGATCTCGGTCGAGGTCCAAAACCCCCTCAGCCGAACGACCGAGGAAGAGCCATAAGCACTCTAAGAAGAGGCAACGCCTTAGGTCGTCCTCATCCTTATCTGACGAGGAGAGGCTTCAACAGAAACTCTGTCAGTGCTATGAGGACCGTATGTCGCAACAGCTGATTCTGACCGGGCAGAAGCCGGCTCGGCCGGCCACCCAACAGCCATTGGCTTGGCTCTGCCTTCCAGGCCAAAGCCGTCCCTTTGGAACCAAAGCCTCGGTTTCTTCTCTGCAGGGCGCCCCAATTCCCCACTCAAGGATCGAGGCTTATGAGGTGCCAGGCCATTGTACCCCGACTCCTTGGACTCGGATGTCACCGGGCTCCACTCTCATCCTGGGGATGATGAGTCGTCCGTTGGCACAGGGATGGAGGAAGGACCTTCCTCCTTCCAAGGGATTCTCCATCTCATTCCGACTCCACCGGAATGCCCCTGGAATCTATCCAGAAAAAGGCGGAGTACCCTCTCACAGATATTCTAAAGAGAGGGAATACCCCGACGGAGGCCTTTCCTGTAGCTGAAGCCATAGTTGTCCCGGCCCTCGAACTCTGGCAGCGCCCTGTCTCATGCCCAGCACCGTCTGCCAGCATGGCCCGCAAGTACGCGGTGCTCATGGGGTCCCTTGCAGGGTTCACAGAGCGCCCTTCAGCCAAGAGCCAGGTGACTGCCTCTGTGTTCAGGTGCACTGGCAGTTCAGCCAACACTGACCGACCTCCAGACAGAGTCCAAAAATATGGACCACTATGCACGAAAGGTCTATGCGGCTTTCTTCTTGGGCTTTCGTCAGGCTAGCTCAGTCGTCATCATGGCACACTCCTCTCATGCCCTTCTTGGGTCATTAGATGAAGTCCTCCCTCATCTCCTCCCTCATCTCCTTGTGGTCATGCAGACCACGGTCAAACAGGTCCATGATCAGGGCCGTGCTGTTGCCAAACAGCAGCTCCAGACAGCCCTGGACATCGGAGATTCTTGTGCCCGCTCGATGGCCGCTGCAGTGGTCTCTCACTGCATGGCTTGGCTGAGGCTTTCCTCCTTCCTGATGGATACTCAACATAAGCCTGTTGATGTGCCATTTCTTGGGACCAGGAATGGCCGGTCACCTACAGCGCATAGAGCAGTCCAGTGTCACCTTGGACGCCATTTCTGCCAGGGGTTCTTCGGGCAAGAACCAGCAGAAGAAGCCTTTTTGGCACTCTTTCCCTGCGGTCCGGCAGCCCTCCTATCAAGGAGGACAGCAACATCAACAACAGCAGCAGGCTCAAGCTTGGCACCCTCGGCCCAAGCCTGGACCCCAACAGGCCCAAAAAGGTGGCTGAGGCTCAGGTCCTGGAGCATCCTCCTCCTCAAAGCCTGCCCAGTGACGGGATGGGGGTTGCCACCCCTATCTCCGTCATGCCAGCTCTCAGTCCTCCCGTGGGGGGTCGGCTCCACCACTTTCTTTCCGCCTGGTCCACTATCACTTCGGACAGGTGGGTTCTCGAAGTGGTTGGTCGGAGACTGCCTCTAAAGTTCGAGCAGTATCCTCCCAGCTGAGCCCACGCCCCTCTGGAGGAACGGATTTCCGCATGCACCCAGTTGACTCTTCGAGACAACATAGCTCAGCTCCTCCGCAAGGAGGTGGTAGCTCCCATGGCTGATCCTCCAGCACACCTAGGCTTTGTCTCCAGGTACTTCCTGATGCCCAAGCAGATGGGGAGGGGGTTTGGCGCCCCATTCTAGATCTCCACGACCTGAATCAGTTTCTCAGATCTCTCACCTTTTGGATGGTCACTCTGTCCCAGATCATACCATCCTTGGAGTGAAACATGTGGATCTTTCTGGATTAAGTCTCCATCACTCATTCACACTAGTAGGATAGCACTGGAGGTGCTAGGACCAAGCGGGAGCCTAACATTTTTAGAAGTGTCAGCGCCGAGGCAGGACCGTGCATGCGCGGCACCCCGAGACTAGCTCGCGCCTCTGTAGGCTATCTCAGCGTTGACCCTCCAACCGCCTTAGTTCCTTTTCTCCCTCTGTTGAGTGCGCTAGGATGTCGACGTTGCTCGTCTGCCGGAGTCATAAGTTTTCGTCTATACGACAGTAGCTTTTAGCATTTAATTTAATTTTTTAAGTACTAATTTCTTATTTTATGAACAAGAAAAGAAGATTATGAAGAAGAAAAAGAAATTCTTTCCTGCCATCAACGGAGTCGTCCTTAGACTGTAGCGGTGATGGTAGGAGAACTTCATTTGAAAGTTTTTATGGCAGAGGGGCTGTGTCTGGTCCGCCGCCCTTAATTAACGGGGGGGGGTCCCACTATGGACAGTCCTGTGCTCGGGGGGGCAGGACAATCCACCAAAGCACAAATCTAGTGGTTCCAGGGGTCCGGCTCCACTCAACCTTGAGCTCTTCTTCCTCATTGGGGGAAGAAGAATCGGTGCCGCTCGAGGTTGCCCGTTGGTACATCTGCACGAGGATTGTTCGTCGGGAGGGGCGATGGGCCTGAACTGACTTTGGTGGGTTCCCCTTGGCCCCACTCCTAACGGCTGCATTCTTGACTCCGAACTCCATCTCTGTCCTCGTTGGAGCTCCGGTGGGCAGTTTTATCTCTGGGCCGCTCCTGTGGAGCAGGGGGTTTGACCTTTCAAGGGATAGGCACGAGGGGCCGAGGCTCAGCGCCAAAGGAAAATGCCAATGGAAAACCTGAGAAGAAGGGGAGAAGGAAAAAGGTGGTGCCTGTGCCGCCCTGCATGGAAAAGGAGAGGGGATAGGCACTAGGGAAAGCACCCAGAGGGCACCTGGCCCATTGTGATCAATCACCTGGCTCGGTCCAATGGTTCCAAGGCCCGGGCCCCAAAATCAGGAACAGAGCCAGGTCGATTGGATCATGATGGGCGAGGTGCCCTCTTGGTGCCTTTGCCATTGTGTCGACCCCTCGTGCCTATCCCCCTCTCCCTTTTCCATGCAGGGGCCGGCACAGGCACCACCTTTGTCCTTCTCCCCTTCTTCTCAGGTTTTCCATTGGCATTTTCCTTCGGCGCCGAGCCTCGGTGCCTTGGTCTGTGCTGTGCCTCGGTGCCTTGGTCAGCGCCGTGCCTTGGTCGGCACAGTGCCTTAGTCGGTGCCGTGAGTCAGTGCCATCACTCTGTGTGGCACCATGGGTGCTGTTGTTGCTGCCGTTGGTTGTCGGTGCCGCCAGTGGTGCTGAGCACCCGCGGGCACCATGGGTGCTATGGGAGGTGCCACGGGCACCCGTGGGTGCTGCAGGTGGCACCGCGGGTGCCCCACAGGTGTCCATTGGTACCACAGGTGGCATGGGTGCCACTGGTGCCCTCTAGTGCCATTCTTGCCATGGGTGCCACTGGTGCCCTCGGGTGCCATTGCTGCATGGGTACCAGGGTGCCAGCAGGTGCCCTCGAGTATCGCCCAGGTTGGCATAGGCACTGCTTGGTGCCGTCCTGTGCCATGAGTGATGCTGGTGCCGCAGGGGTGCTAGTGGGTGCTGTCTGGCAGAATTAGTGACACATTTTTCCTTTTCGGACTTCTTCTCTACAGAACTTGTGGTGGGATGTTTTCTGCAGAATGAAGTCCTGTTCTGCAGATTATTTTTCCGCACATCTTAGTGAGTAGCGGTCCATGTGGGATCTTGTGTCATCCAGCAGTTTTCTGCTGATGGAACTCTGCTGTACTGTTCTGCCTGCAGAATCTCTCTTTCTGCTCAGCACTTTCTTGGCTCCCTACGTGGTAGCAAGCTCCTCGACATCCTTCCTGGTGGCGGAGTCTCTAGTGGCTCTGACCTAGACCTCCCTTAGAGGTTCTTCTGGGGTAGAAGTGCATCTACATGGGTATTTCCCTGTCCTTCAGTGGATGACTCATTTTATATACTGAAGAGCACGTCCTCTCTATCATCAGAGTCCGTGATGGAAGATCTTTTCAGTAGTTCCTCAGTAATGGGGTCCACTATAGTATATCAGACTGCGTCCATGGACCATACACGTTTGCATCGAGACTTTTTCAGTCGTCAAGACAATTATACGCTGTGGAACATTCTAATTTAATGGTCGGGAGCCGCTCAGTCTCTTGTGCTCCTTTGACAGAGGTATATAGCCCTCTTGTGATGTTGCCCCTTCGGTGGCTTCTTCGGCACAGGTGGTTAACATCTCTCCAGCTGTGATTATTAGTCTGGTCATGATTTCAGTATGGACGCTCAGGCTTCTTCTGCACTCAGATGGAGAACATCTTCGTCATTTTGTATCAAGACAATCCTTGCGAAATAGCAGCCTGAAAGCCTTGTTAGGCTCGGACTAAAAAAAAAATAATTTTATCACAGCACAGGGCCTAGCTGAAATTACCCGATACCCCAGTTTTTTTGATCTGGTCAGGTTCTGCCTCAGCCACTGAGGCGTTCGTCTCCATAGTACGGTAAAAAGTACCTGACTTCTTCCCCTAGGGGGAGTCCAATTCAGCAGCGGTATGGGTCATATCTTTCTCCAAGAGAGATTTCTCTCATTCAGAGATATTTCCTAGACCTACGCGACTGCCCAGTCTATTAATTCCCCTTTCTTTTATCAGACTTTCTTCTCTTGAGCAGAGCCTCGCAGCAACAGAAGCTACTCTCCACCGAGTTGGAACTCAGGTTCCTACTTCCTTGCTTTAACTTAACGGGCGATATACTCCTTCTTGACTGAAAGTCAAGTACGTCTTTTCTCAAAGGTAGCTTCTCAAATATTCACACCTTCGGTTTCTGAGCACTTGTTCCATGCCAGTTGCTCACGAAGCTATCCTCTCCAAGTGTGTGAAGGAGTTGTGATGTTTGTTTTTAAGCAAACAAACTAGAATCCTTTCCTACTCCCTTCAGGGAGGCCAGAGTGAGTAGTGCCTCACTGCACTGAGTCACTGCCACTTTCAGTCACTTTCAACGAATGGGTTAGCCCTAACTTGGTCCTGCTGTGTCCCTCTTCGATGCACATCTGCTTCTATTTGCCTTAGAAATCCAGCACCTGTTTTTTTCCTGTCTGAATGCTTTTTTCTGCAGTGGACATGTCTTTCTGTACATTTTTCCTTTCTTCCCTGAGTTCAGAGACTGCTACTACAGTTGTACACACAGGGACAGGATGATTCCTTTTGGAAAATGCAGTGGGTAGGATCTGGTTCTACTAGACCACCACAAGAGACTTCTAAGTCATGCTTGACCTTCCATCAGAGAGATCCCAGTGACTAAGTGGAGACCATTCTCCTTGATGGGCTAACCCCATCTGGACCCCCTTTGCTCACCAAGTAAGGGGTTCAAGTGCTCCTGGACCTATTGTTCACAGGGCAGCCATACTTGATAGTGAGGGTTTCCATCTGCACTTTCCAGCCTACCCTGAACCAGTAGACTTTACCTCCGACTCTTTCAGTTCCTAAGGTCCCTTTACGTTACATTAGTACATGTCTTTGACACTATTAATTTTGGTCCTAGACCAAATTGTGAGAGCAGGTTCTTACTGCTCTCCTACAATGGTTGTGGCTTCCTGGCACACTTTCATTTTGTGCCTATTGCAGTCGTCTGCAAAGCAGTGAGTTACAACTCGAGTGCTTATCTTGTAAGCACTATGTTCTAGATGCTCTTTACAAGACAGCTCTTTTTATTAGCAGGGCAGTCCTTGGCTGTCCTTTCTGAGTGAACCCTATCTCCTACCACCCTACTCAGGGTTGTTGGTTTTAGTTCGGTACTCTCCCGCTAGTGTGAATGAGTGATGGAAACTTAGTCCAGGAAGATATGGAAATTATGTACTTACCATAATTATTGATCTTCTTGGATAGTCTCCATCATTCAGTCACACGCCCACCCACCATCCCCTGGGTTCACTCATTTTCTTTCCTGGTCTTCATGATCCTATGGTTCAGACTGTGAAGACATTGTTCTTTGACCTTTCTTGCAAAGGCCATCTGGGCCCTCTCAGACCCAGAAACTCAGGATGAGTTATTCTCATTAGTTACGCTGCACCTCCTCGGTCGGAAAGGTATTGAGGCGGTTGGAGGGTCGATGCAGAGATAGCCTACACAGGCGTGAGCTAGTCTCATGGTGCCACGCATGCGTGGTCCTGTCTCGGCGCCAACCCTTCTGAAAATTTTAGGCTTCTGCTTGGTCCTAGCGCCTCCAGCTCTATCCCACTAATGTGAATGAGTGATGGAGACTGTCCAAGAAGATCAATAATTACGGTAAGTACATAATTTCCATATCTTATCTGTGTCAGTCTTCACCATTTCATCACATTTGGGGTCATGACCCAGCAGGAGCTCTTTTGGTAGGTGGGGCTGGCGCCCATCAGCTCCATCCTCAAGGCTGGCACGTGCGTGGCGCTGGGTTGGCCGTTAGCACTGTCATCCGCCTGGCCTGCCAGTTCTTCATCTCCCGCTGTTGAGGTCACCTCGTGTGGAAGCTCTGCAAGAATTTGAGGCCTACCACCTATGCAGTTTCATCCTGCCTATTATCCTCCGTGCAGCAGTCCGTCGGCTCCTTCCCTGCCGGTTCTAGTTGCCTTACTCGACATCGCTTGGTAAGATCTTTCCATTTATTTTTATTCTTGGTGATGTCGAGTCTGTTTTTAGCGTTTTTTTTCCTTGTAGGTCATGTCTCCGTCGGAGGGCAAGAAGACTTCGAAGATGGGATGGCCCCCCCCCCATGCGGCGGTGCCCTTGCAGGCGTAAATTTTCCGTCACCGACCAGCATGACCGTTGCCTTACGTGTCTTGGCCCGCTTCACAACATGGATTCGTGTGACGCCTGTTTCTCCATGGACCGCCAGGTTATCGAACAACGCACATGGAAAGTGGGGCGGGTCAGGTGTGCACTCATCGGGCCAAGCCACGTACTCTCGACCTTTCCTCCAGGTCCCCTCCCAGTTCTACATGGACCGAGGAGGAGGGAGCCTCGGCTTCTAGTACCCTGGCCATTGCCGAGGCTCCTTCTGTGGTGCAGGAGGCCTGTCCTGTTCCTTTCGGAGGGCGGGTGGGAGGTGCCACCAAGGCAATCGCCCCTCCGGGTGTGAAGGCTCCTGCAGTGTCAGACCCGCAGTTTGCAAGGCCCGGGTTGGCGCCGTCCTCGGTGCCATCTGTCAGCGCCATTGTGGGCCTCTGCACTGTTTGTGGTGCTGTGGGCTCTGACGGAGCCGTCATCAGCTCTGGTTTGTCACTCAGCGCCCTGGCTGCTGTCAGCACCATTTGCGGTGCCAGTACTGCTAGTGGCGGCATCTTTGTCTTCTTCTTGCAGCGCTGAGGTTAAACACAGCGCCATGTCTGACTCAGCGCCATGGGGACATCGGATTCTGCTGTCGGTGCTGTCGGTGCCACCCCTGCCCTCTGTGCTGTTTGCGGTGCCATGGAGCCAGGCAGCGCTGTCCTCGGCACCGTCCCCATCTTCGGCGCCACTCGCGGCACCATGGGGCCAGATGGCACCATGACTGGTGACTCTGGGGCTGCTGTTCGGGCCGGAGCTGTGTCCCCCATGGATAATGCTCACAGTGCTCTGGGGGCACTGGCACTGGCTCAGGCGTGGTCTCGGAATCCAGCACCCCATTTGGTAGGGATGGCACCGGGTGCCCTCCTATGGTCTGGCACAGGGCCTCGGCCTCTAGCTCTTCGGAGGCGGAGTCGGGCGCTGACTCAGACGAGCAGTCTGACTCCTTGGGGTTGACTGTTGGTGTGGGCAGCCCTGTAGTGTCCTCGACAAGCCGGAGTCAGACCCCTTCTGAGGTGGGGTCGGTGGCTGCTGAGTCCTGGGTCAGGGATGCTGACCAACAGGCAGTGGTGCAGGCCACCATTGCTCTGCAGCCAAGTCTTGGTGGGTTCACTGACCCCCTCAGCAGTAGTACCCCTGCCTGTGGTGTGCCTGGATCGCCCAACTTTGGGGCCGATCAGGGCTTCTACGGGAGGGGAGGGGAGGGTGCTGCACCCTGGATAGCTCCCTTGGGTGCTGGCCAGGGCTGTCAACTACCTAGGCTGGCCCTCTCGAGGAGGGCTCTTTCAGACTCTGAGCGGTCGAGGGGCATGGGGGTCTGCACGGCAACCTTTTTCTGGGGCCCACCCAGGCTCCAGAAGAAGCCATAGTGCGGATCTCCACTCTTCCTCCTCGGTCTCTTTGAGAGAGCCCCATTCTTTTGAGGTAGGGGAACGTCCTTCTGGACCTATACGTCTCTGGTCACCTCATGAGGGGGGGGATTCTTCCAGGCGCCGCCAAGGCAGTACCGAAATGGTTGTTCAGCTGTCGGCTGTGGAGTTTTCCAGAGCACTTTCTTCTTCAGGTGCTCTTGGTCCGCTCCTTAACCCAGGCGGAGGTCAGCCGACATCTCTTCTTGGCTCTGGACCCATCCCTCTGCCACATTCTCCTGCGCTCCCAGGCATCCTTGATCCTAGCGGGCCTCTCTCCTGGGAGCAGTTCAGAGCTGTGGCTGCTCGGTTCCCAGCTTACATTAGGGCAATGGACAGACAGGTTTTTCAACCTCCCCCCAAGCAGCCACCCTCTGAGCAGTTGGTGCCCTCCAACTTTTCATCCCCCTCTTCTGGGGAAGAGGAGCCTTCTGTCCACAACTCTCCAGCCGCTGATCTCGCTGAGTATCAGCGTTTCCTCGTAAGGATGTTGGAGGACTTGCACCTCACACCTTCCACTGTAAGCAATCCAGAGCCCTCGGCGCACGCCTTTCTAGGCGATTTCAGCAAGGCCACCCTTGTGGTGCCCCCCTGGCCTGCTCCCTTTCGAGATGCGTCATTGTGCTCCTGGCAGAGGCTCTTCTCTGGATTTCCTGCCCCTAGGGATCTCTGCCAGTGGTATTGTGCCCCTTCCCCCGGAGTCTCCAGGTTCCATGCCTCATCCGCAGTCCAGAATGACGCAGTTGGACACTCCTGATGGGCTTTGCGCCCTTCACCGTGACTCATCCCATATGAAGATTCCTCAGATTTTGACTTCTGGGGTAGGAGGGCTTTCTACTCGGCACGGTTGTTGCTTTCCATTTCTGCACATCAGGCCCACTATGCAGCCTATGACAGGTTCTTGTGGTCCAGACTAGGTCAACTACTAGCCTCGCTGCCTGACACGGAGCAAACCAGACAAGCCATTGCACTCTCTGTACGTGGTCTGGAGCTAGCAAGGCACTAAGTGAGGGCATCCTATGATGCCAACGAGGTAGCTACCAGGGTTGTAGGGACAGTGATCTGCACTAGGCGGATGGCATGGCTGCGTCTTTCTCGGTTGTCACCCTTGGCCCAGCGTAAGGTGATTAACTCCACTCACCAGAGAACCTATCTCTTCTCCCATAGAGCGAGACGACGTTTGTCGGGGCAACTTCCTTCCCCCTCCGGGGGGTCCCCGTCTCACTCTCCCCACTCTTGGGCCTCCCCAGGCCCTGAAGACTCTCCCTCTTAGTGTGTCATGCACTGAGAGCTAAGAGACTTTGTCCCTTAGGGTTTAAAGAAAACCCCCTTTGGGGGGGCTCGGCACTCACCGAAATGTGATGAATGGTGAAGATTGACACAGATAAGATATGAAAATTACGTACCTACCGTAAATATGATCTTTCTGAGTATCTTCACCATTTATCACAATCCTGCCCTCCATACCCCTGGGGTCCCAGTCGCTGGGTCCACCTCCCTCTCTGTACTCAACCTCCCCCCTCTCCTTTCTTAGGAGTGGGGTGAACAGGAGCACATAGGGGGAGAAGGTTCTGGGGAGAGTGGTCAGCATTGGGGGCACTCCTTCTCCAGTGTGTGTTAGCTCCACCCCTGTGTGGTGGGAGTTAGCAGTTGCTCTCCATTCTCTCCTCCTCCTTTTTCCCATCCGTCTTATTTTTCCTTGTCCTTTGGACTACCTTTTATTACAAAAACTTTTCCTTTTCCACCAAAAATCTTTCCTTGAGAGGGTATCAATTCTCTGCGCCCTGTCCTTCTTCCAGAATAGCCGACTCTGCTCATATGGAGTTTTTGCCTGCTATTCTGTGCCTTGAATTCTGGCAAGAAGCCTTTGGCTACACCTTGCAGTTCCTATACAGTCTGGAGACGGACCAGCGTCTGGGATATGTTTACCCTTCCCCTCTCTTCCTATCTTCTAAATTCTTTATCCCACCCTACCTCCCTCCTCTATTTCCAGAGATTGGGGCCCCTCCAATCCCTTTAGTGCCCGACTTCTCTCTCTCTGTCCCTCAGTCATTATTTCTCCTTTTAGTTTTATATCTTTTCCTTTTTCCTGTCCGTTGGACTTCCTTGTCCCACCCTCCACTCCCTTCCTCTTTCCTCTCTGGTGACTCAGAACTGGCAAGCAGGCGGGGTTGACAGCGTCTAATGGCCAACCCGCAAGCACCACGCAATGCGTCGGCCTCGAAGGCAGTGCCGATGGTGCGTCGGCTCCACCTATCAAAAAAAAAAAAGCTCCCACGGGGTCATGACCTCCGACCATGAACCCAAATGTGATGAATGGTGAAGATACACAGAAAGATCATAATTACGGTAGGTACACAATTTTCATTTCTGTTCTCTGGATCTGCAGGACGCATTCTTTCACGTCCCAATTTGTCCGTCCCATCAGTGGTTCCTCCACTTCAGGGTTGAAGGGACCCTGTACAAGTTCCAAGCCATGCCGTTCGGCCTGTCATCAGCCCCACAGGTCTTCATCAAATGCATTGCAGTGGTGATGGACCATCTCCGGCATCGGGGCGGGTCAGAATCTACCCCTACCTTGACAATTGGCTCCTGGCAGGTTCCACCCAACAGGAGGTGGACAGGTCCAGGGATCTGACCCTCCAGACCTGCTTCCAACTCTGCCTCCTGATCAACGAAACCAAGTCAGAACTTGTGCCTTCCCAGGTGATGGGCTTCATCGGGGCAGAGCTTGACTCTTGTCAAGCCAGAGCTCTGCTTCCGGCGGACAGGGTGGAGGTTCTCTCCTCCTTTGCCCAATCATTTCTGGTTGGGCACTTGCACCCTGCTCGGGACTTTCTATGCCTTCTGGGTTACATGGTGGCATGCACCTCAGTGGTCCATTGGGCCCGGTTGCACATGCGCCCCCTCTAATGGGAGCTGGCCGCCCAGTGGACTCAGCGTCATGGTCATTTTGACCAGCTGATCACTGTAACCCAGAAGATGTGGGACACTCTCCAGTGGTGGATCACCCCAGACCGGTTACAGGAAGGGATCCCATTTGTCCGCCCTGAGCCGACGGTCATCCTTATGACCGATGCCTCTCTCATGGGCTGGGGAGCCCACATGGGGGACAGCAGGGCCCATGGGTTCTGGACCCCTGAGGAGTCTCAATGCCACATCAACCTGTTGGAGCTCAGAGCAGTCAGACTGACACTGTCAGCTTTCGCTCCTCAGCTCCAGGGTCAAGTGGTTCAAGTCCAGACGGACAATACCACAACCATGTACTACCTCAACAAACAGGGCGGCATGCACTCCCATCTGCTGTGCAAAGAGGTGCTCCATATCTGGACCCTGGTGAGCCAGTTGGAGGTGGATCTCCAAGCCATCCATGTGGCAGGAGCCTCGAACCAGCTGGCGGATGCTCTCAGCCAAGTAGGCCAGACATCCCACAAATGGTCTCTCCATCCAGAGGTAGCCTACGGCCTGTTCTCCCGTTGGTGCAAACCAATGGTGGACTTGTTTGCCTCCAGTGAAAACACCAAGCTGAGGCTGTTTCGTGCCCGCCCCCCCCCCAGCAGGGCTTGCTGCAGGGGGATGCCTTCTCAAGGCCGTGGACCCCAGGCCTCTTCTACGCCTTCCCTCTATTTTCCTTGATCCACAAGGTGTTACTCAAGGTGAGGAGGGACAAGGCGAAGGTGATTCTGGTAGCCCCAGACTGACCGTGCCAGTTCTGGTATCCAGATCTCCTCAGCCTCAGCTGCAGGCCCCCAGAGCAGCTTTGCACATGCCTGGACCTGATATCTTTCAAACAGGGGAAGGTCTTCCATCCAGACCTTCAGTCCCTGTACCTCACAGTCTGGTACCTGAAGCGGCTAGAGTTCCAGGCTTTGGGTCTTTCCGAAGATGTCTTTACTGTGGTGGAGGCATCCAGAAAGGAATCGACCAGGAAATGTTATGCCTTCAAATGGAAAAGATTTTCCATTTGGTGCCAGGGTAAGGGTCTGGACCCCTTATCCTGCTCTGTGGCTAACATTCTCAACTACCTTTGGTCTCTCTCCAGAGGGGGACTACGGTCGTCGACCTTAGGGTGCACCTGGCAGCCATTTCTGTTTACCGGGCGCAGGCCGGTCAGCCTACATTGGCACAGGAGACAGTGGTCAGGCATTTTTTCCAAGGCCTGGATCACATATCCCCTCTGGTGCATGAACCTCCACCTCCGTTGGATCTGCTGATGGTTTTGGCAAAGCTCATGGGCAAGCCATTCGAACCCATGCACAAGTATGGGCTGTCACACTTGTGGAAGACGGCCTTCCTGGTGGCTATCACATCAGCCGGAAGGACAGGGGAGCTCCAGGTGCTGTCGGTGGACTCCCCTTATCTGGTCTTTCACAGGGACAAAGTTGTCCTGCGCCTCTATCCGAAATTCCTTCCGAAGGTGGTGTCAGAGTTTCACCTTAACCAGGTGTTGACTCTGCCGGTATACAACCCTAATTACACTTCGGACGCCGAGTACAGGCTCCATACTTTGGACCTGAGACGTGCTCTCTCCTATTATAAGGAGAGGATGGCGGACATTTGCAGAGAGGTTTGCCAGCTGCTTATCATCTACGCTGAAGCTGCTTCTGGCTGACCTGAAACCAAATGGACCATTGCAAGATGGATTACATCATGTATAGGTCTGTATTACGAGTTGGCGGGCAAGGAGCCTCCCAGAGGGATAAGAGCTCTTTCTACCCGCCATACTGCTGCATCGGCGGCTGCTTCCATGGACATCTCTATCCAGGAAATCTGTCGGGCTGCTACCTGGAAGTCAGCAAACACCTTCATTACCCACTACCACATCGACCTTGAGTCATGCCGGGATGCTGGTTTTGGGGTCACAGTTCTCTAATCTCTGTTCCCTAAGTAGTGGGTGTGCACATTGCCTCCCTCCTCCCAAAGAACTGCTAGGAGTCTGCCAAACATTGCGGATGAACATCATATCCACGCTCCTAGAAGAACAGGTTATTCACTTGTAACAGTAGTTCTAGGAGTGGTATATGTTGTTCATCCACACAGACCCAACCGACCTCCCCGGCTGCGGACGCACACAAACTGGCTTCCAGCGGGATAAGATCTGGTGTCATGGGGTGGAGCCGAGGTATATACTACCCAGGTGGGTGGGAGGAGCCAGCTTGAAGACTTCCGGTAGATTTAAAGAGAAAAGGGACAATGCCAAACAGTGTGGATGAACAACATGTACCACTCCTAGAACTACTGTTACAGGTGAGTAACCTGTTTTTTCTGCTTTCTGGATCTCCAGTATGCATTTTTTCACATCCTGATCTGTCCATCTCACCAGAGTTTCCCTTGCTTCCGAGCAGAAGGAGCCCTGTTCGAGTTCCGAGCCATGCTGTTCGACCTGTCATCGGCACCACGAGTCTTCCCCAAATGCATTGCAGTGGTGGCAGCCCGTTTTCGGCGTTGAGGGGTCAGAGTTTACCCATATCTTGATGACTGGCTCTTTGCGGGTTCCACCAAGCAAGAGGCAGAGAGGTCCAGGGACCTGGCCCTCCAGACCTGAACCAACCTTGGTCTCCTGATCAACGAGGCCAAGTCAGAACTGGTACCTTCCCAGGTGATATGTTTCATCGGGGCAGAGCTCAACTCCTGCCGAGTCAAGGCCTGGCTTCCGACTGATAGGGCAGAGGTTCTCTCCTTCTTTGCCCAGTCATTTCTGGTTAGGCACTTGCACCCTGCCCGTGACTTTCTGCACCTTCTGGGGTACATGGTGGTCTGCACCGCCATGGTCCGGTGGCATATGCGCCCCTTCTATGGGAGCTGGCCAGCCAGTGGACTCAGCATCATGATGATTTCGACCAGTTGGTCACTGTGACCCAGAAGATGGAGGAAGCTCTCCAATGGTGGACCATCCTGGATCACTTACGGGAAGGGATCCTGTTTGTCCGTCCCAAGACAACGGTCATTCTCACAAGTTAACCAATGCCTCTCTCACGGGCTGGGGAGCCCACATGGGGAACCTCAGAGCCCAAGGGTTCTGGACCCCCGAGGAATCCCAGTACCATATCAACCTGCTGGAGCTCAGAGAAGTCAGACTGGCACTGTCAGCATTTGCCCTGCTCCTTCGGAGTCAAGTGGTGCAAGTCCAGATGGACAATACCACAACCATGTACTGTCTCAACAAACAGGGCAGCATGCACTCCCAGCTATTGTGCAGGAAGTGCTCCACATCTGGTCCCTCGTGAGCCGACTGGAGGCAGATCCACTAGCCATCCATGTGGCAGGAGCCTCAAACCAACTGGCGGATGCTCTCAGCCATGTGTGGGCGAGACGTCTCACGAGTGGTCCCTCCATCCAGAGGTAGTACACAGCCTGTTCTCCCACTGGGGCAAACCTCAGGTGGATCTGTTTGCCTCCAGGGAGAACACCAAGCTGAGGCTGTTTCATGCCTGCCCCCTCGGCAGGGCTCGCTGCAGGGGATGTCTTCTCGAGGCCGTGGACCCCAGGCCTCTTCTGTACCTTCCCTCGGTTCACAAGGTGATCCTCAAGGTCAGGAGGGACAAGGCACGGGGGGATCCTGGTAGCCCCAGGCTGGCCGTGCCAGTTCTGGTATCCAGGACTCCTCAGCTTCCACTCCAGGCCTCCGTGGCGTCTTCCAGTACACCAGACCTGTTTTCTGTCAATCAGGGGTATCTATTCCATCCGGACCTTCAATCTCTGCACCTGATAGCCTGGTTCCTGAGCGGCTAGCATTCCAGGCTCTGGGTCTCTCTTGAGAATGTACGCACAGTAGTGGAAGCATCCAGGTAGGAGTCAACCAGGAGGTGTTCTGCCTTCAAATGGAAAAGGTTTTGTCCTGTCCAGTGGCTAGCATCCTAGACTACCTTTGGTCTCTGTCCAAAGGGGGGTCTTTGGTCTACGACCATTAAGGTGCAGCTGGCAGTCATCTCTGCCTACCAGGCGCCAACCGGTCAGCAGACGGTGGCACAGGAGAAGGTGGTCTGTCATTTCTTTAAAGGGCTTGACCACATATCCCTTTCAGTGCATGAACCTCCACCTCCATGGGATCTATTGCTGCTATTGCCAAAGCTCATGGGCAAGCCATTCAAACCAATGCACAAGTGTGAGATGTCACATTTGTTGTGGAAGACCACCTTCCTGGTGGCTGTCACGTCACCAGAAGGACTGGGGAGCTCCAGGGTCTTTTGGTGGAGTCTCCTTACCTGGTCTTCCACAGGGACAAGGTTGTCCTGCATCCCCACCCGAAATTCCTCCCGAAGGTGGTGTCTGAGTTCCATCTTAATCAGATGTTGACTCTGCCTGTGTTGTACCTGAACTACACCCTGGAGGCAGAGTAGAGGCTCCATACTCTGGATCTGAGATGAGCGCTCTCTTATTATAAGGAGCGGATAGCGCAAGTTTGGGGAGGGGTTCGTCAGCTGTTTGTCACCTACTCTGAAGCTGCATCTGGCAGACCTGCAGCAAAGCAGATGATTGTCAGATGGATTACATCCTGCATTGATCTCTGCTATAGGTTGGCGGGCAAGGAGCCTCCCAGAGGGATAAGAGCTCATTCTACCCGCCATACTGTTGCATCAGTGGCTGCTTCCAGGAACATCCCTATCCAGGAAATCTGCAGGGCTGCTACCTGGAAGACAGCAAACACCATTACCCACTGCCACATCGACCTAGAGTCACGCCAGGATGCTGGTTTTGGGGCCTCAGTTCTCCAGTCTCTGTTCCCCAAGTAAGTACATCAGAGGAGGTGTGTGCATTGTCTCCCCCCTCCCGGAGAACTACTAGAAGTCTGCCAAACAGTGTGGATAGAACAACATATCCATGATCCTAGAAAAACAGATTACTCACCTGTAACAGCAGAACTTCTACGGACTGGTCTCTTGCAGTAGGTTATTACTCTTGGGAGTCCGCTAGGTGGAGCTGTAACATGGTGGCTTCTTCCAGCAGTCTTCTATAGGGCTGCCCCCCATATATCACTACCTCTGGCTTTGTATAAAAGGGGGCGGCCCCACGTACACACTCTTCTTTTTCCCACTGGCTTCAGCCAGCATGGTGGCTAGCTCAATCTTCTGCATTGCAGTCTTCGACGTGAACTTGAACCCGATTTTTCTTCTCTCTGCCAGGCCTGTGGAACATTCCCAGGCCCTGGCTCATCTACTTCCACTGGGCCGGGCCTGTGCTCCACTCCTTGTTTCAGCGGGCCTGTGTTCGCTCACAGCACCCCTGCTGCTCCTTGGACCAGGCTCTCTTGCTGGGCCTGGGACTCTGTCCATGGCTGACAAGGCAGCCTTCCCGGGACAGACCTTGGGGACCCGTGTTAAGGGTCCCCAGCCCAAAGCTCTCAATTCTGGCATCGGAGGCAGCAGGACTTGCACTCCTCTCACTCCTCCAATCTGCTCCATCGATGGTGGCTCATCCATCATCGATGGGGCCTTCTTCGTCGACGGCTCTGCTCCCCCATGACAGAGCCTTCGTTGCTCCCCTCATAGTCGACAGGCCATACCCCATCAACAGAGCACTCTACTTGTCCCATCACCAGGGTGTTCATCATCGATGGGGTCTTGGTTGCCCCACTCCTTGTCGACAGGTCATACCCCATTGACGGAGCACTCTCCTGGATGTTTCCCATCAACGGGCACTGTTCCCCCGTCGCTAGAATGTTCCTTGTCACCGGGGAGGCTTCCCCCATCGACGGAGCATGTTGCTATCTCTTCCTCATCAACGGGAGCTGTCCCCCATCGACAGTGCATGCAGCTGGTCTCTCTCGTCGATGGGGGCTCTTCCCCCATCGACGGAGCACTCCTCGTTGATGGGAAGGCTTCCCCCATTGATGGGACATGTTTCCTCCTTCCCTTGTCGATGGGAGCATTTCCCCCTTCGACAGAGCATGCTGTTCACTCTCTCTCGTTGATGGAGGCTCTCCCCCATTGATGGTGCACTCCTCCTCGTTGACGGGGCTGCTTCCCCATCGTCGAGACATCTTGTTTTGTGTTCCTTGTTGACAGGGCTGCTCCCCCGTCGATGGGGCATCCCCATTTCTATTCCTCCTCGATGGGGATGCTTCCCCATCGATGGGACATTCCTGCCTTTATCCCTTTCAGCAGGGCTGGTTCCCCTATCACCGACTGGAGCTCCGCACCATGGGCGTCCCCAGTACAGGGTCCCCTTCCTTGCCCCCCCCACCTATCCTGGCACCAGCACCCTGTGCTTGCGTCGTTGGGGGGGGGGTTCCCCTCTGTCACCAGTCCGGCACCCCTCGGGTGCCCCTTCCTTTGTGCCATCGGGCAGGGTTCCTGGGTCTTGCCCCTCGTTCCTCAACCCTCTTCCAGTGCCATCCCGCTGGGGTCAGGATGCCCCATCCCCCCCCGCCTTTCTGGCATTGTCCGATTCAGGGGTCTCTGCCTGGTTTTCCCTCCCTTCTCCTGTTTCCGAGGGTCCATGCCTGAGGGTCCGACCCTGGGGGTTCCCTGCAGGGGGTCCTTTCTGCCCGTGCCTGGGATGGGGCATTCCCTCCCTTCCCCTCCGTCATGCCCCACGTGGGCCTCCTGGTTGTGCAGCGCCCTGGGCCTTCCTTATGTACTGCCACTCTTGCGGCTGCCTCCGGGGGCTTCTCGTGGGCTCCTGCTGGCCCACATGCCCCACCATGCCTGTTCCTGTTCGCTGGATGTGGTTCCCGGCACCTTGTGTGCTTTGGTGTGTGGGTTTGCCCTCTCGTGCCTTGCTGCTTCATGGTCTTTCCTTTGTGGACCACGTGGTCTGGTGCCTCCGCACCTCATATGTTTTGCCTTGGTGCTTTCTCCCCACCATTGCCCCCCTGCCCGTGGGTCAGCTCTGTTGGCACCGCCCGTATACGCCCTTTCCATGCCTTCTCAACACCGGCTTCCTGCGGACCTCGATGCCATGCCTGCATCTGCCTGCCACTACCTTGTGGCGCCCCACCTGGCCTCGGGTGTTGAGTTCAGTGCCTGACGTCTGCTCGTCGGGTGCCATCACCCCTTCTGTGATGCTTTGTTTTATGGTCTTGGTCCCCAGGTGCCTCTGATTTCTGCCCGCCGTCTGGTCATGCCCGACAGTCGGTCCAGGACCTCTCCCTTGCCCCCCAGTTTCTGTCGTCTTCCTCGACTGCCGGGATGTTACGTTCCTGTCCCCCTCCCCGAGGTGCTGCTCAGGTCTCCGGTGGGGCAGCCACATCTGTCCCCCCATCCCACACCCATCCTCCTGGTGTGGCTGGGCCCTCCACCTTCTCCATGACTGCTCTACAAGGCTTGCTCCCTGCCTCCTCCTGCATGCCTCAGAGGTGCCTGGGTGTCCCTTTTCCATTTTCTTCAGAGGCCTGCTTTCTCCTCCTCCTGGTCACTTTCCTCCTCTCTGCAGTAATTTTGGCATCCACCTGTTGTTCTTTGATGTGGCCTGCCCAGTGCTCCTTGGCCCGGTACTCTCCACTCCCTGCATACACGCTGAGTGCTTGGCATGCTCTCCTGGGTTTGCTGTGTTCTTGCCATGGCCTTTCAACCCCTGCCTTGTCAGATTGCATCACTGTGCATGGCCTCCTGCATCTCTCTTTTCTGCCTCGACAGGTCTCTGACTGTCTCTATGGTGCTTTGGATGCCCTGCTGCTCTTGCTGTACACCATTGCCTTTTACACCCATGGCCCTGTTCCTGCTTTCCCTTCGTGGAGTACTGTTGTCCTCGCCACCCTTGGCTTATCAGTCCTTCCAGGTGTGGCTTGAGTTAACTTGACTATTACTTTTGTGATGCCGTCCCTTATCTGGGAGCACACGGCTGTTCCTTGGCTTTTTTGTGGCTCTTCTATGGCTTCCGCCTGGTTCCTGTATGCCACCTCTTTTTCCATTGTCACGGATGTGTCTACTTGGCTCTGCTTGTTGCCGTGGCCTACGTCCCAGCTTCTTGTTCTGCCTGTCCTCCCTTTTTGTATAACTGCTTGGTACTCTCCCAAGACTAATAACCTACTGCAAGTGACCAGTCTGTAGAACATAGTATCATTATGAAATAACTTACCATAACAGTAGATCTTTGAGGAACTGTCTCTTGCAGTAGGTACAATCCCGTCCTCCATCCCCCTGCCTTTTTTGCTCAGGGTCCTTGGATCTCAGGATGTTGGCATGGGTGTTTCCTTTGGCCCCTCGGTTTCCCTCGGTCCTCGGCATTTTGCGTGCTGCAGCCGGCGGGGAGCAGTGTGTACCTGGAGCCGCCCCCTTTTATACACAGCCAGAGGAAGTGATGTATGGGGGGGGCGGCCCTATAGAAGACTGCTGGAAGAAGCTACCATGTGACAGCTCCACCTAGTGGACTCCCAAGAGTAATAACCTACTGCAAGAGACAGTTCCTCGAAGATCTACTGTTACGATAAGTTCTTACAAAATCATTCTTTCTAGGAGTGGTAAATGTTCATCCTCACGAACCCACCCAACCTCCCTGGCTTTGATGCACAACCTGAGCTTCCAGCGGGCAAAGATCTGACGTCATGGGGTGGAGCCGAGGGATCTTCCTGGACATAAAGTCTCCATCAGTCATTCACACTAATGGGAGTACACCGGAGGTGCTAGGACCCAAGCGGGATCAAACTTTTCAGGAGGGCCAGCGCCTGAGATGGAGCCATGAGGAAGCAGCACCGCAAAGCCTGGCGTAATGCGGTAATGACTACCTTGGCGTCAACCCTTCAGCCACCTCAGTTCCTTTTTTCCCCGCCAAGTGCGCTTCAGTAACGACGCCACTCGCCGCCGGGAGTTGAACTTCACTAGCAGCTTAGTTCAGTTTATTGTTTTGTATATTATCTCGAATCAGTACCGATTATATTTATTAATTCTAACTTGTACAAGAGAAGTCTTCAGCCTTTCATTGACGGAGTCGACCATGAGTGGGTCAGGTGACAGTAGGGAGACTTGTATGAAAGTTGTTCGGTTAGCCGGGCCGGGTCCAGTCCGCCCCCTCCCCAGAGGGGGTCTGACAATGAACGGTCCAATGCTCAGGGAGATGGGCGATTCCCACCCCCACCGAAATCATAAATGGAAACAGTCCCATTCCCGCCACCGTTTGGCCTCAAGTTCTTCTTCGACACATAGGTTGAAGAAAAAACGGCATCACTCGAGGTCGCCCTCTTTTACATCTGTGCATAGATGGTTATTAGGGCTAGGCACTGGTTTCCACCTGTCAGAGTTGCCGGTTTCTGTCTCTGTTGGCCGACCTCCTCGACACCGGAGTTCCTCTCCACCTACTGGAAGAGCTTCCAATGAGCAGTTTCCCCCAGAGGCTCCTCTTATGGAGCAGTGGGCTCTGAGGTTGGTCCAGCTGCCCTAGATGGCCAGTCCAACACCGGGGCCTTTGGGACGGTCAGTTTCAGATGGGTGGATGGGGCAGTTTGGCCTTCCTAGTCACACAGCGCCTTTTTTTTTGGTGCCGTCGACTCCATGCTTGGTGTTTATCACCCTCTCACAGCTGTGGCACAGGGGTCTACACCGATGCCTCTATTGCCTGCCATTTTTTCTCCTTTTAATTCCCAGTTTTCAAACTCCTGTGACGTTGCCGTTGTCTGTGGTCCCAACTTCTCCGGTGCTGGGGGCTCGGTCGGCGACATCTGCAGTGCCACGGGCTCTGTCAGCGCCACCTGCAGCACCAGGCGCTCTATCGGCGATGCGTTCTTTGTCAGTGCCATGTACGGTGCCATTTCTAATGGTGGCTCCTTCTTTGTTCTCGGCGCCATTTTCCTCGACGGTGCCGAGGATGAGTGCAGCACCGCCCGGTCTTCAGGGATTCTTTCTTCTTCTCTTCTTCCTCTTGATTTTCACTCCTTTCCTGTCTATACAGTCCCCCCTGGACTGTAAGGGGATGATTTTGAACCTGATACAGATCTTTGCCTGGGTGATGATGTTGATGCTGACACTGCCCTGGGGGCAGGGATCAATCCTCCTGCAGAGCCTGTTATTGAGGACCTTTCCTTTAAGTCTCTGCTCAAGAATTTAAACTCTACTCTCTCTCTCCAGACCACAGTAATCGATCCTGGGAAGCTTTTGCGTTTCCAATATCTTCATGTCCCAGAAATCCCTATGGATTTAACCCATCCGGTACAGACCTGTTTTGAGACTCTTTCACAGATGGTGTGGATGAATCCGGGTCTTATTCCTTCCATGGCCAAGTCCATAGATAGGAAGTGTGCCCCTCCCAAGAATCGCCCCATTTTGGCCTCACAAGCCTTTGCTGATGCCATACTGGTCCTGGCAGTGAATGACAAGGCTGTCCTACCTCAGGAATCTACAGCCCAGCCTATAGACAAAGAATCTCGCAAGATAGACACCTTAGGTAAGTGGGTCTTTGCTGTCTCAAACCTGGGCATGCGCATTGCCAGCTACCAGGGCTATTTTTCTCAATATGAGTATGTTCTTGGGCATTCGCTCAAAGCAGTGGTAGAAGCTCTACCCGAATCAGAGGTTAACTCAGAGCTACTTCAAACCATAACTAGGGGAATCGAGTCCAATAACCAACAAGTTAAAGCTGCTATGGATGCCTTCGATACCGCTTCTCTGGCAGCGGCGGCTGGCATTTGCACCCATTGCCACTCTTGGCTGCGTACTTCAGGCTTTTCGAATGACACCCAACAGTAAGTCATGGCCTTACCTTTTGACGGTATGTATTTGTTTGGACCTCAGGTGGAACAAGCACTAGAGGCCACATGGAATAATAGGTCTGCCATTAAGACAGCCAGACCTATGCCCATCCCCTCCCGGGGGGGTGGAAACAAGCACCACTTTCACAACTGTCAGTCCTTTCGGGGCAAAGGCAGAGGAGGTTTTAACAGAAACCAGATCCCTCGGCCACAAAAGAAAGCGCAGTAGAAGGCACAAGGACCAAAAGCGCCCAGTGCCACCTTCTGAGTCTCTGGCCCACGTCCCACCTCAGCTGCCCAAGGGGGACTTCTCTTCAACAGTGGAAGGATGTTTGACTCAGTTCTACAACCAGTGGAAACCTATAACATCAGACCAATGGGTCCTCAAAATAATCCGAGAGGGGTACTCTCTCAATTTTTCAGAAACCCCTCTGGATCATCCTCCCGAACGACAGCCCAGGTTGTCTCAGGTCGAAGTTAGTCCTTCTTGCTTCCAAGGTACAAGGCCTTCTGAACAACAGGGTAGTAGAAGTAGTTCCACTGGATCAGTGAAACAGGTTAATATTCCCATTACTTTCTGATCCTAAAGAAAACCGGTGGCATGTGCCCCATTCTGGATCTCAGAAAGTTAAACAAGTTCCTACACAAGGAAAAGTTCAAGATGATATCACTCAGTACCCTACTACCTTTGATCCATCAACACAATTGGCTAGCCTCCCTGGACATGCAGGATGCTTACCAACACATCCTGATACACCCAAAGCACCACAAATACCTAAGGTTCATGGCATTGGGTCAACACTATCAATTCAGAGTCCTGCCCTTTGGGCTATCCTCGGCACCTCGAGTTTTTACAAAGTGTTGTGCAATCCTCACGGTGCACCTCAGGAAAATCGGAATACAAGTGTTCCCATATCTGGATGACTGGCTCCTTGCAATTCCCTCCTGGCAAGAAACTCTGGAGTCCGTGGCCTCGGCCTCAGACTTCCTCACATCCATGGGGGTCCTGCTGAACTTCAACAAGTCGCAGTTGCAGCCCTCCCAGAAGCTCCTCTTCATAGGAACTCTTCTGGACACCTGTACGAAGGCTTTTCTTCCAGAGGACAGAAGGAACGATATCTTACAGATGGCCCGATACATCAGAGAACACAGCTTGGTTCAAGCTATCTCAATACAATGGATGCTAGGCCTCATGGCATCCTCGGTGTTCACTGTACCCTTGGCTCATTTGACATGAGGACCTCTCAGTGGATGCTCAGTGCTCAGTGGTCCCCAACCACTCATCCTGTCTTTTCTCATCAAGGTGACAGAACCTCTGAAAAGATCACTCACCTAGTGGTCTCAGGAGGACAACCTTCTGGAAGGATATCCCTTCGCTCCTCTGGATCATCAGATCTCCATTACCACGGACATGTCTCTGATGGGTTAAGGAGCTCACTGCTGGGATCTCCATACCCAGGGTACGTGGACTCAGGACGAGTCTCAGCTTCACATAAACGTCCTGGAAATGAGAGCCGTCCCCTATGCAGTCCGAGCTTTGGAGGACATACTCTGTCACAAGAACATTCTCCTTCAAATGGACAAGGCAGTGATGTACTACATCAACAAACGGGGTGGTGCACACTCTTACCCATTATGCAGGGAAGCAATGAGAGTGTGGGAATGGTGCCTGGAGCACAAGGCTCTGATTCATGCAGTTTACCTGCCAGGAATACAAAATGAGCTGGTAGACTGTCTCAGCAGAATGGAGGTGGATCCTCATGAGGGGTCTCTCGACTTTACCATCGTTCAGTTACTTTTCAAAGAGTGGGGAACTCCAGACCTGGACCTTTTTGCGTCCCCACTCAATGCAAAAATGTCTCTTCTGCTACAGAAATCCAGGACCTGGCATTTTTTGTCAGGCTGCAGTGGACAAAACACTTTCTATACACTTTTCCTCCTCCTTCCCCTAATTCAGAGGGTACTACTCAAATTGGAGTTTCAGGGTGGCAGAATGATTCTCATTGCCCCCTTCTGGCCTCGGCTGATATGGTTGCCGCTACTCAACAGACTATCAGAACCCCCCCCCCCGAAGACACTTCCCTTTCAGATGAACCTTCTGACCCAGGGTTCTGTGGTCCATCCCAACCTGAGGTCACTTCACCTTCACGCTTGGCTCCGGAAGAGATAGAAGTGAATAGGTTTAATGTTTCTCGAAGAGTTTCAGATAGTCTTTTAGCTGCTCGTAAGTCAGCCACTAGAAAAACCTACACAACTAAATGGAAGCATTTCTTTATCTGGTGTGAAAAATCCTCTTGGAACCCCTTTTCCTGCCCACCGAATAAAGTATTGGAGTATCTCTTAGACCTCTCAAACACAGGTCTGCAGTACTCCACAGTCAAAGTTCATCTTTGTGCCATTTCAGCATATCATGAGCCAGTACTTTCCATGTCACTGGCTCAGTTGCCCGTGGTTAAGAGGTTTCTTAGGGGTATTCTGCATACTAGACCTCCTATTAGACGTCCAGTTGCAGCCTGGGACATTAACCTTGTGCTAGACATGCTCACTCATAAACCTTTCATGCCTCTTGCCACTTGCAAGTTGAAGTTCCTCACTTGGAAAATGGCCTTCCTGGTGGCTATTGCCCGACCCATAGAGTTTCTGAAATCGTGCACTGGTTGCAGACCCTCCCCGTACACTGTATTTCACAAGGACAAAGTAGTTCTTAGGACTCAACCTAAGCTTCTCCCTAAGGCCGTCTCAGAATTCCGTCTAAACCAACCTTTAGTCCTTCCTACCTACTTTGCGAACTTCCAGAATGAAGGGGAGCATACCCTTCATTCGCTGGATGTTAAGAGAGTGTTGCAGTTCTATCTAGATAGGATGAAAGAAATTCGCAAGGCCCAACAACTGTTTGTTTCCTTCAGCGAGACCTGGCTGGGTCAACCTGTTGCTCTCGGATGCATTTCAGTGTGGCTGGTGGCATGCCTTCACCACTGCTATTCTATGGCACAGGTCAAGCTGGAAGGCAGAGTGTACGCTCACTCTACCAGAGCAGTCACGGCATCTCTGATGGAAATCCGTAACGTGCCCATTGCAGATATTTGCAATGCAGCTACTTGGAGCTACGTGCAAACTTTCGTTAAGCACTATGCCTTGGATGGCCATACCAGATGACATCTATCGTTTGGCAGGACCATTCTTAACGGGCTTCTGTCCTATCTCCTGCCACCTGTCTTGGGGGATTATTTAGCTCGGTACTCTCCCATTAGTGTGAATGAGTGGTGGAGACTTTATGTCCAGGAAGATATGGAAATTACATGCCTACCGTAATTCTTGATCTTCTTGGACGAAGTCTCCACCACTCATTCACATGCCCACCCACCATCCCCCGAGCTCACTTCTCTGTTTATGGTCTTCACCCCCTCAATGGCTGAGCTATGAAGACTTTATTGTTGACCCGTCTTACACAGGTCATTTGGACTATCTTGGGTACAATTTCTAGGTTAGTCCTTCTAGGTTAGATACGCTGCACCTCCTCAGGGAAAAAAAGGTACTGAGGCAGTTGGTGAGTCGACAGCGAGATAGTCATTACCGCATGCGCCAGACTCATGGCGCTGCTTCCTCACGGCTCCATCTCAGGTGCCGCCTCTACTGAAAAAGTGCTCCCACTGGATCCTAGCGCCTCCGACGTACTCCCATTAGTGTGAATGAGTGGTGGAGACTTCGTCCAAGATCATTAAGAATTACGGTAGGTACGTAATTTCCATTTATACCACCCAGGTGAGTGGAAGGAGCCAGCTTCAAGACCTTCTGGCAAGATTCTTAAAGGGAAAGGACATGCCAGACAGTGTGGATGAACAACATATACCACTCCTAGAACTACTGTTACAGGTGAGTATCCTGTTTTTGTACCTATCCAACAGCTCCAATTTATTGGAGCAGTGTTAGACACAGTCCAGGGCAAGGCATTCATACCGCAGAACATGATGGCAACATTACAGCAACAGGCATGCCTGGTAGCATCGCAGAGGAGGAAAAAGCCAGGTCAATCCTTCAGCTGCTTGGACTCATGGCTGTGGCCATCCCTTTGGTCCCCTTAGCCAGACTACACATGAGAGTCTATCAGTGGACCCTCAGAATGCAGTGGGACCAGAGATCAGACAGTCTAAACCACGAGATCCTAGTCTCAGACTCGGTGTCCCAGGACCTTTTGTGGTGGCAAAACCAGGACGGCCTCTCCAGGGGTGTCCCATTTCACTCAGACAATCCCTCCCAAACCCTGATGATGGATGCCTCAGGCCTGGGATGGGGAGTGCACCTGGGAAACCACAGCACACAGGGTCCTTGGTCCCACAGTGAACTGTCCCATCATATCAATATACTCATGATGAGGGCAGTGTTGAATGCCCTGAAGGCTTTCCGACACCTCATCCAACTGGCTCATTTCATGATCCAGACAGATAACATGAGTGTAGTCTGGTGCACAAACAGGGCAGAACCTGCTCTTATCCTTTTTGTCGGGAAGCGATGAGCGTGTGGTACTGGGCAGCCAACCACAACCTTCATTTGATGGCAGTCCACGTGCCAGGTGTCCAAAATGTCCTGACAGATGCACTCAGCTGCACACAACGCCGGGGCATGTGAGTGGGAGCTCAGACAGTTGGTGGTAGATGACATCTTTGGTAGGTGGGAAAGGCCACAAATAGACCTTTTCACCAGCCCCACTCAATGCAAAACTACCAACCTTCTTGCTCGCTCCAGGGTGTGGTGTGTTCTGGTGAGACACGCTGTCTGTATGCTGGAGGGGGAGATCTTACTTCGAGGGGGCTCTTGCAGTAAGTATTCACATATAGGACTGACCCGCCAGGCATCAGGACCCCACGGAAAAATTTCTAGCTAGCAGTCTCTGGCAGGGGACCGCACTCACATCAGGTGACTGGCATCATCTGACGTCGGTATAAAGGTCCCTCCCCGCGCTTCTTCCAGTTCTTTTCCGTCTGTCATTGTGAAAGTTCCTCACAGTAGGACAGCTCTTATCAGTCTTTCGTCGGTCCTTAAGTTTTCAAACTTTTTGACCTATTTTCTCTATCTTTCGACTTTTTTCAGTGATTTGCTGTGTATGTCATCCTCGACACCCTCCGAATCGCATAAGAATAAGTGGGACTCGTGTGGTTCCCAACATCCACACAAGGATGGCCACTCCTTGTGCCTTTTCTGTCTGGGCTCAGACTACCCCGTGGAGAAGTGCCAGCACTGCCAGAAGTTTAACTCCGCTACCCGCAAAAGAAGGCAACAGTCCCTGGAAGCCCATATCCTAAAGAAGAAAATGGCCTTTCATGGAAAAGGAGCTAGAGAAACTTAGGCAGGCATCCACTTCCCCCGAAGGTTACAAGAAAAAGCACAACAAGGAGAAGCACCGGGAGCGGGAACCGGCTTCCTGCCGGAGTCACGGCACTAAAGGTAACATCCCCTCATTGGGATCACTCCATGATGGCCGTTTTGGTGGTTACCAAGAAGGCAAGTCTCTCTCCTGTCTGGCTTGCGCCGGTCTTCTCGAGCCTGGCATAGGGAGGCTCCATCTCTACGAAGGCCGCTTCTTCCACATGGCCTTCAGGTCAGAGTGAGTCCAGTAAGTCGACATCAGTCCCACCAATGCTTGCCTGGACAAGGCTGCTAAACCGCTTACCCTTTGGGGGCGCACCCAGCCAAATCTCCTCCTGACAAGGAGGCATCTCTTGCTCAGCCTTCATTGGGCAGGGAGTCTGATAAGTCAGATGCTGGCTACTCCGATGTCTGCCCTGATTTGGCCGATAAGTCGGTTGCTGGCTCCACCGACACCTGCCTGACCAAGAAGCATGCACCGGACCCCACGGAACAGTCAGACGCCCCAGGATCTCCTCGTCTCATCACGTTGCCCTCCGAGGTCCCCGCGTCTCCGCGACTGACCCACAGGGATTATAATCCTCCTTCTCCGGTCGTCACAAAGGATACTGGGATGCTGCTTTCAGGAAACCCTCCTTCTGGACCGACCCCCTGACACCGACTCCTCAGATGCTGGCCTACCAGACGCCATACAGCATCCACTTACCTGGCGTTAGGCCTATCCTTCCGTCAGGTCCTTCGGACCCTATCAAAGGTATACCCACACCGGGCCCGACGCTCATGGGGCCAGCGTTACCACCATCTGGCCCACCAGCAGGGCCTCTGCCAGGTCCCTCTGCTCTGTCAGAGCCCCTGGCACTCAGGTACATGACACCACAATACCTGGTGCAGCAATATCCGGCGCCTCAGTACCCTATGCCGGGCTACCTGCCGTCGGGTTACGGATACTCCTTCTATGGATACCTTTGATATCCATATCCCCCTCCTCCTCCGCCGCCTACTCCCCAGCCACCGACAGATCTTAAGGAGACCTTGGTCTCCTGGTGGGCTGAGGCCAAGGCTCAGTTCACTAGGGAGGTTGAGAGTCATCTACCAACGCTGGACCCTATACAGGATCCCCTATGTGAGAAACGGGAGACTCCCCCCCTTCCCGACACCGGAGAGCAGCCCTCTGGTGCCCGAGGAGGGGAGGATGTGCACCCAAGGGAACTCCCTAGAGGGGCCACCCCTCCTCCTCATCAGATACTTCGGACTCCGGACACTCTGACCCCAAAGACGAGCCCTGTAATCCAGAATGCCCTAGGCTGAGGACTCTTCCAAAGTCTCCTCCAGAGGACCCCTCCTTTCTGGAGTTATTGAGGAAAATCCAGGAGGTACATCAGTGGAGCCAGACCCAAAGTGTAAGAAATTCGCTGCTCATCTGGATCTGCCCGAGACCACTCCTACGCTGATTCCACTCTGGATAGAGCCTCACACAGATCTTGTTTCCACCATTTGGAAACAACCTTCTGCATTAGTCCCCCCTTCCAAGGAAGGCAGACAGGCTACATCAGGCTCCTGAGGGTGTAGACTTTCTTAGTCTCCACCCCAAGGCAGACTCGGTCATCATCAGTGCCGCTCACAGCCGCTTTGCCAATCCTAAACACCTCAGCTCGTCTTCTCCTGCTAAGGAATCCCGGCTTCTGGACCAATGGAAGAAGATATATTCCTCTTCTATCCTTGGTATTAGGGCCCTTAATTATGTGGCACATAGGGGGGATTTCCAGAAGACCATCCTTAGTTAGGTGGAAGCTAAACTAGACTCCTTTCCTGAGTCACAGACTAAGCAGGAAGTGGTGGATCGTGTCCGTTCTGCTCGTTCAGTCAGTCGTCACATGCTTCATGCCACTTATGATGCAGTGGATACAGCTGGAAGGAGCTTGGCCTTCGCTATAGGCCTATGGTGTTATGCCTGGCTCTGCATGTCAGGTTTGGTCCGTGAAGTACAATCTGCCATCCAGGATGCTCCCTTCAGGGGTTCAGTGCTCTTCGGGGGTGATGACAAAGACATTATTACCAAACTGCAGGAGAAGGGCACGGCATTCAAGTCTGTCAACTCTATGTACAGGCCCCCTCAAGGGCAGCGGCATCCTTTTCGTCGGTAAACTGACAATGACAGAAACCTCAGGGCAAATGGGGCCCCTCCAGCAACCAAGACTTCCCCCAGCAAAAAAGCTGCGGGAGCCTCAGCTGCTGCGCTGCCCCACACCTCCTGACTCCCTGCCTCTCCAGGTTCCAGAGGTACTGGTAGGGGGGGAGATTCTTCTCCCATCTGCCGGGTTGGGAGAGGATAATGTCAAATGCTTTGGTGCTCCAGTTGATATCAGCAGGACACTCAATAGAATTTCTGCAGAAACCACCCCAAAGACCCCCCAGTCGTCTTACTCCCCGCAGCATCTTCCTCTGGTCCTAGAGGAAATCATCTCCCTTCTCTCGAAGGTGGCAATAATAATAATTTTATTTATAAGGCACCTTTCAATTACCAAGGCGCCGTACATAAATAACAAATCAGAACAGTAAAAGAAAAAATCATTAAAACATACAATTAAAACAAAACAATCATCACAGTCAGTGTTCTAAAAATGCGGTTTCCCATAAAAAAGTCTTCAGACCTCTCTTAAAGCCCTCCACAGAAGTGCACTCCCGCAACCAATGGGGTAGAGAGTTCCAAAGGGTGGGGGCTACATACACAAATGCCCAAGCACCCAAAGATTTCAAATTTACCCTTGGAACCTCTAGCAACCCCTCGTTGGCCGAGTGGAGGGATCAATTTGGGTGATAAGGAACCAGAAGTTCTTTCAGATAGCCTGGGCCCATATCATGTGGAGCTTTAAAAGTCAGACAGCCGACTTTAAAGGTGATCCGCCACCAAATTGGCAGCCAGTGCAGTTCGCACAGCACCAGAGTAATGTGACAGGATCTGCTAGAACCCGTCAAAAGCTGGGCTGCAGCGTTCTGCACTAGCTGCAGGCGATGGATTTCAACCCCAGAAAGCCCTAGGTAAAGGGAGTTGCAATAATCCAAGCACGAGGACACGACGGCATGAACTAATGTTGGTAGGTCGGCAGACGGAACAAGATACCGGATCCGGCAGACGGAACAAGATACCGGATCCTGGCGATGTTCCTAAGATGGTAAAAGGAAGTCTTAACGACTGCCGACACCTGCGAGTGCAGTGTCGGCCCGTCATCAAGAACCACCCCCAGGTTCCGCACCCATTCAGAGGTTGGGAGAGAAATGCCTCCAAGAAAGATTTCGGAAGGCGCATCAACACCTGACCCCCCTATCCGATGACCCGGGTCCACAACCAGTACCTCAGTCTTATCGGAATTCAACCTCAACCAGCTAGAATTCATCCGCTCCTGGATTTCGGTTAGACAGCTATTAAAGACCGAGAGAGCTCCAATCTGGTCGGAGGCAAAAGAAAGATAGAGCTGGGTATCATCTGCATAACAGTGAAACCTCAGCCCACACTTCCTTACAATGTCTCTGATGGGTAGCATATACACCGCAAATAACATAGGTGACAATACTGAACCCGGGGGCACCCCACAAGACAAAGCAGTTGAATCCGAGGAAAAAAACCCTGACACAGCTCTTCATGATCTTCCAGTGAGAAATGATGAGAACCATCTTAAGGCGGTTCCAGATATTCCACAGAACAGCCTCAGGCGTTCCATCAACACCATGTGATCTACGGTGTAAAAGGCTGAAGGAAGGTCAAGGAGAACCAAAATGGAATGACTCTTCCGATCTCTAGCCATCAAGAGATCATTGAGCACCCGAACCAGCACTGTCTCAGTACTATGTCTTTTATGAAAACCGGACTGGAGGGGTTCATAGACGTCATGGATGGTCAAATGGTCTTCCAGTTGTGCAGCCACTACTTTCTCAGTTACCTTCCCAATAAAGGGAAGGTTAGAGATAGGTCTGTAGTTTTCCAGACAGTCCGGGTCCGCGGTAGCTTTCTTCAAGAGAGGTGTCACCACCGCCTCTTTCAGGGAGCTAGAAAACTCACCCGATTCCAGGGAGCACCTGACTATCTGAAAAAGGGTTGGACCAATGATGTCAATACAACCGAAGATTAGGGAGGTTGGTCCAGGGTCCAAACTACAGCATGTAGGGCATATATGCTGGATGATCCTCATGACATCAATGAACTCCAGCTGACTGAAGGAACTCCAGAAAAGCAGAGGCACCATGATCTCACCCTGGTTCACGGCAACTCCCATAGAGTGTGATGGCAACAACTCAGCCCTAATGTTGGCCACCTTATTTACGAAGAACCGAGCAAGCTCATCACACTCCAATTGTGGAAAAAACTTTCCGAACTTGAAGACAGGCTAGGTTGCACAGTCTGTCCACAGTTCGAAACAGTTGAGCTGGTTGATTCTGAGCAACTGCAATCTCCCTGGACAGGAACTCTGCCTTCTTACGGGTGATTGTGGATTGATAGACCAAATAATGATCCATCAATCTAAGGTGGTCGGCATCAAGGGTAGACCTTCACCAGCAGTGCTCTAACCTTCGCCCCTGTCTCCGCATCACCCTCAATGTCCCATCAAACCAAGGGGACTTGGGGTGGAGGGAGAGTGGGTGAACACGAACTGGAGCAATGAGATCCAGAGCCCCAGCAACGGCTGTGTTATAGGCCAACACAAGGGTCTCTGGATCACTGCTTGTCAATGCGGGAGACAAGAGGTCAAGTACCGCCGCAAGGCCTTGGGGATCTATATCCTGCAAAGGGCAGTACCTAACCAGCTCTGTAGGGGCAGGCCTTCTAAAAGGGGAGCAAAAACTAAACCCCATGGTGTAATGATCTGACCACCCGATGGGTTCCACCCCCACATCGAATGCCTCGACCTCTAGAAGGAAGATTAAGTCCAAAGAGTGTCCACATTTATGTGTAGCAGAGGAAACCACCTGTGTAAGGCCCAGTGTTGTCATTAACTGGAGGAAGTGTTGACCAAATTACGAGAGTTCGTCGTCGACCCAGGCATTGAAATTGCCCGAACCATCAATCTAGGCAATTCAAACGCCATATTGATGACGAAGTCCGCCACTTCCTGAAGGAATCGCTCCTTATCACCGGGTGGATGGTAAATGAGGGTGATTCAAATGCCTACACCTGCTACAACTATACACTCAAAGGACTCAACCCTCCCCACTAGTACCTCCATGAGGCCAAGTTCGGTCTTGAAACAGACCGCAAACCCTAGTTCCAAAGAAGACGGGAGACATGAGGCCTATCCTAGACCTCAGCTCTATGAACATGTTTGTGGAGTACAAACGCTTTAGAATGCTCTCTTTGAAGAGCCTTCTACCATTTCTTCGGCAGGAACAGTGGCTATGCACTCTGGACATGCAGGATGCCTACCTGCATATCCCCATATACCATTCCCACTGCAAATTCCTTTGTTTTTGCTTTTAGGGGGACCACTACCAATTCAGGGCCCTCCCATTTGGTCTTTCCTCGGCTCCCTGGGTGTTTACCAAATGCCTGTCTGTGGTAGCGGCCCACCTGTGTACCCAGGGAGTACAGGTATTCCCGTACCTGGACGACTGGCTCCTGGTGGCCCATCCAGGAAGGAACTCCTGCACTCCTTTTCCCTTACCCTGCAGGTTTTCACCAGCCTGGGTATCACCATCAACCAAGCCAAGTCCCATTTGGTTACTTGCCAATGCCTCCAATTTATAGGGGCAATTCTGGACACGACCACCAGCAAAGCCCTTTTGCCTCCGGACAGGGTAGACACCCTTCAGACTCAGGCCCCTCTTCTCTCCAGTCGCAGGAACGTTGGAGCCAGGTCAGTCCTCCACCTCATCAGGCTAATGGCAGCTGCCATTCCGACAGTCCCACTTGCTCGGCTGCATATGAAGATCTCTCAGTGGATGCTTCAGTTGCAATGGGACCAGACAGTCAAGACAAAGAGGTACTAGTTTCCAATCCCATGATCAGGGACTTGCAGTGGTGGATGGTTCAGGAGAACCTATGCCTGGGAGTTCACTTCTGCATTGAACCCCCTTCCCAGACGTTGACGACAGATGCATCAGGAGAAGGCTGGGGTGCCCATCTAGGGTATCACAGGACTCCAGGCAGCTGGTCCAAGTTCGAACAAAATCTGCATATAAATGTACTCGAACTGAGAGCAGTGCTTTATGCCCTTCAGGCTGTACTCTCCTTCATCCTTCCATCTCCTCATATCCATCTCCATCTCCTCATACAATCAGACAACATGTACGTAATCTGGTATCTCAACAAGCAGGGAGGAACACGTTCCTATCCTCTGTGCCGGGAAGCGATGAGAGTCTGGCAGTGAGCAAACCAACATCACCTTCACTTGACTGTGGTTCACGTTCCGGGAGTGGAAAACACACTGGCAGGCCAACTCAGTCGGTCCTCAGCCAGGTCCCACAAATGGGAGTTAAATCAACAAGTTGTCAACGACATCTTTCAGCGATGGAGGACACCTCAGATAGACCTCTTTGCTTCTCCCCAAAATGCAAAACTTCCCTCCTTTGCTCACTCACTCACTCCAGGGTGAGACATTTTTTGGCGGGACCCTCTGTCTGTGCTTGGAGGGACAGATTCGTTTATGCCTTCCACCCCATTAATTCTGAGGGTCCTGAACAAACTCAGATCGGAGGGAGCTTGAATGAGTCTCATCACTGCCTTCTGGCCCAGGCAAGTTTGGTTCTCTCTTCTGCAACAGTTTTCAGAGGAACCTCCTCTTCCTCTGTCACAGCAATTGTTGACCCAGGATCAGGGGACCCTTGTTCATCCAGGTCTCAAATCCCTATAGCTAAAGCCCACTTCGGAGTTTCTCCTCTCGTAGCGGACATCTTGGTAGAGGCCAGGAAGCTTTCCACCAGGTCCACATATGTTATGAAGTGGAAACACTTTTCTATTTGAGCCAGTTCAAAGGACTTCGAACCTTTCTCGTACCCAGCCAGTAAAGTCCTGGACTACATGCATCACCTCTTCAATCTGGGTCTCAGCCATTCCTCGTAAAAAGTCCACATGGCTGCTATTTCAGCCTACCATATTCCATTTGGAGACAGGACTTTTGCTCAGTTGGAAGTCTCCAAGACCTTCCTCAGAAGGGTTCTCATTTTGAGACCCTCCCCATCCGCATTCCTGCCCCTCCTTGGGCCTTGAATTTAATTCAATTTAATTTAATTGGTGATTCTAGAGAAGCATACCCTGCCTCCCTTCGAGCTGGCAGCTACAGCTGATTTAAAGTTCCTTTCCTGGAAGACACTCTTCCTAGTGGCAATTACTTCTGCTCGGCACATTTCCGAGCTTCAGGACTTAATGTGCAAGATCCTGTACCTGATTTTTCACAAGAAACATGTGGCTCTATGCACCAACTCTAAGTTTCCCCCTAAGGTGATAGCTGAATCTATCAATTAAACTACCCACTCCAATCAAGGGGAATACCTCTTACATACTTTGGATGTTCACAGAATACTGAGATATTACACCACTCGGACTAAGGATCTCAGGAAAACTGATCAGCTTTTTGTCTCTCTTGCTTACAAAAGAGAAGGCAATGCTGTCTCTAAGCAATGCCTATCAAGATGATTGGCTCATTGTATCACTTTCTGTTATGACAAATACAACAAGACCCTGCCGGGTCAAATCAGAGGTCACTCCACCAGAGGAGTAGCTGTCTCTGCAGCTTGTTTTAAGAATGTGTCAACGGCAGACATCTATGCAGCCACAGCTTGGACTTCAGTCCATACCTTTACGAAACACTACAGTTTGGACATTGCCTCTCGCTGTAGAGAAGGCTTCAGGTTGGTTGTTCTACAAGGTCTCCTTTCATGAGACCTGTTCAGCCCGAGGTTCCATGCTATGGATGACAATCCTCCTCCCGAGTATTTTTGCTTGTTCCAGACTGCTTGGGATTCAGTCCTACATGTGAATACCTACTGCAAGAGTCCTCTTGAAGTAAGATAGTACAGTGACGTAAGAACTTACCATAACAGTAGATCTTCAAGAGAGGCTCTTGCAGTAGGTATTGCCTGCCGCCTCCGTCCCCTAAGCTTTTTGCTCCATTTCCATGGGGGGAAATATCCTCTTCTCTCTCGTCTTGCCTCTTTTGGTCTTTAGCGGGAAAGAACTGGAGGCCGGGCGACATCATATGGCACCGGTCACCTGATGTGGGGGCGGTCCTCCGCCAGAGACTGCTAGCTAGGAATTTTTCCGTAGGGTCCTGATGCCTGGTGGGTCAGTTCTATGTGTGAATACCTACTGCAAGAGCCTCTCTCGAAGATCTGCTGTTATGATAAGTTCTTACGTAACTGTACTTTTCGTGTACGCCTTCCCTCCACGTCCACTGATTCAGAAAGTGCTAATGAAACTCCAGGCAGAAGGAACATGAATAATTCTCATTGGTCCTTTCTGGCCGAGACAAAAATGGTTCTCTCTACTGCAACAACTGTCAGTGGAACCTCCATTTCCACTGCCAGTCTCTCAAGATCTCTTGACACAGGAACAGGGGATCCTGGTACATCCAGGTGTCAAGTCCCTACATCAGCATGCATGACACCTACTGACATAGCTGCTGCACGTTTCGGGATTTCCCCGAGCGTAGCACAGATTCTGGTGGAGGCCAGAAAGCCTTCTATTAGAGCCACTTATGCTATGAAATGGAAAAGGTTTTCCATATGGGCAGACTTGAAGGGGATAGAACCTTTCTCCTGTTCAGTCACACGTCTTAGATTACATGCTTCTCAGGGACCTGCCGCACACCCTGCCAGTCACTACTATTGTCCATCCCCAGCGTGCACTATCTCCCTTCTAGTTGAATACAAATTCACAAGAAATGGGATTTGCTACAGGTCTCTTCTCCATACCAGGAGTATACCCAGCAAAGTGAGGCTCCCATCTCTTACCCTAACCCTCCGTCTCCTGCTCACAGCTCTGCTGCTACTTGCGGGTGATATCCAATGGAACCCGGGCCCTGGTATTGCTAACATTTCAATTTCCTCCTCACAAGACCAGACCTGGCTAGCTCATATGAATATATGTAGTCTCCGGCCTAAGATACATGAAGTTCAAGAGTGGCCAGCCCTATATAAACCAGACATGCTAGCAGTTTCAGAGACCTGGCTAAAACCCCATGTCCCCGATCACGAAGTAGCTGCCTCAGGATATGTCTACTACAGAAAGGGCAGAATACCGAAAAAGGGGGGTGGGGTACTTATCTATGTGAAGGACGCCCTTATCTCCTCCCATGTCAGTATGCTGCATAGCACGTCCCCTGAAATTGAATCGATCTTCATATGGCTCACCCTAGGAGGTGTCAAGCACCTTACCATAGGGTGTATATATAGCCCCCCTACAAACGCTCTCCAATCCCTGGAGACACTCACGAAAGACCTAACCACTGAGGTTGAGTCTGAACTTCTCCTGCTGGGAGATTTTAACCTTAACTGGGCCCAAGAGGCTAAGTCCCCTATTAATGGCCTGCTGCATGAGGCAAATCTTCCCCAGATTATCACTCAACCCACCAGAATGAATCATAAAACGGGAAGGCACTCTACCATCGACTAGGCCTTGGTGTCAATCCCAAAGAATATTCAAGTAGCAGGCACCATGGCCGATGCTCTGAGCGACCATTCACCCATCTTCTGTGTCTGGAAGAATAGGGTGGACAGGATTCAGCCTAGAATACTCACAACTAGGGACTACTCTAAATTCTCACTGGAGCAATATAATGACTTTCTTGGTGACATGGACTGGAGGCCACTACCATCCCTCCCTACCCTGGAAGGGGCAGTTGCCTTCTTCCTGAAATCCCTCATGAGGGCCGCAGATCTCTTTGCTCCGATGAAGACCCATTGAGTAAAAGGCAGTTGCCATAAGTGGATCACTCCCTCCTTAAAGGCCCTGATGATCCGCTGCGACAAAGTCTGGAAAAAGTTCAAGAGCTCTATATTCCTAGCTGACCTTGAAAACTACAGAGCTCTTAGAAATCAATGTAAACATGCTGTTCAGCTAGCAAAAAAGGCTTACGTCACTTATCTCCAGAAAACTAACCTAGGTAACCCGAAGTTATTTTGGTCCCACATCAATGAGCTGATAAAGGGAAACAAAAAGGCAGCCCCAGGCCCTATAGTGGCTAATGGGCAGTTACTGAACGACGAGACGCTCATCGCTGAGGCCCTCAATAGCCATTTCACGAACCTTGATGATTACAAGGCTGGACTCCCAGTGACCAAAAATGAGTCCCTTAGACTGGAACCTCCTAACCTAGACCACCCATCATTTCATCTGAGGTTAGCTAAGGTGAATGAAGTCTTATCCATTCTAAAGTCCTTGAAAATAAGAGGTTCAGGTAGGCCTGATGGCATCCAAGCTAGACTACTCAAGGACGGTGCCCCAGCACTCGCAAGACCTCTTACCTGGCTTATAAACAGGTCCCTTCTAGAAGGGTCTGTCCCAGAGCTGTGGAAGCAGGCTCATGTTGTCCCTATTCACAAGGGTGGGCCTGCGGAACCAATTGACAACTACAGGCCGATCTTTTTGCTGTGTACCCTTGCAAAAATTCAGGAGAAACTGGTGTACACCCAACTCCGGGAATACTTAGAAGCACACCTGCTTCTTTCCCCAGCTCAACATGGTTTCAGAGCCAAACATGGGACCGACACTGCCCTAAGTTCTCAGCAGATGTGCTTAGGGAAATTGACTCAGGGTCCAATACAGGTGCTGTTTTCATTGACCTTTCCAAGGCCTTTGACTTGGTTGACCACCGGCTCTTACTCCAAAAATTGTACTACATAAGCCTGGACACTCATGCTCTCAGATGGTTTGAAAGCTACCTTACAGGGTGCACACAGAGGGTCAAGTGGGACGACAAAATCTCCGATCCACTGACCCTTAAGGAAGGGGTACCACAAGGGTCTATACTCGGTCCCCTACTGTTCTCATTGTTTATAAATGATCTGCACAATTTGTGAGAGCAGTAATGGCATCCAGTATGCTGATGACGCCGTGATTTACAGAGCCTCTGACAACTTGGATGACCTTGGACCATCCCTCCAAGAGGACATTCTCATTATGGAGGACTGGCTCACTAAGAACAAAATGGTCCTTAATACTAACAAAACTAAGGCTACGTTGTTCGGACCCAGATGCCTTGGCCTAGACAGAACACAACTCCTTCAACTTACTTCCAGGGCGGGTAACAAACTTCAAGTGGTTGCCTCCACAAAATACCTTGGCCTTACCCTGGACCAAGGTTTCACTCTAAAGCAACATGTTGATCAAGTCACGAAAGTTATCCATGGCAAACTTGATACACTCTATCAGCTAAAGGATCAGCTGATCCCTGAAGCCAAGACTGCCATTGCCTTGTGTGTGTTACTACCAACACTCATCTACACTGCCCCAGTACTTCATGGAGTGGCCAAATTGGAGTTCAGCAAGTTAAAGATTTTGTACAATAAGGTGGTCCATTTCGCCACTCTGTCCCACTCTAGGAGCCACCATCATGAGTCATTGTCACGACTCAGCTGGCCGTCATTCGAAGCCCTCCTCAGGTACCCAGTACTCTGCCTAACTCATAAGCTAATCAGCTCCACGCCTCCCCCAAGCCTTGCAGGGCTCCTAACTGCTAAGCGAAATCTGCGCAACCTACGGACCTCAGGCCAAACTCTCCTAGAGGTCCCTAGGGTAAGGACCAAGGCAGGGTACATGTCCTTTTCCCATGCTGCCCCTTCCCTCTGGAACAACCTTCCTCCGGAGGTTCGGGAAGCTACATCATTAATGTGTTTCCGAACAAGACTCAAGGCTCATATCCCTGCTATGAGTCATGCCAATGTTATGGTACCTGACACTTCCACACTACCCGCCGGCCTGTGCACTTACATCACTACCACCTGAGCTGGCAGCGCTAACACTTCAGTGGTCTCTCCCTCCCAAGAATTTTCCAAGAGGGTAATTGTGACTCAGTTAAATTATGGCTTCTCTATATTGTACACCTCAATAATTCAAAGTAACCTGCTATGTAAGACATCACTGCTATATATACATGTTAGAATGTCGCATGCCAAAAGCTTGTATCTGTACTAACTGTTTACCATGTTTTGTCCTGTAACTCCCGGGTCGCCCCTGAAAAAGGGACCTCCAGGGCCCAGTGGGCCTACGTGGTCATCAAAATTCAATAAATAAATAAATAAATATTGAACAAGTTTATTATTTTTTTTTATGTTAATGCTACTGTGTATAAATATTTTTGGTGAATTGTACAACTGCTCCTGGTTTCCCTATACTTCCTGATCTATGCCTCGATGACAGGGATCGCTCCCTATATAGCGCCAAGCTGATGTCAGTCACGTGACATTGGGGGGGGCGGTCCCTTGCCAGACACTGCTAACTAGAAGTTTTTTGTGTGGTCCTAACGCCTGGGCTTAGTCCTATATGTGAGTACCTACTGCAAGAGCCTCTCTCGAAAATCTACTGTTACGTTAAGTTCTTACATAACTGTACTTTGCATCCCTCCTATGGCTAGGCATAAAGTTCAGAAGATGATACTGCCTATTTTCAATTACTGTAACATGGTGTATGGTGCTGTCCCTAAGTCCTCCCTGGCCAGACTGGACACCCACTTCAATTCTTTCTGCCGCTTTGCTCTGGATGCCTCCCCTTGCGCCCACCACTGCAATCTTTATTGTGCCCTATCCTTCCCCTGTCTTACAAATAGATGACTCTCCCACTGTGCTAACTTCACCTCCAAGCACTGGTTGGGTGAGCTGCCTTCCTACCTCACCTCCTCCTTTATAACACCCCCCAATCCTTCCATTCCCTTAGATCAACCAACTCCCTTGCCCTGGTAGTCCCCGCAGATCCACCCAAACTGGCCAATCAGTTACTCTCACCGCCTCCCAAAAATTTGGAATTTCCTCCCCCTCAAATCTGGCACTCATCCTCCACCTACTCCATCAGCTCTGTCCTCAATAATTACCTTGCACCTAGCTGCTCCTGCCATGTCCTTCCCTAATTTCCTCCTCTGAGCCCTGGACAAACCCTACCCCCTACTGTCACCTTCATTTTACCCTGTGCACCCCCCCCCAAATTTCTAGCTCTCCTCCCCTTCCCCCAAATTGCTCTCCCTTACTTGTCTCTCTTGATCTCTCACAGAATATAAGGGACTCCAAATGCTCTTCATGGGTCCCTCTCCTACCTCCCAAAGGAGCTTGTATCTCTCATCTACTCCCTTCCCCCACCATCCCTCCTATCTCCCTAGACTTACAGTCGTCTTGCAGGGTTCTTAGCATCCTGAAGGGGTACTACTGCATCTAGACTTGTCTTCTCTCCTTCCCCATCTACCTGTCTCCCTAGCTTTTGCAGCCCCCTTGCAGGGTTCCCAGCATCCTGAAGAGGCCCTACTGCGCCTAGGCATGTCTCCTCTCCTTTCCATCCCCATTCTACTTTTTCTCCCTAGCCTTCGCAGTCTCCTTGCAGGGTTCTCAGCATCTTGAAGGGGTCCTACTGGGCCTAGTCTTGTCTCTTCTCATTCCCCTCCCCATCTACCTTTCTCCCTGGCCATCGCAATCCCCTTGCAGGGTTCTTGGCATCCTGAAGGGGTCAACCTGAGCCTAAGTATATCTCCCCTATTCTACCTAGTCACTGTCTTGGCTTTCTACTACTCCACGACCACTAGCAGGGTCCAGTGCATCCTGATGGACTGTTGATTAGGCCCCATCCCCTCCAAAGGTGCGAATTCTCTTCCTCTCAAAGGTTCATTTCTCCCTCCCTCCCTCTTCTATCACCCTCTTAATCCCTGTCTACTAACCTTCCCCAACCCCCTTGCAGGGTACCCTGCATCCTGAAGGGTCCTCTGTTGGATTAGGTCCTAGTCCCCCTCCTAGCATTAAGTCACACCTCCTTCTTCTCTCTCCTCCCTCTTTAAATACCTACAGCCTTATCCCCCTTTCTGTCTAGCCCCCCCAGCCCCCTTGCAGGGTTCCTCACATCCTAAAAGGGTGTCTCTGGGACATTGCCTTATCCCCATCTCTCTGGTCCCCCCAGTCCCCTTGCAGGGTTCCTCACATCCTGAAGGGGTCTCCTGGGACACGACTCTTCCCCTTCCCTCTCCTTTACCCCTTTTCTTTCATGTAAGCTCTTGTTTACTTATCTACCTGTCACTTGTTATTGTCCACTCTTTCTACCTATTATGCACAACACTGTTGCACTGTTTGTAACATCTGCCTTACAACTGCATATTAATGTTGATCTTCCTGGACATAAAGTCTCCACCACTCATTCACACTAATGGGATCTGCGCCGGAGGCACTAGGACCCAGTGGGAGCAAACTTTTTTGCTAGAGGTTCGGCGCCAGTGATGGAGCCACGAGGAGCGGCATCACGAGCCTCAGCTTGTGCGGTAATGACTATCTCGGCGTCGACCCTCCAACCGCCTTAGTTCCTTTTTTCCTGCCATCGAATGCTCTTCAGTGATGTCGTTGCTTGCCCGCCGGGAGTCAAACTTCAAACTAGCAGCTTAGTTTTTCAGTTTTATTGTTTTGTAGTAATATTTTGAATAAGTTTTGCTTAGTTTATTTATTCTTAATTAAAAAAGAAGTCTCAGCCTACATTGACAGAGTTGACCATGAGCGGGTCAGGTGATGGTAGGGAGACTTCGTATGAAAGCTGTTCAGTCAGCTGGGCTGGGTCCGGTCCGCCGCCTTCTCCGGAGGGCAGGTCTGACAACGGATAGTCTGATGCCCGAGGGGGTGGGCGATCCTCGAAAGCATAAAGTAAATGGTGCACTCTCAGCACCGTTAGGCCTCGAACTCTTCTTGACCCACAGGTCGAGAAAGAAAAGCGCTTCTCGAGGTCGCTTTCTCTGATATGTTTGCGCCGTAGATGGCCTTCAGTTATTGGGGTTAGTTGCCAGTCCTCCTTCGGAGTCGCCGGTTTCTGTTTCTGGTAGCCAATGTCTTTGACATCGGAGCCCTACCCCGCCTTCTGGTAGGTCTTCAGATGAGCAGTTTCATCAGTGGGCTGCTCTTATGGAGCAATGAGCTCGGAGGTTGGTCCAGCTGCCTGGTCCGGTCACTCAGGGGCCTTCGGGCTTCTTTGGAGATCAAGTAGGGTGGTTGAGCCTCCCTAGTCACGCGGCACCATCTTCGGTGCCGTTGACTCCACGCTTAGGTGTTTCCCCCCTCACATGGCTGCGGAGCAGGGGGCCACACCGATGCATTTATCTCCTGGTATTCATCCTTCTTTTTTCTCAAATCCTCTGCATCGATGGCACGCTTGGTGCCGTCTATGGACGCTTTCGATACTGCTTCCTGAGCGGTAGCGGCGGGCATTAGTACCCGCCATCATTCCTGGCTGTGCACTTCAGGTTTCATGAATGATGCTCAGCAACAGGTAATGGTGTTGCCCTTCGATGGTGTGTATCTCTGCGGCCCTCAAGTAGAACAAGCTCTAGAGGCTACACAAAAGACTAGGTCAGCCATTAAATTGGCTCAAACTCCTCCTGTTCCCTCTCGAGGGGGTGTTAATAAATGCCAGTTTCATAACCGTCAGTCCTTTCGAGGCAAAGGCAGGGGAAGTTTTAATAAAAACCATGCCCCCCAGCCTCAAAAGAAAACGCAGCAGAAGGCGCAAGGACCCAAAGAACCCAGTGCCATCTTCTGATTTGATGGCCCAAGTCCCACCTCGGCTGCCCGAGGTGGACTCTTCCTCAGTGGTGAGAGGTTGTCTGACTCACTTCTACAATCAATGGAAGTCCATAACCTCGGACAAATGGATCCTCCGGATAATCTGCAAGGGGTATTCCCTCAATCTTTTGGAGACTCCTCCGGATCATCCCCCCAGATGACAGCCCAGGCTGTCAGCTCTTCAGTCAGATCTTCTCACCTCTGAGATACAGGGCCTTCTGAACAACAGGGCAGTGGAAGTAGTTTCAGTGGATCAATGGAACACAGGGTTCTACTCCCATTACTTTCTGGTTCCAAAGAAAACTGAGGGCATGCGCCCCATTTTGGACCTCAGAAAGCTAAACAAATTCCTTCCCAGAGAGAAATTCAAAATGATATCACTAGGAACCCTGTTACCTTTGCTTCATCAACACGACTGGTTAGCCTCCCTGGACATGCAGAATGCTTACCAGCACATTCCTATTCACCCAAAGCATCACAAATACCTAAGGTTCGTGGCCTTGGGACAGCATTATCAGTTCAGAGTCCTGCCCTTTGGGCTATCCTTGGCGCCACGAGTTTTTACAAAGTGTTGTGCAATTCTCGCAGCACATCTCAGAAAAATCAGAATACAGGTGTTCCCATATCTGGATGACTGGCTTCTAGCAAGCCCTTCCAGACAGGGAACTCTCGATGCCATAGCCACGGGCTTCACACTTTCTCATGTCCATTGGAGTTCTGCTAAACCTAAAAAAAATTGCAGCTGCAGCCCTCCCAAAGGCTCCTTTTCATAGGAACCCTTCTGGACACCTCCTGTGCGAAAGCATTTCTTCAAGAGGACAGGAGGAGTGATATCCTTCAGATGGCCCGATACATACGAGAGAACAGCTCGGTTTCAGCTCTCTTGATGTAACGGATGCTAGGTCTCATGGCATCCACGGTGTTTACTGTACCCTTAGCACACCTCCACATGAGAACCTCTCAGTAGATGCTCAGTACTCAGTGGTCCCCGACCACTCACCCTCCGTCCTTTCTCATCAAGGTGACAGAACCTCTGAAGAGATCACTCACCTGGTGGTTGCAAGAGGACAATCTTCTGGAAGGGTATCCCTTTGCTCCTCTGGATCATCAGATTTCCATTACCACAGATGCGTCCCTGATGGGGTGGGGAGCTCACTGTCAGACTCTCCACACTCAAGGTACGTGGACTCAGGACGAGTCCCAACTTCACATAAATGTCTTAGAAATGAGAGCCATCCTTTATGCAGTCCGGGCTTTGAAGGACATTCTCTGTCACAGGAACATTCTCCTTCAAACAGACAACGAAAAAGTGATGTATTACATCAACAAGCAGGGCAGTGCTCACTCTTACCCCTTATGCAGGGAAGCGATGAGAGTGTGGAAATGGTGCTTGGAGCACAAGGCTCTAATTTAAGCAGTCTACCTGCAGGGAGTGCAGAATGAATTGGTAGACCGTCTTGGCAGAACAGAGACAGATCCTCACGAATGGTCTCTCGATTCAACCATAGTTCAGTCACTATTTGCAGAGTGGGGAACTCCAGACCTGGACCTTTTTGCATCCCCACTCAACACAAAACTGCCTCTCTTCTGCTCCAGAAATCCAGGGCCTGGCATTTTGTATCAAGGTGTGTTCAGGCTGCAGTGGACAAAACGCTTTCTATACGCCTTTCTGTCTCTTCCTCTAATTCAGATGGTACTTCTCAAGTTCGAGTCCCAGTCCTCGTTGTTCCCTTCTGGCCTCGACAGATATGGTTTCCACTACTCAACAGTATGCCGGAAGCCCCTCCAAAACCACTTCCCCTTCAGATGAACCTTCTGACTCAGGGGCCTGTGGTCCATCCCAACCTGAGGTTGCTTCACCTTCATGCTTAGCTCCTGAAGAGATAGAAGTGAACAGGTTCAATGTCACTCGCAGGGTTTCAGATATTCTTCTGGCTGTGCACAAGCCAGCCACTAGGAAAACTTACACAGCCAAATGGAAGCGTTTTTCGTTCTGGTGTGCAAAATCCTCTTTGAACCCCTTTTCCTGCCCACCAGATAAGGTTTTAGAATACCTCTTAGACCTCTCAAATTCAGGTCTGCAATACTCTACAGTTAAGGTTCATCTTTGTGCCATCTCAGCTTATCATGAGCCAGTACTTTCCTTGTCACTGGTTCAGTTACCTGTGGTTAAGAGGTTTCTTAAGGGAATTCTGCATACCAGACCTCCAGTAAGACGTCCAGTCACAGCCTGGGACATCAATCTTGTGCTAGACATGCTCACTGGAAAACCTTTTGAGCCTGTAGCTACCTGTGAGTTAAAATTTCTCACTTGGAAAACCGCCTTCCTAGTGGCCATTACGTCAGCCCGCAGGGTCTCTGAGATACATGCCCTAGTCACAGACCCCCCATATACGGTGTTTCATAAAGACAAAAGTAGTTCTTAGGACCCATCCTAAGTTTCTCCCTAAGATTATTTCAGAATTCCACCTAAACCAACCTTTGGTCCTTCCTACTTACTTTGCGACCTTCCAAAATGAAGGAGAGTGTTCTCTTCATTCCTTGGATGTCAAGAGAGCTTTGCGTTTCTATCTAGATAGAACAAAAGATTTCCGCAAAGCTCAACAACTGTTTGTTTCCTTTAGCGAGACCCGGCTGGGTCAACCTGTCACTATCAGATGTATTTCAGCATGGCTGGTGGCATGCCTTCGCCACTGTTATTCCATGGTGCAGGTTAAGCTGGAGGGCAGAGTGGACGCTCACTCTACTAGAGTGGTTGCGGCATCCCTAGCGGAAATCCACGACGTGCCAATTGCAGACATTTGCAATGCGGCTACCTGGAGCTCAGTGCATACTTTTGTCAAACACTATGCCCTGGATGTCCATGCCATGACATCTTTCTTTTGGCAGAACCATCCTTAATGGACTCCTGTCCTAAAACTGTGAGCTCTTGGTCTCCTGCCGCCCTCTTGAGGGATTATTAGCTTGGTACTCTCCCATTAGTGTGAATGAGTGGTGGAGACTTTATGTAAAGGAAGATATGGAAATTACGTACCTACCGTAATTTTTGATCTTCTTGGACAAGTCTCCACCACTCATTCACATGCCTACCCTCCATCCCCCGAGCTCACCTCTGTTGTTGGTCTTCACTCCCTCAATCTTTAGGCTGTGAAGACTTCTGTGTTGACCCTTCTTACACAGGTCGTCCAGACTGTCTTGTGTCCATTTTTTTTTGGTTAGGCTATCCTTCTAGGTTAGGTTACGCTGCACCTCCTCAGGGAAAAAAGGTACTGAGGTGGTTGGAGGGTTGATGCCGAGCTAGTCATTACTGCATGAGCTGAGGTTTGCGGTGCCGCTCCTTGCAGCTCCATCTCTGGTGCCGACGTCTAGCAAAAAATTTTGCTCCCGCTGGATCCTAGTGCCTCCGGCACAGATCCCATTAGTGTGAATGAGTGGTGGAGACTCGTCCAAGAAGACCAAGAACTACGGTAGGTACATAATTTCCATATCTTGTAACTTGAATGTTTAATGTCTCATTCCTTTTGTACCCCTTCCCCCCAGGTCGCACCAGGAGATGAGCAACTTGTTGCTCAGTGTGCCTTCCTGGTGAAACATTTCAATAAATAAATAAACTAGGGTCGTTCAACCGAAAGGTTGTATATTGTACTTTAGTAACATATACTGCATGCAGCTTAGCCTTTACTGGGTTCTGGGAAAAGGAGGCCAGGAAACACAGGGACTGTAGGAACAGAGAATGTGGAGAGTGGTGCAGTGGTTGCAGGGTGGCATTCTTCAGGGAGACCTTCTGGAGGATGCAGTGCTGCCCCATCTGCGTGCACCTCAGTGGGCTGAGAGATGAGGTTGCTAGACTCCAGGCCAAGTTGGTGGGGAGTCAGGAGACCTTCTCCCCCACCTAGGGGCCACCATGTCTGACATTGTTACCTCAAAGGATGCCAGATAGGAGCGGCTGAAGTGCAGTGGGATCTGGAAGGCTGGTGGGTGGGTTACAAACACATTCTGCAACCGGTGCCACTACAGAATTTCTACACTGCTTTGGCAGAGTGGGACTGCCAGGAAGAGGTACCTATGATAGTGGCCAGGGAGGATATGGGGACACTCCCTAGTGCAGACCCCAAGAAAGGTGAAAGAGAACCCCAGAGGAGAAGGAAGCAACTTCTGTTGGGAGACTTAATAGTCGGAGGCATAGAGTTGGGAATAGCAAAGGAGGGTGAGGGAGATCCGGTGCCTACTTGGTGCCACAGCCCGGAGGGATGAGAAACATATCCTATGGATCGCTAGGGCAGCAGGAAGGAAGGGGGAGATGGATGTCATTGTTCAACTGGAGACAAATTACCTGGCAAGGGATGGGGCAGAAATAGTGCAGAGGGAATTTAGGGAACTGGGAAGAGATCTTACATAGGATACTTAGTGGTATTTGCAGAGGTGCTGCCTGTCTATGGTGGGGAGGGGGGAGAAGGATCTCTGCACCAAGGCCTTCAACTTATGGTTGCAGAAATGCTGCAGAGAGAAGGGGTATGGCTGCATTGGAGACTGGGGGCCGACTTGGGAGGATCAGAGTCTCCTTCCAGGATGGGAACCACAGTCCTCAGGGGATAGTTTAAGTGTTGCTTTAGTGAACATTTAAACTAGCTGAGGGGACAGTGAAGGAAATGGGAGGCAGAAACTGCCTCCCCTCACAGTCTGAGATAAATAGTATGGAGATCCTGAGAAGAGAGAGTGAGTCCCAGGTTAATACATAGATACATAGAAATTGTTGGCAGATAAGGACCGCTAGGCCTATCTAGTCTGCCCGTAAGCTCTATACTAGTTGTATGTAGTCACTGACCCTAAGTGCAGGAATTTTTATTGAAATGTTTCACCAATGGAATGGTGCACTTATGGTCAGTGACTGCATACAAGTAGTTAATCAAGGAAGCAGGGGGTTAGCAATGGAGGAAGGAGGTCAAAACAGCAGTCAAAGGAGAAGGGGGAGGAAGGGTGAACAAAAGGAAAAAAGGGACAACAAGCAAAGAGTCCCAAAATCTGGGAGGCCATGTGCACTAGTGCTAGAAGTCTGGGGAATAAGATCCCAGAACCAGAAGCCATCATGGCTAAGGCCAACCTAGATATTGTGGCATTTATCGAGTCATGGTGCACTGATAACCATGACTGAGACATGGCCATACCAGGCTACACACTATTTAGAAAGGACTGGGTGGAAAGGAAAAGGAGGGGTTATGGTGCTTTATGTAAAGGAAAGCATAAAAGCAATAGAAATACAAGGAACTTGGGGAAGGGGGTGCTGAGGTGGTGTTGTGGGTCACCCTCAATTCCAGAAATGGAGTCACTATTTGGACAGGGTTGATCTACAGGACTCTGGCCCAAGGGGAGGAGTTAGATAAGGAAATGTTGAAAGCAATTTGCAAAATGGCTGAAAAGGGGGAGGTGTTGCTGGTGGGGGATTTCAGTCTACCAGATGTAGATTGGAGCCTCCTAGCTGCAGTTTCAGTTAAAAGCAGGGACATACTGGACTCTCTGCGGGAGTGTTCCTCAGGCAACTAGTCAGTGAACCCACTCATGATGGGGCAATACTGGACCTCGTGCTTACTAACAGGGACAATATTGCAGACATCAGGGTGGGAAGCCATATGGGGATCAGTGATCATTGTACAGTGTGGTTCAGCATAAGAACACCTGTAGAATCCAACTGCACAATGGTGAGAATCCTGGACTTCAGAAGGGATGATTGTATAAAGATGGTCGAATGCCTCAGGAATGACCTGGCAGCGGGAGATGACTTGGGGGGGTAGCCAAACCTCTGTGTCAAGCAAGTAAGCAAAAGGAAGAGGAGACCACTATGGTTCCTGAGAGAGGTAGCAGGAAAGATGAAAGTTGAAAGAGTAGCATTCAGAAGATACAAGGAGATACAGAGAGAGGAGGATAAGGAAGTGTATCAGAATAAAAAACAGAGGGAGGAAGGGAAAGCAGTAAGGAGTGCAAAGGATGAAAACTGAAGAAAGAATAGCTCAGGCAGTATCAAAAGTGGACAAAACATTTTTTGGGTTTGTTAGTGAAAAGGAAGACGGGGGGCTGTGCAGAGGGGACCAAGAAAAGGCAGACATCTTGAATAAATACTTTTGCTCAGTGTTCACAGTGGAAGGGGAGGGACCATATAAAATCATCAGGAGCTTTGATGGGAGGGACGTGGACACTTGTCCTTTCTCTGAGGAGAATCCAGAAAGTACTCTCTAATCTGAAGGTGGACAAAGCTATGGGACCAGAAGGGGTGCATCCAGGAGTGCTGAAGCAGCTCAGGGAGGAACTAGCTGCACCTCTGGCAGACCTGTTTTAACAAATCACTGGAGAATGGAGTGGTCCCAGAAGACTGGAGGAGGGCAGATGTAGTACCACTTCACAAAAGTGGTAGCAGAGAGGAGGCAGGAAATTATAGGCCTGTTAGCCTGCCACTGGTAGTGGATAAGTTAATACAAACACTACAAAAGAAAAGGATTGTGGAATATCTGGAATCCAATGGGTTACAGGATTTGAGGCAGCAAGGATTCATAGGCGGGAGGTCATGCAAAACAGAGCTGATAAATTTCTTTGACTGGGTAACCAAGGAGTTAGATGAGGTTGGAGCTGTGGATGTGGTCTACCTGGATTTCAGCAAGGCTTTCCACATAGGAGACTGGTTAGCAAGTTAGTTTGCTTGTGGTGGGCAGCAAGGTGGTAACCGGGGTAAAAAACTGGTTAGGGGATAGGAAACAGAAGGTAGTGGTAACAGAGTTCACTCCAAGGACGAGGAGGGTGACCAGCGGGGTACTCAGCGCTCAGTGCTGGGACCAGTCCTCTTCTTTATTAGTGACATAGAAGTGTTGGAAGGGAATGTCTCCCTCTTTGCAGATGACACCAAGATCTGCAATATGGTGGGCACTCGGGGGGGGGGATGGGCAGAGATCTGAAAAAACTAGAGGAGTGATCAAGGGTATGGCATCTGAGTTTAAATACAAAAAAAGTGCAAAATAATGCACCAAGGCCCAGGGGCAGAGCACAAAATGGGTGGAGTGGTACTGACAATGACCAAGCAAGCAAGACACCTGGGGCTAATGGATGACCAAAAGGTGGCTAGGCAGTGTGACAGGGCAGTCAGGAGGGCTAGTAGGTTGCTGGGGTGCATAAGGAAGGGGTATCACTAGTAGAAAAAAGGAGGTGGTGTTGCCCTTATATAGCTCTCTAGTAAGACTCCACCTTGAGTACCGTGTCCAGTTCTGGAGATATTATCTCAGAAAAGAAATAGAGTGGAGGTGGTCCAGAGGAGAACTATCAAAATGGTGCAGGGTCTGCACCAAAAGTCTTATAAGGGGTGGTTAAAGGAGCTCAGTATGTACACTCTGGAGAAGGGGGGGAAGGAGGATATAATAGAAACCTTTAAATACCTCACCGGGGTTAATAAGGTACAGGAAAGGAGTATTTTCAGGAAAAACAAGGTGACATGCTGTGAAGCTGGAGGGGGGTAGGTTCAGGAAAGATGTGAGGAAATATTTCTTCATAGAAAGAGTGGTGGGGTCCTGGAACAGCCTCCCAGCAGAGGTAGCGGGGATGAACACAGTGGAGTTCAAAAATGCCTGAGCTAGACACAAGGGAATTGTGGGGGCAGGGATGGGAGGGGAAAGAGACAGCACCATAGATCAAGTGGGTCTACAGCAAAAATGAAGGTAGAAAATAAATTGGGCAGATTGGGTAGGCCAAGCAGCCCTTATCTGGCATCAGATTGTTTGTTTCTAAGTTAGGACTCTGGGCCTCTTCCCCAGACCTCTTGTTCTAAAAAAGCACATGGTCCTCCTTAGCCTTATGCTGCTGAGGAGTCAGAGATTCTGTGGGATGGGTCTGGTGGACACCTGGCTCCTTCTGGATGTCTGACTGCAAAAACAGCCCCCACCCCATCTGTCTGCTCTGAGCAGAAGACATCCTGGTGGTAAGGCAACAACTATATCAGTGTTGAATCTTGGTGCTGCCTCAGCTCCTGGCATCATTTGCTGTGTCAGTGTATAGGGTGGCACCAGCCATGACATCAGGTCCCCCTCTGACACGGTGGTGTCATGAGAGGGACCTACACTGGGGCCATGTAGCATGATGTTGCTAAGGTAGAGGTGGTTCTTTCCTCCAGTATACTTAGCGACACCAAGGGACAGAACGGCAACACCCCTAGTGATAGACACAGTGATGACCATGGTGTCAGTCCTGGGTCTGGCACCGAGCAAGACACTGGTGACATCCTTAGGGTCTTCCCTGGTCCTGGTCCCAGTACTGGGGTTGGGGATGACTCCAGGGTTGATGTTGAGCTTGACACTAAGGACAGAATGGGCCATGACTACAGGGATTAACTGGTCTCTAGACATGTTGTTAGCTCTGAGTCGGACACTGGAAGTGGCTAGCTTGGAGTCTGATGGCCAGGAGCAGATGTTTTCTTTGGAGTCATTGGCTGATACCATCACAAGTTGGGACTGGTGCCTCCCTATGGGGACTGTATGGCTCCATTCTCCCCACCTGGGAAATCCCCCCCCATGGGCATCGACCTGGTCGTTCCTGAGATGTAGGACTACCCAGTTTGGGCGTTCCGGCCAGGCCCTCCCCTCAGGAGAGGTCCACTGCAAAACACCACAGCCCAGGCAGTGATCCTAGAGACCCAGGGTTTTGGTTTCCTCCAGGGCTTCCTTTACTCTTGCCAGAGTTACCCGGGTAAATAGGCCCTCAGGAGCCAGTTACCTGGTCTTGGCACATAGAGGTGGTTGGTGCCATAGAACAATAACACAGAGAACCTGAGAGGGTCCAGATCTTCCTGGACTACAAGTCTTCACCACGCATTCACACTAATGGGACTGTGCCAGAGGCGTTAGGACCCAGCCGGAGCCAAAAATCTTCAGGAGGGCCAGCGCCAAGGTAGGACCATGCATGCAAGGCTGGCTCACGCCATATAGGTTATCTCGGTGTGGACCCTTCAACCACCTCAGTTCCTTTTTTCTCACTGTCGAGTGCACTTCAGTGATGATGACACTCGCCCGCCGGGAGTCAAATCTTTCATTCAGTATTTATTTTAGTAGTTTGTTTATTTTTACAAAAAAAAGTTTAAGAGAAAACTAAAGAAGAAGACTTCTTCAGCCTGCCATCGACAGAGTTGACCGTGAATGGTGACGGTACCGGTGACGGTAGGGAGACTTCGCTTAAAAGCTGTTTTGGCAGCAGGACTGGGTCTGGTCCACTGTCCTCTTCGGGGGGGGGGGGTTCTGAGGACGGGCAGTCCAGTGCTCAGCAGGAAGGGCAGTCCTTCCGAAAGCACAAAAAGAAGCCCGCCCTATCTCAGTCCCGACTGAGAGAGATGACTGTTACATGCTCCGTGATCTTGTGGAGGAAGATTCGGAAGCAGGGGAATAAAAAGCGTTTTAGTTTTTTAAAACAGGTATACCACCGTTACCTGAATTTTTCTTCCCTTACCAGTTGAACTTATTGTGGTCCACTGTTCCTGTGTGTTCTGCCTGTTGTTTCTGTGTTTTGCAGAGGGCCGGTTGTTGGCCCAGATGGTGGGCCCCTGGAGAATAGCTGTGAGCCAAGAGCGGACACCTGAGCTGAACTGTCCCGAGCCGACCTGAGTGTGCTGTGTGGAGCAAGTACTGTGCCCAAAGACAAGGCGAGGTGACGAGGAGACATGTGGAGACAGATAGCTCAGTGAATTTCTGGCGGATTTCTAATTTGGAGGCAGATAGTCTGCATTTCCTTAAAAAATTATAAAAACACAAAAGTTGAAAAATATTCAGAAAACAGTTTGTGTTTACCACAGAAGCCATTCGGAACGGTGCTCAACGGGCTTGAACTGTGCTGATTTTCAGCGACAATATTCTCTCTCTAAGTAAAAGGACAAGGATATTTGGCTATTCTGATATTCTGAAAACTTCTGGAAAATTTTTGGAAGCTAGGACATATGTAGACCTCTCTCAGCCCATGTTAGACTACTTTGTCCATAGGTTTTATGTACATGTGTGTGGATTAATGTTTTTGTGATTTTATGTTTTAAAAGGAAAAACGTTTTATTTTTATGTAGTACGTGTATGTTCTTGCTAACCCTGTTAACCCAGCTAACCTTGTTATATATTTACAACTTATATTTGTATTTATAGCCATTATAGCTGTATATTTGCTTTTTTAGCCACTGTCATTGCTTATTTTTATTTTTTGATATAATTGAAAGGAGAGGTTTAAAATATTTTATCGGCGGCTCCAAGCTTGTATTTTCAATTAGTAGGATCACCTGTGGGATTTCAAGTAGTAGGATCACTTATGGGAATAATCACTCTGTACTTGTTTTAAGTTTAAGTTTATCAATTTTAATTAGTGGGAATACCTGTGGGAGTAATAAAATAATTAGAAAGCACGTAAAGAGTGAGGCTAATTTAGCTGATTTAATTAAAGCCCACGTGGTATTGAAGTTTAAAGTGTGGATGTGTGAGCTGTATTTGTTGAACGAAGAACTGCAGACAGCTGGTAGCTAGCAGCGAGTAGTAAGCCATGAGTAGGCATTAGATTGGTGCTGAAGTGCGGGCAGAGAAAAATGATAATAGACTTCAAACTATGGGATTCTAACTTGGTTAGTATAAAGTGAGTTTTTGGTGATACACCTGAGCTATTTGACTGTGTCTTATCTGCAACAGTGGCGAATTTCTGATAGTCCTAAAGCGCCATAGAGCTAGGAAAAACCATGCAGAAAGGATTAAAAGAGTTAAAGCAATTTGCAGTGGCAGCTGAGTTTGGATTGTATAGTGGAGAAAATACCAACAGCGCAAGTAAGTGTTAGGAAGTGCTGTGGATTTTATCTGTTTTTAGCACTTTGAGTAGCCTCTGGCGCTGCAGTTTTACACTGGTATTGTTTTTGCTTTTGTTTTGAATGATATTGGTGCATGGTACTAAAGCTTGTATCCTTTTATCCCTCCTCTCTTTTTGTGTAGTGGAGGAAAAGGAAGATTAGTTGCTGTTTGACCCCACTGAATTTGGGAGGTATAAACAGGAGTGTGTACTTCGACATGATTCAAGAGGGATACCACAGTCAAGACTGATTTAAGGGGTTCATCGTAAGAAGTTAATTTTCTGAGCCAGCGCTGTTTGGAGTTGCACAAGTTTGACATAACTCTTATTGGAAAGAAGTGTGTGCCAAGTTTTGCAGGACTTATGAAATTGGACATTTTTTACTGGTCCTTATTGTATGTATTTTGTAAATGCTAAGATAGTTGTGCATTTTGTAAGAACTTCTGTTTTTTGACAGAACAAAATCTAGAAAGGGAACTGCATAATTTAGAAAAGTAGTTTTTAAGCGTTTTAGAAATTAGAAGAAAGCTGCAATTAGGTTACAACGAAGTTGCATTTAAGGTCCAGCACGGTCTTGATTGTAATCTGAGTAACAAGTGTTGGGTGAGTGCTGTAGAGGGTTATAGAACAGGTTGATAGGTGTTAAAAGAATGAATGCTGCAGAACAAAAAATGCAGAAAAAGGACAGAAAGTGAAGGTAAAAATAAAGAGTTAACACAAAAAGCTAAGAAAAATGCAGTTCTAATAACATTACACAGTTTTTAAACTGACAAGAAGAACATATAGAGTTAAGAGGGAATAAGAGGATAGTGAGGAAGAAGTTTGATCCCAAAATGACATCATCCCCAGTGAGAACACAGAATGAGGTGGTTTATTCATGTACCCATCCCCTAATGAATAACATTAGGAATATGGATGAAGAAACAGAAAAGGTGGAAATAAAACCAAATAAAACAAGTGTTACTGGCCCTGAATTACATATTTCTGATTTGGTTAACATGGAGGGGAGTATAGTGAAAGATGATGATGATAATGTTGATGCTAATGTCAATTTAGTGACTAATGATACTTTGTTAGTTAATAAAGGAAAACCAAATCCAAGAGTGAAAGCATGACTAATGAGCCAATTTGTTTAATAAGTCCAATTAACAGAATGGAAAAGTAGAGTGGCAAGAGAGGTACATACTTAGAAAAGTATGAATCTTTTCTGACACCCTATATTAGAGATTATAATATTAATGCTTCAGTAAGTCATGAAACAGGAAAGCGAATTCCACCCATATGGGAGAAAGAGACACATGATAAGGCTGCTTCAGTAGTTGATAAAATTAATATTGATGATGAAGATGGGGGAGCCCCAGCCATACTGGTGGTAATGGGCTGGAAGGTGGAGAAGGGAATGAATCAGTATTTAGAATTCTCTTGGATTTAAAAAAAGAACAACACTTTAGCAATGTCCAACTCTTGGAACTGGTTACCCTTTTTTGTGTTTTTCTGGATTTTTATGTAAATAATAAATGTGAATGTGGGGGAAAGGTAAAATGCAAGTAACTGATGACACTTGTTTAACCAAAGATTGCTACAGCCAACCTCATCCAGATGGTCGACTCGCCAACCAGGAAAAATTAGAAGAACGGTATCAGCACCGTCCTGGACTGGATCCTTACCAGCCACCCCTCAGATCACAAACACTTCTCTCCTCCCTGACTCTCTCAGTGACCACTCCCCTGTCAGCTGCACCTGGTCAAATAAATTCAATAAACCACCCCCCAAAACCATTGTCAGCAGAGTTCTGCCTCATGGTCAGCTAACTTGTCTCAAATCCTATCTCTTCCTTCAAGACTGGTCACCAATCTTCAACGTGACCAATGTGAATACTGCCCTGGACCACTTCATAAAAATCTTCACCAAGGCCTGTAACATATGCACCCCTTTAAAAAAGCGCAAAGTTAAAGCACTCTGTAACCTGTGGCTCACAAGTGACCGCCTTAAGCAACTAAAAACAAGGGACCACCTCTGGGAGCTAGCCAGAAACTCGGGTAGGCAAAATTGCATCTTAAACTACAAACGTGCATGGAATAACTGCACCAAATCTAGCTGACAAAAGAAACCAGCCTATTATAAGAATGTCCTCACAAACTCCTGGGGTAATGGAAGAGATTTCTGGAAAAACATAAAAGAAGTCACCGGGAAACAGTCCAAATCCCCCCCATCCATGCTCAACATTAATGGAGTCACTACACTTGACCCTAAAACCATTGCAGACACTTTCAACACAGCATTCACCGACCTCAACACAGTTCTACCGCCTGATTTCTTTATAGAAGATGATGTTCCTATGTGCCAAATGACCACTACCTCAAACAATCAGCCACTATTCTACTTTAAAGTGGTTAAAACTTACCAGGCTCGCAAGTATGTCACCAAAGCCATTAGCAAATCAAGATCCAGCAATGACTCCCTTGACCTCAAACTCCTGTCCCTCACCCTTGAAGAGGTACTTGGGCCTTTGACCAAGATCCTTAACCTCTACCTCAGCCTAAGCCAGTTCCTGGATAAGTGAAAATCTGCCACTGTTACCCCTATTCACAAAGGAGGTGACAAAACTGCCCTTGAGAATTTCAGACCCATCTCCATCCTACCTCCCCTCTCCAAGGTGCTGGAATGTATTGTCTCTGACCAACTGACAGACTTTCTGGATAAGCACAACTTACTGTGCCAGCAACAACATGGGTTCAGAAAAGGGCACAGCACCTCCTCTGCACTACTCGTATTCACCGGTGCCATCCACAACTCACTGGACAATGGCCAGCAAACTGGCTCAATTTTTATTGATTTGATAAAAGCCTTTGACACTGTTCACCACCGCCTCCTGCTGGTCCAGCTCCAAAATGCTGGGCTCTCACTTGACTCTATTAGCTGGTTCAAAAGCTACCTTGACAATTGGACCAAAAGAGTAAAAATTGCTGATACTCTCTCTGATCCCAGACCTGTCCACTCGGGTGTCCCCCAGGGTTCCATCCTGGGACCCCTTCTCTTTAGCTTGTTCCTAAACTCTCTACTGGATTCCTGCCCAGAGCAAATCATACTCTATGCCGATGATGCGGTAATCTTAGCCTCTCACCATAACCCCAATCTTCTGCAAGAAAAACTCCAGCAGGGCTTCTCATCTGTTGAGACCTGGTTCTCAACTCATAAACTGATCCTCAATCAGAAGAAAACAAAACCCATGATTTACAGCAGCCCACACAACAAAAACAATACTACCAACTCTCCAGCAAAACTAAGCAAGGAGTCACTATTGAACAAACGCAATCCTTCAAGTACCTTGGCATCACCCTTGACTCCCATCTCTCCTATGCTGCCCACATTAATAATGTGGTGAAGGCTGCTAATATCAGGCTGGGCCCACTGTTCCAGCATAGGAAACACCTAACTTCTGATGCATTGTCAATTGCCATCCAAAGCTCTGTCGTTAGCATTATTGACTATGATCTTATCATTTATGGCTCTGCCACTGCCACCTCTCTCAAATGTGTAACTGTCTCCCTAAATAAAGCCTGTCGACTCATCACAGGATCACACTGTCTCACTCACATATGTGACCTCTACTCATGGACTGGGTGGCTGCAACTTGTCAGCAGAATAAAATATCAAACCTGCATCACTGCCAAGAAAATAATGATGGTCTTGCTCCTCCCGGAGTCTGTGCTCTTCTTACATCCAGATACAGCAACTTCAATACAAGGAGGTCCAAACCTCACTCTCTACAAATCCCCCGGTGTCGTACTACCCAAGGACAAAGATCATTTGCCTACAGGGCACTCAACTGGCTAAATTCCCTTAGTAGTGACATTTCTGCAACACCAACGCTTGGTGTCTTCAAGTCCAGACTTCAACTTGCCCTGCTTGCATCCAGCTCCTGTGACAACTCGCCCAAGTAGTCACACTGTCTTACTGCCTTTGCCTCCTCATCAAGCACTTTTGACAAAACGCTGCCCCCTAACCTCACACTTACACCTGTCTGTCCATGACAAGGCCCATGGGCTTCCTGCCTTTCTCCTCCTGCCTCTCTCCTAGCTCCTTCTACCCACTTTTCTCCTCCTCTACCCCTTAAACTCTGTGTTCTCATGCCCACCCACCCTCACACCATTCTTACCTCTGTCTCTATTCCCCTCATCCTTGTGCCTCATGTACTCCTTGTAGCTGCAATCACATGTTCGTCAATTGTTAATGATCATTGACTGTTACATTCTGTATACTGTACTCACTGATGAGGGACCTTTGTAGAAGAGCCTTGGCTCAAAGGTATTGCGTAATCCTAGACTTAAATAAAAAGAAGAGGTGGATGTAAGCAAAAGCCGTAATTGGTCTAGTGAATTAAATAATGTGGAAAATATAGTAAATGTAAATGAAAAAAAGACAATAAAAACAATAACTGAGGAAATTGCTGAAAATGAAATAAAAGAAATAGATCTCTTAGTAGAAGACCTAAATCGAAGGAAAAAACAGATTAAGGAAAGTAATGGACTACAGAAAGGAAAAGAGGAAGAAAGGGTAAGATCTATAATGGATAGGAAAGTACAGCTAAATGGGAAAGTAGCAAGGCAGGATGGATTGAGGTTAAAAAAAAAAGGATGACAAGAAAAAAGTGGTAAAGGAAAAGAAGGCTGAGTTATTAACAGAGGGAAAGGACTGAAAAGGAAAAACAAGTTAAAAGTGATGAGTCAATCGAAGAACAAAAGAATGATAGAATAGCTAAAGGTGATTTGTTACCTACAATATTTGTGAATGGGTTGCCAAAATCAAGAAATGAGAATAACTAACTACATGTTGAAGCTAGCAGTTCATAATGTGCTTAAAGACATATTGGGGCATAAAGTGAACTGGCATGATCTTAAGTTGACCTATTGATACAAAGCCAGCCCGGCTAAAGGCTGGATTTGTGTAGTACTTAAAGATGGGGATAAAAGGAGAAAGATATTGGCAAATAAAGAGAAATTTACAGAAACAGAGGTTTCACTCAACGTTACCGTAAGGGAAAGTCAAAAAATACAGACAAAACAGGATGATAAGAATAGTAAAGGGACAGTGTGTGATGACATAAGAAAGAATAAGGATGCAAATAGTTGTAAACAATCAAGGATTACAGCATATATGACACCAGTTGAGATAGTGCATAACATAGGAAGCAATGAAGAAGTATTTAACAGAAGAGGTAGGGGACAACTGGGGAGCAGAATCAACAGCTCAGATATATTAGAGCTAGATGAGAAAAAAGAGGAGAGTGATATATTGGAAGATTTAGACTCAGTGAGCCTTGTTAGTAGCAAGAGCACACTGAGCTTACAGGAAGAGACTAATTGACCAGAGCCGGACAATACAGGGAAAGATCTTATAAAGCTACTTAGCTGGAATGTGGTGGGATTGAAAGAGAAATTATTAGATAAATAATGCCATGTATGGATGAAAAAATGTTCTGTATTGCTATTACAAGAAACCTAGTTGAAAAAAGGGGAAATTACATAATTGAATGGCTTTACCTCATGGTCAGTAGCTGCCACAAGGTTAAAAAGATTTGGACACCCAAAAGGTGGTCTAATGATTTTGGTAGATATTTCACTGAAATGTAGAGTAATAGAGGTTAGTGCTGCCTCTGACTAATTTATATTTATACTGTTATAGTAAATGACGAGTGTATGTGGGCACTCTGTAATATCCATATACTCCCCAAATTAAAGTTACAAGAATATACTGTAAGTCCATATTGAATCTGATAGGAAACAGTCTAGAGTCAGTCAAAAGAAGATTTATAGGCATTGAGATCATAATAGCAGGGGACTTTAATGCACATGTGGGGAATATGATAGAAGAACAGTCACATGATTGGTGTCTTGATGATGCCATGAATATACTGGTAAGAAATTCAAGAGATAAGGCTGTATCTAATAAAGGCAAGAATGTTATACAATTTTGTGAGAAATACAGCTTTAGACTGTTAAATGGGAGAATTAAAGGTGATTGGATGGGAGAATTCTCATTTTTGACAAAAAATGGAGTGTTCTAGATCTACGCTTGGTCGAAGCCACTGATTATAACTTGATAGAGATGTTTAAAGTAACGAGACTTTGGGATAGTGATCATTTCACTCTTGTATGTAATTTAAATATAAATCTTGGAGTGAGGAAAAAACATATGTGTAGAACATCAGGCAGATATGCATATGTGTATTATGTCTGGTAAAAGGATTAAATGGAATGGATATACAAAACAGATAATGGACAATTTACTTAGTAATGGACAATTAGAAAGTGTAGTAAATAAAATTACATCTAATATAGTGATGGGGAAGGTAGGATTGAGAAGTATGAAAAATTAATAACTATTATTGTTGGCACTTTAATGGCTTTTTTTCTTTTTTCTTTTTGCTTAGACATGGGAGTAGAACACCCAAGTATAAGAACCCTCTTACATTGAGGAATAAATTAAAGAAGTGGGAAAAATAAGAATAAAACAACAATCGGTAGATGTTTTGAAGGCTTTTAAGCTGCTGAAAACAGAATATAGATTTGTAATAAGGGAAAAAAAGGCAAACTATAAAAATAGACTTTGGGAAGCAGTGCAAGTTACTATAGTATAGTTAATAAAGATGTGAAGTCGTTTTGGACTTCGGTTGCCTTTGGGTGTAATGAGGATAATGTGCAATATAATAGTGTAGGTATGATCCATGAAGATACATGGATTAAACATTTTAAGAATATTTATGAATTAGTGAATAAAGAGTGCAATGCGAATAAGTCGGTTAAAGAAAGTTTAAAGATTATGGTTAATAACACTACTTTTGTCTTTGGTCTTGAGGAACTGGCGTCCTTGCGGAGTTATTACATAATAATTTAAGATTATGGGCTAGTATTCTTACAAAAGTTTTTTAATTATATAAATACCTCTCTTTATTTATTTTTTATTTATTTAGGAACCTGGATCATACCTTTGAGCTCAGAGCTCTTTTACAAAGGTTCTACATCAAACAGTGACAATGACAACAATAACAAACAGTTTATATGCAATACTCGAATAGTAGGTAGCTAGTATACAATAAGGTTACAATGCCATTCATAGTACCAGTGGTGGTAGTACAGCATCAAGAGTATTCAACTAGGGTAAAAGACAGTGTTTGTATGTAGCAAAGGAGATAAAGAGGCATGACACCTAGTGTGAGAGTCCGAGGAGGAGTCAAGGTGAGGGGGAGGGGAGACTGGGGTGGGGGGAGAGTGGGTGGCCAAAAGAAGTGGCGTTGTCTAGGAGGTTGGGAGATAGTGGTGGTAGGTTGGTTATAAGGTTGATCCAGTGGGGGAAAAAGGCATGGGAGAGAGGAAAACAGAGGGATAGGACAAGGGGGGAAGAGTGGGGATAAAAGGAAGGGGAAGGAGAATGTGAGTGAGTGGTTATTATGGGTGTTAGAGTCCTAGTGGCAGTCACAAACTGTCCTAGTAAGAAGGTGTTGCCTTAGGCCATTTTGAATCATGAGATGCATTGGGAGTTTAGAATGTGCACTGGGATTTCATTGAGCCATTGGGGGGCCCTATAGCTGAAAGCACGCTGTCCCTGCACAGTTCGATGGAAAGGTGTTGTAGGGCCCCCCTTATCCTGCCTCTGGTGGTATAGCTGGTAGTACTTGGTGTTAGGATGCTAGAAATGCATGGGGGGGTTACCCATTAGTGTCTTTTTTCCAAGGAGACATGTTTGGAATGTAATCCCGTTCTTTAGTTGCAGCAAATTGGTCTGCTCGTATAAAGAGCAGGTGTGGGTATTTCGATCTGCAGCTATTGTGAGCCTACATACTTGTTGAGGGCAATGTGAATCCTTTTTAGTGCAGTGTCTGTTGCTGTGCCGTAGACCACCAATCCATAGTCAGTGGTAGAAAGGATGGAGCTGGAGACTGAGAGATGGAGGGCCTCTGGAGTGAGATACCTTTTATGCCTATAGAGTACACTCAGCTTGGTGTTCACTGCCTTTACCACTGTGTCGGTGTGTTGGTTGAAGGTGAGGGAGTCATCAGTGGTGACCCCCAGGTACTTGAAGGAGTGAACTTGTTCTAGCAGCTCACTGACTTTATTGGAGATGGTAAGGGGAGGGAGCTTCTTTTTGTGCTGTGGGCTGGCTGTGAGCATCACCTTGGTCTTTTTATAGTTTAATAGAAGTTTATGGCTACAGAACCAGTCTCCCAGCTTGTAGAAGGAAGCCTGCAGCTCGGAGTGGAGGGTGACTATTGATGAACTGCTGGTGAGAAGTACAGTATCGTCTGCATAAAGTATCAGTTTAGTGTCACAGGCTTCAGAAAGATTATTTAGGAAGAGGCTGAATAGTAAGGGCCCCAGTATTGACCCTGTGGGACCCCTAAAGATACCTTGTTGGAGCTAGATACTGTGTGCCCAATTTTTACACGTTGGCTTCTGTGTGTTAGGTGGTCCTTGAACCAGCAGACAACAGTGGTTGCAACCCCCAGGTTCTGTAGTCGAGTCAGGAGGAGAGAGTGATTGACAGTGTCAAAGGCTTTAGTGAGGTCTATGAAGACTGACCCCACCAGTTTTTCTTCGTCTACTGCCTTGTGCAAATAGTCAGTGTAGTCCAGCAAGGCAGTGGAGGTACTATGATTCTGCCTGAAACCATGCTGGTTGGGACATAATAGGTTGTATTTGTTGACGTCATCTGTGAGTTGGGTGGCCACAATCTTTTCCAAGGCTTTAGATAAGGGAGAGAGGATGGATATTGGCCTATAATTGGCGGTGCATGTCATATCACCGTTCTTGTGCACCGGTGTCATGAGAGCCTGTTTCCAGATCCCGGGGAATTGTGCAAGAGCCAGCGATTTGTTAAATAGTTTTGTAACTGACATGATGATGACATCCAGTGTTAGGGATAGGAGTTTCATATCAACTCCATCACTCCCCATTCTGGTCTTGCCTAGTATTTTTATATGTGTTTGTAAGCCTCCTTCACTGACACTTTTTTGAAGTAGAAGACAGGGGTTGAGCCCCCTTGAGGTGTGGCAGTTGGTTTGTTCCCCAGCAGGGAGCAGGTATTCAGGGGGGTAGCACTCCAGTCAGGTCAGTAAACGCTGTGTTGAGAGAATCCGTGATGTGCCGTGGGTCAGTAATTGTGGTGTTGTTGATGTTGAGCGAGCAGGGGATCTGTTTCTCATCCTTCCCAAGAAGGTTTTTGATGTTCTCCCAAAAACTCTTCTCATTGCCCCAAGTTTTATTAAGCTGCTCCTTGTGAAAGTTGGCCTTTGCTTGGCGGATAAGGTTGGTGCAGTGGTTTCTTGCAGCTCTATAGCATTGGAAGTTGTGTTTGCTGTGAGAGGACCTGGCTTTTTCCCAGAGGTTGTCCCTTTCCTTCATCTGGGCGAGGAGATCCTCTGTGATCCAGCCATTAACTTGACCCTGAATTTTTCTTTTCCTCAGTGGTGCAAAGATATCACAAATGTTGTTGAAGCCCTCTATAAAGTAACTTGGGGCCTGGTCAATATTAGGTGCATGATCGATAGGGGACCAGTCATGCTGGGAGAGGGCAGAGGAGAGTGCCCCAAGCTTGCCCTTCCCCAAGACCCTACTATTAATTATGATAGGTGGGGGCTTGCTCAATTTGTTTGACCACGTGAAAGTGACTGAGGAGTGATCACTTAAGGTGTCAGGCAGGTATCTTTTGTTACCCCAAGTTCAGAATAAGGGAATAATTGTACCCCTTTTTAAAAAAGGAGACAAACAGGACCCGAAATGTTACCGTCCTATAACTTTGTTGCCTGTAACACAGAAAATATACTCCAGACTGATTTTAGAAAGGTTGCTCACTTGGGTAGAAGAAAATGAGTGTATACCAAAATTCCAGTGTGGATTTAGGAAAGAATGTAGAACTATGGACTTGATGTTCACATTCAACCACCTAATTGATAATTATATGAGGAACAAAAAAATGGCTTTGTATGTTGGCTTCATAGATATTAAATCAGCATTTGATCAAGTAAATAGATGCAAATTCTAGGATATCTTGGTCAGTTTGAAAATTGACCAACATTTACTGGCTATCTTAAAATTGCTGCATACAAATACCACAGCAAATATTAGGTATGGTCGAGATGGGGCATTGTCTATGGAAATTAAAATCTCTCATAGTGTGAAACAAGGATGCCTGTTGGCACCACTTCTATTTAATTTATATATAGAAACATTGATTAGTATCATTAAGCTGATTGATACCTTTGCACCTAAGATAAATAATGTGTTAATTCAAATACTTTTATACACAGATGATGCGATAGTGATTTCACAAATGCCTTTAGGATTACAAAGAGCAATATTAAATATTATGGAGTTGTTGAAGTTCCTAGATTTGGAACTGAACGTGAGTAAATCAAAAATCATGGTGCTTGGACAAAAGAATGGGAATGGTGGTAAAAACTTTGTAATATGAAATAGTAAAATTGAGGTAGTAACAGAGTATAGATACTTGGGGGTAATTATTGATAAGAAAGCATCCTGGATACAGCACTTAACTGAGATCAAGTCCAATGCATATAAACCTATGGTACAATTAGAAGTTTTGCTCATAAATTTGCAGATAATTCATTTGCAGCTTTAAAGAAAACATTTGATACTAAGAGTATATGCCAGCTGCTTTATGGGAGCGAAATATGGGAGCTTTATATGGACAAACAGAATGTAGAGGTGATACAGAACTCATTTTTGAGAACAACTTTGAATTTACCTAGAGATTATCCTCTTAGTTTTATAGAGTAGAAACAGGGACACTACCCTTAAAAACAAATATTTTGATCCATGCCACAACATGGCTAGGTAAAATACTAAAAATGAAGGAGGATAGGCTTCCAAAGATGTGCAGCAGTGACTTTATAAATAAATGTGCAGATTGGTTAAATATTGGTTGGTTTGTGAGGTTGAATGAGGTGTTGTCAAAGGCTGGCTTTGTGGAAATTTGGAATGGCAATGTGGTTAATAATATTGACTCATTTGTGAATGAGGTAATTGCAAGGCTAAAAGATATTGGAATGCAAGAAGATATAGGTAGAATCCATGCAATTTACACGTTGGGGCTATACTCTAGTATTAAAATAAATTGGGGGTACTGAGAGGTACCTAACAAAATGCGAACATTTTAATCATAGGAATTTGCTGTGTATGATAAGATTGGCCAGCTTGGGCAACACATTTTTCAACTTACATAACAAACTTTACGGTATGAGTATAGAAAAATGTAAATGTGTTACCAAAAAGGATTTAGAAATTGTACATGTATTATCTGAATGTTTAATATGGCAAGAAAAAAGATAGAAATTGCTTGATCTATTAATTGATCGACAGGGTGATGATTTTATCAAGATACTGTTAAGCTTGAATGATATTAAGTATATGTATGGGTTAACAAGATTTTTTTTACACTAAAACTTGATTTAAGTGCAATAAGATTTATATTTTATGTACATTGTCTGATACTCAAGAAGTCTCTGTGTTTATATTTATATTGTGACTTTTGGATGTAACAAACGTGTGTTTTATATAATTCTTTTAATCAATAAAAGAATCTGAATCTATCCCAATTGGGGACATGGTGCTGCTTGAACTTGAGCTATTCTTCCTCCCACTGGTCCAAGAAGAAGCGGTACCACTCAGGGTCGCCCTCTGGAATGACTGCACAGAGGTCATCCATAGCAGGGGATGGTAGGCCAACTCCGACTCCTCCATGGTTTCCTGCAGCCTCGATCCTCTGCTCTGGAGCCCCTCCCCACCCTCGGGGGGGTCATCCGGTGAGCAGTTTCATCACTGGGCCACTGTTATGGAGCAGTGGGTTCGGCGGTTGTCCTGAATGCCCTTGCCAGCGGACTCCATCCCGGGGCCTTTGGACCTAGGTGCCGTTGATCCGTGGTCAAGGCAGTTGGGTCAGCTTGATTGTGCGGCACCTTCTTTGGTGCCATCAACGCCGCTCCCTCGTTCCATTCCCCCCTCACATGGCTGCGGTGCAGGGGCTGGCACAGGTACTGCATTCTCCCCCTACTCCCCTTCTCACTGTCAGATCTCTGGTGGTGTTGCAGCCTTCGGGAGTCCCAGTGTCGGAGTTGGGGACTCCAGGTGCTCATCCGGCACCAGCTGCGGTGCCACGTGCAGTGCCATTGCTGGTGCAGCGCTGAGTCAGTTGCTGGGGTTCTCGGCTCCAATTCCAGGGTGGCACTTTCGGCACTTCCTCTTTCTTTTCCTTTCTTTGCTGACCCTTTTGGGGTAGAGGGGGACTTTGATGAGTCTGATCCTGATCTATACCTGACAGATGAAGTGGCTGAAAACTCCTTTTATGGCCTAGAGAGTAATCCATCTACTTTAGCTGAACTTGTGGTCGAAGATCTTTCCTTTTAAGTCTCTGCTGAAGAATATGAATTCCACCCTGGCTCTACAGATGTCTGCGGTGGATCCTGGGAAGCTTTTGTGCCTGCAATAACTGCATGTTCCAGAAATTCCTGTAGACCTGACCACCAATGCAACCCTCTTTTGAGGCTCTTTCACAAGTGGTGTGGGACAGACCAGCACTTATTCCTTCTGTTGCTAAGTCAATAGATAGGAAGTACGTTCTCCCTAAAGACAGGCCAATCCCTGCTTCTCAGCTCTTCGCGGTTGCCCTAGTGGTTCTGGCGGAGAACAACAAAGCCGTGCTCCTTCAGGAATATATAGCCTGTCCGGTGAATAAAGTGTCCCATAAAATCAACACTCTGGGGAAACAAATGTTTGATGCAGTAACCCTGGGCATGCGCATAGCTAGCTACTAGGGCCATTTCTCTCAGTATGAGTATACCCTCTGACATTCGCTCAGGGCAATGGTTGAGAGCCTCCCAGAGTCAAACACTAACATGGAGCTCCTGAAGACCATTAGCAGGGGCATAGAATCCAACAATAAGCCACTGAAAGCTGCTATGGATGCCTTTGATACTGCCTCTAGAGCAGTGGTGGCCGGGATTTGTACCCGGTGACATTCTTGGCTAAGGACTTCAGGCTTCACGAATAATGTTCCTCAGAGAGTCATGAATTTTCCCTTAGATGGTGTTTATCTGTTTGGCCCACAAGTGAGGCAGGCACTGGAGGCCACTCAGAAAATCAGGACTGCCATTAAGACTGACAGACTAGCTCCTGCTGCCCCTCAGAGGGGCAGAAATCGCCGACAGTTTCATAGCAGGCAGTCCTTTCGAGGTAAAGGCCAAGGAACTTTTAATAAGAACCAAACCCCTCAGCTGCAAAAGAAAACACAGCAGAAGGCACAGGCCCGGAAGGCGCCCAGTGCCACCATCTGAAGAGCTGGCACATGTCCCACCTCAGCTACTCGAGGTGGACACATCTTCAGCAATGTGAGGTTGTCTGACTCAGTTTTATGACCAGTGGAAATCCATCACAATGGACAAATGGATCCTCAGGATTATTTGAGAGGGATACTCTCTCAGTTTCACAGAAACTCCCCCGCATCTTCCACCCAAGTGGCAGCCTAAGCTGTCTGCCACTCAGTCAGACCTCCTTGCTTCTGAAATTCAGTGCCTTCTGAAAAACAGGCCAGTAGAAGTGGTTCTGCTGGCAGAATGGAACACAGGGTTGTACTTCCATTATGTCCTAGTTCCAAAGAAAACAGGCAGCATGCACCCTATTCTCGATCCAAGGAAGTTAAACAAATATCTATTCAAAGAAAAGTTCAGGATGATCTCTCTGGGAACTTTACTACCTCTCATTCATCAGTACGACTGGTTGACAGCCCCAGACATGCAGGATGCCTACCAGCATGTTCCAGTGCACCCAAGCCACCACAAGTGCCTCCGCTTTGTGGCTCTGAGTCAGCACTACCAGTTCAGAGTCCTGCCTTTTGGACTCTCTTCAGTGCCACGAGTCTTAATGAAATGTTTCACAGTACTCGCAGCACATCTCGGAAAACTCAGCATTCAAGTGTACCCATACCTGAAAGATTGGCTCCTAATGGGCTCATCCAGACAGGAAACACAGGAATTGGTTTCCACAACTTCCAAGTTCCTCACATCCATGGGGGTGCTACTGAACCTGGAAAAATCATAGCTTCAGCCCTCCCAACAACTTCTCTTTATAAGGACCCTTCTAGACACCTCCAGAGCAAGGGCATTTCTTCCAGAGAACAGGAGGAACAACAATCTCCAGATGGCTTGCTTTATCAAAGAGGACAACTCAGTTTGATCTCTCTTGAGGCAGTGGATGCTAGGTCTCATGGCATCGTCCATATTCACAGTGCCCCCAGCCCGCCTACACATGATAACCACACAGTGGATGCTCAGCACTCAGTGGTCTCCAACCACGCACGTGCAACCCTTCCACATCAAGGTGACAGAGCCTCTAACAAGATCACTCACTTGGTGAACTCAGGAGGACAATCTTCTCCAAGGTTTTCCCTTTGCCCCACTGGAAACACAGATCACCATCACCATGGCTGCATCTCTGACTGGTTGGGGAGCTCACTGTCAGGACCTCCACACCCGGGGTTTGTGGAGTTGGGAGGAGTCACATCTTCACATAAATGTCTTGGAGATGAGAGTTGTTCTGTATGCTGTCCAAGCCCTGAAGGATGTCCTCTGTCACAAAGTAATAGTCCTTCAGATGGACAACAAGGCTGTGATGTACTACATCAACAAGCAGGGTAAGGCACACTCATACCCTCTGTGCAGAGAAGCCATAAGAGTGTGGGAGTGGTGCCTCAAGCATGAGGCCCTGATCCAGGCAGTCTACTGCTGGGAATCCAGAATGATCTGGCAGATCGCCTCAGCAGAACAGAGGCGGATCCACACGAGTGGTCACTCGACTCAAGCATCGTACAGTTGCTATTCGAAGAGTGGGACACTGCAGACCTTGACCTTTTTGTGTCCCCACTCAATGCAAAACTGCCTCTATTCTGCTCCAGAAATCCAGAACCTGGCACTTTCTGTCAGGATGCATTCAGACTGCAGTGGACAAGATGCTTTCTATACGCATTGCCTCCTCTTCTATTAATTCAGAGGGTGCTGCTCAAATTGGAGGCACAGGGGGACATGATTCTCATTGCCCCATACTGGCCTCATCAGATATGGTTTCTGTTAATCAACAGATTGTCGGAGGTCCCTCTGAGGCAACTCCCCCTACAAATGGACCTCCTAACACAGGGACCTGTGGTCCATCCCAACCTGCGATCCCTTCATCCTCATGCCTGACTCCTGAGGAGATAGAAGTGGGTAGGTTTAACGCCTCTCAAAGAATCTCAGAAATCATCTTAGCTGCATGTAAGCCATCTACTAGGAAGACTTACAGAGTGAAGTGGAAACGATTTTCCATTTGGTGCTCAAAGTCCACCCTGGACCTCTGTTTGCCCATGAAGTAAAGTGTTGGAGTACCTACAAGACCTGTCAAATGCAGGACTGCAATATTCGACAGTAAAGGTACAGCTCTGCGTGATTTCTGCCTACCATGAGCCAGTGCAGAATATGTTGCTGGCTCCATTGCCACTAGTCAAGAGATTCCTTAAAAGCATCCTACACACTAGGCCCCCAGTCAGGAGACCGGTGGCCACGTAGGATATCAATCTCATCCTAGACATGCTCACCCATAAGCCCTTTGAGCCTCTAGCAATCTGCAACTTGAAGTTTCTGACCTGGAAGGCAGCCTTCCTAGTGGTCATTGCCTCCACTAACAGGGTCTCTGAAATACATGCCTTGGTCACAGACTCCCCCCCCCCCCACACACACACGGTATTTCATAAGGACAAGGTGGTTCTCAGAACTCACACTAAATTCTTGTCTAAGGAGGTCTCAGAATGTCACCTTAACCAACCGTAGGTCCTTCCGACCTATTTTGCCAATTTCCAGAATGAAGAGTAACGCACCCTTCACACCCTGGATGTCAAGAGGGTTTTGCGATTCTACATTGAAAGAGATTCGCAAATCCAAACAACTCTTTGTGTCATTCAGCATGACCTGGCTGATCAGCCTGTAGCCACCAGATACATTTCAGCATGGTTAGTAGCATGCCTTCGCCATTGCTTCTCAATGGCAAAGGTCAAGCTGGAAGGCTGGGTGTACGCCCCACTCTAACAGAGTGGTCGTGGCATCCCTGGCAGAGATTTGGAACATGCCCATCACAGACATTTGCAACGTGGCCACTTGGAGCTCTGTGCACACTTTTGTGAAACACTACGCCCCAGATGTACATGCCAGACAGCACCCTTCTTTTGGCTGGACAATCCTTAATGGACTTCTGTCCTGAGTGAGCTCCTTTTTCCTGCCGCCCTGCTTGGGCGATTGATTTCAGCTCGGTACTCTCCCATTAGTGTGAATAAGTGGTAGATACTTTTAGTCCAGGAAAATATGAAATTTATGTACCTACCGTAATTCTTGATCTTCTTGGATGAAGTCTCCACCACTCATTCACACGCCCACCTACCATCCCCCGAGCTCACTCATCCTGTTTCTGGTCTTCACTCCCTCATTGGCTGGGCTGTGAAGACACTGTTGAGTTGACCCTTCTTACATGGGTCATACAGACTATTTTATGTCCGGGTTAGGTTAGTTTCCTAGATTAGTTTACGCTGCACCTCCTCGGTCAAAAAGGTACTGAGGCGGTTGGAGGGTCAACACTGAGATACCCTATACAGAGCACGAGCCATCCTTGCAGCACCGCACATGCGTGATCCTATGTCAGCGCTGGCCCTCCTGAAGATTTTGGGCTCCCTCTGGGTCCTAGAACCTCCAATGTAATCCCATTAGTGTGAATGAGTGGTGAAGACTTTGTCCAAGAAGGTCAAGAATTATGGTAGGTACGTAATTTCTATTTTTGCCCCCCCCCCGTGCCTCCACCCTCTGGTTTCAGCACCTCCTCTCCATCAGCGTCCTCCTCAGAGAACAATGAATAATCCCTTTACTTGTCCTTGGCTTCTGAGTACACTATGTACCAGAGATCCCTGGCTGACATTCTTGATGCACCAGAAGCTGGCTATCTGGTATCCTTGCCATTCGGACTCCTCGGAGCTTTCAGTGATAGCTCTGCAGTCATTCTTCCTTGGCCTAGAGCCTTTGAGGATGCACTAAGAACAGCATGGAGATGTCCCTTCTCTTGTTCTCCAGCCCACAGGGACCTCATGCTATGGTATTGTATACCTTGGGATCTACAGTGTCTCACCCCTTTTCAGGACTGAAGGTCTTGCAGACCCCAACAGGGCTGAAACACCCAACACATGACATGACCTCCTGAGGCTGACTGTCCAAACGGATGCCTTGGGCAGGTGTCTGTGGCTGCAGATAGGTCATCTCCTAGCTGCAGTGCCTAAATGTTGGTCTGGCAAGCCATTTGCCTTTCTGCTAGAGGCCTGGAGGTAGCAAGGCATCATCCAAGGACATCATACAAGTCCAGTGAGTTGGCCTCCTGGCTTGTGGGAACTGTCGCCTGCCTCAGGTGGGCGGCAAGACGTTGCCATTTCCAGGCTGGCACCTTTGACCTAGCATAAGGTGCAAAATTCACATATCTAAGGTGCTCACTTCTTCTCCTGTAGGGTCAGGTGAGAGCTGTCAGGGCACCCTCTCATTCCTATGCCTTAGGAGCATCCTCCTGACCCATCTCTGATCCCACCAAACCCATAATGAGCCCCAGCCCTCAAGTGTTCTCCCCCATGGTGAGGGCTGAGGGATTTTGTTTCTTCAGGGTGAGTCAGCTCCTCCCTTTTAGAAAAAGGAAGCTTGGTACTTGGACCCATCAGTGGTGAAAATAGATTGATTTCTAGAAGATATGAAAATTATATATGAATCATAATTGTTGATATTCTGGAATATCTTAACCATTGATTACCATGTCCTGCCCATCATCCCCACTCAGACAGAGCCAGGGCCTCTGGGCAGCTTACCCTGCTGGTGCTGGCAGCATCATAGTGGGTGCTGAATGTTTCCCCGGAGCAACCCCCCTTGGGGTCTCTGACTTACTTTGTGATCTTCCAAGAATCAATCTTCACCATTGATTCCCACTTGTGGATCTGCGCCAGAGGCACTAGAACACCTCAGGAGCCAGAATTTTTCTTAAAGCTGCTAATGCAACATGCACTACACATGCCTGTGTTGTCACATGTCGATGGGCATGCCCACTGGTATGCAGCAGCACTAGCCCCCAACTGCCTCAGTTCCTTTTTTCCTCTTCTGTTGAGTGCACATCAGTAATGATTTTGTTCTCTTCAGGAGTCAGAACTTCCTTGTCTGTATGACAACAGTGTTCAGTTTATCAGTTTTAGTGTATGGATTATTAGTTTGTTATTTTTCTGTTAGTTTAGTATTAACACAACATTTTTAAAGTTCCTCACAGCCCTACCTCGCGCTAACCATCAATGACCATGGAAGAAAGTAGGGAGCCTGAAAAGGCAGGTTGCTTAGTTTGTAGTTTGTGTTTCACATAGGCAGAGCCAGTTTGCAAAGGTTTTAGGGTTGAATTTACAGGTGTACGATATGGTCAGACTACAATTACAATTTGCTGAATACAGGTAAGACAATAACTTATCAGTTGACAAGGTAAAGTGATACTGGAACATGGGTTCAATACAGCAAGGTTACAATTATAGCAAAGCTACAGTTATAATTCAGTGAATACAGGTAAGACAGTATTTATTTTTATTTATTTATTTTATTTTTGACTTTGATAACCTGGTGAGTGCACTGATCCCAGGGACCATTTTCAGGCACGACCCAGGCGCAGGGAGACAGTGAATACAAGGTAACAGTAATGCACATGAAACAGATAGATACAAGCAACAATAGTAAGCACAATGTACAGGCATGCTGCATAAGTCCATTGAGAAGAGTGAATGCAAGGTTCCAATATGGGACATGAGATTTGATACAAAACAACAATCGTAAGCACAGTGTACAAAGTATGATACATAGTCCAGTGAGTATGTAATACACAGAATATACAGTGAAAAATATATACAATAATACACACAATACAATGTAATACACAGAATATACAGTAAAAAATATATACAATATGTACAGGCAAGGAAGTCACGTATACCGTGAAAATACAATATAACAAGGCAAGGAGGTAACAGTTGTAGGCTGGGGTGTAGACTAGCATGGGTAGGTGGGTAACACCTGGGAACAGCGGCAGGAAGAATTTGCCAGGAGCCAGATTTTGAGGCAGGACTTGAAACTGGAGTGAGTGTTGATGGAACGGAGTTCGGTGTCAGTTTGTTCCACTGCAAGGGGGCAGCTGCAGACCAAGCTCTGCTACCCATGTTGGTGGATACCCTAGGAACAGCTAGAGTATCATTAGAGTGGAGGTTGTGGTGGAGAGTTCAGGTTTTCAGGAGGACAGTTAGGGGATTCTTGAACCATGTGGATGACGTCCACCATGCAGCAGATGGCTAGGTCGAAGTGACCTTGCAGCAGTAGCCATCCAAGGGTATTATAGAGGGTGCAGTGGTGGGTGGAGAACGGGGCCAATAAAGCAAAGCGACAGGCACTGTTGTAGGCAATGGAGAGTTTAGCCATGACAGTAGCAAAGGTCTTGGCATAAATAGGAGAACAGTAGTCAAGAATCGGGCGAAGATTACCTTGGACAATGGCTAGTCTGGTTTCAGGGGTGAGGTATTGCCTGAATCTATAGGTAGCACCTAACTTCTGATGGAACCTTCTGACAAGGGAATTTGCATGGTCAGCGAAGGTGAGGGAGGAGTGGACAGTACACCTAAGTATTTGTAGGTGTCAACGTCCTCTAGAACTGGGCTGTCTGGGGTGGGATTGCATAAGGGGGTGTGGTTTTTAGTTTTGGCAAGGAAGGGCTTTGAGCCGAACAGCATGGATTTAGTTTTTTTGGCATTTACTAAGAGGAGGTTTTTTGAGAACCAGCTGTAGGCTGCAGCGTAGTTGTGTGAGAGAACAGAGGAGATTGCAGCCATGGATTTGTCACTGTGGAAGAGGACAAGGTCATCGGCAGACAGGAGAGAGTGACAGTTGAGGGAAGCGAGCTGACAAATAAGGAGAAAAGGAGGGGACCCAGGATTGAGCCTTGAGGGACCCCCACAGAAACAGGCAGTGTGGGGGAGCAGGTTTGGCCAATACAAATGAATTGCGAGCGGCCAGTTAGGTAGTTAGTGAACCAGTTTGTGACTTTCTGAGAACAACCAAGGAGGCTAAGCTTGGAGGTAAGGAGAGCATGGTTAACCATGTCAAAAGCCTTAGCGAGGTCGACGAAAACTGCCCCTGTTGGCTTTACCATTATCCATGTTAGAGAGGATGTGGTCAGTCAGAAGGGCAAGGGCAGTGGCAGTGGAATGATACTTGTGAAAGCCATGCTGTTGGTTGCATAGGAGGGTGTGTTTACCTATATACTCAGTGAGTTGATTGTGGATCACTCTCTCGAGTAGTTTACTAAGATGAGGGAGGATGGATATCGGATGGTAATTATCAGAGGATTTGGGGTCATCAGATTTAAGAATGGGGATAACCTTAACTATCTTCCATGGGTCAGGTGTGGAGGAGCTGGAAAGAGCAAGGTTAAAGATGAAGGTGAGTGGCTTGGCAATCGTCGGAGAGATCAGCTTGAGGAAGACTGGCGATAGGTCATCAGATCCGGAGAAGCCGTGGTTAGGTAGACTTTTAAGTAGCTTAACTGTGTCATGTATGGAGAGGGCTTTAAAATAGAATGGGGGTGTTTGTGGGTGATTGGCAGAGCTGGAGGAGGATGGCAATGGATCCGGTATTAGGGTTGGGCTTTGTGGTTGGACAGGTGACAGTTTATTTAGGTACATGGATAAGTTGGTGAACTTACAATTGAAGACACTGGCCACATCGTGAGGGTCGGTAAGCAGCCTGTCCTGGGAGTTGAGATGTGGTGTAGCATTGCTGGAGTGGGGGTTTAGGAGGGAGCTAATTGAATCCCAGAATTTTCTAGGGTCCCCAAGGTTGGCCTGTTGCAGATTGCGAAAGTGGGTCTGTTTCAAAGATTTGGCCTGTTTACATTTGTTCCTCATGCGCCTGTAAGCATCCTAGAGGGCAGGAGAGGGGGTTGCTTTGAAAGTGGACCAGGCATGATCTCTGGCCTTCATAAGGGTTAGGAGGTCTTTTGTGACCCAGCGTGAGCACCCGCCTCTGTCCTTTTTGGTAGGAACAGGGAAAACGCAGTCCTGGAGGGTTAGTAGAGTCTGGGTAAATGTGGAAACCGCCGTGGCAGCGTCAGATAGGGAAAAAAAAGCACTGACCAGTCCAAGGACCGTGCCTCCTCGAGGAGATTTGTGGTGTCTAGGCAGCTGAAATTCTTGAGAGATAGGTATTTGGGTGGGGGGCGCTTTAGTTTGGAAGACCAGAGAAGATAGATTGGCGACTGATTGCTTATAGAGTCAGCCATGGTTCCAGTGTGTAATGCTTGGTCCTCCCTGTTTATGAGGATCCAGTCCAGTGGAGTCTGGGTGGCCAGACGTGGATTAAGTCTGGTGGTCAGAGTAATCGCCTGCACCAGCTTGTGCTGCTTTAACAGGGATACATTGTCAGGCAGGTGGAAACTCAGCCAGTTTAGATTAAAGTTGCTGAGAAGGATAGATTCCCTATGGGGAGTTAGAGAGCTCAGGCCTTGGAGGAGGCTGGTGGGTCCAACAGTTCCAGTTGCAGTGGGGTTGTAGCAGCAGCCAATACAGAGTTTCTTGCAGGATCCCAGGGTCAATTCGGAGTAGCCATTCACTAGGGGAGGAAGGGTCAGAGTGTAGGATGATGCCAGCTGAGAGGGGTTCCCTTAAGAGCAGTGCCATACCACCACCTTTTTTCCTGCCTGGCCTGTCAAGGCATAGGTAGGAGTAGTCAGGTAGCTGGAAGGTGTTTTCAGTGAGGTTTGGCTTTAGCCATGTTTCTTCGTGTCCCAGAATATGGGGCTTGTGGAGCGCAGTCCATGCCTCAAGGTCAGTGAATTTCGACGGAAGGCTGCAGATATTGATATGTGTGATTTTAAGACTGGGGTGTTAGTCCAGATGCTGGAGGAGGGGGTTAAGGTGGGAGTTTTTTGGGCCAGGGTCACACTCAGTGTCCCCTGCAAGGGAGAGTTGTGATAGTAGGAGAATATATGGGCAGGAGAGAATAGTAGGAGACCAGGAGAGGTTAACCAGGTAGTGGCCAAGGAGGCGATGTTCCCCTTTAGTGAGGAACATGAGAGAGATGCACCCCAGGGTGGACTTTTCCCTAGTAAAGAGTGAAGAGGGTTGAGACGGGGGGAGAGAGGTATGTTGGTTGTGGGCCAGCACTGTAGTACAGAAGTTGGTCAGTACCAGCGCAGCAGTTAGGGACATGGCCCATAATATAGGCAGTGACAGCTTCATCTTTCCGTGAGCGAGTGGGTAACAGAATGGAAGTAGTAGTAGAGATTTAGCAAGGTCAGCCTTAGCAAGGGAGAGAAGAGGAAATCAGAATATGGACATAGGAAGCAAGAGAGAAGGGAAATTAGAGAAGTCAGCCTTATGAAGGGGGAGAGGAGGGTGTGGTGTGGTAAGGGGCAAAGGGACTGCTAGGACAGAAAAGGAGTTGCTGCCAGAAATATAGTCCTAATGGAAAGCAGGACCGCACTCTTGGAGGTGTTCTACAGCTTTAAATTTGTATGGGGCGAGATGGCCAAATGGAGGAGGGGCACAGAAAGGGAGTGGTTTTGGTGTATTTAATAAATCGTGGGGAGGGGTGGGCGAGGGGCGCAAAAATTCACAGTAAGAATCACAGTTTAACTTTGGTATTTAGTACACATATTTAGTAGTGAGACTAAGGCTACACAGACTACAAAATTTGTGCATGGGCTAGAACTGCATATCTCTATACCAGAGCCAGGGAAATAATTTGAACTTGGCAGCACAGTCCAGGGAAAGCAGCCATGCTGGATTCCAGAGCTAGCCACTCAGGGAGTTCACCGAGATGGTGAGCGGCCAATGAGGTCACTACAGTAGGATGGCACCAGAATTTTGAAATAGTCCAAAATCTTCATTGCAACAGCAGCAGAGGGCTGAAGATATGGCTTCAGCAATTACCTGCGTTTGGAGAGTGGCGGGCAGGTGACAGCAGGCGGGCTCCCGGTCTTGCCGCAGTAGTCGGCGAGCAGCTCAAATTTAAAGGCAGCCGCGAGGATGCGGTGCTTACCTGAGTGGGCAGGAAGCCTGTGCTTGGAAAGCGGTGGGCGGGTGGCAGCAGGAGGGCTTCCGGTCTCACCGCATTAGTCAGCGGGCAGCTCAAATATAAAGGCAGCCGCGAGGATGCGGTGTAGGCAATTGGTCAGGTGCAGTGATATTAGAACTTGAGTTGCATTTGGCATTGCAGTACAAGGAAGTACTGCATAATATAAAACATATGAAGGTACACTGGCAGTCAAAGGTAGCAGTTGCATGTCCCCAGTGGGACAAGTGAGAAGAACAATTTGGATTTAAACAGCTCAATGGAGCAGTCAATTTTTAGGGAGTCAGGCAAGTTGTTCCAATGCTTCGCAAAATAGCAGGAAGAGCAAGACTGGCCGAGGGAGGTTCTTTTTCATGGAAGCAGCAGTGTGTGTCTCTCCACAGCTCTAGTGGAATACTTGATCCTACTTTGGTGGGGCTCTTGCAGCAGGTAACACTTTTAGGACTGAAGCCAGCAGGCACCAGGAGCCCACAGAAAACTTCAAGCTAGCAGTTTCCAGTGGGAGACCCCCCCTCGATTTCGGCCCGCCCCCGACATCACATGTGGTATAAAACGGGTGGCTCCCCAGCCCATCCCCAGTTCTTTTCCCGCTGTCAACCGTGCAAGCCAGACCTCCGCAGTCTCCTTCAGCTTGTCGACTGCCATTTTTACCGCCCTAACCCAAAACTAGTGATTTCTACGATTTCTTGCATATCGCCTTCTTCTCCATACTCTTCAATCGAGAGGCGGCAATCCAAGTATGCATGCAGCAAGCAGATTCCCCATAAGGATGGCCATTCAGCCTTCCTTTTCTGCCTAGGCCTGGAGCACAACATTGAGGCCTACCAGCATTGCCAAGATTTTAACCAATGCACCAGGCTCCGCCGCCAGAAGACCCTCGAAGCCTTCCTGCTTTCTAAGAAGCTATGTGAAATGGAGAAGGAGCTTCACCACAAGAGTTCTTCATCCTCTCTGGCCTCCACATCATCTTCTTCTCATAAAGAGAAGAAATCGAGCGGCAAGCACAAGCACCAGGAAAAACATAAGGAGAGATTCCGGGCAAAAGACTGCTCATGGTCCTCAATGAAGTCGGCAACCATTTCAGGCTCGTCCCCCCACGGGGGATCGACCTCCATCACCAGAGATGCCCTTTCTCCCTCTGAGCTCTGGTGACCAAACCTCCCTCCCTTATCTCTGTAGAGGGAGAAGGTTCTTCGGAGCACGGGAAGTCTTCCCCCACCTCTCAGCCACTCAAGCTTAGGCCTATTGTTCCTGTGGGCTCTAAGCTGAGTGGTTTGGCCAGTGGCTCTTCGGGCAGCAGGCCTTTGCCTGTCGCCCTCCCAGCCAGGGTGTCCACCGAGTTTGCCCTGATATCAGGGGCCAACACTTCCAGGCGACATCTGGGACTGTTGCCCTCCTCCGGGAAAGAGGGGTGTCCGTCCCGCTCAGGAGTTAGTTGTCCTGTTCAGGCGACTACACCCAGGTGAGTCTCTGGCCCAACCTCAGCCTACTCCAGTCCCACCGATGCCGGCTTCCCCAACGCCTCCTTGGGTGACCCCATCGCCAGATACTCTGATGTCACTGGCAGGGCCTGACACCCATCCTTAGCCAATGCCCGAAAATCAGACGCTGGGCCCAGCTCATCTGGCACCAGATGGCACTGTCCCTCTGGGTCAGATGCCAGGTAACCCGGATCAGCCTACACTGACGCCTGAGTTACCTCGACCAGAAGAGGGAGCCATCTAAGCCTAACCCCCTGATGCCGGACACACCAGCCTTTCCACAGCATCCACTGCAGGGCCTAAACAGGACCTCCTTGTGAATGAGCTTGCTCAATGGAGTTTTCCTGCAATAAACTTGAACTTGAACTTGAACTAAACAAGCTTTTTGTGGCCTGGTGGGCCTATTTTAAAGATAAAGAGGCACCCAGGGCACCTCCTCAGCCAAGCCCCACAGGGGCCACCTCCAGAACCAGTATGTCCACCTACTCCCCCTCCCAGGGGGATTACCCCAATGCTGGATGGGGGGTGATACCCCTCTCCTAAAAGTCAGCTGCAGAAGCACCCACGTTCATCCTCCTCTTCCCCAGGTTCGACGGACTTGGACTGGTATTCCTCCTCCTCTTCTTCTTCCAGCCAAGGGGGCTCTGACCTGCCGTCAGAGCCCAAGGGAGGCAAATATGCACCGCGTTTCCCACCTGACGACCCAACATTTATGGATGTTTTATGTCACATCCAACAACTGAACGACTGGGACACAGAAGAGTTGGACCCAGAGCGAATGCGACTGGCCATCTTTCTTAGGGAAAAGAACATCTTGCCTATGGTTGTCCCTCCTGTGGTTGAGTCCAATTAGGACATTAACAAAATTGCTTGGAAGCGTCACTTTTCTATGCCAGTAGTGTCTTAAGAAATCTGACTGGCTGTATACCATACCCAGGGAAGACCCTTTTTATGGGGAACAACCAGAGGCGGACTCATTCATGATTAAGACTCAAAGCAGTTTGACTTTCTGATCAGGAAGGTGCACTCATCAGCCACGTCTGCCATATGATTCCCAAACTTCCTTGCCCACATGATTCAACACCAGAAGCCTTGTGGGACAAGGCATTGGAAGTTGCCCAAGCCATGCCAGATTACCCAGGGTGGCCAGAGCTGATGGCTATCCTGAAGTCAGGCTCAGACATCAGTAATCAGATCCTCAGGGCATCCTATGATACCATCAACTCAGCGGGCAGGGCCATGGACTCAGCGGGTAGGGCCGCTGCTTCTGCAGTTTGTATCTGTTGGTATTCCTGGCTGAGGGTATCCGGGTTCGCCGCAAACATCCAATCCAAGATTATGGATGCCCTCTTTAGAGGGCCAGTCCTGTTCAATGAGAATTCACAGAATATCATCATGCGTTTACAGGAATCTGGGAAAGCCATTCGTTCATAGGTTCATAGGTTGTTACGAGTTCAGGAGACCATAGGCCTATAAGAAACTTGGCACCTATATAAGGTGGAAGGAAATTAAGTTATTTAATACATTGAATTTTTTATGTCCCATAAAACAGTCGAGCTTATTTTTAATTAATAGCATATTTTCACTGTTAACCACATCTGAAGGTAATGCATTCCAGGCTGGGATAACTTTGACTACACCAGTCGTTACGTCTGTTAGTCCTATTAACAGTACCCTGAAGTTTTAAATTATGGGTTCTAGTTGAGAAAGTACCAGTATATCTTACTATCCCAAGGGTTTCCATTAAATAATAATCATTTATGGCTTTATAGGTCAGACAGAGTTCTCCCCTAGTTTGCCTATATTGTAATGAGTATAGTCCTAAATACTCAAGTCTCTGTTCATAATTAAGGTGTTGTACATTCTTGATTTTTTTTTGGTGATCCTTCTTTGAACCCCCTCCACAAGTTTTTTTTACTTCTGATTGTTGTTGGAGCACACAGTGGTGAACAGTAATCAAGATGAGGACGCACCAAGCTAGAGTAAAGAGGGATTATAACCTTAGGGTCCCTACTTTTAATGTTTTTCAGGATACAGCCAATAATTCTCTGGCATTTTTCAACAGTTCTATTATGAGTTTCGAAGGTTGATTTGTGGTTTATTACCACTCCCAGGTCCTTCTCATTATTTGTTTCTTGTAGGGGTATATTGTTGATCTTCCTGGACATAAGTCTCCACCACTCATTCACACTAGTGGGATTGGCGCCGGAGGCACTAAGACCCATCGGGAGCAAACTTTTTGCTGGAGGGTCGGCGCGAGAGACGGCGCCGCGAGACACGGCGCCGCGAGCAGCGGCTCGAGCGGTAATGACCATCTCGGCGACGACCCTCCAACCGCCTCAGTTCCTTTTTTCCCGCCGTCGAGTGCGCTTCAGTGACGACGTCGCTCGCCTGTCGGGAGTCAAACTTCAAACTAGCGCATAGTTTTCAGTTTGTTTTTTTGTAACATTATCACGATAGTAGTATCGCTTAGTTTTATTCTATTTTTCGTAAAATTTTTCTAATATTTAAATTTAACTTACTTGAAGAAGTCTCGGCCTACTGGACGGAGTCGACCATGAGCAGGTCAGGTGACGGTAGGGAGACTTCGTATGAAAGCTGTTCAGTCAGCCGGGCTGGGTCCGGTCAGCCTCCTTCTCCTCAGCGGGGTTCCGACTACGGTCAGTCCGATGCCGGGGATGGGCGTCCCCGCCCGGCATAAAAATAACCGGTGCATTCTCGGCGCCGTTGGCCTCGACGTCTTCTTCGCCCACAGGTCAAAAAGAGAAGGCATCACCGAGGTCGCCTCTGGTATATCTCGCGTCGACGGTCGGTTATCGCTAGTTGCCGGTCTCCTTCTTCGGAGTCGCCAGCCCGATAACGCTGCCCGACATCGGAGCCCCTCCCTATAGGTAGGGCTCCAGATGAGCAGTTTCATCAGTGGGCGCTCTTATGGAGCGATGGGCTCGGAGGTTGGTTCTTCTGCCTGGCTCGGTTACCCGAGCCTCGGGCTCCTCCGGCGATCAGGTGAGGCGGTTGGACCTTCCCTAGTCGGCGGCGCCTTCTTGGTGCTAGCGACTCCGTGCTTAGGTGTTTCCCCCTCACATGGCTGCGGCGCGAGGGGCCTCACCGATGCCCTTATCTCCTGGTATTTTTCTTCTCTTGTTTTCCAGGTTCCCGGGCTTTTCCGGCCTTCTGCAGGGTCTGTGGCGTGTAGCAGGCGCCGTTTTGAAACACGCCCGAGCTTCTTGGCGCCGTTAGGCGGCGCACGGCGTGATCTCGGCGCGTTGGTGGCGCAGCGTTATCTCGCCCGGCGCCCGCCCGGTGTGCCGTTAGATCGAAGCGGCGCCCGTTCGCGGCGTCGCGATACCCGTTAAGCGGCGTCGTCCCATGGCGCCGTTCGCGGCGTCGTCCGTGGCGCCGTTAGCGGCGCTGTCTGTAGCGTCGTCCAGCAGCGCCCGCCCGGGCGTTTGCGGGCAGCGTGCCTCTTGGCGCGTCGCCTCCTCGATGCCGTCTTCAGCCCGTTTTGCGTCTCGCGCGGCAGCCGCAGGGACTCTCCTTGTTTTCTGCCATTTCCTCCTCTCTAATTTACTCCTTTCCTGTCCAAACAGTCCTTTCTGGACCATCAGGAGATGATGTTGAGCCTGACCCAGACCTCGGTTGGGTGATGAAGTGGAGAAACAGGATCTTTCTTTGCTACAGAGCCTGTGGTCGAGGACCTGTCCTTTAAGTCTCTGTTGAAGAACCTGGGATCCACTCTTTCTCTCAGACTACAGACATCGATCCTGGGAAGATATTAAGACTCAGTATCTTCATGCTCGGAGATCCCTACTGATTTGACTCCTCCGATTCAGCCTTCCTTCGAGGCGCTGTCTCAAATGGTATGGAATAACCCTGCTCTTATTCCCTCAGTGGCTAAATCCATTGATAAAGTATTCAGCTCCCAAGGATCGTCCCATTTTGGCATCCCAAGCCTGCGGATCCTATTGTAGTCCTGGCAGAGAATGACAAGGTTGTTCTTCCTCAAACTACTACAGCTCGACCTATTAACAAAGAGTCTCGTAAGATTGATACATTAGGTAAGAGAGTCTTTGCTGCCTCCACTCTAAGTATGCGTATTGCCAGTTATCAAGGCTATTTTTCTCAGTATGAGTATATCCTGTGGCACTCTATGAAAAGAATGGTTGAAGCTCTTCCAGATTCGGATTCCAAGTCAGAGCTTCTTCTGACCGTTATTAGAGGTATTGAGTCCAATAACCAACAGGTCAAAGCCGCCATGGATGCTTTCGACACTGCTTCTCGCTCAGCAGCCGCGGGGATTTGTACTCGGCGCCATTCCTGGCTGCGTACTTCTGGCTTCACGAATGATGCTCAGCAGCAGGTGATGGCGCTGCCTTTTGATGGCTCCTTTCTTTTTGGCCCTCAGGTGGAGCAAGCCTTAGAGGCCACTCAGAAGACTAGATCGGCCATTAAGTTGGCCAGACCTCCGCCTGCCCCCTCTCGGGGGCATGTGAACAGACGTCAGTTTCATAGTCGTCAGTCCTTTCGAGGCAGAGGCAGGGGAAGCTTCCATAAAAGCCAACCTGCCCAACCTCAAAAGAAGACGCAGCAGAAAGCGCAGGGACCTAAAGCTCCCAGCGCTACCTTATGAGTCGTTGGCCCAAGTTCCATCCTCTCTGCCCGAGGTGGAACTTTCTCCTCCGTTGGGAGGTCGTCTGATGTACTTCTACAACCAGTGGAAGTCCATAACCTCAGACAAATGGGTTCTTCGGATAATTCGCGAGGGTTACTCTCTCAATTTCTTGGAACCCCCCCCGAATTGTCCTCCCATACGACAACCCAGGTTGTCGGCCTCTCAGTCAGATCTCCTCACCGCGGAGATCCAGGGCCTTCTGAACAACAGGGCAATAGAACTGGTGCCCCCGCATCTGCGAAACACAGGGTTCTACTCCCATTACTTTCTGGTTCCAAAGAAATCTGGGGGGATGCGCCCCATTCTAGACCTCAGAAAGTTAAACAAATTCCTCCCCAGGGAGAAATTCAAGATGATTTCCCTAGGTACCCTGTTACCCTTGCTGCATCAGCACGACTGGCTGGCCTCTCTGGATATGCAGGATGCTTACCAGCATATCCCCGTCCACCCGACCCACCGCAAATTCCTCAGGTTTGTAGCTTTGGGTCAGCATTATCAGTTCAGAGTCCTGCCCTTTGGGCTATCCTCGGCGCCGCGAGTTTTTACAAAGTGTTGTGCAGTTCTCGCGGCGCATCTCAGGAAAGTCGGACTCCGAGTGTTTCCCTACCTGGACGATTGGCTTCTAGCAAGCCCTTCCGGCCAAGGGACTTTGGAAGCCGTGCAAACGACTTCTCGTCTTCTCACGTCCATGGGAGTTCTGCTGAATTTGAAAAAATCTCAACTGCAACCCTCCCAGAGGCTCCTTTTCATAGGGACGCTTCTAGACACCTCTTCAGCGAAGGCTTTCCTTCCAGAGGACAGAAGACTCGACATCCTTCGTATGGCCCGTTACATCAGGGAGAACCAATCGGTTACAGCTCTCTCGATGCAACGCATGTTGGGTCTCATGGCGTCCTCGGTCTTCACTGTCCCTCTGGCCCGACTGCACATGAGAACCACCCAGTGGATGCTCTCCACTCAGTGGTCCCCGACCTCTCACCCCAGTCTTATCCCATCAAGGTGACGGAGCCCTTGAAGGTCTCACCTGGTGGTCTCAAGAGCAATCTCCTGGAAGGATTCCCTTTGCTCCCCGGATCATCAGATCTCCATCACCACAGATGCATCGCTAATGGGATGGGAGCTCACTGTCTCTCCTCCACACTCAAGGTGTATGGACTCAGTTCGAAACTCATCTCCACATAAATGTCCTGGAGATGAGAGCGGTCTCTATGCAATCCGAGCTCTGAAGGATGTCCTTTGTCACAAGAACATTCTCCTTCAAACGGACAACAAAGCTGTGATGTATTACATCAACAAGCAAGGCGGTGCTCATTCTTATCCCCTTTGCAGGGAAGCAATGAGGGTGTGGGAGTGGTGCTTGGAGCACAAGTCTCTGATTCAAGCGGTTTATCTGCCAGGTATACAAAATGACCTAGCAGATCACCTCAGCAGAACGGAGGCAGACCCTCACGAGTGGTCTCTCGATCCAGCCGTAGCTCGGTCCCTGTTCAAAGAGTGGGGGACTCCAGACCTGGACCTTTTTGCATCCCCACTCAACGCAAAACTGCCTCTCTTCTGCTCCAGAAATCCAGGGCCTGGCATTTTCTGTCAGGATGCGTTCAGGCTGCGGTGGACAAAACGCTTTCTTTACGCCTTTCCACCACTTCCTCTAATCCAGAGAGTACTCCTCAAGTTCGAGTCTCAGGGGACCAAGATGATTCTCATTGCTCCTTCCTGGCCTCGCAGACTATGGTTCCTCTACTCAACAGTATGTTGGCAGCCTCTCCGAGACCACTTCCTTTGCAAATCAGTCTTCTGACTCAGGGTTCGTTGGTCCATCCCAACCTGAAATCACTTCACCTTCATGCTTGGCTCCTGAAGAGATAGAAGTGAATCGGTTCAACGTCTCTCGTAGAGTCTTAGACATCCTTCTGGCTGCTCGGAAGCCAGCCACCCGAAAAACGTACGCTTCCAAATGGAAACGTTTTTCTCTCTGGTGTGCAAAATCCTCTTGGAATCCCTTTTCCTGTCCTCCTGGCAAGGTTCTGGAGTATCTTTTGGACCTATCAAACTTAGGTCTTCAATACTCCACAGTTAAAGTTCACCTTAGTGCCATCTCAGCGTTCCATGAGCCGGTTTCTTCCTTAACTCTGGCTCAGTTACCTATGGTGAAGAGATTTCTTAAGGGGATTCTCCATACCAGACCCCCTGTTAAGCGTCCAGTTGCAGCCTGGGACATTAACCTGGTGCTGGACATGCTCACTCGGAAGCCTTTCGAACCCTTAGCTACCTGTGAGTTAAAATTTCTTACCTGGAAGACTGCCTTCCTGGTGGCCATTACCTCAGCCCGCAGGGTCTCTGAGATACATGCACTGGTTACGGACCCTCCGTATACTGTATTCCATAAGGACAAGGTAGTTCTCCGTACTCATCCTAAATTTCTTCCCAAGGTTGTGTCAGAATTCCATCTGAACCAACCTCTGGTACTTCCCGCTTACCGCTAATTTCCAAAATGAAGGAGACAGCTCTTCATTCCTGGATGTTAAGAGAGCCTTGCGGTTCTATTTAGATAGAACCAAGGATGTTAGCAAGACTCAGCAACTGTTCGTTTCTTTCCAGCGACACCGGCTGGGTCAACCTAATGCTATTAGATGTATCTCTTCATGGTTAGTGGCATGCCTTCGTCATTGCTATTCCATGGCTCAAGTTAAATTAGAAGGTAGAGTGTCGCTCACTCTACTAGAGCGGTCATGACATCCCTAAGCGGAAGTCGCAATGTTCCAATTGCAGATATATAGCAACGCCGCTACCTGGAGCTCAGTGCATACTTTCGTTAAGCACTATGCACTGGATGTTCATGCCAGGCGGCATTCCGCATTCGGCAGAACTATCCTTAATGGGCTTCTATCTTAGACGCGTGAGCTCTGGCTTTCCTGCCGCCCTTTTGGGGGATTATCAGCTTGGTACTCTCCACTAGTGGAATGAGTGGTGAGACTTATGTCCAGGAAGATAGAAAATCACGACTCACCGTAATTCTTGATCTTCTTGGACGAGTCTCCACCACTCATTCACACGCCCACCCTCCATCCCCCGAGCTCACCGCTGTATTGGTCTTCACTCCCTCAAATCTTTAGGCCGTGAGGACTTCTTTGCTGACCCTTCTTACACGGGTCATACGGACTATCTTATGTCCGTTTTTTAATGTTGGGTTTACCCTTTTCGTTAGTTGCACTGCACCTCCTTGGTAAAAAAGGTACTGAGGCGGTTGGAGGGTCGTCGCCGAGATGGTCATTACCGCTCGAGCCGCTGCTCGCGGCGCCGTGTCTCGCGGCGCCGTCTCTCGCGCCGACCCTCCAGCAAAAAGTTTGCTCCCGATGGGTCTTAGTGCCTCCGGCGCCAATCCCACTAGTGTGAATGAGTGGTGGAGACTCGTCCAAGAAGATCAAGAATTACGGTAGGTACGTAATTTTCCTTTTTTGCAGGTATTCTTGATATAACTATTGCCCAAGTGCATGACCTTACATTTCTTTATGTTAAAACTCATTTTGTTATTCTGTGCCCACTTTGTGAGTTGATTTGTTTTCTTGCAGATCTAAAGCTGATTGTATGTTCACTATACAGCCTAGTTAACAGTCATCAGCATATTTGACTGTCCATGTTTTACCAGTGGTTTGCATGGTAGATATCAAGATATTAAAGAATGTTGGTCCCAGAACTGAACCCTGTGGTACTCCACTCAAGACTGGGGCCCATGGAGAGGTATGTCCTCTTAAAACTACTCTTTGGCTACAGTTTGTTAACCATGATACGATCCATTTTATGATGTTACTTTGGAATTTAAATTTTATTAATTGCTCAGTTCAAGTTTTATGGGACATTGTGTCAAATGCTTTTGAGTAGTCTAGATATATTACATCCACAGGTAATCCACAATCTAAGGCTGCACTTACTAATTCGAAAAAATGGAGTAGGTTGGTCAAGCAAGATCTACCTGATTGAAAGCCGTGCTGGCTAATATCTCCTAAATTTGCCTGCATTATATGAGATTCAATTCATTTCTGTATTAGTCTAACATTTTACCAATTACAGATGTAAGGCTTATGGGCCTGTAATTATTGACGTCTTTCCTATTGCCTGCTTTATGAATGGGGGTTACTACAGCTTCATTCCATTGCGATATGGTCATCCCATCTGTCAAGGGTATATTATAAAGAATGGTAAATGGACCAAGTAGTTTATTAGACAACTGCTTTATTCGCTTGGGATGAAATCCATCGGGACCTGGTGAACTGTTATATTTTAAATGATGTAAGGATTCCTTAACTTCAGTCTCAGTAAAGGGTATCCAGTCTCCACTGCTACTTTCTGGTATGTCTGGTAATGTTTCCTTAGGATTAAATATACTTATAAAGTATCTGTTGAATTCAGTTGCCATTTTAGTTTCATCGCAGATTATTTCCGCATTCATGTCCAATGGACCAATTCCTATTTTACTACCTCAAAGTGAACCAACATAGTTATAAAAGCTTTTTTTGTTATCCTTCGAGTTCATGGCCAATTGCCATTTTAGGTTTTGTTTAGTTTTTCTTATGGTTATTTTCGCTAGATTAAACATTTTTGTATACAAATTCGAATTTGAATCTGTTGATTGCTTTTCATATTTTTTATAACTTTTCTTTTTTTTTTTTTGTTTATGGCTTTTTTAATATTCTTATTCCACCAGACAGGTACCCTGCGAACATTTTTATATTTAATTCTAGTAGTTGTCTATTTGTTTATACAGTATAATAGTTTATCTGAAATCTTGTCCCAAGCTGCAGTAAGGTTATTATTACTCAAATCTTTTTCCCAATCCCAGCCGGTAAGGAATTGCCTCATTTTTCCATAGTTGGCTTTGTTAAAATCCCTTATTATAATGATGCCTTTGACTGGTTGGGTTGATATAGAAATACTAAATTTGACCATGTTGTGGTCGCTGTCACCTAAAGGTTCTATAACCAGTAGGGCGGTGACATTTTCTTCATTATTCATTAAAACCAGGTCTAATAAGTTATTTCCCTGAGTGTTTTCCAAAACTAATTGTTCTAAATTGTGGTTTAGGGCTGTTTTGAGACATTTCTTTTCCACTGGCCCTGAGGCCTGCAAGGTGGTCCAAATAATATTGAGGAAATTAAAATCACCCATGAGGATATAGTCTGATGATGCTTCCATACTTTCTAAAACAGTCAAGAATTTCTCATTTTCATTGCTATCCAGATTTGGAGCCCGGTAACCTAGGTCAATCGTAAGATTTTTATTTGGAACAGTCATTTGAATCCATAAAATGTCTACTTCAGGAAATAATGCATGTTTAGAGTCCAAAAGATGTGATTTGTACTTTTCAGATAAAACCGCCACCTTTTTTATGATTTTGACTCTTCGAATGTCTAATAAAGCCTGGGAAATCCATGCCCCAGTCTCCATCCTTAAACCAAATTTCTGTCATTCCACATAGTGCTATATCTTGATCTATTAAAATGTGTTTAGGTTAGTCAATTTTGTTGGTCAAACTTCTTGCGCTTATCAAAAAGCATTTATCCCTTGATGATCTATATTAGGTTTAGCAAAGGGCTTCTGGGTTTGTAAAGTTTTGTTAAGAGATGCAATACTTATCTGCTTCTCCCCCAAGATATCTAGTTTAAAGTACTGTTAATAAATGTAGTGATTTGTTGCCCTAGGAGGGTACATCCTCTCCTACTTAAGTGGAGACCATCTCCACAGTATAATTCTGTATGATCATAAAACTCTTCCCAATGTGCAATACACTTTATCCCTTGTTTCATATACCATTTACGCATCCATTCATTTATACTTTTAATTTTACTGTTAATAAACTCTGATGCTTTTGGTATAGGAAGAATTTCTGAGAGGGCAATTTCACAGCCCAGATCAATAAGTTCTGCACATACAATGTACAAATCTGAACCCAGGCAGCATTCCAAGCAGTCCTTTCAGAGGAATGCTAGGCAACAGCCAAGGGGAAAGCAGCAGAGAGCAGGTTTAAAACATAAAGCCTCCACTCCTGCCTTTGAAGGTTAAGTCCCTTGGACCCCTAGAACCTCCCAGCCTATGCTGCCTCTCCCCAGCTCCTCAGCCTGACTTGCACAACCCCCCTTTCTCGGCTGAGGTCTTGGGGGAGGCAGTGGGGGTCGTTTTTCCTTGCACATAGAAGAGTGCATGGATCGGTGGGTTCTGCAACTTATCGAGAGAGAGAGCACGCTCTCAAGTTCACTGAGGTTCCTCCAGACAACTCTCCTATCCAGTCCCATTACTCCCTGGCCCACAGTTCTCTCATTGCAGAGGAAATCTAGGCTGTCCTTCTCAAAAGGGCCATAGAGCCTGTCCCCTTGGCACAACAATGGAAAGGGTTTTATTCCCATTTTTTCCTAGTACCCAAGAAAACAGGGGACCTGTGTCTGATCCTAGACCTCAGCCACCTGAATCAGTACATCGAGTACAAAAAATTCAGGATGGTTACCCTGATAGGTCTGCTTCTGCTGCTCCATCAAGGGGACTGGTTATGCTTCCTGGACCTGCAGGACACTTACGTCCACATTCTGATTTTCCAACCACACAGGAGGTTCCTTCGCTTCCACTTTCAGGGACATCACTACCAGTTCAGTGCTCTGCCTTTCAACCTGTTCACAGCTGTCAGGAGGCAGTGGCATTACATCTTCCCCTACCTCGATGACTAGCTGCTAACCACTCCCACCAGGGACCTGCTACTGGACACCATGCAGGCCACCTTCTCCCTATTTCAGGATCTAGCGGTCACCTTAAATCTCTTGAAGTCCTCCCTTTGGTCAAGTCAGTGGCTACAATACATAGGGGCAATTTTGGACATGGCCCAAGGCAAAGCCTTTCTTCCCTAGGGCAGAGCAGAGCGCCTGCAGTTGCATGCTTGACACCTCTTCTCTGCTCATCAAGTTACGGCCAGGGCTGTCCTCAGACTCTTGGGGTACATGGCAGCTGCCATCACCATGGTCCCTTTGGCCAGACTATACATGAGAGTGATCCCTGTGAGTTCAATGGGACCATTGATCAGATGACCTGGACCAGCCAGTCCTGTTGTCTGACTCAGTCAAGCAAACCCTGACATAATGGTTGAATTCCTTCAACCTTTCCAGAGGAGTTTATCTCCTGAACGAAACCACCAAAGGGATCCTGACCACAGATGCATCAGGCCAAGGCTGGGGAGCTCACCTGGGAGATCGCCAGACTCAAGGAACTTGGAATCAACAGGAGCTTCATCTCCACATCAACATTTCGGAGATGAAGGCAGTTCTGTATGCCCTTTAGGCCTTTCAGACAGTTCTGCTGTCTGTACCCCTGTTGATACAGACTGACAACATGTCAGTGGTATTTTACATCAACAAGCAAGGGGGGGACTCATGCCTATCCCTTCTGCAGGGAAGCCATCCAAGTGTGGGCATGGGCAGTGGACCATCACCTGGACTTAAGCAGTCCACATACCAGGCATCCAAAACACACCTGGCCGACAGCCTAAGTTGGACTCGGTCTAGTGCACACGAATGGGGGCTTCATCCCTCAGTGGCAGAAGATCTTTTGATGAGGGACCTAAATATGCCAGATGTTAACTGGAGCACCTTTACTGCAGCCACATCCAAGAGCAGGGTCATTCTCGATGCCCGACAGGAGGCATGCCTCAGACAGCTACTGTTGGAACCCACTCAGGAGGGAGCAATCTTAGGTCTGGTACTTTCAAACGGGGATGTAGAGAGGATCTCAGATCTAGAAGTGGGTAGCCATCTGGGAACGAGTGACCACCAAACAGTGTGGTTCACGATAAATTCAGCTGCAGAGTCAAGCCATACAAAAGTGAGGGTACTGGACTTTAGGAGGGCTAACTTTGTCAAAATGGGAGAGTGCCTCAGAAAAGCACTAGCAAACAGGCAAGAAGGAGAGGTAGAGCAACAATGGGGAAACATCAAAACTATCATCACAGAGGCAACAAGCCTTTGTGTGAAGCAAATAAATCAAAACGAAAGAAAAAAACACTATGGTTCTCAAAAGAAGTGGCGAGGAAGGTTAGGGAGGAACAGATAGCATTCAGGAAGTATAAGGAAACACAGAAGGAGTAGGACAGAGAACTGTACCAGTTAAAGCAGAAGAAAGCGGGGAAGGCAGTCAGATTAGCAGAGGCCCAAACTGAGGAAAAGATAGCCAACTTGGTTAAGAAGGGGGATAACACCTTTTATAGGTACATTAGGGAGTGAAGAAAGACAAAGGGAGGGATAGGGAGGCTTAATAAAGTGAAGGGTGAGTGGGCAGAGATAGACAGTGAAAAAGCAGGGATACTGAATAAATACTTCTCGGTATTCGCAAAAGAAGAGGAGGGGGAGGTACCTAATCCAATCAATAGAAGCACTCTGGATAGGGGAGTTGATACCAGTCCATTCACAGAAGAAAGGGTTCTGAAAGAACTCCTAAAACTGAAGGTGGACAAAGCAATGGGACCTGATGGGATTCACCCCAGAATTCTAAAATAGCTAAGTGGAGTAATAGTGATACCACTGACTACCCTTTTTAGAAAATAATGGGAGGATGGTGTGGTACCTGAGGACTGGAGGAGGGTGGATGTGATTCCTCTTCACAAAAGTGGGAGCAAGACAGAGGCAGGAAGCTACAGACCTGTCAGTTTGACCTCAGTGGTAGGGAAAATGATAGAATCACTTCTGAAGGAAAGAACCGCTGAGTACCTAGATGCCAGTGGGGCACAGAACCCAAGGCAGCATGGATTCATAGTGGGAAGGTCATGTCAGAATAATCTAATCAATTTCTTTGACTGGGTGACAAAGTAGTAGACCAAGGAGGGATGTGGACATGGCCTACCTAGACTTTAGCAAGGCATTTGACACAGTCCCACACAAAAGATTAATACACAAATTAGCCAGCATGGGAGTGGGTCCCAGGGTGGTAGCATGGGTAAAACATTGGCTGGACAACAGGACACAGAGGGTAATAGTAAACAGAGTCCACTCTGAAGAAAGAGGGGTTACTAGTGGGGTACCGCAGGGATCAGTACTGGGTCCCAGGCTTGTCAGAGGACACCAGAAGGAAGGAGTGCTGTGTGACTGAAATTCTTTACTGGGACTAAAGAAGTAGAACTCTTCTACTGGGACCTTTAATTTAGGGTAAAAAAAAATAAAAAAAAAATTTGTGTGTTTGTCTCAGTTAGCTAAAGTGGTTATCTGAACAGTTATCTAGGTGTAAATCTCAGGTAGCTGAAGGGGTTTGATTGCTGTGCAGTTTAAATTACTTGTAGAAAGATCTAGTAAGTAGGGGGAGTGGCTTAGCTAGAAGGAAACTAGATTTAAACACTGCCTTAGAAAGATTCTGTCAGAGGCTTGGCGGAGGACACCAGAAGGAAGGAATGCTGTGTGACTGGACTTCTCTACTGGGACTAAAGAAGTAGAACTCTTCTAAAAAACTATATTGCCCACCTTCCTTCCCTTCCACCATCCCACCCAAAGCTAGTTCTACTTTTATAGGCACAGGATTTGACTGACAACAGCAACTTCCTTTTTGGGAGCAGGAAGTGAGTGATCACAGAGCCACCAAAGACGCATCATCCTAGAAGGGCAAGAGTAGCTCTCCAGCCCCCTCTAGCTGCTGGAGGTCTGCCTCTAAGCAAGTAAGGGGTCTACTGAGACATATAGGATCTTCTTGTCTCAGAACAGGACAGTCAGGAGCTTAAAAGGCACAGAAGCAGTAAGTAAGTAGAGAGAGAAGGGAAAAAAAAACAGGAGAGAGTAAGGATTCCAAACAATAGTGAAGGGGCCAGAAATAAGACATGATGGGAGTGGTGTAGTGCAGTGACTGTAGAACAGCAGTCTTCCAGGAGACGTTCTGGAGGCTGCGGTGTTGTCCCATCTGCAGGCACCTCTCTGGGCTGAGGGGGGAGGGAGGTTGCTCATCTCCAGGCTGAGTTGGCCAGGATTTGTGGGACCTCCTCTTTCATCCAGGGACCACCAAGGCCACTGCCATTGCCTCAGAGGTTGCCAAGAAAGAGGAGCGATTGGACCACAGTGGGCTCAGGGAGGGTGAAGGTGGTGGAACAGAGGTGCATCCCTCCAGTTGTACCTCTTTCACAATTCCTATGCCATTCTGGCAACGTGTGGTTTCTCTATGGAGGCACCCACAGGGGAGACCAAGGAGAATGCTGGGAACCTCCACAAAGGAGACCCACAGGAGGATAGCATGGGACCCCACAGAGGAAGGAAACAATTCCTGGTGGGGGACTCCATTGTTAGGAAGGTAGAACTGGGGGAGGAAGGGGAGAGGGAGGTAAGGTGCCTTCCTGGCGCCATGGCTTGGAGGGACAGGTAGCGAATCCTCAGGATTCCCAGAGCAGCTGCACCGGGGGAGGGAGCTGGATGTCATTGTCCACCTATGGACAAATGACCTGGCTAAGAAAGGGATCAGAGCAGTGCAGGAAGAGTTTGTGGAATTGGGGAGGGGCCTTAGACAAGCAGCACGCACGGTAACCTTCTTGGAGGTGCTGCCTGTCTATGGCGTATGAGAGGCTAGGGTGCTCCACACCATTGGATTCAATTAGTGGTTATAAAATTGCTGCAGAGCTCAGGGATTTGGCTTCATTGGGGACTGGGGATCCACCTGGAGTGATGCAAGCCTATGCTAGCATGATGGGCTGCATCTGTCCAGGAGGGGAACCAGGATCCTAGGTGATAGGTTTAAATGCTTCATTGGCAAGTATTTAAACTAGCCAAGGGGGGAGGCACTGGAAAGGAGCAGGGAAATCCTAGCCCCCCCAAAAAAGTCATGGTAATAAGCGCAGCAAACACCAACATAGAGATGTCGATAGGGAGAAGGGCATGGGTAAATGGAGAAAGTGACAAAGGCAAGAAGGACAGGGATGGGGCAAAAAGGAGTAAGGCCATCAGGAAATGGAGGATAATGAGTACCATGCCTGTAGCCTGGGCAACAAGCTCCCTGAACTGGTGGCTTTGATGGAAGAGGGATGCCTGGATATCGTAGCAGTCATAGAAACATGGTACACAGAGAACCATGACTAGGATGTTAACATACCAGGGTACGTAACCTACAGGAGAGACAGGGAGGGGAGAAGAGGAGGAGGAGGAGTAGCTGTCTATGTAAAGGAAGGGATAAAAGCAACTGAACAAAAGAGTAAACAGGGAGGAGAGGAGGCACTGTGGGTCACCTTGGAGACTGGAAGTGGCACCACAATCCGCACAGGGGTTGTATACAGACCCCCAGGTCAGGGGGAGGGAATGGACAAGGATATGATAGAAGGCATTCTTAGGATGGCAGAGAAAGGGGAGATACTGTTGATAGGAGACCTGAATATGCCAGATGTTAACTTGACCACACTTGCTGCAGCCACATCCAAGAGCAGGGCCATTCTCGATGCCCTACAGGTAGCATGCCTCAGACAGCTAGTTTTGGAACCCACTCATGAGGGAGCAATCTTAGACCTCATACTCTCAAACAGGGACAGTAAGAGGATCTCGGATCTAGAAGTGGGTTGCCATCTGGGAACAAGTGACCATCAGACAGTGTGGTTCACGTTAAACTCAGCTGCAGAGTCAAGCCATACAAAAGTGAGGGTACTGGACTTCAGGAGGGCTGACTTTGGCAAGATGGGAGAGTGCCTCAGAAAAGCACTAGTAAACAGACTAGAAGGAAGGGTGGAGCAACAATGGGGAATCATCAAAGCTGCCATCACAGAGGCAACAAACCTTTGTGTGAAGCAAATAAATCAAAATGAAAGAAAAAAACACTATGGTTCTCAATAGAGGTGGCGGGGAAAGTCAGGGAGAAAAAGATAGCATTCAGGAAGTATAAGGAAACGCAGAAGAAGCAGGACAGAGAGCTGTACCAGTTAAGGCAGAAGGAAGCAGGGAGAGAAGTCAGAATAGCAAAGGCCCAAACTGAGGAAAGGATAGCCAACTTGGTTAAGAAGGGAGATAAAACCTTTTATAGGTACATAAGGGAGCATAGAAAGACAAAGGGAGGGATAGTGAGGCTGAATAGAATGAATGATGGGTGGGCAGAGGGGGGTAGTGAAAAACCAGGGATACTGAACAAATATTTCTGCTCAGTATTCACAAAAGAGGAGGGGGAGGTGCCTAATCCAATTAACAGAAGCACTCTGGATGGGGGGGGGGGGGGTCGATCTCAGTCCTTTCACAGAAGAAAGGGTTCTGAAAGAACTCCTAAAACTGAAGGTGGACAAAGCAATGAGGCCTGATGGAATTCATCCCAGAATTCTAAAAGAATTAAGCAGAGAACTAGTGATGCCAATTACTACCCTTTTTAACACATCATGGGAGGATGGTATGGTACCCGAGGACTGGAGGAAGGCGGATGTGATTCCCCTTCACAAAACTGGGACCAAGACAGAGGCAGGAAACCTCAGACTGGTCAGTTTGACCTCTGTGGTAGGGAAAGTGATGGAATCACTTCTGTAGGAAAGAATTGTTGAGTACCTAGAGGCCAGTGGGGCACAGGACCCAAGGCAGCATGGGTTCACAGCGGGAAGGTCATGTCAGATGAATCTAATTGATTTCTTTGACTGGGTGACCAAAGTAGTAGACCAGGGAGGGGTTGTGGACATGGTCTACCTAGACTTTAGCAAGGCATTTGACACAGTCCCACACAAAGGTTAATAGTCAAATTAACCAGCCTGGGAGTGGGTCCCAGGGTGGTAGCCTGGGTAAAACATTGGCTGGACAACAGGACACAGAAGGTAATTGTAAATGGAGTCCACTGTGAAGAAAGAGGGTTACTAGTGGGGTACCGCAGGGTTCAGTACTGGGTCCAGTCCTTTTTAATGTCTTTATAAGTGACATTGCAGAGGAACTGGAAAGAAATGTATGCCTCTTTGCAGATGACACAAAAATCTGCAACAGGGTTGATACACAAGGAGGCATGGAAAGGATGAGAAGGGACTTGGCAAGGTTGGAGGAATGGTCGGAAGTATGGCAGCTAGGATTAAACATAGAAATATAGAAACATAGAATTTGATGGCAGATAAGGACCGCTTGGCCCACCCAGTCTGCCCATTTCCCTACCTGATGGATAAGCTGCAGATCCTAGTTAACCAGCAGCCTACTTCTTCCTACCCCCACTCCCTAGAATTGCCTTATGACTGTCCCATGCATGCTTGAATTCCACCACTGTTTTTGACTCCACAACCTCCTCTGGAAGGCTGTTCCATGCATCCACAACCCTCTCTGTGAAAAAATACTTCCTTAAATTACCTCTGAGCCGCCCCCTTCTATCTTCAAATTGTGCCCCCTTGTTCTTGCACACCTCTTTTTTTGAAAGATGCTACCCTCTTGGACTTTGTTGATTCCCTTGAGGTACTTGAAAGTTTCTATCATGTCCCCCCTCTCCCTCCTTTCCTCGAGGATATACATATTAAGCTCCTTAAGTCTCACTTCATATGTCTTCCGGTGCAGACCCTGCACCATTTTAGTTGCCCTCCTCTGGACAGCTTCCATCCTGTCTATGTCTTTACGGAGATTGGGTCTCCAGAACTGCACGCAGTACTCCAGATGGGTCTCACCAGCTGTCTGTACAGAGGGTTAATAACTTCTTGTTTTCTGCTGGTGATGCCTCTCCTATGCATCCTAGTATCCCCCAGCCCTCCTTGCTGCCCTCTCACATTGCTTGCCCACCTTTAGGTCATCTGATATGACTACCCCAGGTCCCTTTCCATTTTTGTTGTTGTTAGTGTCTCACCCCCATTGTGTACTCTTCCCTGGTTTTTGTTTCCCAGGTGCATTACCTTGCACTTCTTAGCATTGAATCTAAGCTGCCATACATTTGACCATTCCTCTAACCTTGCCAAGTCCTTCTCATCCTTTCCACCCCACCTTGTGCATCAACTCTGTTGCAGATCTTTGTGTCATCTGCAAAGAGACATACTTTTCCTTCCAGTCCCTCTGCAATGTCACTATAAAGACATTGAAAGGACCGTCTAATACTGAACCCTGTGGTACCCCACTGCTAACCCCTTTTTTCAGAGTGGACTCCATTTACTATTACTCTCTGTGTCCTATTCTCCAGCCAATTCTTTACCCAGGCTGTCATCTTGGGACCCACTCCCAGGCTGGCTAACATGTATATTAATCTTTTGTGTGGGACTGTGTCAAATGCCTTGCTAAAGTCTAGGTAGACCATGTCCACAGCCCCTCCCTGATCTACTACTTTGGTCACCCAGTCAAAGAAATTTATCAGATTTGTCTGGCATGACCTTCCGCTGTGAATCCATGCTGCCTTGGGTCCTGTGCCCTCTGGCCTCTAGATACACTAACAATTCTTTCCTTCAGAAGTGATTCCATCATTTTCCCTACCACTGAGGTTAAACTAACAGGTCTGTAGTTTCCTGCTTCTACCTTGCTCCCACTTTTGTGAAGGGAATCACATCTGCCTCCTCCAGTCCTCAGGTACCACCCCATCCTCCCATGATTTGTTAAAGAGGGTAGTCAGTGGTGTCACTAGTTCTAGCCTTAGTTCTTTTAGAATTCTGGGATGAATCCCATCAGGCCCCATTGCTTTGTCCACCTTCAGTTTTAAGAGCTCATTCAGAACTCTTTCTTCTGTAAATGGGCTGGTATCAACTTCTGTATCCAGAGTGTTTCTACTGTTTGTTTTAGGTACCTCTCCCTCTTTCTTTGTAAATACTGAGCAAACATATTTGTTTAGTATCTCTGCCTTTTCACAGTCACCCTCTGCCCACCCTCCTCCCCTTTATTAAGCCTCACTATCCCTCCCTTGGTCTTCCTTTGCTCCCTGATGTACCTATAAAAGGTTTTATCCCCCTTCTTAACTGAGTTGGCTATCTTTTCCTCAGTTTGGGCCTTTGCTGTTCTGACTGCCTTTCCAGCTTCCTTTGCTTTAACTGATACAGTTCTCTGTCCTGTTCCTTCTGTGATTCCTTGTACTTCCTGAATGCTTTCTTTTCTCTTGAACCTTCACTGCCACTTTCTTTGAGAACCATAGTGGTTTCTTACCTCGTTTCGTTTTGTTTATTTGCTTTACACAAAGGCTTGTTACCTCTGTGATGGCAGTTTTTATTATTCCCCATTGTTCTTCCACCCCTCCTTCCTGCCCATTTGCTAGTGCATTCCTTAGGCACTCACCCATTTTGGCAAAGTCAGCCCTCCTAAAATCCAGTACCTTTGTCTTTGTGTAGCTTGACTCTATTGCTGTGTTTATTGTGAACCATACTGTTCGATGGTTGCTAGTTCCCAGATGGCTACCCACTTCTACATCTGTGATCCTCTCTTCATCTCCGTTTGAGAGAACCAGGTCTAAGATTGCTCCCTCTCGAGTGGGCTCCAATACTAGTTGTCTAAGGTATGCCCCTGTAGGGCATCCAGAATAACCCCACTCTTAGAAGTGGCTGCTGCAACTGCACTCCAGTTAACATCTGGCATATTCAGATCACCCATCAGCAATATCTCCCCTTTATCTGCCATTCTAAGTATACTTTCTATCATTTCCTTGTCCATTTCCTCCCCCTGAGAGGGGGGTCTGTATACAACCCCTGTGCGGATTGTGGTGCCATTGCCTGCCTCCAAATTGACCCACAGTGCTTCTTCTCCTCCCTGTTTACCCTTTTGTTCTGTTGCTTTGATTTCTTCTCTTATGTAGAGAGCTACTCCTCCTCTTTTACCCTCCCTGTCCCTCCTGTAGATAGTGTATCCTGGTATGTTTACGTCCCAGTCATGGTTCTGTGTGTACCATGTTTCTGTGACTGCCACAATATCCAGATCTTCCTCCTCCATCAAGGCCACTAATTCAGGAAGCTTGTTACCCAGACTACGGGCATTGGTACTCATTGCTCTCCATTATTTGATGACTTTACCTTCTGTAGCAGCAACCCCCACCGACCTTTCTACCTTGGTCTTTTTCTCATTTAGTACCCTGTTTTGTAGGGGGAGGCTGGGATTTTCCTTCTGCTTATCAGTGCCTCCCCCCTTGACTAGTTTAAAGGCTTGCCAATGAAGTATTTAAACCGATTGCCCAAAAGACTTGTTCCCTTCCTGGACAGATGCAGACCATCCTGCCAGTATAGGCTGGTGTCCTTCCAGGTGGAACCCCATTCCCCAATGAAGCCGAACCCCTGTGCTCCACACCATTTTTTTAACCATTTGTTAAACTGCATGGTGCAAAGTACCCTCACCTCACTCATGCCACTGACAGGCAGCACCTCTGATTCTATACAAAGAAGTGCAAAATAATGCACCTGGGAAACAAAAACCCAGGGGAAGATTACACAATGGGGGGGGGGGTAGTAACAAAAACAAAAAAGGAAAGGGACCTGGGGGTAATCATATCAGATGACCTTAAGGTTAGCAAGCAATGTAAGAAGGCAGTAGGGAGAGCTGGGGGTATACTGAGATGCAGAGGTAGAGGCATCATCAGCAGAAAACAGGAAGTTGTTATCCCTCTGTACAGACAGTTGGTGAGACCCCATCTGGAGTACTGTGTCTAGTTCTGGAGACCCCATCTCTGCAACAACATAGACAGGATAGAGGCAGTCCAGAAGAGGACAACTAGAACGGTGCAGGGTCTGCAAGAGAAGCCATACGAGGAGAGACTAAAATAGCGTAATATGTATACCCTTGAGGAAAAGAGGGAAATGGGGGACATGATAGAAACTTTTCAGTACCACAGTGGAATCAACAAAGTCCAAGAGGGTAGCATCATTCAGGAAATGAGATGTGCAAGAACAAGGGGGAACAATTTGAAGATAGAGGGGAAACGGCTCAGAGGCAATGTGAGGAAGTATTTTTTCACAGAGAGAGTGGTGGACGCATGGAACAGCCTTCCTGAGGAGGTCATGGGGTCAAAAACAGTGGGGGAATTCAAGAATACATGGGACAGATATAAGGCAATTCTTGTGGGGGGCAGGAAGAAGTAGGCTGTTGGTTAACTAGGATCTGTAGCTTATCAATAGGTAGGGAAATGAGCAGACTAGGTGGGCCAAGCGGTCCTTATGTGCTGACAAAGTCTATGTTTCTAGATGGGGTTGCCCAGAACTCAATCTATTTGCCTCTCCATCGAGCGCATAATTGCCCAATTTGTGCTTGCTAGATCCAGGGCCTGGTGGTTTGTGGTGAGACACGTCCTTCTCCTGGACAGGAAGGTTTCTTTACGTGTCCCCTCCCTTCCCCCTACTGCAGCGGGTCCTCCAAGCTGTAGTCGGAGGGTACGGAGATGATCCTGGTAGTACCTTTCTGGCCATGCTAGATTTGGTTTCCACTGCTTCAGCAACTGGCAGTAGAACCTCCAATTTCCCTGCCCATGCGATCAGACTTGCTCTCACAGGAACTTGGAACCCTGGTCCATCCAGATCTCATATCTTTGCATCTTCATGCGTGGATCCTGCAGACCTAGTCATCTACAGACTCTGGGTTTCACCCAGAGTAGCAGATGTCCTAGTGGCAGCCAAGAAACCCTCCACTAGGGCAACCTACGCTATGAAATGGAAGCGGTTCTGTGTCTGGGCCACCACTCCACGTCTGGACCCATTCATCTGCCCGGTGAACTTGGTATTAGAGTATCTCCTCTCTTTATGTGATGCAGGACTCAGTTACTCCTCACTCAAGGTGCACTTGACTGCCATTTCAGCCTATCATGTACCCATTGAGGGCAAGGCTATTGCCCATCTGGACCTTCCCCGTACATTCCTACAGGGCATTCTGCACTTGAAGCCTCCCATCCAGAATCCTATCCCACCATGGGATCTTTCGTTTGCTTTAGAAAAGCTCTCATTGCCTCCCTTTGAACCTGCCGAAAGTTGCAAGCTACACTTTCTATCATGGAAAGCGTTATTTTTAGTTGCTGTTACCTCTGCTCAAAGGAATTCTGAGCCTCAGGCCCTGATGTGTAAGGAGCCTTATTTAGTTTTTCACAAGGACAGGGTGCCCTTGAGAACTAATCCTAAGTTTCTTCCGAATGTGGTATCAGAGTTTATGTTGAATTGGGACATCCACCTTCTGGTCTATTACCCAGAGTACTCAAACCGTGGGGAGGCATTGCTTCATACTCTAGATGTTCACAGGGTGCTTCGTTATTATTTGGAGTGCACCTGGTCTATTTGTAAATCTGATCAGTTGTTTGTTTCCTTTGCCCCCTGAATGGAAGGGGCTCGCATTTCTAAACAGTGTTTATCCAGATGTTTGGTTAAACTGCATTGTTTTTTGTTACAGTAAGTATGACAACCCCTTACTGGGCTCAGTTAAGGGTCATTCTACCAAGGGCATGGCTGCTGCTTTTGCCTCATTGAAGGAAGAATGTGTCTGCTGCTGACATTTGAGCAGCTTCCACTTGGAGTTCTGCCCACACCTTTTTGAAGCACTTCAGTCTGGACATTGCCTCTCACTGCAGAGCAGGCTTTGGACTCACGTCCTTTGGGACCTCCTGTCTTAAATTCTTTGGGAGACCTCTGCCTCCACCCATCTGACCGGGGTCTCTCCTTTACTGCTTGGGACTCAGTCCTAAAGGTGTTACCTGCTGCAAGAGCCTCCCTTGAAGTAAGATAGTACAGTTAAGTAAGAACTTACCTGAACAGTAGATGTTCGAGAGGAGCTCTTACAGCAGCTACTGTATTTCCTGCCCACCTTTCCCCCTGGTAATTGCTTCTCCATCTCAGATACCTTCATTCCTCAGTTCTCCTTTTTTCACCTACTTGCCAGGTCTCCAGCAGGAGTAAGTAAAGCTTTATTTTTAAGCGCTTTTCAAAACCAAAGTGCTGTACAAACAGATTAAAACCAAACAATTAAATAAGCATTCATAAACATTTTAAAATCCTTCAGAATAAGCTTTAAAAAACAAATAAGTTTTGAGCTCAGATTTAAAACTTGAGACAGTCAGGCATTCTTTTATCCGACGAGGTAGAGAATTCCACAGGGAAGGGGCAACATAAGAAAATGCAAGCACCCCAGATGTCTTTAGACAAACCCTGGGAATCTCTAGCAATCCCTCATCGCGGATCGGAGTGAGCGGGAGGGGTGGTAGGGAATAAGGTCTTTCAGATACTGGGGTCCCTGTCCATGTAGGGCTTTATAGGTCAGTAACCTGACCTTAAAGGTGATCCGCCACTGAACTGGCAGCCAGTGCAGTCTGCACAGCACAGGCGTAATATGACTAGTCCTGGATGTACCAGTCAAGAGCCTGGCTGCCGTGTTCTACACTAGCTGCAAGCGGTGGTTATCAACCCCTGGTAACCTAGGTACAGGGCATTGCAGTAATCAAGGCAAGTGGTTACGTTGGCATGGACCAATGTAGGAAGGTCAGCCGAGGGAATCAGATGGTAAAAGGAGGATTTGACAACGGCAGACACCTGTGATTTCAGGGTCAAGCCATCATCAAAAATAATGCCCAAGTTATGCACCCGGTCTGAGGTCAAGAGCTGGATACCATCAAGCCATAAGCCTGATTGAAGCCCAGCCCTAAGACCCGCCTCAGGGTGACCAGGGTCCACAACCAACACCTTGGTTTAACCTCAGCCAGCTAGTGTTCATCCAGTCTCTGATCTCAGCTAGACAGCTGTTAAGCACAAAAATCACATCATCTTGTCTGGGAATAAAGGACAAATACAGTTGGGTATCGTCTGCATAGCAGTGAAAACCCAAACTGTATCTCCTAATGGCAGCATATAAACTGCGAACAACATGGGCACCAAAATGGAGCCCTGCGGCACCCCACAGGACAGGGAGATGATGTCAGAGGAATAAATTCCAGTGACAACCCTCTGTGTCCTGCCTGTAAGGAAGGATCGAAACCAATGTAGAATTGTACCAGACAGTCCACAAAGAAGCCGCAGGCACTCCAAAAGCACACCATGGTCCACAGTATCAAATGCTGCAGAGAGAGATCAAGAAGGACTAGAATAGTACGAGCCTTTCGATCTCTTGCAATTAGGAGATCATTTAAAACCCAGACCAGGGCGGTCTCAGTGCTATGTCTTTTCCTAAACCCAGACTGGAGGGCATCATAGACATTGTCTGGGAGAACTGGGGATGGGCTGGGGAACCACACCTTTTATACCATACGTGACATTGGGGGTGGGCCTACCTCGGGGCGGTCCCTCGTTGAGTGCTGCTAGCTAGAAGTTTTCCTAGGGGTCCTGGCACCTGCTGGCTTCAGTCCTAAAGGTGTTACCTGCTGCAAGAGCTCCTCTTGAAGATCTACTGTTACAGTAAGTTATTGCGTAACTGTACTTTTTCCACTGAGGTGAACATTGTCCTTAAGCTAGGAGACAGTAGGCCTTGTAATGCTTGTTTGCCAGTGACAAGGGTACGGTAGTGCAGCTTCAAGTCAAGGTTTAGCAAGTTCAGGCTGCTATATAGCACACAGGTGTGTGTGTCATTTTTTCGGCCAAGTGCAAAATGACAGGCCCTATTAAGGAGACCCCTGGACAGCAGGTTATTATTCGCAGAACTAAATAGCACAATCCAATAATCAATAATACTAGTGATGAGGCACTGTACAAGTAGAATATTAATTTCTGGTATAAAGATTTTTCTATGCCTGTACAGGAGGCCTAGTCTTGCATTTGCTGCTTTACACAATATGTCAGTATGTGTACTGAAAGACAAGGCACTGTCTAGTGTAATCCAGAAGTAATTAAACATCTGAACTTGTTCAAGTGGGGTTCCAGTTGCTTTAGTGATAGGTAAGACGGGGGAGGTGTGGAGCTTGTCACAGGTGCTGAAAAGCAGGTATTTAGTTTTTTTGGCATTTTTACCAGCAGGTTGGCAGTGAACCATTCCTGGATGGCATTGAAGTCCGACTGAAGTCTCAGTCTATTTTTGTAGGCTTTTGTCACTTGAAAAGATGACAGCATCATCTGCATAGAGTAGTATATTGGTTAATTTGTGGACAGTTGCTATACTGTTTATGAAAAGACTGAATAAGAGAGGTCCAAGAATTGACCATTAAGGAACACCCACCTCTACCGGGCTATCATGGGAAAGTATGCTGCAGCATTTAACAGCTTAGGTTCTACCTGCTAGGTAGCTTTTGAACCAAGAGACAGAGTCTTCAGAGAGGCCCAGGTTGATGAGCCTTAGGCATAGTAGTGCATGGTTCACAAGGTCAAAGGCCTTGGTTAGGTCTATGTAAATGGCTCCAGCCAGTTCTCCTCTCTCTGGGACACAATGAATTGAGTCCGTGAACTCAAGGAGTGCCGTCATAGTACTGAAATTTTCCCTAAAACCATGTTGCTCATTTGCCAGTAGCTCGTGCTGAATCAGGTATTGAGCTAGTTGATCACTTACTACCCTTTCTAAAGTTTTTGATTAAGGGACTAAGATGGCGATCGGGCAGTAGTTAGATGGCAGGCTATGGTCTCCCCCTTTGAATACCGGGGTCACATGAGCTTTTTTCCATACTTCTGGTACTTGCCCACTGGACAAGGACAGACTGAAAATTGTCTGCAAGGGGTAAGTGACCTCCCTAAGCACTAGTTTGAGTAGTTTCATGTCTAATTTGTCGGGGCCAGTCCTTGTTTTGATTTTTGTGCTTGTTAGGTAGCCAAACACTTTGGCTCAACTGAGCTTTTTAAAGTAGAAAGAAGGTCTGGCTGAGTGGTCATATGTGGCTCCTTCAGTGGCACAGTGGGTTGGGTGGTCTGGAGTGTATGCTGATAGGTTGCTGAAGGTTTTGTTAAAGGAGTCAGCAATGCTTTATCTCCTAAGACTGTTGTACCATCCTCTGCAAGAGAGTAGGGGTCCTCTCTAGAAGACAGAGGCAAGGAGGCTGTGTCCTGTCAACATCTGTCTGAGTGGGTGTTCTGACAACAGGCAGTTTGATACTCAGATGGAAGGACATGCCTTCCTGGTGATGCAGAAAGAAATGGTTCAGATCCCACACATGCTTGATGTCAGGGTCTTGCCACAGTTCGACCTCGGCCTCTTCCTCTTCTCAACAGAAGGGGAAGAAACTTTGGTCAAGGTTGTCATCTGACCATTCTGCTGTGAGACACCACACTTTCATGGGCCTGGGTTCCCCACTGTCATCGCTGATGACACTGGTGTCAACTGGGCCTGTGAGTTCAGTGTTTCCATCCCACAGCCTCTCGTTTGTTTCTAGAGAGGACCCCAGTGAGCAGTTCAGTCACCGGGCAGCTCTCATGGAGCAGTAGGTGCAACGTATAAGTCAAGTGGCACTGTCTCTGGCACCTGCAGAGTCAGCTGCACTGGTGCAGCCTGTAGTACCATTTGACTTAGATGCGCAGCCATTTGCGGCGTCGCCAGTGCCTAACCCACTTGTGGTGTCGCCTGGGTCCCTTCAAGTATGGGGGAAGCCATGATGCTGCTGCCGGTCATTTCAGTGCCAGTTGAGTCACCGACGCTGTATGTGGCGCTGGGGTCATGTCCTTTGGGACCTACCCTGGTGCCACTTGTGATGCCGTATACAATGTTGCATGAGCTTGTGGTGCCAGGAGTGATCCTGGCACTGCAGTTAGCACTGTTTTCTGAGCCACTGGGTCTGGTTTTACCAGTGTCACCATGCACTGCATTGTTGGCTTTTCAACCCCTTTCTAATACTCCCAGGGGTGAGGAGGGTGTAGAAGTTCATGAGTTAGACCCTGACCTTTTCTGACGGTGGGGGACAATGACTTGCGTCACGGTCCAGAGACTTCAGACTCCGTTCCTGTGCCTTCCTCAGGAGGGACCTCTACCTTCAGGCTCTGCTCAGAAATAGGCATTCTGCATTGAATTTTTGACCTAGCAGCCATAGACCAGGCTTGGTGCCTCCAACTGGAGTTTCTAAACATGCTTAATATCCTAGTCTACTTAATTCCTTCCATCCAGCCAGCCCTAAAGACACACTCAGAGATGGCTTGGAGGAGACCTGCTACTGTGTCAGTGGTCCCCAAATAGATGGACAAGACATGCAGCAATAAAACCTAAGCCCATGTATTTCACGCAGCCAAGGAGGTCACAGTGCACCCCACTAACAAGGAGTCGCACAAATTCGACATCATGGGCAAGCAGATCTGTGCCTCGGCTGCCCTTGGCATGAGGATAGCTAATTACCAAAGCCACATCTCTAAATATGAGTATGCCCTCTGGAGCAAGTTTAAGTCTCTGGGAGAGACCCTGACAGACACAGAGGCGAAATAATAGATGCTGCTAGCTGTTAAGCAAGGTATTGAATCTAACAGCCATCAGCTCAAAGCCTCTGTGGATGGCTTTGATGCAGCAGCTCACTCTGCAGCAGCAGGTATCTGCATCAGGTGGCAGTATTGGCTGTGGACTGCTGGCTTCATCCTAGATATTCAGCAGAAGATTATGTACTGTATGTGCCTTTCGATAGCATTTAGCTGTTTGGACTGCAGGTGGAGCAGTCTCACAGAGAGTCTAATGAAAATAGAATGACTCTTAAGACCTTCAGGCCAGGGCTGGCCCAGTGGCATGGAGGTCTGAGGCGCTACGTGGCTTACTTCCTACCACACTGGTGACCTGAGTTTGGGAGCGAACTCGAGTTGCCGGGGGTCGGCCGGTTAGGGGGGTTAAGTCTCCACCACACAGCTCTCCTCTTCTGGGGTGAAGAGGCATGCTGACTCAGCCCTTGGCTGCCACCAGGTGGAAGCGTGGGGGGGTTGTACCAGTGCTCAAGCAGCATTGAAGGGAGAGGACCACGGTTCTGTAGCATGTGTGCCCCTCCATGTGCACATGCTTACATGCTGCAGTGGCAAGGAACCTAAAGGGGAGTAAATGGAATGTGGTCGGTGCAGGCATCATGAAGCCCTGCCCACGTACCCCCATCCCTCACCACCGCCTGGACCACTGGCCCAATTCTGGATGTGTATCGCTGGTAGAGATGTTGCAAAGTTTAAGCTTGCCAGTGAAGTTTCGGCGAAGATACCGACTTCGCCTCCGCGGAGCAATTTGCTAATTTTTTCCATCAACTTCTGAATTCGCCTACTAATTTCACCGGTGACTTCACTGGGATCTTCACCATTAAGACAGGCGACGTCTGTTCAAAACGAGGCTACTGGTGGACAACTCCTCGGAGTAATAAACTAACAGGACAGAACAAATTAATACCAGTCCAGGAGCAGACAACACCTACCCATAGGGAATCGGGGATCAGCGGTGTGATCTGAAAAACTGCTACTAAAAAACAACCAAAAAAGTTATTTTTTTCTTTAAACAGAACAGGGATTAAAATAACAGGAGTAACGGGTAATTTAGTACCAAGTATAACACAAAATGACAGAACACCGTCACTTTAAGAAAAATATAACTAAAAAAAAACTATACAGCTACAGAAAGACACTGACAAAATACTTAAACACACCAAACTAAACCACAGAAATAAAAATGAGAAATTGCTTGCTACAGATCAAAAACGATGAACAAGAAATAGTGAGAAAACCAAAATATAGCACAAATCTACTTAAACAAAAAAGCTCCAGTGCTTTCTGGGCTGCCTTGCTTTACACACAGTACACCTACCCTCCCTAACAGCACTGCTTAGACTGACAAATCAGAAACCACTACTTTAAAGCAAATAATCAGCGAAAATTAAAAAAAAAAATACACAAATTTAGCAGCACAAGGCCCTCTAGAACAATTTGTGAGCAGTTTGGATTCAAAAAGCTCAGTTTTCAGATGTATTTTAAAAGATCTTCATCAGGGATATCTCTTGCATCAGGCCACACCTAAGGAACTATAGCCACCAGGCACTAGGAACACGTGGAAACTTTTCTAGCTAGCAGTCTATAAGGGGCCACCCTTGACGATGTGACATTTATTTTATTTAGTTTTTGTTAACCGGGTTAGGTGCACTAGCCAAAGTTGACTATTTTCAGACACGACCCGGGAGAATACATACATAAAATGAGATGTGATTATACAATACATAGTATATGGTATAGGTACATAGTATATAGTACAGGTAGGTTAGAATACAGATCAAGTCAGACAATACTTGAGATAATACATATAGCTATGCAGAGATGACAAAAGTAACAATAGTACCTGCAAATAACTAAAACTGGGCTAAGTGGCAGCTATAAGGACATTTTATAGCAAAGCTTGTTTAGAAGTGCAGCAGTGTCTTGGGCGAAATAGGGTGGTTAGCTGTGAGGCATTAAGTGGGATCAAAGCATGTGCAGGGGTCCCGGGATAGGTGGCGATATAGTTCTTTTTTGAAGATTGGGTGGGAGTTCATCTGCCTCAGGGCAGGAGGGAGGGAGGGAGTTCCAGGTGGCTGGGGCGGTGCAGTGAAATGCTCCAGAGCCTTTTGAAGTAAGGCACCTGGGTACGGTAAGTAGAAATGTGTTTGCCGAGTGTAGTCCGTGGGCAGGTGTCTGTGGTACAAGTAAAGCTGCAAGGGAGGAGGGGGTTTGGTTACGGATTACAGAGTCTGTGAGGGTCCCTAGGGAGTATAGTCAGTAGGCAGTTGGGGAGAGCCAGCCTAGGTCACTATACAGTGTGCAGTGGTGCTTGAGGCGATGGGAAGAGAAGGTATACTGACATATGTTGTTATACGCGACATCCCATTTATAGAGAGCAGTCTTATGGGCATTGGCAAAAGTGGAGACACCATATGTCAGCACTGGAAGCAGAATACCATTGGCAATTGCCAATTTGGCGGATGTTGTTAGCAGGTGATAAGTCTTATAGGTGATTCCAAGTTTGGCATTTGTTGCTTTACAGGTTGACTGGATGTGCAGACTGAAATCAAGGGATTTATCAAGGAGGACTCCCAGGTATTTGAAGGATGCGACACAGTTGATGAGAGACCCCCCAGAGTCATGGACTAGGAGGGGTTCCTTACAGGACCTCAGTTTGGGGGCAGTGCCAAATAGCATGGCTTGGGTCTTTTTTGTGTTGAGGATGAGCTTATTAGCATTTAGCCATGTTTGCACATTCCTGAAATCCGAGGAGAGGTTTTCATTAATGATGTTAACTTTGCCAGCACTGGAGTAGAGGACGAGATCATCAGCATATAGAATAGCTGAGCAGGAGAGTACGGCATAATCTATGTTGTTCATGTATAGCGAGAAAAGAAGGGGTCCCAGGATGGAGCCCTGGGGTACTCCGATGTCAGTGCTGGTCACATCCGAGAGAGCGGAGTTGAATTTAACAAATTGTAGTCTGTTTGATAGGTAGTTGATAAGCCAGTCAACTACTGAGGATAAGTTAAGTCTATGCAGGGTTGAGAGAAGCAGGGGATGATCAACAAGATCAAAAGCTTTGGTAAGATCGATAAATACTACTTCAGTGAGTAGGTCTTTGTCCATGTTGCAGAGTACATCGGTGGAGAATTTGAGAAGAGCGGTTGAGATACTGTGTCTTTTTCTGAAACCATGCTAAGTGTCTGAGAGAAGGCTATTCTTTGTGAGATGGTCAATGGTTTGGGTTGCAACAAGCTTCTCTAGCAGCTTGCTTAGCACAGAGAGGATGGCTATAGGCCTGTAGTTGTTGATATCCTTTGGGTCTCTTTTTTTAAGGATAGGCATAACTCAGGCAATCTTCCAGAGATCTGAGACAACACCGAGAGAAAGACAGAGTGAAAATCTTGGCCAGTGGTGAGGCAATCAGTGGTGCCGCTTGCTTCAGGAGTCGTGGCTAGAGTGAATCTGAGCCGGGGCTAGTGTTGTTGGATATGTTTTGCAATAGCCTTTGGACCTCGTATCTAGATATAGCTTTAAAGTGGAAAGGGGGGGTAGTAGTTAGTTGACAGTGGTCAGCACCAGATGCAAATCTCTGGGGTGTGCAGTAAGGCTGAGATGCTGTGGGAGGTGAAGCGAAGGATGAGGTGTACTGAGACAGGTCCGTGAATAATCTGTTAAAGGCATTCGCTATAGTGTTCGAGTCATTGCAATGCACACCATTTAGGATCATATCCCCTTGGGCCGATGGCTGGGCAGCCCCAAGAAAGGTCTTGATGTGTGTCCAGAATTTTCTAGGGTCACCAGCAGAGTTGGTGGGCAGTTCCTTGCAGTAGATGCTCTTTGATGTTCCGATTTGTTTTTTACAGGAGCTCTGAGAGGCTCTATAGGTATTGTAATCCTCCAGTAGTCTGGACACTTTATACTTCTACCAGAGTTTGTCCCGTGTGCGCAGGTTAGCCAGCAGGTCCTTGTGTAGCCATCTTGTTTGTTTACCCCGACCCTTCTGGTGACCTTCGGGGTATGTTTATCCTGAAGTGCTGTGAAATTATCATTGAAGATATCAAGGGCTATTTGAACATCATGGGAGTGATAGATGTCAGACCAGTTGATACAGGATACATCATAGAGGAAAGCTTCCACGTCCAGTTTGGCAAAGTTGGTAATTGTGAGGTTGCGCGGAGGGGTTGGGGGAGCAGTCTCCAGGCTCCATACACAGAAAGTGTGGGAGTGGTCTGTGATAGCATCTGCCAAGATGCCTGCAGTTTGCACATGGTCAAGGCGATTCACCAGTACCTATTCTATGAGGTTGGAGGTAGTTAGAGAAGGGGTGGTTCTAGTGGGTTCAGTTAAGATCTGGTGCAGGTTATAGCTCTGCGTTGGTGTCAGCAGTGTGCTGTGAGTTGGTCCCAGCCAGTTTAGGTTAAAGTCACATAAGATTATGACCTCGTTTTGCTCGGCATTTGTGATGGTTTGATTAAGTAAATCCTGAAAACTTGTGATACCTCCAGTGGGCGGGTTGTAGGTGTAGATAGTGTGGATTTTTTTGCGCCAAGGGCAATGGTTGTGTGTAGGGACTCTCAGACTGAGGGGGAGCCGGTGGGTGGGCAGACCGTAACATCAAGATGGTTTTTATAGAGGAGAGTGACCCCCCCTCCATGTTTTGGGGAAGACCCATCTCTCCGTATCAAGGACATGCAGGCAACATCCCTCCTATATAAATGCGGGTGGCCTTGCACCCTCCTCAGTTCTTTCCGCCATTGACCATCACACATCGGACTCCATGGAAACACCACCGCTTCAGTCAGCTGCCAGATTTCTTCCTTTTAATCTTTTCTTTTCTCACCCTAGTTTTAGTAATCACTTTATTTTAAAGTGTTATTTTTTTTGTTTATGCCAACCAACCTCGAAAAACTATTTCGCTGCTCCAGGTGTGGTCAGAAGATCTTCAAGAAGGGTGACCACAATGCCTGTGTCTGCTGCCTAGGCCCAGACTAGGATGTTAAGGCCTGTGAAGTTTGCTACGGATGGAACAGGCTACCCGGCGATGCCACCAGAGGGCCTTAGACAACTTCTGCAACAGAAGGTCACCCAAATGGAGAAGGAACTCCCGGCCTCCCTGGCCCCCTCCTCCAAAGCCCAGGACAAGCTGGCCAGGAAATGCAAGTATTGGAGCAAGGAGAGATCTTCCCCAGCTCACTTGCAGTCACTGCTTTGAGCGTCTGCCATGGAAGGGTCGTCAACCTCTTTGGCAGCGACCGGCTCTGCCACCCACTCCCTTGCCTCTGCAGGGTCAGCTCTGGCAGTGCCTCCCATCGGTCTTACCTTACCTGGTGATGGCTTCTCAGCATCGTGACTTCCCACGCCTCAGCTGACTCTTCAGCCCCTGCTGTTCTGACCCCTCTTCTCCACAGGCCACCAGACAGGGAGCTTTGTGGGTTCTTCTTCAGCTGGCATTGATATGTTGTTATCAGGGGTTCCACCTCCCCCAATGACGTATTTGGTCTTTACCTCTGCCTCTCCTTCCACATCGTGGATTCAGCCTCCCCCATTGCCACCCCAGGCCACCATGTGGACATTGGGGTCTTAGTCTATCCCAACAACATCCCAGGCCATCCCGTCAACACCAGGGCCTCAGCCCCCCTATCAACACTGCAGGCCATACCACCAGTGCCAGAACCCCAAGCTCCCCTGCCTGCTCTGCTAGGCGTTCCAACACCCTCGTTCCCCAGAAGGATGAGGATGAAAACAAAGATGAGTATGGGGAGAGGGGGCTGGTAGCCCCTCCCACTCTACCGTTTCCTCAGAGGTGAGGACTCCACCAAATATGCCCTGTGGTCCCCCATGTTGACCCATCTTTCATCTCTGTGATGAGGCAGTTACAAACTGCCATGGGGTTTATGCTGAGGAGCAGGATGTCATTACGAGAAATCTGTCTGAATACTTGGGAGATGCCAGATTCTCCACATCTGATCATTTCTTCACCTAGTCTGGCCTTTAAGGATGCCACCATGGCTGCCTGCTACGGACCGAATTTGATTTCCTGCTGTGCCCAGAAAGGCAGAGAAATTGTACCAAGCTGCCTCAAGGAAACCATTTTTTGCAGAGCAACCACAGGCAGCTTCAGTGGTGATAAATGCTGCCCACAATAGGACCAATAGGCCTAAAAACCTCAGCTCTCTTCCCCCTGTTAAGGAGTCCAGAAAGCTGGACCTTATGGGCAAAATGACCTTTGCCTCTGCTACACTGTCCATCAGGGTGATGAATTACATTGTCCATATGGGTAAATTTCAGAATACCCTCTAGAAAATGTCCAAAGCTACTGGCCAGGCCCTTCCAGAGGGTCCCAAGAGGCAGGACCTGCTCAAGGCTCTACAGTCTGGGGCAGATGTGGGCAAGCACCTTTTGAGGTCTGCCTGTGATGTGGCTGACACCTTTGTTAGAGCTGCTGCAGTCGGCATCTGCCCGAGAAGGCATTCTTGACTCAGATTATCTGGGTTTTCTACTGACGTACAATAGTCCATCTTGAATGCCCCCTTCAGAGGCTACAAGCTCTTTGCAGCAGATGTGCAGGACATACTTTCTGGCCTACAGGCCTCGAGAATGACTCTGTTGTCTGTTCATTCTCATACCACAACCAGCCAAAAAGTGGCCAGAAGGTGCTCTTTCATTAGGCCTACCATAAGCCTAAACAGGGCATCAGGCCCCAGGGCAAGTGCCGGGTAGCAACAGCCCTGTCTACTCCTACTTCCACCACTGGGAAGGCCCCCAGAGGAGGTGGTGCAGCCCTGGCCACAGGTGCTACCTCAGCATGACTCCTTACCAGACCCCCACCCTCCAGCACTGCAGGAGGTGGTGGTAGGGGGTAATTTCTCCCTTCACTTGGACAGGTGGAGGGAGATCACTACAGATCTTAATTCGAGGAGAGGTCCTGCAGCAGGCAACACCAGTAGGACTAAGCCACCAAGCACTAGGACCCCATGGAAAACTTCTAGCTAGCAGTATACAGTGGGGGACCGCCCCCTGATGTTGGCTCGCCCCTGACGTTGGCCAATGGTATATAAGAGGCGATCCCCCAGCCCTACCTCAGTTCTTTTCCTGCCGTCGACCCATGCACATTGGCTCCACGGATGCCTTTGACTGACAGTCGGCCTCCATTTCTTTTCGTGTTACCTGTGCTTTTTTGTTTTGCCTGCTACAGTGTTTTGCCTTGTTCCTATACGACTTCTTCATCGTCTTTCTCTCCAGAGTGGTGGATGAATAAGTGTGCCTGCGGCAAGCAGATTGCTCACTCCAATGGCCATTCAGCCTGCCTGTTCTGCCTGGGGTCCAACCACAACATCAGGGCCTGCCAGCACTGCCACAGCTTCAGTCGAAGGACTAGGATCCATCACCTGAAGGCCCTTAAGAGCTTTCTTCTGGAGCGACAGTTGGCCACCATGGAATCTTCTAGACCCACCAGGACATCGTCCTCCTCAAGCACTCGCCTGGGGAAGAAGCCCCACGGGAAGCATGCCCACCGGGACAGGGAGAGGTCCCGTTTGAGCTCCCATTCTTGGCACCGCACCATGCAGTGATGGACTTGAGTTCTTCCTCCTGTGGGAGGTCAGACTCAGCCTCCTGAAAGCCCTCATGCATACCAGGTTGCCATTGGTTAGGCCCCACGCCCACCAGGACAAGGACAGAGAGGGGTCCCATTTGAGATCCCATTCTCGGTCCCCGCGCCATGCAGTAACAGACTTGAGTTCTTCCTCCCATGGGAGGTCAGACTCAGCCCCCCCAGAAGCCCTCATGCATACCAGGTTGCCATTGGTTAGGCCTCATGCTCTAGTGCAAACATCCGGTGGGGGCCTTTGGGGCCAGGGTCTTCCTTGTCCCTAATACCCCTGTGCCTTAGGTCCTACATCCTGCCTTCCGGACTTAAGCCAGGAGGCCCAGCAGGTGCTGCTTCTTTGGGCATTGGGTCTTTACCTGCCTCCCCCCCAGCTGGGCCGCTGACTCCGTCAGACAGGACATCAGGGCCCGATGGCAGTCCCTGGAGCCAGGAGTGGGATCACCAGTCATACGTCCGCGCCCCCCTCAAGTGGACGCTGCCTCAGCTGCCGCCAACTGGTACTCCAGCCTGAGCCCAGCAGCCTCCCACCAGCTTGACTCCGGTTTCACCAGACTCAAACCAAGTGACCCCCGGGTCACCTAATCCTCGGTCTCCGCCGACTGGTCCTTCAACCCCTGCAGGGCTGACGTCCAAGGAACAGTCACTTCTAGACCTGACAACGCCCGGTGACCTGATGCCTGGCATCCTGACCCCTGGCAACCTGCCGTCAGATAACCTGACACTGTACACCCCAGCATCCATTCTGTCATGACCCGTGGGCCCGGTGCTGCCATCTAACCCGACACCGAGTCCATCAGGAAATGCTCCACAGGACCCCCCCAATCCCCTTGGTGGAAATGGGGGCCCTCTATGCTTTCTGGTGGAACACCATCAAAGGGGACCTGCTGCCTCATGGTCCTGTCACACCCCATAAGGAGCCTCAGCCAAGAGCTTCTACTCCTCTGCCTAGGCAACTGACCCCTCTGCAGGGACCCTTACCTCCACTGGAGCCCAACCAGCCTAGGTCCCCCAGGGGTAAGAAGCAGCACTCCTTCTCTAGATCTACCTCCAGATGTTGCCATAACTCCCGCAACCGTAGATGGCACAGGTCCTCTTCACAGTCCTCTGAGTCAGGGAGCTATAGTGGAAGCTCCCATTATGATTATGATTCTTCAGAGGATGGGATTTCTTCTGCCTCAGTCCACTCCTGATGATCCCAGTTTCATGGACATCATGAGGCACATAAAGATACTCAATGGCTGGGACACTGAGGATCTCGATCCGGAAAGGTGCCAGCTGGCTGAACATTTGGAGTTACAGGTCCCCAAACTGGTGGTCCTGCCTCCTTTAGTTTCTTCCTACCAAGACATGACCATATTGGCATGAAAGTACCCCTCTTCAGCTTCCACCATCCCTAGGAAGCCTGATCAGCTCTATAAAGCCCCTAAAAATGAGCCCTTCTTGGCAGAGCAGCCCAGGGCCAATTCTATGATCCTCATGGCAGCCCATGGGAGGTCCCAGCAACCTAAACATGTCATTGACCAACCCCTGGACAAGGAGTCCAAGAAGCTGGATCAGCTGGGCTGCAAAGTTTTCTCCTCTGCCACATGCAGCATCCACTCACTCAACTTCTTGGCTCACATGGTGAAATATCAGAACACCCTGTGGAAGAAAGCCTTGGAACTGGCCAAGGGTCAACCTGAGTCCCCCCAAACTAAGGAGTTACTGGATATCCTCCAGTTGGGGGCCAGTTTAGGTAAGCACGTCCTGCGTTGTGCTTATGATACCACAGACACTTCAGCTTGGGCTGCTGCTACAGGTATTTGTTTATGTCTTTATTCATGGCTTAGGGTCTCTGGCTTCCAGCAGGATCTACAGGAGGGAATTTTGGATGCTCCCTTCCAAGGCCCAGTGCTGTTTGGGGAGTCCACCAAGAAAATTATCCTGGGGCTCCAGGATTCTGGGAAAGTGGTCCAATCAGTATACAGAATGTACCACTCAGAGTCGAGGTCCAATAAGCATCAGCCCTTTAGTCGCTCCAAGGGCCAGCAGTTTCAGGGTCAGCAGTCTAGAGGTACCTTCAGGAGAAAGGTTACCTCACAACTGAGAGGGGGCTCAGGTCCAAGAGCCTCTTAGCCACCCCAGCCCTCCCTCCCCACTCCCAGTGCCTCCACCTGACTCCTTGCCCACCCACCCTCTTCCAGCAAAGCATCTGGGGGAGTCGGTAGTGGGTTGCTTCTCCCTCTACCTCGACGGGTGGAGAAGCATTACTTTGGATCAATAGGTCCTACATCTTATCCAGCAGGGCCATATTTTGAAGTTTACCGAGGTCCTTCCGGACAACCCCCCAGTACCCTCTTGTTACCCTCCCTCTCATCTGTCCGTGCTTCATGAGGAGATTTGGCCTCTGCTATCCAAGCAGGCCATAGAACCTGTCCCTCCCAATCAGAGGGGAAAGGGGTACTGCTCTCACTTTTTCCTCGTCCCCAAGAAGACAAGACCTTTGGCCCATCCTCAACCTGAGTCAGCCAAACCAATTTGTGGAGTACAAATAGTTCATAATGGTAACCCTGCCAGGCCTGCTCCCCCTCCTCCATCAGGGGGATGGGCTTTTTTCCTCTGGACATGCAGGACGCATACCTACATATTCAAATCTTTCAGCCCCACAGATGGTTCCTGCGGTTCCACTTCCAGAACTCCCATTATCAGTTCTGCACCCTTCCCTTCGGTTTGTCCTTGGCTCCTCGCATGTTCACCAAGTGCATAGCCATCATGTCTGTAGCCATGAGAAGGAAGGGACACTACATCTTTCCTTACCTCAACGACTGGCTCCTGGTGACCTCCACTGAGGAGCTGCTTCTGAGGACTCTGGAGGAGACCTTCACCCTCTTCTGGTCTCTGGTTATCAATCTGAATCTTCCCAAGTCCTCTCTGTGGCCCAGTCACAGGCTTCAATACATAGGAGCCATTCTGGATACCAAACAGGGGAAGGCCTTTCTGCTGAGGAATAGGGTGGAAAAGCTCCAGTCCTTAGCCCTCCTGGTATCTTCGTCTCGTCTGACTCCAGCTCGGACATACCTCAGACTTCTGGGCCACATGGCAGCTCCTATATCCACTGTCCCTCTGGCACACCTTCATATGAGGGTACCCCAATGGACCCTTCGGATTCAATGGGATCAGTGATTGGATGACCTGGATCAGCACGTGCTGGTCTCGCAGGCAGTCCGAAGGACACTTGGGTGGTGGCTCAACTTGCCCAATTTGATGAAGGGGGACCCTTCCACAAGGCCCCACCTACTCAAATCCTGACCATGGATGCCTCCAACCAGGGCTGGGGTGACCATCTGGACTGGCAAACAGACCCAGGGGGCTTGGTCTCCACTGGAGCGAGATCTCTACATCAGTGTCCTGGAGATGAGGGCAATCCTTTATGCCATGCAGGCTTTCCAGCTGGATCTCCTTCCAGACACCCTGTTGATTCAGTCAGACAGCATGTCCATGGTGTTTTACATCAGAAAATGGGGGCACCCATTCGTATCCTCCTTGCAGAGAGGACAAGAGGGTTTGGCATTGGGCCATTGCTCATGGGCTGGAACTGACAGCCGTCTATGTTCCAGGCATCCAAAACACCTTGGCCGACAACCTAAGCAGGTCTCGGTCCAAAGCCCATGAGTGGGAGCTCCTGCAGACCATTGCAGATGACCTCTTCAGCAGATGGAGTCTTCCAGAGCTGGACCTCTTGGTGTCCCCTTTTAATGCCAGACTGCCCAATTTCTGCTCGCTCAATCCAGGGCCTGGTGTTTTCTGGTGAGACACATTGTCCCTGTGCTGGGCAGGGAGGTTCCTTTATGCCTTCCCTCCCTTCCCTCTGTTGCAGAGGGTACTTTTCAAGCTTCAGATGGAGGGAGTGGACATGATCCTCATTGCTTCTTACCAGCCACAGCAGATTTGGTTTCCTCTGCTCCAATAACTAGCAGCGGAGCCTCCAGTCCCTCTGCCCCTGAGCTCGTGCTTGCTCTCCCAGGACAGGGGCACCTTACTCCATCTGGATCTCAAGTATCTGCATCTACATGCGTGGCTCTTGCAGACCTAGCTAGTTCCCATTTTGGGTCTCCCTGAGGGTGGCGGAGGTCCTGGTAGCCACTAGGAAGCCTTCTGCATGAGCCACCTATGCTATGACATGGAAACAGTTCTACCTGTGGGCTTCTGCCCGTTCCCTTGAACCCTTCACTTGTCTGGCAACCTCAGTGTGGGAGTACCTCCTTGCCCTGTCGGAGTCCAGCTTGGGTTAGTCCAATATTAAGGTGCATTTGTCAGCTATCTCTGCATACCATGCACCTATCGAGGGCAGGATCTATCCCGTACCTTTTTGAGGAGGCATCCTGCACCTCAAACCTCCCATTCAGGACCTTGTCCCTCCTTGGGACCTTTTGTTTATGTTAGAGAAACTTACTTTGCCTCCCTTTGAGCTGGCCGCAGATTTTGAGCTACGCTTTCTGTCGTGGAAAGTGTTTTTAGTTGCCGTTACTTTTGCTCAAAGGATTTCCAAGCTTCGGGCTCTGATGTGTAAAGAGCTTTATTTAGTTTTTCATAAGGACAGGATGGCTTTGCATACTAATTCTAAGTTTCTGCCCAAGGTGGTGTCCGAATTTACGTTGAACCAGGACATCCATCTACCTGTTTATTATCCAGAGTACTCGAATCGAGGGGAGGCCTTACTTTATACTGTGGATGTCCATAGGGTGCTCCATTATTATCAGCATTGCACCCATTCTCTTAGGAAATCTGATCAGTTGTTTGTCTCCTTCGCCCTGAAAACCTTAAGGGCTCCAGTTTCGAAGCAGATGTTATCCAAATAGTTGGTGAACTGCATTGTGTTCTGGTACCAGAAGTATGGCAAGCCTTTTCCGGGCCCGTTAAAGGCCATTCCACAAGGGGAGTGTCTGCCTCCTTCGCTTCACTGCTGAGAGTCTCTGCAGCTGACATCTGTGCAGCTGCCCCTTGGAGTTCTGTCCACACCTTCATCAAGCACTACAGTTTGGACATTGCTCCAGATGCAGGACAGGCTTTAGCCTTCCAGTCCTGCAGGGTCTCCTTTCCTGAAGGATTGACTCCACTGTTTCTTTCCTCCTCCCTGTTGTCGGGGTTAATTTCCAGGTACTGCTTGGGATTCAGTCCTACCAGTGTTGCCTGCTGCAGGAGCTCTTCTCGAAGTAAGATAGTACAATTACATAAGAACTTACCATAACAGTAGTTCTTCGAGAGAAGCTCCTGCAGCAGGTGTTGCTTTCCCTCCCTCCTTCCCCTTGTGCTTGCTCATTCCTAAATTCCCCCTCAGTCTCCAATCTATGCTTGCCAGGTCTCCAGCAGGAGAACTGAGGTAGAACCTGACGTTGGTCCATGCCTTGGTGACCTTGTGCCTTGATTACTGCAATGCCCTATACCTAGGGCTACCAGAGGTGGACCTCTTCTGCCTGCAGCCGGTACAAAATGCATCTGCCAGGCTGTTGACAGGTTTACATAGATCTGACCATGTCACTCCTGTGCTCCGCACTTTGCACTGGCTGCTGGTGCAGTGGAGGATCACCTTCAAGGTCGGATTAGTGACCTATAAGGCCTTACATGGACAGGGACCCCGGGGTACCTGCAAGAGCTTCTTTGTCCCTACCACCCCCTTCTCCATCTCTGCTGTACTGATGAGGGATTGCTGGAGATTTCCAGGGTCTGTTTGGCAACATCAGGAGCTAGGTCATTTGCTTATGCTGCTCTGACCCTGTGGAATTCTCTACCTCATCGGTTCGGGGGTTGCCCATCTGTTGAAGCCTTCAAATCTGCCTTAAAAACTTGTTTATGTGAATTGGCATATGCTGATACTTGAATTCCTGCTATGTTTATAAATTTTGGTTGCGTGTTTTTAAAAATGTTGATTATACTGTGTTTTAAATTTATTGATTATGCTATGTACAACACTATGATCTATGTGGAATAGCGTTTCAAAAATAAATTTTGGTTTGGTAGGGTTGGGGGACCACCCCTTATATACCATTGGCCTACTTCGAGGGTGGGCTGACTGTATACTGCTAGCTAGAAGTTGTTGTTTTTTTATCTGAGTAAACTTTATTGAAATGTTTAAGAAACCGAACACAGGAGATGCACAGATGCACAGGGAATATCAACAGTAACCAAATGATGCAAGTAATGATAAACAGAGTACAGGGGATGATGACAGCAATGTATACTCAAAGCAATAAATAAAGTAGAAATAGTGAAAAATAAGAAAATTAGCAAGCCAAGGGATAGAGTAAGGAACTCAAGGAGCCTGCTGATGTGATCAACATATGTAACAAAATAGGACTAGATTTAAATTAATTGTAAAAGGATATCCAGCCTCTCCCATCTATTTTTGTAAGTGGAGAGGTTCTGAGATGAGCTAGCAAGGGATTTCTCCATTCTTAAAATGATCAGTATTTCAGCATGCCATTCTTTAAAGGAGGGGGGTTGATTGTCCACCCAATGCTATAAAATCACCAGTTTAGCTACAGCCAAACTAAGAGCCAAATGAAATCTTTGAGATCCTAATAATTGCTTAATACCAACCCCTAAAAGACATAATTGGTGTAAAACAATCCTAGTGACCTAAAAGAGGATCTAGGCTAGATTGTATATTATTCCAAAAGTGCTGTATGGAGGGACAGTCCCACAACATGTTTCTCAAGTAACCCACTTCCGCATTACATCTCCCGCATGTAGGTGTATCCAGTTTACCTAAAATAAATAAATGGTTTGGTGTGTAATACACATTATTTAGTATTTGAATCCGCATTAATCTGAGTTTATCTAATTTAATATAACGATAAACAAACTCCCAGGGTGCTTCACAATCCAAGGAGGACAGAGAATCGGGGAAATCCTTGAACCTGTATCCACATTTCACAGGTGCTTCTAAGCCTAACATGACCCTAAAGGTTTTATAAAGGATAGACACAGCATGGAGTTGTCACTAATTCAGCCAATTTCTGGTAGTTAGAACCATCGGCTAGACGCCATGGACGGGGGCCCAGGAATTCTAATATAGAATGCCTAAACTGAAAAAAAACAAAAACAACCAAATGGAGTATAGAAAACTTATGACAAGAAACTTCAAAAGAAAGAAACTGATCTTCCATAAGAAAGTCAGATATATTAAAAAAAAAAGGTGGATCCCGACAAAAAAGCCAAGGATATGGGCTTATTTGCAATCTTTAAGTAAGGATTCTAACCTTTTGGCAAGGATCACAATTTGGGGTATACTGTAGTTAAACAGATGGCATAACTGTGTGTTAATCCTAGCCGACTACCCAGTCGGGGTTTCTTTCAATTCCAGAGGCAACTTAGACCATGGTATGAAAGCCAGAGCTTGTGGCAAAATGCCATGGACACCACAATAATGCAGTTCTATCTCTTTCCATGGTAAATGAGATTAATCAGCCAGAGTCCCTAAATTTGGAAGGCATGAAGCCAGGAACTTACTCGCTAGTGACATTAAATAGTACCAATAAAAACGAGGCAACTAAAGTCCTCCATGATTTGCCAGAACCAACCTGGAATGAGAAATACAAGCTTTCTTACCCTTCCAAAGAAAATTAGTGATTATACTATGTAACTCCTTGAACCAAGTCTGGGGCAGGGGAATACCAATCATACTTAAAGGATAAAGAACTCTTGGTAAAACATTCATATGTATGATTGATATCCTGCCCAAGGGCGAAAGAGATAGAAGTTGGCACCAGGAGAGATCTATCTTTATGGTATTAAGTAAAGAAAGAAAATTGCAATCAAACAATTTCTTGTTACCCTGAAGAAGCTGGATACCGAAGTATTTAAGGCCCATCACAGACCAGCAGATTTAGAGCTCAAATGGCATATCTCCTTTGTGGGCACAAGCATTAAGGGGAATAATAACGGTTTTAGATAGGTTTAATTTGTGGCCTGATAGGTGGTCAAACTCAACGAGAACATGTAGGGCAGCAGGTAGCAAAACCGAAGGATGGGCAAGATGAAGCAGAATGTCATCCACGTATGTAGAAAGTTTAAATGTATGTGGGCCAATTGAAATTCCAGAAATCGAGGGGTCCTGAAGAATGTGTCTAGTAAGTGGTTCTAAATAAAAATTGAACAGAAAAGGAGATAGAGTGCAACTTTGCCTTGTGCCTCTCTGTAGATCAAAAGCATCTGATAAGACACTATTACAAAAAAGTTGTGCCGAGGGAGTAGAATATAAAAGGTGAACTCATTTAATAAAAGAATCCGGGACCCCAAAGGCAGAAAGAGTGTGGAATAAAAAAGGCCACATGATCAAACGCTTTTTTGGCATTCAGGGAGACCAGCACCACAGGGGTGCTGGACTCCCTGGAGGCTGACAGTAAATGAAAGATTTTCCTCATATGATCAGATACAAGACTTCCCCATATAAAACTGGTTTGTTCTTTGGCAATTAGAGGATGCCATATCTGAGACAATTGGCTCGCCAAAATGGTAGATAAGATCTTGGCATCTACATTTAGTAAGAAGATCGGGCAGTAATTGCCCCCACTAAAGGATCCTTCCCGGGTTTAGGAATCGGAGTGATAAATGCTTCTAAAAAGTCCACTGGGAATGCATTGTTTTGATAACAAAAGTTATAAAAGTCTGTCAGGTAGGGAATCAAATCAGATTTTAGCGCTAAATAAAAATTAGATGAAAAACATCTGGGCCTGGAGCTTTATTCATGGAAAGAGAAGAAATCACTTTATTTACTTCAGCTCTACTGTTAAGGGTGGATAGAAAATAAATAAAAATGTGGGTCCAATTGGAGTAAGTTTGCAGAATGGAGATATTGTTGGATTTGGGTTTGTAACTGTGGGGAGTCTGTATCCGCAGTATAGAGTTTAGTATAATATTGTTTAAATTCCCCTACAGTCTCCCTTGGAGCCATCAGGACCACATTATTATCTGAGCAGGAGCGAACACCCTGAACCAAGCAGGCCATTTCAAGCTGTTTAAGTCTCATTGCTAATAACTTACTGCCCTTCCTCCCAAATGTTTCATAAGTAAAACGGGAATGGGGGGCGAAGCTAACCAGCCAAGATGGAAGCTGTGTAACTCAGCTGCTGCAGTTCCACTCTTATCCATCCTGTTACATCCGAATTTTCAACACCCATGTCCCAAGGATATTTCTCTGGATTTGCACTCTGTACATCAAGCTGAAGCCAAATCTACTTAAAGTGAGTAAATCGGACAAAGGATTGCTATTTTATTGTCTGTTGAAGAATTTTCTCATTGCTCCTCAGGCCTGTAAGACATTTTTAGACCACCAGGCTCCAGCAGGGGAGCAGTCCCAAGAGAGGAGATGGCCCACTCTAATGAAGCCTCAGATCCCCCTTGCTCTGACAGTGGACCAACAACTGGGTAATATTACTTCTATGCTAAACAAAGTATTGGATACAGCAGCACTCATTTCTACTACCTCTAACACTAACAAGCATTTGTCAATGCCGAATGTTTGCTTACTGGCATTGGCATTGGTAGTGTAGAAGTTACAGAGCTGCATAATAGGAATGGCAGTGAAGTATTGAACTGACGCCAAACCCCCCACCCTGCAGAGAGTGACAGGCATTGGGGTGTGCCTTTGGGTCGTCAGGCATAACGGCCATGCCATTTCACCACACCCTACCCTGCAGACAGTGACAAGTGTAACGGTGTGCCTTGGGGTCTTTGGTCCTTATGCGCACCCCATTCCATCAGAAAATATGGTGAGATGGGTGCAGTGTAGGAAAATGGGGTGAACTTTGGGGCTGAAGAGTCCAAGGCATACCTTGATGCCTCTCACTGGCTGCAGGGTGTGGAATGGTATCAGCATTACAGGCAAGAATCCCAAGTCACACCCCTGATGCCTGTCATTCTCTACAGGGTGGGGCGTTATGGTTGGAAACCCTAACAGCTCAGGCATTCGTTGGTATTTTCACTCCAAATTTTCAACATTTTTTTTGAGACCCCCACCTCATGAACAGTGGCAATATCAGTTTGTTAGCCGAAAGCTGCTTATGCACAGCGACTACGGCATTTAGCACCACAGGTGCAAAAACACATTCCGAACAGGATGTGAAAAATGACAGCTGTACTGTTCATGGGGAGGTGGAAAAAATGGCAATGTTGCAAATCTGCAGTAAAAATATTAAAAAAACTGGTGAAGTCACGAGCATGCATAGAAACTGTGCAACGCACACCCGTAATGTAATTAGTTTGGGGATTTTTTACAGCAGATTGTCAACTCAGGCGTTTTGGGACCTCCGGTCATGAACAGTGTCACTGTGATTTTCTTTATCTGTCCCGAACAATGATTTCCCACAGTGACCACGCATCTCTGCGCTGCAAGTGTGAAAACACATTTTGGCCATGTTGTGAAAAATGACAGCTGTACTGTTCATAAGGAAGTGTGGAAAAATGCCACTGGTGAAAATCTGGACTGAAAATATTACAAAGTCATGAACTTACAAGGGTGCGTGGAAAATGTGCAATGCTGACTCGTAACACAGTCATTTTATGGACTTTTGTCACCAAATTTTCAAAATAGCCATTTTAAGACCTCTGCTCATGAACAGTGTAACTGTAATTTTCTTAATCTGTCCCAAACATTGCTTTCGCACTTACTGCACCATTGTATGCGGAAAACACATTATAGACTGACGTGAAAAATAGCAGCTGTACTGTTCATGAGGAGAATAATAAAATGGCAATGTAGAAAATCTGGAGTGAAAATATAGAAAATTTGCAAACTTACGAGCGTGCGTAGGAACTGCGCAACACACGCTCGTAAAACAGTCATTGTTAGGAATCTTTGCATCAGATTTTCAACATAGCCATTTTAAGACCTCTGCTCATGAACAGTGTCGCTGTGATTTTCTTAATGTGTCCCATACATTAATTTCGCACACCGACTGCGCCATTGTGCATTCATGGGCGGAAACACGTTTTGGGCAAGATGTGAAAAATGACAGCTGTACTGCTCATAAGGAGGTGTGGTAAAATGGCAATGTTGAAAATCTGGGTGAAAATATTGAAAATTAGCGAACTTGCTGGTGTGCGTAGGAACTGCCCCTATGCGGCTAATAAAACAATAATTTTAGGAATTTTTCACAAAATTTCAACATAGGCTTTTTGAGAGCCCACCTTATGAACAGTGGCAGTGTCATTTCGTTACTCGGTCTTGAAAGGTGATTTCGCGCAGTGACCACAAAATCACCCTTCGGGCCCGATTAATGCCATGACAGTGCAATAATTCATGAGGAGGGGTCCCAAAAACCCCACGTTGAAAATTTGGGCCCAAAATTCCCAAAAATGCCTGAGATATGCAACAAAGTTGAAAAAACCCTATCTATCCCATTATACAGCTTACCGGCATTTCCTCAGTTAAGTGGTCGGCTTTGAAGAGTGCAGGCGTGTTCCTGGTTCACGAAGATCGCCAGCTGAGCTACGGAGGTAAGATATGGGGTGAGGGGTGTGTGGGAGGCAGGGTGCGCAGTGGGTGGGTGCGGGTTGTGGGGGCGGGAGACTACTAGGGACTGTTTTGAGTTTCAGTTTTTTTAATGATGACGACGGGACGTTTGCCACGCTGGGGTGGGCTCCCAGCATGGCAGAAGGGCAGACTGGTTGGGGTGTAGAGCCGGCGGAGTTGGGCACCCCATCAGCCATAGCATCTGTTGCCATGCTGGGTGGGCTCCCAGCGTGGCACCCTGTACTCGGAAGGGGAGACAGTGGAGCCGACGGGGATTGGGCACCCGTCGCTCTGCTCCTGACTTCTAATACCCACAGCTGGGGTGGGCACCAGCGTGGCATATGGAACTGTGTTTGGGGCGCAGCACAGCTGATGGAGGGATTGGGCACCCCGCTAGCTATACAGTGTGTGCGGTGGGGGCAGCACGCAGCATGCATGCGTGTGTGTGTGTGTGTGTGTGTGTGTGTGTGTGTGTGAAGTGCGCGTGAGCAGGCGATATCTTATCGCTGCTCACTGAAGCGTAGGTCCCCCTTTCAACTGTACGCCACTGCATTTTGGAGCTGTCATAGACAGCTCCAGCAGGCATTGGAGAACTGCAGCCGCGTCTGTAAACACACTGATTGAATTGGAAGAGGGCTGACACATCTCCGAAAACTCGGATGATGGCACTATGTTTCTTGCACATGCGTGCAAGCAAACATAAAAAGGACGTTGAGAAGTTAACCTCCGGAGTGGTGGATACTGAACTTCAAATTAAACAGCAAGACCAAATCCTACATGACAAATGTCTCCAAACTAGGGACCATCACAACCAGATACAATATCTACTGGCCAAGGTTGATGGCCTTGAAAATCGAGGGAGAAGAAAAAACATTTGGATCGTGGGGCTCCCAGAGGGGACTGTGGGCCCAGATATGATCTCCTTTTTGCAAACTTCTCTCCCAATAATGCTTAAACTGAACAACCCCCCCTCACTTGGAGTTAGAGAGGGCCCACAGGTCCCTAGCCCCAAAGCCTCAGCCTGGGGACCGACCTCGCCCAATACTGTGTAAATTCTCAAGATACCCAGTTAAAGAATTATGTCTGAAAGCTGCTAGAGACCTCAGAATGCTGCGCTGGGATGGGGCTCCCGTTCAACTTTTCCAGGACTATTCACATGATTTATCCCGGAGACGTAGAGACTATGGTCTGGTAAAGCAGGCCCTTTACAAGTTAAACCTGCCAACCTCCCTAAGATACCCACCTCAACCACGTGTACTGTATGGGTGTGCAGCTTACCTTTAAGTCCCTGGCTGAGGTGGAACTCTTCTTAGAGGACATCGGTGGTGAAGCTAGGCCACAACGAAAGTCCACCTCTCTGCCTCGTGGTGATGCCACCTCGATCATGGATACCTCTGCTCCTCCCGAAGGCTCTGAGGGCCAAAACTCTATGCCCCCACCAGCGCAAGCTAGAAGACCCAAGTGGCAGATGCAACATAGGGGTAGACAATGGAAGAAAGCCCCTGGCAAGTCAGGGAAGCCCTTTCTGCCTTACTCTGACAAACCACAAAGGAATCACTCGAGGAGCCAGGAGCGGGTCTCACTGGCTTCAGGGAGCAATGGCTCCTCCACCTACTCCACGCCTGTGAAGCTGTCTAACAGATACGAACCGCTCAGAGATCTGTTGCCAGCAGCCCTGGTTATGCCTGACAGAAGCACCAGCCATGAAGATCTACTGTGCCTGGACAATGCTGAGGGGTTGGCTGAATGGGCTCCCTCGGAGTCCACGGGAGGACAGGAGTGCCACATCCTTATTGGTGAAGCCACAAGATGGGTAACGGTTTCAGGGTCATGCAGTTTTGTTTAATGTTTACTATGGTATATGGGGCGGCTGGAAATCCAGGGCTTCCCTAGATTGTCCTCATACTTAAAGGATAAAGAACTCTTGGTAAAACGTTCATATGTATGATTGATATCCTGCCTCAGGGCAAAAGAGGTAGAAGTTGGCACCAGGAGAGATCTATCTTTATGGTATTAAGTAAAGAAAGAAAATTGCAATCAAACAGTGTAATGCCTCCTTTCCTGGGGCCAGGCCGTAACATCCACCTTGTGTTATGTGCACCGAGTCCCCAGTAATATGAGTCCCAGACCCTTTTCTCCAACCTTTTTCCAGCCACACTGCATGCTCTCTGCCACTTGCAAATGCCGCTCAGCCCCTGGTTTAAATGTGCCCTGTACTGTCTGGCCGGATATGCAAAATAAATGTAAGTAGTTGGCCTCCTAGTTATATGTTAATCTCCTCCATTGAGGAGATATTGCTGATGCACGCTTTACAAGGTAGCCCTGCTACTACAGGATGTAGCATCAGTGGTTGTTGCCCTTTCGTTCTGTTTTGGGCTTTAACTGCCAGTAGGTTACTGCATGATTTTATGCAAGGGATTTTGATTTAGCTCCATATTACAAGCCCCTGACATGATACCCTATATCTTTTTTGGGATTTTAATCCCCGAGGTCTCTCTCACAGACTGGGGCTGCTGCCTTGTACACATAAGGTGCTCTAGCACTCAGGGAATAGCTCGCATGCTGGGTAGAGTAATAATCTATAAAACGTGGGCAGTCTGTGGAATGTTGCCCTATGGAATATGTATTAAGCTTGGGTTTATTGGAAGTTAATATGGCCTTAGAGGGCTCACTAGGTTGTATTTGAAGGCACAAGCCCAATGGTGGTAGTGGCCAATATATTTCAAAAGGTGTCTGGATCATGACTGTCCCGCTTGTTTTTACACCCTAGGAGCCCTGATATATGAATGATATCACCACGGTGACAGTATTTGTGACATGGCAATGTATAGTTAATTACATCTACCGTTCCGGTAGAGGTATTTATTTTTGTTTCTTTATGTACTAAGCTGAAGGAGTCTTAATGTCATTGTAATTCTCAATAAATTATGGCTCTCCCTGCTTTTTCTACCCATTGGTGAAAGCTAGTCTAGGTCTGGGCTGGGTATATTTATTACAGGATACGGAGAACTGGCACCCCCTTTACAATTGTTTGTGATGGCTAGAGATGCATGTAAAGTGCTGTCCACCTTGTGTGACCTGAATCCCACTGGTTATTCACACTCCCCCCACCCCCAGGGACAGTCATGGGCCATTGGGAGTCGATGGTGCTTCTTCCTCCTCCTCCCTCGTCGAAAACAGACTACACCCCCTACTCTGTCCTTGGTGAGGCATCTCAGCATCTACTTAGCATGCTGACCTGCCTTTCAACCAAGGAGGTGCTCTTTAACTTACCTAACCTAACCCTCTGGATTGTGTTGGTACTCTGGAAGCATCTGGGACACTTTAGGGTGGTATATAGGTTTCTTTTTCTCTTCGTTGTTCTATCAGGTATACCGATAGTTATAAAACTGATTTCAGTGTCTATTAGGACCTGCAGAGAACATGTTATGGCGCTGTTTAGGCCTATTAGGCCGCTTAGGTTAGGGTGGGGACCCTTATTTAGTTATTTGAATATGCATATTAGCTTTCTGCTAACACTTTACTTAGCATCAGTGTTTGTTTATAGATGTTGTCACGCAAAATGTACACATCCTGACAATGGCTAAGTTTTCAGATATTACAACCACTACTTGGAATGTCAGGGGTTTGAATTCTCCCATAAAGAGAAAAGCAGTATTGTCCTGGCTAAAAAAATTGGGTATCCAAGTCGCTTTTTTACAAGAGACTAAATTAAGTTCCAAAGAAGCTGTGAAGTTGGTGAGGGATTGGGTAGGTGCAGAAGCTCATTGCACGGCAAAATCGGCCAAACGGGGTGTATCCATTTTGTTACATAAATCACTGCAATGGCAGTCTAAAGAGGTTTACAAAGGGGGAGATGGTAGGTGGATCATTCTGAAGGTCTCTACACCCTCTGTTCCCCTGATCCTCACAAATATTTATGGTCCCAACGAGGATTCTCCAGAATTTTTTTCACTCTATCTCACAAAAACTCATGGATATATCTTATGACAATCCAGAGTTGCTCATGGGAGGTGACTTTAATCTGGTAATGGACAGCCTTCTGGATAGATCAATGCCAGACTGAGCCCCATTGCAGAGCGCAGATGGCACTGCAAGATCTTATTTCTCTGCATCAGCTGTCTGATGTGTGGAGGGTATTGAATCCTTCAGTAAAAGATTTCTCCTTTTTCTCTGCACCACGCCAAATGGCTAGTAGATTGGATTATTTGCTCACTTCTCCTAACATCTGTAAGGCCACCTCTGGGGTAGTTATTTCTCAAATATATATTTCTGATCATGCCCCTGTCTCCCTTACCTTCGTACCTGCTTTAAAAATCTCCAAATCACTACTGTGGAGGTTGGACCCCCTCCTGCTGTATGATAAGGACTTCACCCAGTGGCTTCATGCGGCTACAGAAGAGTTTTTCCGTCACAATTCCTCTTCTTCTGCCTCAGCTGCAAGCACTTGGGAGGCCTACAAGGCTACTATTAGGGGATGAATCATTAGCTTTGCCTCATATAGGCGGAAGATGAGGGACCAGGAACTTCTTCTGTCAGAGACCACTTTGAAGGACTTGGAGGCTAAGTATAAAGCGAAGCCCACAGTGCTTCAGACACCGACAGTATTAACCGTGTTGGTGGCCACCCATTTAAAAATCAACACGCTAGTAAGCAGGAAGGCTGAGCTCTATATTCATAGAACCCAGCACTGTTACCAAGTGGAGGGTGAAAAGGCTGGCAAGCTGCTGGCCTACAGGCTAAAACAAAGACAAGCTGAAAGAGTTATCACCAGCTTAAGGGACGGGTCAGGGAAGCTCTCCATGAACCCCACCTCTATGAATAACACTATGACCGAGTTCTATAAAATCCTATACTCTTCCCATGGATGTTGGGACGGTGAGTCTTACACTCAATTTATTGAGCCCTTGCTAAGCTTTCTGACTCACAGAAAGCTACATTAGACCAACCCATAACAGAGGCAAAAATTGGCAGAGCCATTACTGAGATGGCTCCTCATAAAGCACCTTAGGGGGAATGGTTTTTCGGTGGATTTTTACAAACTGGTTCAGCCCTTGATTACAGCCCCCCTGGTGAACTTGTTGAATGAGGCGCACTCGTGTGGGCAGCTCCCTCCTACCCTATCTGAGGCCATCATTATCATACTACCAAAAGTGGATAAAGATCTCTCCTTCCCCTCCAGTTACAGGTCTATTTCTTTAATCAATACTGATGCCAAGATCTTGGCCAAGGTTTTGGCCACTAGATTGGAGGAATTCCTTCCAGAGATTATTCATCCTTCACAGGTGGGGTTTGTTAAGGGTAGAATCAGTTCAAATCATATCCAGGCCCTAGTACCCTTAATACAGATAGCGGCCTCCCTGCCCACTCCAGCGGCACTGATTACAATTGACTACAAAACGGCCTTGACACAGTAGGCTGGGAATATTTATTCGCAGTCATGAACACCTTCAACTTTGGCCCGTATTTTACTACTTGGATAAAAACTCTTTATGCCTGCCCTACCGCCAGGGTCCTTACCAATAATGTCCTCTCTGAACCATGTTGTCTACAGAGAGGGACCAGACAAGGATGCCCATTATTCTCCCTATTTTTTGTTTTAGCTATTGAACCCCTAGCAGCTGCCCTCAGAAATCACCCTCATATACATGGACTTCAGGTTAAGGATAAATGTTATATCACTAAGTTGTATGCCGATGACTGCCTGATCCTGACCATTGACCTACCACACAGCCTTCCACACATCCTTTCTTCATTACAAACATTCGGTAAAATCTCAGGCTTGAACATCAATCTAGCAAAGTCTGAAATCCTCCCTCTTAATGCTCTTACAACATCGGCCGTTGTAGATTCCCAAGGTCTGGCCTGGGCAAGATCTGAAATAACATACCTGGGCATACGGCTTACCTCCAAACTTTCATCATTAATGGACATAAACTTTAAACCCCTAGTGATCAGACTCAAATCTGCCACAAACAGATGGGCTCATTAGCATCTTTCCCTGGCAGGCAAGATTGCCGCGATCAAAATGCTGCTTGAGATCCCCAGAACACTCAGACATGGACTCGTTCCAGGGTTTGCAAAACAGGTATGACCTCCTCCAAAGTGATTTTTGGAAATACCTTCAGATGAGAAGCCTCTACCAGTCTTGGGTTAAGAAAAGATGCACTTGTGTCATTTGTATAAAATGTAAAGTTGTTAAACCCTCTCTTCCTATTGATGACTGGATTATGCATTCCAGAGGTAGGTCTGGTCTTATACAGAGATTTCAAAGAGATAGTGCTCCCAACCCTGTTCTGCCGGCCAAAACCAAGTGGGCCGCTGCATTAAAGATCACCATTACTGATCTACAATGGCGACAGTGTTGGTTGAGAACTCGCCAGGTCTGCTGCATCCCCCAAAGTCTTCTTTTACAGAATAAAATACTGCACCACTGGTATTATACTCCATCCCAACTAAACAAGATGGGTCTTCTCTCCTCCGATTGCAGCTGGAGATGTGAGGCCCCTGAAGCGGATTTGTTTCACATCCTGTGGTCCTGTACTCCTTTGAAGTCCTATTAGGAGGCAGTAATCCTACATTGTTCCCTTATCTTAAAGACATCCCTTCCAGCAGATCCTGGTCTTTGGCTATTAGGCCTTATACCCAAGGCTCTCACTCTCCCCAAAGCCTCTACACTGTGGCTCATACAGTCCTCGGTAGAATGTAAGCGTCTTATCATACGTTGCTGGAGATCCCTAGAGGTTCCATTCCTGGTAGAGTGGCTCAGTGCCATAGAAAGTTTGGCCACCCTGACCAGGATATCTTGTGTTAAAAACCAGTGCTATAAAAAGTTTGAAGCACTTTGAGACCCTTATTTAATCTATGTTGACCACATTATCCATGCCTTGCCTTCCAGATATTCTAAGGACAAACTGAAACCCCCATGATCACCCTAGTAGTTATGGTTGATTGATTGTTAAAAGATTGCAATTGCTTTTTCTTATAGCTGTCTTGATTGTTTCACCTCCAGATGGTCATACAAGTTCCCCCTATAAGCAAGTTTCTACACCTTATGTGAAGAGGCTTTGTCATTCTTGATCCCGCCTGTTTAAAGTGAGTAAATACCTTTCTCTGGATTTTTCTTAGTACACCCATGGTAGGATTTTCCAGGTTTAAAGATGTTTCACAGTTAATACTTTGTTAAGCCAGTTGTAATACATGTACACCAGCATAATATGGTTGTTTATATGGTGCCTCAGCTGTTTGTATTAAGTGGTATGTTTGTAACCACTTTGTCAGCCATTTGGTCTAATGGTTCTCCATATGTAATAATCTGAAATCTCCTAATAAAAAGATTAATTGCAAAAAAAGTAAAACAGGAATGAAATATAGCATGTTTCACTTGCTTTCTGTTTAACTCCGCATATGCCACACGTGCTTGGTTAAGTCGAATTAATATTATTCTCCAAACTATGAGTAGTCTGGAGTAGCTCATTTGCTTTCTGTTCTCTCCGTTTAACCCGAGAGGAAGCCAATCATGTGAGTTCCCCTTGGATCACACATTTACCCGTGCTCCAACAAGTGGCGAGAGATTGCATTGAAGGGAGGTTGAGAGCAAAAAAATCTGCCATTATTTGTTTCATCCTTTTGCAACACCAGTCATCTTTCAAGATATGATGATTATTACTATGGTTATTGGCTACCTCCTTCCAGCTTGTTTTGACAAGATCCAATGGACTGCCCCCCATTTAAAAAGGGCCCTCTTCACCTGCTCTCCTTTCACTGTGTCCTCCCTGTTGTTTATTTTCTCCGTTATTTATTTTCTTAGATCTTTACTTGTACTATCTAGTAGTTGTATGCGTACTCTCTATAATTGCCTCTCTACTAATATTTAAACTGTATCTTGCACTGTTTTTTTTATTGAATTCTATTACTGTAATCACCCTGTAAACTTGCACTGCAACACCTTGTTAACCTTTGACGTGGAGCCTTTGTAAATGAGTCTCTGACACAAAGGTTTGTAATTCTGATATTCTCAATAAATAAATAAATACATTTTCCATCTCCTGTGCTTCTCACCATAGGACAGAGGCCTACTGAAAGTGAAACAAGGCATGATCAGAAATGAAAATGCTGTGAATCTCATAAGATCGGACCGACTGGATAAAAACAGGACTCACTAGGGCATAGTCTATATGAGAGCTAGAATGGTGGATCAGGGAAGTGAACGTTTATGCCCCATCAGAAAGGTGAAGGATTCTCCAAAGATCCACCAAGCCGCAAGTTTCTAGCAAATACCGTATAGCCTGCTGTGCTGGAGAGAGTCCCTTCCGATGAGAGCTTGATCTATCCAAAGCATCATCAAGCATGAGATTCCAATCCCTCATAATAATCTTTGGAAGGGAATCGTATATGGAGAGAATGTTCAAAAGATAAAAAAAAAAAAAAGAAGGGGTGTCCAGATTGGGACCATAAACATTACCCAGCAAAAGTTCTGATGAACCAATTAATACTTGTAGGATAAGAAATCTACCCTCGGAGTCAGCATGCCCCCTGAGTACCTGAAAAGCCAGATGCTTGCATACCAAGATAAGAACCCCTGCTGTACAAGAGCTAGTCCCTGCCCCATAAGAAAGACCAATCCATGATCTACGAAACAAATGTAGATTTGTTGCAGCCGCATTTCTCTTGGAGAAATGCCAGAACTGGTTTCAAAATAGCTAGATGTTTAAGCACTTATGTCCTTTTCATAGGGGAGTTAAGCCCTTTAATGTTCCAAGTTACATATGTTAGAAAGGGAACAGCCATAATAATACATCATGATGATTAAACCTGCTCTAGAATATATTGTATAAATGGTCCATATAGAACAAGTGAGGCCATCATTCAATAATAAGCAGAACAGTCCCATGAAACATGAGAAGACCACATACAATTCACCTTCCCTGTAAATGAGACAACTCTGTGCTGTGCATCTAACCTGAAAGAAAAAAATAAAATGAAAAATACAGTCCAAATAGTATGCTGAATACATCAAAACTACCAAATAATAACAGTGAATGCAAAAATGCATAACTGTTCCCCTGAGAATTCCACCCAAAAATTGGGGGAGAGGGTGGGGACACACCCAAATTTTGGGGAAAACGTTCCCCAGGTATTCAACAGGCTGTGGTGGCTCAGCAAACATAATCTGAAACCCCAGCCAGCACCACTCAGACCCAAGAAAAAGCCCTAAAAAAAGGGCACAGCCCAAAAAAAAAAGGGGGAGGGGGTGTGCAAGAAGAGGAAGGAGGAACGGGAGACTCTCACCATCCTCATCTGCAAAAAAGTATAGCTGTCATTCTAAAATACCAGCGGCCCCTCTAAGCCATATGTATTGCACCCATTTGAATAAGAAGAAAAAAAGAAACAAAACTAGAAATTTGGGGAAAAAAGTCCCCTAGGCTAGGAAAAACAATAAAATATCAACATACAGAGAAGAAAGAAAAATAAGTATACCAGCCAGCACATAACCAGATGCATGAACAATAAAAAAATAAAGAACAAGTGAATACAGTACATCCTCTATAGTCCTATACCCATGCATTGAAACAAGTAGAAAATAAAAATTACATAGGAATATCAGCTCTGTTAATGACCATGACCGCGAATTCAGATAGTCCAGCACTATAAGTTTAAATTGCTTCTGTGATCCCCTGAAGTCAAAAGGCTGCCAGCGAGTGAGACTGTCCAAGGAACAAAGCACTGCAAGGGTGTGCAGGAAAGGTTCAGCAAGGGCTCTTCTTCCACAAGACCATAGCTTTGAAAGGAGTTCCACATTAAACAGAAATTGGACTTTTCAAATTATAGCCAAACTTATGAGATGTCCCTGCTTGAAACAATCAGAATATAGCCACAGAATAAATACAGTTCACAAATAAAAGGGCTAATCATAAAAATGAAAATGCAAACAGTTTGCAGGGTACAACACACCAGGCACCCCATGGAAAGGATCACTTTTGTGATCCCCCGAAGCCAGGAAGCCGACCTGCACACATAAAAGTCCAGCTCTAGTTAGGGAATGCGGGGATCCCAAGAAGAAAGTAAATAGTCAGTGTACACCAAGGGCACTGTATTTAAAGTCTGAACTCAGTGCAGAATAAAAAACAAGCCATGCAAAATCAGAGCTGCAATAACAAGTCCCCAGTATATTGCTTATAGGTCCATAGTGTAGATCACTGAAGAAGGCATTGGTCAAAGTATGGAATAATTTCAAAAAGCTCAAGCAGAGATTCTGGTAAATGCACAAAAGTAAATTAACTTAAAACAGCAATAGAAGACCATTTAGTAAAAGTCCACAAATGAGAAAATGGGGCTATATTACCTGCAGAGGTCCGAGCAAGGCAAAGGTGCATTCCAGCATCCAGTATGCAAGCTCACATTAAACGCAGAGCACAGATCCTTAAGTATTCGAGTTCTTTCCCAGGAAAGAAGAAAATAATCTGTGTACAACAAAAGCGCTGTGTATAAAGCCGGAGCCTGTTGCAAAATAAGAACAAGCCATGCAGGACTGGAGCTACAATAACGAGTCCCCATTGTATTGCTAATAGGTCTGTAGTGCAAATCACTTAAAAAGACACCGATCGAAGTAAAAAGTAATTTCGGATGGCTCCGACAGAAATTCCAATCATTGCACAAAAGTAGGTTAACTCAAGAAAGAAAACAGAGCCTATTTTAATAAAAGTCCACAAACTGAAACAGGGATCCATATTACTTGCAGAGATCCAAATAAGTCAAGGGCACAGTCCAGCATCCAATATGCTAGTTCACATTAAATTCAGAGCACAGGTCCTCAAGTAATCTGGTTCTTATAAATCGAGAACATGAGCTGAGGGAAATGCTTAGGAAACTCCAATTGAGCCTGTTCTGTGAAGCTAAATTCCAAAATGCCTGACATGGTCATTACAGATAAATGGGCTGCAAAATGAGTATAAAACTTAACACCAGCTTGGAACAAAGATTGCTTGATGTCACGGTAGGCCAGCTGTCAGCTTCGAACCACTGGTATCACATCACCAAAAATAAAAATCTGGTGACCTTGCCATGTTAAGGGGCGCTTTGATCTAGCTTGATGCAGAATGTGAAGTTTCTCTTCAAAATTGAAACATCGCAGTATAATTGCTCTGGGTTTCCCATATGGTGGAGGCTGAGGACGCTAAGAGTGGTGAGCCCGCTCAATCCAGTAGTCAGGTCCGGACACTGGCAGCCCTGCAATCTCTTTCAGAAGCCCTTGAAATAATTGTAGCATATTAAGACCCTCAGACTGCTCAGGTACTCCGACAGCAACTAAATTATTGCGGCGACTTCAGACTTCTAAGTCATCCGCTTTTAATTCTAATTTAGTGACACGCTTGCGGAGCTCTTGTAGATCTTTGTTGTCCACAGCCTGTGCATCTTCTACTGAACTAAATTGGACCTCCATGTCCCCCAAGCACTGGTTGAAAGCTTCAAGAGTTGATTTGAGCAGTTGGAGATCATCAACCACTCAGGATAAAGTAATCTCTATTCCAGCCATGATAAGATCCAGTTTGTCAGGTTTTTAATCGGGGTCTTGTGAATCCGGAGTAGGTCTTCTCAGAGGCTTAGGCCGTTGCTGCGATGGTGATGCAGTTTCTCGTTGCCCAGCAGTTTGCTGTTCTGCAGCTAAATCCATATCTACAGAGGGACTTCCCAGATCTTCCATCAGTGCAGGACTCAAAACAGATAGCAAATAAAAGAAACTGACCATTAAAGTATAAAAATAACGGCTAAATAGGAGCCGAGTAGGAGCTGAGTTGGAGATATCTGTTCAGCTCGAGGACATTACATGACTCCTACCTAGAAGTTTTCCATGGGGTCCTAGTGTCAGGTGACTTAATCCTACTGGTGTTGCCTGCTGCAGGAGCTTCTCTCGAAGATCTACTGTTATGGTAAGTTCTTACGTAACTGTACTATGCCTGTATCCTGCAGCTCATAGAACAAGGCCACACATTAGAACTTATGGAGTGGCCTCCAGATCTACCTCCAGTTTATTCAAACTACCCTCCAAACCACATTTCCGTGGTGCTGGGGGAAATTCGCAGATTGCTGTGGAAGAGGGCCATACAATATGTCTCCGAGCATCAGAGTAATGGGGGTTAAATTTCCACTTCTTCCTAGTCCCCAAATCCACAGGGTATTTACGGCCCATTCTAGAACTGAGAAACCCAAATTTCTACATACAGTACAAGAAGTTCAGGATGATGACCCTGCATGGCGTGCTGCCCCTGCTGAATCATGAACACTGGATTTGCTCCCTCAACATGCAGGATGCATACCTGCATATCAAGGTACGTGCTCCCCACCAGCAGTACCTCAGGTTCCAGTTCCCAGGAGAGCACTACCAGTTCCAAGCATTGCCCTTTGGCTTGTCATGTGTGACTGGGGTCTTTATCAAATGTTTGGCTGTGGTAGCAGCAGCTCTTGGGTGGGAGGGGCTGTATGTCTTCCCTTACATGGATGACTGGTTGCTCAAGCTCAGTCCAGAAAGCAACTGCTCCAGATCCTAGAGCATACCAGACAGTTGTTCCAGGCCCTGGGACTCATGGTCAATCTGCTCAAGTCAGTCTTGACCCCTTGTCAATACCTACAGTACATCAGGGCAGTACTGAACACAGCTCAGGGCTTTGGATTCTTGCCACAGGAGAGGGCAGACAATGTGATGGCTCAGACCCAGCTGCTCCACAACAGCTGGTATGTCATGGCTGGAACCTTCAGGAGGCTCTTGAGCCTGATGGCAGCAGCCACTGTCATGGTATCTTTGGTCAGGCTGCACACTTGGATTCCCCAGTGGACATTGATGGTCCAGTGGGACCAACGCACCCATGACCTAGAATAGCTTGTTCCTGTTTCCTCTCTGGTCAGAAAGGTGCTGTTATGGTGAATGGAACCCAGCAACTTGTTTAAAGGGGTATCTTACTTCGCGAGGACTCTTGCAGTAGGTAATTACATATAGGACTGAAGCGGCAGGCGTCAGGACCCACGGAAAAATTTCTAGCTAGCAGTCTCTGGCGGGGGACTGTCCCCACATAAGGTGATTGACATCATGCAGTATAAAGGGGCGGTCCCCCACACCCGCCTTCCAGTTCTTTCCCGCCGTTAGCTCGAGTAGCGTCTCGCGGTTGAGTTCACTGCTTCGCCAGTCTATCGTCGGTAGTTTTTACCGTCTCTTTTTCAATATTTCTTCGATTTTCGTCAGCATTTTCTTCAGCTGTCGTGTATGTCATCCTCAACTCCTTCCAAGCACAAAAACAAGTGCGATTCCTGCGACGCACAGCTCCTGCACAAGGACGGACACTCTCAGTGCCTTTTTTGCCTAGGCCCTGACCACCCCATGGAGAAGTACCAGCACTGCCAGCAGTTCAACGCGGCCACCCAAAAGCTGAGGCAGCAGTCTCTGGAGGCCCGCATTCTAAAACTGAAGATGTCCTCCATGGAAAAGGAGCTGAAAAAACTTAGGCAGGCCTCTACTTCCCCTGAGGGCCATCGCGAGAAGAAGAAGCACCGGGACTGGGACTCCTATTCTACGGTTGCCACAACTCCGGCTAGGGTCGCAGTGCTGAAGGTAACATCCCCTCTGGGGGATCATTCCATGATGGCTGTCTTGGAGGATTCCAAGGTGGTGTCGACCCTCCCATCGGGCTCGCGCTCGGATCCCTTGTGAGCTTCCAGGTCTAAAGAGGCCGCCGCTCCTAGTAAGCCCACCACGTGTGGCCTTCTGGTCCAAGCAGCACCGGTAAGCCAGACGTCGGCTCCTCCAATGCCCGCCCGGGTAAGGCTGATAAGATGCCTGACCCTTTGGGGCAGCGCACGGCTTCTAAAGCACACGCCAAGGCCGCCCCTACATCTCTGCTTTCGTCGAGCGTAGAGTCCGATAAGTCGTATGCTGGCTCCTCCAATGTCCACCTGGATCCCACCGGTAAGCTGGCCATCAGCCCCTCCGAGGACCGCATGGTGTTAGAGCCAGTGCCGGACCCTTTGGGCCTGTCTGTCATCCTGAGCTCGCTGCAACGTTCATTGCATTCTGAGGCTCCAGCGTCTCCCTTGCTGGATCCTGGCAATGTTAGCCCCACTTTCCTGGGCGACACAGAGGATGTTGACACGCTGCCATCAGATCTCCCTCTCACTGGGCAGGATGACCTGACATTGGACCCTCGGACGCTGGCGCCGGCCTACCCGACGCCGGGTGACATTCCCTTGCTGGACACCGTCCTTACGCCGGGTCCATCGCCCACCTGGCTTCCTGTTCCGGGCCCACCCGCTGGGCCATTCACAGGGCCTTTGGCTCCTTCAGAGCCACTGGTGCCTGGGTACCTGACTCTGTCGTATCCAACGCCGTCATGTCCAGGTTCACAGTATCCGGCACCCCAGTACCCGATGCTGGCCTGCCCAACGCCGCAGTACCCAGTGCCCCAGTACCCAATGCCGGGCTTTCCGCCTTCAGGGTTATGGATATGTGCCATATGGATATCCCCAGTATCCATACCCCCCTTATCTCCTCCTCCTCCACCGCCTCCTCAGCCTCCGATGAATCTGATGGAAACTCTGGCTTCCTGGTGGGCTGTGCCCAAGGCTCAGCTGACCAAGGAAGTAGAGAGCCGTCTTCTGACACCGGACCCGGTTCCAGACCCCCAACATCGGAGGCAAGAGACTCCCTCCCCCCCTCCTGACACCAGAGATGAGCCCTCCAGTTCCAGGGCAGGGGAGGATACGCTTCCCTGAGGGTTTCCCAAGGGGTCCATTCCTCCCTCGTGCCTGGAGGGGTCTTCCTCTTCTTCTTCATCCTCCTAGAAGATCTCAGATGACTCAGACGGGTGCTCTGATCTGGATGATGAGCCACACACTCTAGACAAACCCAGGCCAAGGACTCCTCCAAAGTCTTCTCCGGAGGATCCTTCTTTTGATGGAGTTTCTGCGCAAAATCCAGGCTGTTCATCAGTGGCAATCTTTGGAGCTGGATCCACAGTGTAAAAAACTCACTGCTCACCTAGATCTGCCCAAGACTGCTCCCACTCTGATTCCACCCTGGACTGAGCCTCATGCTGACCTTGTTTCCACTATTTGGAAACAGCCATCAGCATTAGTCCCCCTTCCAAGGAAGGTGGACAGGCTATATCAGGCTCCGGAGGGTGTTGAGTCTTTGAATTCACACCCCAGAGCTTATTTGGTCGTGATTAGCACCGCTCATGGCCGTACGGCTAACCCCAAGCACTTGAGCTCGTCTCCACCCGACAAGGAATCCCGCCTTCTGGACCAGTACGCGAGGAAGGTCTATGCTTCTTCCACTCTGGGAATCAAGGCCCTGAACTACGTTGCTCACATGGGGGATTACCAGAAGGCGATTCTTAGTGAGGTGGAATCTAAATTGGACTCCCTTCCTGCGTCTCAGACGAAGCAGGAAGTGGCTGATCTAGTCCGGTCTGCGCATTCGGCCAGTCGGCACATGCTTCATGCCATGTATGATGCAGTGGATGCTGCTGGTCGGAGCTCGGCTTTCACTGTGGGTTTGCGGCATCGTGCCTGGCCCCGAGTGTCAGATTTGGTCCCGGAGGTGCAGTTTGCTATCCAGGACACGCCCTTCAGGGGTTCAGTGCTGTTCGGTGGCAATGTCAAGGACATCATCACCGATCTGCAAGACAAGGGTACTGCACTAAAGTCTGTTGACTCCTTGTACAGACCCCCTCGGGGTCAGCATCACCCCTTTCACAGACGTTCTCAGCCCAAAGCGAAACCTCAGGGGAAGCGGGCCAACAAACGTCTGGCTCCTCTGGCTGCCAAGCCCCCCGCTGCCCAAATAAGCAGCAGGAGCTTCTGCTGTGACACTGCCCCACACCTCCTAACTCTTCTCTCCCACAGCCTCTGGGCCTCCCAGAGGAACTGGTAGGAGGGAGATTCTCCTTCCATCTACCTGGTTGGGGGAGGATCACTTCAGACACTTGGGTGCTCCAGCTGATAGCAGAAGGACACTCAATAGAGTTTCTTCTGAAACCACCAAGAACCCCCCCCCAAGGTTGCCTTACTCCCTGGAACACCTTCTTCTGGTTCAGGAAGAAATATCCTCCCTTCTTCTGAAGGCAGCAATACAGCCTGTCCTATTTCACCTTCAGGGGATGGGTTACTACTCCCATTTCTTCCTGGTTCCAAAGAAGTCAGGAGATGTGAGGCCTATTCTAGATCTCAGCTCCATGAACTTGTTCGTGGATTACAAGCGGTTCAGAATGCTCTCTTTGCAGAGTCTTCTGCCCCTTCTTCGGCCAGGACAGTGGCTGTGCACTCTGGACATGCAGGATGCCTACCTGCATATCCCTATTTGCCCTTCTCACCACAAATATCTTCATTTTTCATTCAAGGGGGACCACTACCAGTTCAAGGCTCTCCCATTTGGTCTTTCCTCGGCACCCCGAGTGTTCACCAAGTGCCTTTCTGTGGTAGCAACCCACTTGCGTACTCAGGGTGTTCAGGTTTTCCCGTACCTGGATGATTGGCTCCTGGCGGCCCCATCCAGGAAGGAACTCCTGCATTCCCTTTCCCTTACCCTGCAGGTTTTTACCAGCCTGGGTATTACCATCAACCAGTCCAAGTCCCATTTGATCCCATCCCAGATGCTCCAGTTCATTGGGGCAATCTGGACACGACCTCTGGCATAGCTTTCCTACCACTGTACAGGGTGGCCACCCTCCAGACTCCTGTAAGCCTGTTGTCAAGTTGCAGGAGGGTCAGCACCAGGTCAGTCCTTCACCTCCTCGGGCTCATGGCAGCTGCTGTTCTGACAGTCCCTCATGCTCGGCTCCACATGAGAATCTCTCAGTGGATGCTTCGGTCTCAGTGGGATCAATTGGTGGACGACCCAGATCTACAGGTCCTGGTCTCCAATCCTATGGTTCAGAACTTGCAGTGGTGAATGGTTCAGGAGAACCTTTGCCAGGGAGTTCCCTACTGCCTCTCTCCCCCTCCCAGATGCTGACAACAGACGCCTCAGGCGGGGTTGGGGAGCCCACCTGGGGTCTCACTGGGCCTAGGGCTCCTGGTCCAAGCTTGAACAGAATCTTCACATAAATGTGCTCGAGCTCTGGGCCGTGCTGTATGATCTACAAGCTTTGCATCTCTATCTGCTCCCCGGTCATGTGGCTGTCCAGACAGACAACATGTGTGTAGTCTGGTACATCAACAAACAGGGAGGAACCCGTTCCTACCCTCTTTGCAGGGAGGCAATGTGAGTGTCGGATTGGGCAGTGCAACACAACCTTCACCTCATGGCAATTCACGTTCTGGGGGTCGAGAACACGTTGGCAGACCACCTCAGTTGGTCGTCTGCCCAGGCTCATGAGTGGGAACTGGATCAGGGAGTTGCTGACGATATCTTCCTACACTGGGAAACTCCTCAGGTAGACCTGTTTGAGTCTCCTCATAACGCAAAACTTCCCACTTTCTTCTCGCTCACTCCAGGGTGCGGCATTTTTTGGAGAGACACTCTGTCTCTAGATTGGAAGGGCAGATTCGTCTATGCCTTTCCCCCGATTCCCTTGATTCCAAGGGTCTTACAAAAACTCAGCTCAGAAGGAGCTCGCATAATCCTAATCGCTCCTTTCTGGCCCAGGCAAGTTTGGTTCTCTCTTCTGCAACAGTATTCAGAGGAACCTCTTCTTCCTCTTCCTCTTCCTCTATCGCAACTTTTGCTGACTCAGGATCAGAGAACTCTGGTCCATCCAGGCCTCAAGTTTCTTCAGTTGCATGCGTGGCTCCTGCAGACATAGCTCAAGCCTGATTCGGGATTTCCACGCTGGCGGCTGATATTCTGGTGGAGGCCAGAAAGCCCTCCACTAGATCTACCTATGCCATGAAATGGAAACTGTTCTCTATTTGGGCCTCTTCCAAAGACTTCGAGCCATTCTCCTGCTCTGTTGGGAGGCTTCTGGACTACATGCGCCATCTCTTTGATCTGGGCCTCAGTCATTCCTCTCTGAAGGTTCACATGGCAGCCATCTCCGCTTACCATGTTAGAACTTTTGCACAGTTGGAAGTCTCTAAGACTTTTCTTAGAGGGGTTCTCCACTTGAGTCTCCCTATTTGCGTTCCTGACCCTCCTTCGGATTTGAATTTTATTCTTGAGAAGGTTACCTTGCCTCCTTTCGAGCCGGCAGCCTCAGCAGACCTAAAGTTCCTTTCCTAGAAGAGTCTCTTCCTAGTGGCCATTACTTCTGCTCGAAGGATTTCTGAGCTCCAGGCCTTGATGTGCAAAATCCCATATTTGATTTTTCACAAGGAATGTATGGCTCTGTGTACCAACCCTAAGTTTCTCCCTAAGGTGGTAGCAGAATCTACGCTGAACCAATCCATTGAGCTGCCTGCTTTCTTTACGCAACACTCCAGTCAAGGAGAGTACCTCTTGCATACTTTGGATGTTCACCGAATTCTGAGATACTACACCACCAGGACTAAGGATCTCAGAAAGACTGATTAACTGTTTGTCTCTTTTGCTCATAAAAGAGAAGGCAGTGCTGTCTCCAAGCAATGCTTGTCTAAATGGTTGGCTCATTGTATCACTTTCTGTTACGACAAGTACCAGGAGACCCTGCCGGGTCAAGTCAGAGGCCACTCTACCAGGGGTGTTGCTGCCTCTGCTGCTTCTTTCAAGAATGTGTCAGCGGCAGACATCTGTGCAGCCGCAACTTGGACTTCTGTTCATACCTTTATGAAACATTACAGTTTGGACATTGCCTCTCACTGTAGAGCTGGCTTCGGGTTGGCTGTGCTGCAAGGTCTTCTTTTCTAAGACCTTCACAGCCAGAGGGTCTACATTTGAGTAGTTTCCTCCTCCCGTATGCTTCTCCTTGTTCCAGACTGCTTGGGACTCAGTCCGATATGTAATTACCTACTGCAAGAGCCATCTCAAAGTAAGACAGTACAGTGACATAAGAACTTACCGTAACAGTAGATCTTCGAGAGAGTCTCTTGCAGTAGGTAATACCTTCCCGCCCACCATCCCCCTAAGCTTTTTCAGCTCCTTTTCCAGGGAAGGAAACATCTGCTTCTCTCTCTTCTTGCCTTTTTGGCCTTTGGCAGGAAAGAACTGGAAGGCGGTTGGGGGGACGGCCCCTTTATACTGACGTCGCATGAAGTCGGTCACCTGACGTGGGAGCAGTCCCCTGCCAGAGACTGCTAGCTAGAAATTTTTCCGTGGGGTCCTGACGCCTGCTGGCTTCAGTCCTATATGTAATTACCTACTGCAAGAGCCTCTCTTGAAGATCTACTGTTACGGTAAGTTCTTACGTAACTGTACTTTCCTTCCTCATTCCTTCACCTCAGCAGATTCTCACCACAGATGCTTTGGGGTTAGGCTGGGGAGCTTATCTGGGGCCACATCAGACTCAAGGGACATGGTCTAGAGTGGATCCACATCAACGTCCTAGAGATGAGGGCCATTCTGTATGTTTTACAAGCCTTCCAGACCCATCTGTCCCCGGGCCATCTGCTACTGCAGGTGGACAACATTAGTGTAGTGCACTGCATCAACAAACAAGGGGGGACTCTTCATACCCTCTATGTCGGGAAGAGATGAGGATCTGGTACTGGGCTATAGAATATGGTCTAGAACTGTCGGTCATCCATGTTCCAGGTATCAAAACATCCTGACAGACAGGCTCAGCGGGTTGCAGTCTCGAACGCACAAGTGGGAGCTGCTGACCTCAGTTGAAAAAGACCTATTCAACAGGTGGGGTCATCCAGAGTTGGATCTTTTTGCATTCCCCACTCAATGCAAAACTGTCGCATTTCTGCTTGCTCGCTCCAGGGCCTGGAGTTTTCTGGTAAGACACGTTGTCCTTCTATTGGAAAGGGAGGTTCCTCTATGCCTTTCTTCCCTTTCTTCTGATTCAAGGGGTATTAATTAAGCTCCAGATGGAAGGGGCTACTGTGATCCTTATTGCCCCTTTGTGGCCTGGTCAGATCTGGTTCCCCTTGCTGCAACAGCTGGCAGTGGAACCTCCAGTACCCCTGCTCCTGTACAAAGGCTTGCTATCCCAGGAGCAGGGCACCTGTTCCATCTGGACCTCAAGTCACTGCACCTCCATGTGTGGCTCCTGAAGACATAGCCATGACTAGCTTTGGGGTGTCCCAAAAGGTAGCTGATGTCCTGGTGGCTGCTAGGAAGCTTTCCACCAGGGTCACTTACTCTATGAAGTAAGTGCTTTGCTCTGTGGGTGGCCTTCCATCATCTGGACCTTTCCACTTGTCCAGTGAATCAGATTCTGGAGTATTGGCTGTCCCTTTCAGATTTTGACCTGCAATATTTCTCTATTAAGGTGCACCTGTTAGCCATTTCAGCCTTCTGCGTGCCTGTCGACAGCTGTATGGTAGCACAACTAGAGATGTCCTGTACTTTTTTGATAGGCATTCTCTATCTGAAACCTCCGTCTGCAATCCAGTCCCACCATGGGACTTGAATTTTGTATTGAAGAAAATGACTTTGGTTCCTTTTGAGCCAGCCACGACATGCGAGCTATGCTTTCTGTCATGGAAAGCATTATTTTTAGTTGCTATTACTTCTGCTCAAAGGATTTTTGAGCTTCAGGCTCTGGTGTGTGAGCCTTCTTATTTGATTTTCCACAAAGACAGGGTGTCTTTGCATACAAATCCTAAGTTTCTTCCAAAGATGGTGCCTGAGTTTACCTTAAACCATCCACCTGCCTATTATCCAGAGCATGCCAATCCAGGGGAAGCATTGCTCCACACTTTAGATATGCGTAGAATTCTGTGCTGCTATACACACCGTATGAAGGACAGCAGAAAGTCCTCACAGCTGTTTGTTTCTTTCACCCCAGGAAAGAGGGTGTTCCAGTTTCTAAACAGTGCCTGTCCAAATGGTTGGCCAACTATATTACTTTTTGTTATAGGAAATACTGGTGGTGTTCGTGGCCATTCCACCAGAGGCATGGCCGCTTCAGTTGCTTGTTTCTGGAATGTTTCAGCTGCAGAGATCTGTGCTGCTGCAACTTGGAGTTCTGTCCACACTTTTACTAAACACTAGAGTCTGGATATTGCCTCTTGAAGAAGGGCAGGCTTTGGCCTGGCTGTGCTTCAAGGCCCCGTGTCTTAGGCCTATAGCCTTCAGCCACCCAGACTGGTTCTCTGTCAGAACTGCTTGGGACTCGTTCCTTAGATGTGGCCTGATGCAGGTAATACCCTCCATGAAGATAGTACAGTTACGTAAGAACTTATGTAACAGTAGATCTTAGAGAGGATCTCTTGCATCAGACGATGCCATCCCACCCCCCGTCTACCTTGACCTTAGGGCTTTCTGTGTCTGTCTCTCTTTCTCCAGGATGGTTCACCTTCTGTTTTACCTCTCTTTATGGTGGGAACCTCTGACTCCCCTCAGTTCCCCAGCAGGAGAACCTCTGTATATGGTCTCTGGCTGGAGAACTGAGGAGTGCACGGGGCAGCCCATGTTTATATGGGGGGGGGGAGATGACATTGTCATGGGCAGCCCTTTGTAGCTGCTAGCTAGAAAAGTTTACGTGTGGTCCTAGTGCCTAACGGCTATAGTTCCTTAGGTGTGTGGCCTGGTGCAAGAGATCCCATCAAAGATCTATTATTACAATAAGTTCTTGCATCACTACTTTTTTTCTCAGACACGCACACACAGACTTCTCTCATACTCTGTCTCTAGAAGACTGCACTGAAGACTGCCTCCACATGGCATACAGCTTGTATCAGCAACATGTGACCTGCAGTCCCATAGTATATTGCAAACTTCACCTCTGTGCCAGACTTTGCCGGTGAAGTCGCCAACTTCATGAATTATCAGTTTTACCATGAAATTGGACTTCGCAACTACGCAAAAAGCAGTCCTTTTGTGGCTGGAGCAGGGCAGCACAAAACAATAAAGCTCCACCTCCCCAGCCCCCAAAAAAGGTGCAGTCAAAGGCACAGGTGCCAAAAGTGCTCAGTGCCACCATCTAAAGCTCTCCCTCTGGTTCTTCAGCAGCTTGGTGCAAACATCTCCTCCCCAGTAGGGGGCATCTGATGCATTTTTTCCCATCAATGGGAATCCATCTTAAAGGACAAATGGGTCCTCAGGATTATTTGAGAGGGGCACTCCCTGAAATTGCCAGAAACTCCTGCGGACTATCCTCCCAGAAGCAAACCTCCCTTGTCAACACACATGTCAGAGCTTCTGGTACAGGAGATTGCAGGCATTCTGAGCCACAGGGCAGTGGAAATAGTGCCAGAGTCAGAATGACACACAGGGTCTTCTCCCACTACCCCTTGGTACCAAGAAATTGGGGGGTATGCACCCCATTCAAACCCCAGGAATCCCTCACTTATGCTTAACAAACTAGAGTAATTCCCCTTGAATTAGTCACCTTGGAGCTTTAGAACTTTATGCTAATTATGGAAGTTAGAATGAAATTCAAACTCTGCTGTGTAGTCATGCTCATCCCTGCATTGTAACATCATATTTGTTTCTCCACCTGAAGAAAGCAGTTGCCCGAAGTCTTCTCTTCAACTCCTGACTAGTTTGCAAAAATGTTTATATCCTTACTTTGTTTAGTTATCAGTAACTCCGCATTAGGATAGTTGGATAAAACCAGAATGCCGTAGAAATGAATGGGTGCATATTGAAATCAAGGGGGAACCATTTACAGACATAACTCACATGCTCACAATACACCTAAGCTGTCTTAACAGTGGAAAAAATGTTTTTGTCCTGTCTATATCCTTTGAAATGTCTGTATATTGTCTCCTGAACTTATGTACAATCTTTACTACCCTAAAGTGTATGCTTTATTTATCTGATGCTATGTGTTTTGCTGTCTGAACATGTCTCTTTTTTTCCTGTACTCTCTCGGGTCGCACCTGAAAAACGTCATCTGTTTTTATCTAGTGTGCTTACCTGGTTAACAAAAGCTAAATAAATAAATAAATAATCTTACCTGTATCAATCTTCATCATACATTACTGGTGGGTCTAGCCAGAGGTGCTAGGACCCTGCAGGAGCTTATAGCTTAAAGCTTTTTTTTTAGAAAGGTAGAAACATAGAAAGTGATGGCAGAAGGGGGCCATGTGGCCCATCTAGTCTGCCCATAAGCCTATCCCTTCCTTTAACTGCTTTTCAGTGTTATGATGCCCTTGTATCTATCCTACGCTTTCTTTAAAGTCCCCACCATTTTTGCCTTCACTGCCTCCTGTGGAAGGCAGTTCCATGGATCAACCGCTCTCTTGGTGAAGAAGAACTTACGTGTGTTGTCTCTGCCTCTTTTCCCCTAGGAGGAGGAGCTGATGCCAGAGATGGCACCACCCTCAAGGCCAACACGTTGTGTGGCGCTCGTGGGCTGGCCAGTAACCTGCGCTGTCCCCTCCACCACCTCAGTTCTGTTTTTCCCACCATCGAAGTACATCACCCTGCAGGAGCTGCCATTTTCCGACTGTGTATGCGAGAAAGTTCACTATCGACTGCCAAAATTCTGGCGCCACTGCTGCCACTCGAGGCCATAGGAGTCTTCCAGAACTGGTAAAACAGTTTCTTATTTTCTTCTTTATTGTTTTTCTATGGTGCTGAGTCTGTGCTTTAGTTTTAGTTTAATTTGTCTGAAGCGATCATGTCCGGTTCGGGGCCTATTTCAAAATCCAGGGTGGGTGTGTCCTATGCGTCGATGCTCTTGCAGCAAGCCGATGACTGCATAGGACCATCATGATCATTGCCTCTCCTGCCTGGGTCCCCATCGCAGTATGACAACTGTGATGCTTGCTTCTCTGTGGACTGCAGGGTCCTCAAGGTGTGCATGATGAAGGTGGGCCAGGATCCTCCCTCCTTCAGATGGAGGCATTGGTCCAGGGATGCCAAGGCCATGACATTGGGCCCTTCCCGCAAGTCTCCCTCTGGTACTATACGTACTGAGGGGGAGCAGGCCTCAGCTAGTTCCGGTCTCACTGAGACCAGAGGCCTGCATGTGGGGTCAGGCAGGCAGTCAACCTCCAAGGGGTTGGCTGAGCACCCCTCATGGTCCACCACTTCCTCAGAAGCGTGGATGCCCCCAGTGTCACAGTCACAGCTTTACGCTGGGCCCAAGCTGGTGGAGTCCTCGGTACCACCTGTTGGCACTGCTTCAGCTCCTGACTCGTCCCTTGGAACTGGTGAGTGAGGCTGTGCCGCTGCCGGTACTAGGTCCCCTTCTGGTGCCACCAGTGGGACCGTGAGTGGAAGGGTTTCAGGGGTGGCTTTTCTGGCGGTCTTCCTGATCTCCTCCTCTTCATAGTAGGATGATCAGGATGACCTGGAGTGGCTACCTGACTCTCAGGGGTCCCATAGCCCAGTTAGACCTAGCCATCCGGTCTCCTATGTTCCAGATTCAGTCGCTCCACCCCCCCAAGTGGGCCCTGCCTTTGCAGCCGACTCCTCAGTGTCCTCTGGTGCCACTTGCAGTGACAGGGACACCTCTGGTGCTGATTCCTGCACCAGGGAAGGGGGTTGGTGCTGAAGGCAGTGCCGTGCTGGAGGTCAATGCCATCTCCAGTGCCAGGTCTGGCACTGCACTCAATGCCGAGTTGGATTCCAGTGCAGTATCTGCCACTGAGTCGGGTTACGACATCATGCCCAGTGCTGGGTTGGATTCTGGAGCCAGAGTGAGCTCTGGGGATGGTTCTGGTGCCTCTTCTGTTGCTGGGCCTATCTCAGAGCCCCCCATCGTGGGCACTGTGGACCATCCAAAGAGCATGTCCCTGTCTGGAAAGGGGAGCTTGAGGAGGTTGGGGGTGGCACACAGGCTCTCTTCCAGAGCTACTGGTGGCTCTGGGTGGAGTTGCCATGCCGACCCTTCTCTTCTTCACTCTCCAGATCAGGTAGGATCTGCAGCAAGTGGGGCTAGGGGCTGCCCGCAAGGGACAGACTGTCTCTGATCGCCCCATCATGGGGTCCTTTCACTTGGGCACCACTTTGGCCACCTTTGTCTGGTTGGGTGCCCTTCAGTGGGTGTGTTATGCAGCCCCCCCGGAGGGGTCCCCTGTGCATTCCCATAGCCCTAGCAGAGGTCCTGCTATGGCTCGTCAGGTTTCTCCTCCCCTTCAGGATCCTCTGCTTCGTTCCTCTGCTGTACCAGGTCTCTCAGGCCCTTCAGGGCCTCTGACCTGTGATCAGTTCAGATCATTGGCAGCTGCTTTTCCCCTCTACCTAAGAGCCCTGGACCAGGTCATTTTTAGACCTGAATCCCTAGCAGCCCCTGAATTTGAGCCGGGCTCCTCTGCCACCTTGACTTCCTCCCCAGAGGAAGAGGATTCTTCTGTCCACCTGTCCTCAGATGCTGATATCACCAGCTATCAGTGATTCCTGTTGGGGATGCTTGAAGAGCTCCACTTCTCCCACTTCATGAGCCACAATCTTCACCATGTGATGCATGATTTCCTCAGCGAGTTCAGTGCAGAGAACATTGTTATCCCTCTGTGGCCTGTCCCTTTCACAGATGCTTCTTATCAGGTCTGGCAGTGTCCCTATGCCCCATCTCCAGCACTGAGGGACTGTCAGTTCAGGTACTGCACACCCTGGGGGGGTTCCAAGTACTATGCCCCACCCTTCTTCAGGAGTGGAGCTCCTGGACACCCCTTCTGGCATTATCACCCAAGGCACGGCCACCCCCCAGAGTCTGACTCGGCCAAGTTTGACCACTGGGGTAGGAGAGTCTTCTTGGTGGTGCACCTCCTTTTGTGTTTCTCAGTGCACCAGGCACATCAGGCTGCTGTTCTTTGCCTCTCTTTGTTTCTCAGTTTTTTTCTTGCTGTCTGTTTTCCTCCCTTGCACATCTGCTAATATAACAAATATGTGCAAATCACTCTGTGGAATGAAACTGATAATGGGATCACTTTTGTTTAGAAAATATTTAGTATTAGTGTTGAAATGTATATTAATTGTATTTTGACATGTCTTTGAAAAAGCTAGAGGTTACTTGAGTGCAAATGCTTGAGTCTTTTGCAAAAGCTAGAGGGGCCTCAGGAAGCTCACTGTTCTAGCAGCTCCAGATATTTATGAGAACAGAACATTTTGCAAAAACAGGATGCTTGCTAAGGATGAGGGGTTGAAATGTCTTATAAAAGAGCCAAGCTGAGTTATTAGAAATATTTTATTTTGCCTCTGTACATAGTTCTTATGAACAAGTTTATATTTTTTTTAATTTACTTTTACTATAAATAAAGTTTTGGTGAATTTTACAACTGCTCCCTAGGTTTTCCCTATGCTTCCTGACCTGTGCCTCAATGACAGATAGTGTCAGCAGTGGGATTTAAGCTGTGCATACCCTAAGACAGGAGTTTTGTGCATGGGTACTGGACCTAGTACCAGGGAAGCAGACTGAATGATTGGGAGTACCATGATGGTGGCACGCTGTGTAACTGTGCAGGAGCAGTGAGATATGCTTAATTTGCTTTTAGAGCAGGTATACCATAGAAACATAGAAGCTGACGGCAGATAAGGACCGCAAGGCTCATCCAGTCTGCCCATTTCTTTTTCTACTTTATGAATGTGCCATTGGCTTTTGCTCTGTCAATGGCCTATCTATTCATACTCATCTGTATTGCTCCCTTATGCCTATCCCATGCCTACTTGAAGCCCTGCACTGTATTCATATCCACCACTTCCTGAGGTAGGCCGTTCCATGCATCCACCACCCTTTCTGTGAAAAAGAACTTCGTCTCATTACCCCTTAATCGGCCTCCCTCTAATCTCATGCTGTGTCCTCTTGTCTTGCTATTTTTCTTATATTGAAACATGTTAGACTCTTTCACCTCATTAATGCCCTTAAGGTGTTTGAATGTTTCGATCATATCACCTCTCTCCCTCCTTTGCTCTAGGGTATGCATATTGAGCTCAGTTAATCTGTCCTCATGTTTTCTGATGCAGCCCCTGCACCATTTTGGGTTGTCCTTCTCTGGAGTGCCTCAATTTGGTTAATGTTCTTGTGAAGGTGAGGCCTCCAGTACTGCATGCAGTACTCCTGATGGGGCCTAACCAGTGTCTTGTAAAGAGGAAATATTACTTCCCTCTTCCAACTTGTGATACCCCTACTAATACACCCTAACATCCCCCCTAGCCTTACCTACTGCTTTAGTGGTCTGCTTGGATGATTTCAGGTCATCGGTGATGATGATGCCCAAGTCTCTTTCTTCCCTTGTGACTGCCAGCAACTCCCCTCCCAGCCTATAGGTGGATTCAGGGTTTCTCTTCCCTATGTGTATGATCTTGAACTTCTTTACGTTAAACCCCAGTTGCCACTCTTCTGACCATTTTGCTAGTTTATCCAGACCTCTTCTCATTCAGCCCATCCCATCTGGATCATCTACTCTGTTGCAGATGATGGTGTCATCTGCAAACAGACAAATCTTTCCCTCCAGTCCATCTGCAATGTCACTGATGAAGATATTGATGAGGACTGGCCCCAGGACTAATCCCTGAGGTACCCCACTTGTGAGCTGCATCTCTTCTGACTGTATACCATTTACCACCATTCTCTGTTTTCTGCCCGTCAACCAGTTTGCCACCCAGTTGACCAACGTCTGACCCACCCCGAGCCTACCCAGCTTATTAGTCAATCGTCTATGTGGAACAGTATCGAAGTCTGAAGTCAAGGTAGGTGACATCAACTGCTCCCCCTTGGTCCACCACTCTGGTTACCCAGTCAAAGAAATCTATGAGACTTGTTTGACAGGACCTTCCTTTTGTAAACCCATGCTGTCTTGGATCCTGTGCTCCTATGGATTCCAAGGGTTGCACTATCCTTTCCTTAAGGAGTGTCTCCATAATCTTGCCCACTACTAAGGTAAGACTGACTGGTCTGTAGTTCTCTGCCTCCTCCCTGCTACCACTCTTGTGTAGTGGGATCACATGAGCCCTACTCCAGTCTTCTGGGACCTCGCCTGTGCTCAGAGACTCACTAAACAGTTCTGATAATAGCTCTTCTAGTTTCACCCTTAGCACCTTTAGTACCCTGGGATGTATGCCATCAGGTCCCATTGCCTTGTCCACCTTGAGCTTATTGAGCTCTTGTAGGACCTTTTCTTTTGTGAAGAGACTAGTGCACACCTTCCTCCCCCCTGTGTCCATGGTGCTGAGTTGTGAGCCCTGCCCTACCTTCTCTTCAGAAAATACTGAACAGAAGTATCTATTTAGGATAGATGCTTTTACCTGGTCCTCCTCATCACACGCCCCCTTATCCCCTTTGATCTTAGCAATACCCACTCTGGACTTTCTCCTTTCACTGATGTATCTATAGAAAGTCTTGTCACCTTCTTTTTACTGTTCATGCTAGTGTTTCCTCGGTTTGGGTCTTTGCTTGCCTTACTGCCTTCCCTGCTTCCCTTAGGGAAGTTTAGTATGCCTCCCTATCTTCATCCTGCTGCATTCCCTTATATTTCCTGAAGGCCAGCCTTTTGGCTCTGACCTTTTCTGCTACTGTGTTTGAGAACCAAAGTGGTTTCCTTCTTCTTTTGCACTGCCTTTTCTCGCTAACACAATGGGATGTTGCTTCAAGTATTGCATCTTTAATGCTTGCCTACTTTGCCTGTACCCCCTCACCTGTATTTCTTTTTTGCCAGAGCTAGCTTAACTCTGTTGGCCATCTTATCAAAGTCAGCTCCTCTGAAGTCCCATAGTCTTGCCTTGGAATGGGATGATTTAGTTCTGGTGGCCAAATTGAACCATACCATGTGATGGTCACTGGCACCCGGGTGACCTTCTACCTGGAGATCTGTGATCCTTTCCCTGTTAGTCAGTACTAGATCTATGATAGCCCTGTCTCTTGTGGATTGCTGTACCAGTTGTTTGAGGCCCTCCCCCTGCAGGGAATCCACCATGTGTCTAGTTCTGGCAGATGTCCCTGCTGGTATTGGCCAATCTGTATCTGGCAAGTTGAAGTCTCCCATTATCAGAACCTCCCCCTTTAGCTGTCATGTTTTGTATATCTTCTAACAGTAATGTGTCTATGTCCTCCCCCTGGTCTGGAGGCCTGTACACAACCCCAGTTCGTATGGCTGTCCCATTTTCTGTTTCCAGGGTGACCCACTGTTCTTCTGGCTCCTTTTATGTATTCTGAATTTCTGTAACTTTGATATTTTCATCGACATAAAGGGCCACTCCACCCCCCCTTTTGCACCTCAGTCTCTTCTGTACAGTACATAGCCAGGTACTGAAGTCTCCCAAGTGTGGCTACTGGTAAACCATGTCTCGCTAATGGCTACTATGTCCAGTTTAGCCTCTGTCATTATTGCCTGCAGGTCTGGGATCTTGTTTCCCAGACTGCGAGCATTAGTACCACCGTTGCCTTATTTATTATTTTAGACTCAGTGCCTTTCCAGTCTTTCTTTTTGCCTAGTGGTATTTAGTGTTTCTTCCTTTGCTGTTGTTTGCCCCCCCCCCCGGCAGCTATCCGAAGAGGAGTCCGAGCGGTGGAGGAGCCCCAGAGGTTACAGGCCAGCAAGCCACCCTGTGGAGGGTTGGTGTGATGGAGAAGAGCACCTAAGGAGAAGATTTACTTGACTTCAAAACCTAGAGATTTTGGCCTTCTGTGAAGCTCTATCTCTGTCTGACTTTTGTCTGATACTAACTGATCCCTTTTGACCTTACCCTATTCGATTTAATCATCGCTGTTAAAAAAGGAACAGAGATTTGTGCTATTTTATACTTTTTATTTCAGTTATTTTGGTTGTTCTTAACCCACATTTACAAACAAACTGTCTTGAGATATTGTGGCTCTGTGACTTTACGCCCGTCACCAAGAAATCTGCAGTCTGCTCTCTTTCCTGCTTTTTAGAGCAGAGGGAATGTCTAATTGTTAATCTGATTTGTGTTTGTAACATATAAATCTGATGTGTATGTGTAACGTATAAGAATGTATGAGGAATTTTTATTAGCTTATGTCCAGTCTGTGACTGAGTTGGTTTTATTTTTTACATTGCATGTTAAATATGGCTGGTTATCACTGCTAACATTGCCAATATTGCTAATATTGCTTTTTCTTATAATTTACTTGAGGCAGTTGGGAGGGTTGTCAATGTATATTTAGCAGAGGTAGCAGCTGGATTTCCAGCATTTAGGTACTGTGGCATCATTATAGTCCAATTAGTTGCCATTAAGATTAGAAAAAGTGGTAGCACTAGTATTAACACTAGTATTAACATCAGCTGAGATTATTAGGTCTTCAGATGTGAGACAATTGTGAGGTTATTACTTAGGACAGCAAAAGACTGAAGAGTCTAATCTGCCTCACCTGTTGACCTAATTGCATTGTTAAAATTTGCCCCAGCATTAACCCACACAGTATGTGAATAATTGAATATACAGCATACTCATTATTTGATTTCAGTTGGCGTCTTGGCGTGCTGGATGTCTTTTAGTTTTAGAGCCTTCCTTAACTTAAGTTCATGAAATTGCTGGAGAAACTTAATTTTAGCATGGTATGGTGAGATAGAGTTTCAGATCAGTATTATTCGATGCCTTTGCTTAAATTTACTGACTGTTAGTAACTGTGTAGACTTCGGGAGTTGTAAAAGGTCTCTCCTAGCCATCCTGCAAGCTTTTTGTAAGCTCCCAAACCGCAACTATTAGTAAATTATAGCTTGCAGTGTGTGAGTGCACAAGTTGCAGCTGAAATAAGCTGGAATAAGTTGCTGGATATACGATTTGACTTGAGGAGTGCACAAATTGCAGTTGAAATAAGCTGAAATATGAGTTGACTCAAGGAGAGAAGTAAAAAAGGCCCAGTGTGTGCTTGATATTACTAGCTTGAGCTGCAGCAGGGATGGGGCGACTGCTTGTCCATTATAACAAATAAGGTATTTTTTGTGATATTTTGATTATAGGCCAACTATAAAAGCTATAAAACTACAACTATAAACTGAGTGCCTTGGTTACATTTAATACAGCCACGGCTGAGAAAGCGTTACTTTTGCTTTTATCCTTTAGTTTTTAGCTCTTAGCTTCAGCCTGAGACTGCATTGTTGAGATTGTATTTGGGCCCTGTTTTTTTTTTTTTTTAATGTTTTTTATGTTATATCCTTCTATATTGTAAGCTTATAGACTTACAGATTTCTGGCTAACATTTGATAAACGCCAATTTGGTTACTTGGCATTTTTAATTTTTTAACTAGTTAATGTGCCAGATGATTCAGAATTATATATCAAACATTCTTATATAATCATTGCAGTGAAACAATCGATCTATCCAGCTTTTTGTGTGTCAGAGGTGCAAGTAGAAGTGAATGCTGCCTTAAGAGAGAAAAGTAACTTGAAACTGAGTAGTTTCAAGCACTTATTTTGAACACTGAAGAAGCATAACAAGATTTCAAGTTGTTGGACGCTGGGTATTGGGCACGGGGCATTAGGCCTTTAGCCTCTCAGCCTTGATTTTTTTTTTTGCTGTACCAAAATATAAGCTGCTTCTCTTTTTGACTCTGTCTCTAGAAGTTCTTGGGTTTTAACTAACCAATGCCAGAAGAATTACAGTTTTGCCCGGTTTTCACTGAAATCATTTGTTTGAAAAGAATTCTTTTGGATTCTGTTATTATATCCTCAGATTCTTAACACAATTGCATTCTTGCATTTTTATAGTATCTGTTAGAATTGTTGTGATATTACTGGAATTGCTGAAATTGCACTCTGAATTTTTTTCTCTTTTGAAAATAATTTATCAGGATAATTTGCTCTGAAATAGATTTATTTGGCTATCAAAAGAATACCTAAAATTGATATGCCTGCCATTACTTGAAGTAAGAATAAAGGATATATGAGGGTTAAGATAAAAAAATGGAGGAAATAGTGGAAAATATTATAAAAAAAGTTAAGGCCCGCTTATGTTGAAAACCCTTGCATCCAGAGTATTGGGCAGTAACAAGGACAAGTCATTAGGAAGTTTCAACACTCGATCATTTAAATTAGGGGCACATTTTATAGAAAACATCATTAGATCAACTGATATTCAATAATAGGGGAATAAATCTTATCTTCCATTATTTCAACACCTTGTGGAGATGATGAAGGTATTAGAAAGTTTTTCCTGTAGAAACAAGATTCAAGACATGTGCCTCTATAACAGCAAATTCAGGAAATACAGTCACAACAATCCAACCTTCATTGGACCATGTGCTTCCAGTAGAATGTGAAGGGTCCCTGTCAAATAAGACTTTTTCCAATTTTGATATAAAGAACAGAAAAAAACTGGTCTCAGACACTTACAAGTCTATTGATCAGAAAATTTATTTTTCTGAAATATTCCATAACTTATCTGTTTTAGACACAGAAGTAAGAAGTATGAGGGATTCATTAACTTACAATAGAAATGTATTAGGAATTAAAAACTGCGAAACAGAAACAACAAATCTGAATCAACATAGATACATAGATACATAGATACATAGACAGTGTCAGCAGATAAGGGCCTATGGCCCACCTAGTCTGCCCATTTGAGCTTGTAAGTTCAGTTTGTTTTCCTAGAAGTCTGTTTCCCCTTACCCCTGCCCTCTAGAATTCCTTTATGTCTATCCCATGCATTCTTAAATCCCGTGATTGTTTCAGCCCCCACCACTTCCTCTGGCAGGGTGTTCCACTTGTCAACCACCGTTCTGTGAAGAATTCTTTCTCATGTTTCCTCTGAATCATCCTCCTCCAACTTCATCCACGCCCTCTAGTCCTGAAACATCTTTTTCGCTTAAAATAGTGTTTTCCTGCACCCTGTTCCTCCCTGTAAGATACTTGTATGTCTCTATCATATCCCCTCTCTCCCTCCTCTCCTCCAGGGAGTACATGTTCAGTTCCTTCAACCTGTCTTCATAGGACTTGTGATGCAACCCATGCACCATCTTTGTTGCCCTCCTCTGAACCTTCTGTACCTTGTCTATGTCCTTATGTAGGTATGGTCTCCAGAACTGTACACTGTACTCCAGGTGGGGCCTCACTAGTGTCTTGTATAGCGGAATTATGACCTCCCTTTTCCTGCTGGTGATGCCCTGCCTATACATCCCAGCATCCTATTTGCTTTACCTGATGCCTTGTCACACTGTTTCCCTACCTTGAGGTCATCAGAGATGACAACCCCAAGATCCCTTTCCTGCTTGGTGCATGCTATATCCTCACCCCAACTGATATATTGTGCCAGGTTTTTGTGCCCCATATGCATTATCTTGCACTTCTTTGCATTGAATTTCAACTGCCAAACCCTTGACCATTCTTCAAGTTTCTGCAGGTCCCTTCTCATTCTGTCTACACCCTCTGGTGTGTCTACTCTGTTACAGAACTTTGTGTCATCAGCGAACAGTGAAATTCTGCCTTCTAGATCCTGTGCAATGTCACTGATGAAGATGTTGAATAGGACCAGTCCCAGCACTGATCCCTGTGGTACCCCACTGGTTACTCTTCCCTCTGTGGAGTGACAGCCATTTACCACCACCCTCTGTGTCCTGCCACCCAACCAGTTACCTACCCACCACACTACTGTCCTGCCCACACCCATATTCCCCAGTTTGTGTAATAGTCTTCTATGTGGCACAGTGTCAAAGGCCTTGCTGAAGTCCAGATAGGCCATGTCCACTGCCCTCCCCTGATCCACCTCCCTAGTCACCCAGTCAAAAAATTCAATGAGGTTGGTCTGACATGACCTCCCCCTGGTGAAACCATGCTGCCTTGGGTCCTGTAGTCCATTGACAACCAGATGTTCCACCAATCTCTCCTTCAGTAGTGCTTCCATGATCTTTCCCACTACCGAGGTTGAGGCTGACTGGTTTGTAGTTCCCTGCTTCCTCTTTGTTCCCACTTTTGTATAAGGGGACTACATCTGCTGTCCTCCAGTCTTTGGGTACCTCCCCTGTTTCCAGTGATTGGCTGAACAGGATAGCCAGAGGTTCAGCCACCACCTCTCTTAGTTCTTTAAGGACCCTGGGGTGCACCCCATCTGGCCCCATTGCTTTATCAGCTCTTATTACTTCCATATACTTCTCCCCAACTGGCTGATTTACAAATAAGCAATGATAGAATAAATTATACAAGAAATAGCCTATCTATCCAAATTGAGTGTGAGGTACCAAAGGGAGATGCAGTACTGTACAAAACCAAGATAACAGGTTTTGTTCTTGGACAGTGAGTCCAGAGCCTGAAACAGTATCTACTGCCTTTGATATGGAGGGAATATCTAAGGATTTGTTAACTATTACCAGAAATCAAACTAGGATGATTTTGTTTTTAATACAACAGCTAACTGAGACAAGAGAGGATATTTCATTTATAAAAGCGGTCTGTTTGGAAAACAGAATTAAACTTGAATCACTGACCCTGTATCCCCCCCCAAAAAAGCAAGGGACAAGTGAGGTTTATTATGATTCAGAACTATAACTTATTATTAATGACCCAATTGCTGATGAGGAAATTGATATAGGGCCATTAATTGCCAAACCAGATGATAGGAAAAACTCTATTAATTTGGCTGAATGTATCATGCTGCCAGATAAACAATTTAGAGATAACATTTGTAGAGAACTGGCAGCAAAACATACAGAATTGTGGAAGAAGGAGGGGGGAGCTACTGGAAGAGGATGAGGATCCAATTGAGAGAAACCCTGTTGATCTTTCCTCTACTAAAAAAGATAATTACAGATCAAAAATCAATATATTAAGCACAGAAGACACATCAATCCACCTCATGGTGGTGGTGGTGGGGAGAATGTAGGCTAATCAATGAAGTACTGACTGGCCAGGGTAAAGGACATAATGACCCTAAGTTTTATTCAAGTAAAAGAAAATAGCCAAAAGGAGCCAAAAGAAAAAGGAATCAAAAGATTATTGAGACAAAAAAAGGCAAAATAAAAACAGTAAAAGCAAAAAAAAAGGACCACAGAAGAACCCTCTGCAGAAAGAGGTATTAGGTAATGGGTAAAACTGGTTTGGACTATGAGCTATGAAGGATGAAAATATGCACAAAAATAAATTAGAGAAGGAAAGTGCTCAAGATAAGGAAATCCAAAGTAAATCTACTGTTGTTGATTCTAACTTAGTTTGTTAACCCAGGCTGATCATTTGGTTAATTCCGTCCCAGATAGTTTGCTAGCCCAGGCTGATCATTTTAAGGCTTTTTTGCTAAAAACTTTAGGAACTGATTATGTATTGCCATTGTTTAAGATGTCTTGTTTGCCTAATGAATCCCCAGAAGAACTGGAGAACTCTTTAATCAATCTGCTGCAGTCCTTATTGGGTGGTTGTATTATAATTAAAGATAAAGTGAGTGTCACTAGGCCATTGATTGGTTCAAAATTGGTTTTGTTAGTTACTGACCAAGTTTATTAAATGCTATAACTAAAAAGACTGGAAATTTTACTGATCTGGGAATTATGATGGAGAAAATCACTCAGTTGAACGAACTTTTTCCTGAATTCTATAAAACCATTAACACACATAGTTCAATACAAGGGAAAATATTTTTCTCTTTGTTTGGCTTAAAAAATTTCCCAAAAGAGAACAAATTTAACATCAAGGTTAAACTAACAGACTTTCTAAATTCATGTCTGGGGACTTATGCTAACAACCTCCAAATAGGAAGTGTAAGCAAATTAGAAACTGATGGACAAATATTATTTCATGTTAATCAGAATTCAATGGCAAAGGAACTGTTATCCAAACAAGTACTTTTGGATAAACTTGGAATTTATTTAATTCTTGAAAAAGAAAGTGAAAACTTATTCCAAAATCAGGATAAAGTTATAACTAGTTCTGAAACCTTGGAATGCTTGGTGGAAACCTCAAACAGATATGAGGGTTTGAATAACTGTGGTCAATGACAGTGTTTGATAGAGAAGGGGAGACCATGGGAACCAGCCGCTGGATTGGAACTCTCAGGTGGAACCCGGGCCCTGGAAATTTTAGAATCGAACTCACCATAAAAAGACATTTAAAATCTTGTCATGGAACTCATCGGGCTTAGGTGACAAGATTGATGACCCTGAGGTTAATAAATATTTGAATGAATTTCATCTCATTGCCATACAAGAAACCTGGGCACTAAACAATTTATTTCTGAGTGGCTACAACTCTTATAATCAAAAAGCAACAAAATCTAAATGCTTTGGAAGAGGAATTGGGAGATTAGCTATATTCATAAAATTAAGTAATGCAATAGTTACAGAGGAAATAAGTGTTAACTCTAGTAGTATTCTAGCTATTAAAATTATAGAAAGAAACAAGCAAGTTTGATATATAATTAATGTATACTCCCATCCAGTAGGAAACACCCATGGAGATTTGAATGATCTTACATCATTAGGCAGATTGATTGATAATATTCAAACAGATTGCCCTGAAGGCTATCTAGTTCTTTTGGGAGGATTTTAATGCATGCCTTGGGCAACTACAGGGATGCTCAAGTGATATTGCAGAAGCCCTTTCTTTTTGTTCTGAAACTAAACTCAGAATACTTAGGAAATCCAGAGATAGTATTTTAAACAAAAAAAGGCAAAGACTTGTATGACGATCTGGTAGGGCGAGGGCTACTCCTCTTGAATGGCAGGACACCTCAGGACCTGGAAGAACTGTATTCCTTTTTTGGAGGCAATGGATTCTCTGTTATTGATTATGTTTGGGTAAATCTACATTTAATTAATAAATGTTACTCATTAAAATTGAGATCTATGGCAGAAAGTCAGCACTTATCATTGGAATTGGAAATTAATGTGGAAAATATAAATCTAAGCACTGAAAAAAGAATTCCAAGTATCCAAACTAACAGGAAAGGTATAGAATGGAAAGTCATTGAAAGTGATGGATTTAAGCAAAGTTTGGAAAGCAAAGGTATTTTGTCTGGCCTTCTATCTTTAGTGGAGACATGTTCAGATCAGCAACTAATTTCTGAATTCAATTCAATAATAAATACTATAGCTTATACTATTACCAAAAATGTTAGAATAAAGAAAAATGAAACCTTCACCTGGTATAATACTGAGTGTAAGGCTGCAAAAAACAATTGAATCAAAAATTTAGACAGTTAAAATTAAAACCAAATAAGACTAGTAACAAATGAATCAACTTAGCACGAAAAGAATACAGAGAGGTATTAAACAAAAATAAACAGATATATATATATATATTAAACAATTGTGGCATGATTTGCAAAAATCAGTTAATGCAAGAGATAACAACATTTTCTGGAATATTGTCAACCATGGCATCAAAAATTATAAACAAACATTACCCTCAATTGAACCAAAGGATTGGATCAAACACTTTAAACAATTATTTTATCGAGATGATTGAGATTATCTGTCCATGCCCATTGAGGACAGAATCCCCTATAGGGAGTAGCCACCAGGATCTGAACTATTAGTCTCAGAAGTTGAAGTAGTTCTGGATTCTTTCAAGGGTAGAACGGCTCCAGGCCCAGATGGAGTCCCAACTGATGTTATTAAAAAGACAAAGCAGTATTGGATCCCATTCCTTCACAAACTTTTTAATTATATTTGGAATTATGGGGATATTCTGAAAAGTTGGAAACTAAATGTTATAATTCCCATTTTCAAAAAAGGAGATAGGGAAAATCCAGCTTGTTATTGACCCATAAGTCTCCTGGATAGAGCAAGCAAAATATTTGCTAAAATAATAAACATATTGAAGCAATGGGTTGAACTAAATAAAATAATTGACAAAGCACAAGCAGGCTTTAGGAATAATTACTGTACAATAGATCAATGCTATACATTCTGCCCATTTAATTCACAAATATAAAGCAATAAAAAATCAGAAATTATATTGTACATTTATTGATCTTAAAGCAGCATTTGATAAAGTAAATAGGGTGTTAATATGGGAAAGATTAAGCAAACTAGGGATAGACACTCCACTGTTAGAAATAATTAAATTCTTACATCAAGATAATTTCACCAGTGTTCAGTTCTCAGATTCAGAAGAACTGAACGGCTGGTTCTCAACCAATACTGATGTCAAACAGGACTGTACATTAGCCCCACTTCTATTCAATTTATATTTTTCAACTTTACTTAGATTTACATACAATCCTGATTTTCATTTGCCAAACATTGGAACAAGATTAATTTTCCACCTAGCGTATGCAGATGATGTTGTTTTATTTTCTCTTAGTCGTCTGGGTATGAATAGGAGTTTAGAAACATTTTATGTGGAATCTCAAAAAGCCGATTTACAAATTAATTATGAAAAAAACAAAGTAATCTTTTTTGGGGATAACCAGAAAGCCTGTAAATATTACATTAACAAGGAAAAATTAGATTTAGTGAAGTAATTTTGTTACTTGTTGATAACAGTAAATGAAAATGGAAATTGGGGAATTCACATTAGGGATGCAAAAAACAAGGCAAAAAAGCTTTCTACCAATATAAATTTGGGGGTAGATCAATTAAGGGAAACCTTATGGTAGCATCAGCTAAAATTCAGTCAGTTGTTATACGGTTCTGAAATTTGGGGTTTAAACAGCCAAGACAAACTTGAACCACCATTGAATAAATTTTATAAACAACTTCTGGATGTTCCAGATGGTACGCCATCGTCATTAGTAAGAGCATAGTTAGGTCAGCTGCCTGTTGAATGTTATTGCACCCAGAGATTGATTAACTATTGGATTAAAGTCTTCAGGATGTCATCCAGTAGATTATCGCATCTCTGTATTGAAGAAGCAATAAACTATGGAAGGTATGATCCATCCTTTCCAGCTTTTTGGGTCCTGGAAGGCGTAATAAAACCAATGGGACTATTGCATATTATTCCAGCTAGTTTATATCAACCTATCGAATATTTCAAAGAAATTATAAATGACAGAATAAAATATATTTTATCCAGAAAGATTTAGAAACTGGAAGAACTTCCATTGCTTGTCCATGGCTAGCAAAAAATAAAAGGATACACAAATTAGAAAAATATTTGGTCATATTGGATAATCCAAAACAGAGGATACAATTAGCAAGATTCAGGTTTGAGTCCTTTCTAACTAATGGGAGAAAAGCTCTTTATGAAGGAAAAATGGACCATTACTCTGTGTGTAAGTGCAGTTTGGGACAAGATTCTTTGCTGCACTTGGTGATATTATGCCCTCTATACAGTAAATGTCATACACCATTAATAGGCACAATTTTAGAAAAGTTACAATACGAACCTCCACAATTACTGACTGACTTACTGAGATCCCAGGATCCAGATGTACTGGTCCTTGTGGTCTCCCTTTTGAAAATTATTGAACAGAGACAGTTGCATCTGAATGGATAATTAGTCTATAGATTGGACAATATTATGTTTATGCATACTTTGGTGTGATATTGTGCAATATTTTTTTATCACAAACAGGAATAGAGAAACTATCGCATTTTGATATTTGTGTAATAGATTAAGAAATTTCCATTGAGATTTGCCAAATGTTCTAATTTGACAAACTGCATATTTTTTTTATGTTTTATTGAATGATTATTAACTTATGTACTTGGAAATGTTTTTTTCTGTATTCACATTTTAACTTTTGATATTGTAATGGCTGTATAGCCGACCAGTAAATGGAGGATAATGATGAAACCAGGGAAGCACAGAGGAAGGTATGGATTCTGGAGCAGAAGTCCAATCTGAGATTGTACAGTCAGCACAAGTTAGAAACATAGAAACATAGACTTTGACGGCAGATAAGGACCACTTAGCCCATCCAGTCTGCCCATTTCCCTACCTACTGGATAAGCTGCAGATTCTAGTTAACCAACAGCCTATTTCCTGCAACCCCCCACTATAATTGCCTTATGTCTGTCCCATGCATGTTTGAATTCCTCCACTGTTTTAGACCCCACAACCTCTCCAGGAAGGCGGTTCCATGTGTCCACCACTCTCTCCGTGAAAAGAATTTCGTCACATTACCCCTGAGCAGTCCCCCCTCTAACTTTAAATTGTGCCCCCTTGTTCTTACACATCTCTTTTTCTGAAAGATGCTACCCTCCTGGACTTTGTTGATTCCCTTGAGGTACTTAAAAGTTTCTATCATGTCCCCCGTCCCTCCTTTCATCAAGGGTATACATATTAAGCTCTCTCAGTCTCTCTTCATATGGTTTCTGATGTAGACCCTGCACCATTTTAGTTGCCCTCCTCTGGACTGCTTCCATCCTGTCTATGTCCTTGCGTAGATGAGGTCTCAAAACTGCATGCAGTACTCCAGATGGGTCTCACCAACTGTCTGTATAGAGGATAACCACTTCCTTTTTCTACTTGTGATCCCTCCTATGCATCCCAGTATCCCTGGCTTTCCCTACTGACTTCTCACATTGCATACCCACCTTTAGGTCATCTGATATGACTACACCCAGATCCCTTTCTATTATTGTTGTTGTTAGTACCTCCCCTGCTATTGTGTACTCTTCTCCTGGATTTTTATTTCCCAGGTGCATTACTTTTTGCACTTCTTTGCATTGAATCTAAGTTGCCATATGTCTGACCATTCCTCCAACCTTACCAAAGTCCTTCTCATCCTTTCTAGCCCCCTTGTGTATCAACTCTGTTACAGATCTTTGTGTCATCCATAAAGAGGCATACCTTTCCTTCCAGACCCTCGCAATGTCACCTATAAAACATTAAAGAGGACTGGACCCAGTACTGAGCCCTGAGGTACTCCACTAGTAACCCCCTTTCTTCAGAATGTGTTCCATTCTCTATTACCTTCTGTGTCCTGTTGTGCAGCCAGTTTTCTACCCAGGCTACCACCCTGGGACCCACTCCCAGGCTGGCTAACTTGATTATTAATTTTTTGTCTGAGACTGTGTCAAATGCCATGCTAAAGTCTAGGTAGGCCATATCCACAGCCCTTCCCTGGTCTATTACTTTGGTCACCCAGTCAAAGAAATCGATTAGATTTGTCTGACATGACCTTCCCGCTGTGAATCCATGCTGCTTTGGGTCCAGTGCCCTGCTGGCCTCTAGGTACTCAACAATTCTTTCTTTCAGAAGTGATTCCATCATTTTCCCCACCACTGAGGTCAAACTAACAGGTCTGTAGTTTCCTGCTTCTGCCTTGCTCCCACTTTTGTGAAGGGGAATCACATCTGCCCTCCTCCAGTCCTCAGGTACCACCTCATCTTCCCATGATTTGTTAAAAAGTGTGGTTAGTGGTGTCACTAGGTCCTCCCTTAGCTCTTTTAGGATTCTAGGGTGAATCCCGTAAGGCCCCATTGCTTTGTCCACCTTGAGTTTTAGAAGTTCTTTCAGTACTCTTTCTTCTTAAATGGACTGGTATCAACCCCACTATCCAGAGTGCTTCTACTGTTTGGTTTAGGTAACTCCTCCTCTTCTTCTTTTGTGAATACTGAGCAAAAGCATTCATTCATTATCTCTGCCTTTTCACTGTCTCCCTCTGCCCACCTCCCCTCTCCTTTATTAATCTTCCCTATCCCTCCCTTAACCTTTCTATGTTCCCTAATGTACCTATAAAAGGTTTTATCCCCCTTCTTAACTGAGTTGGCTATCCTTTCCTTGGTTTGGGCCTTTGCTTTTCTGACTGCCTTCCCCACTTCTTTCTGCTTTAATTGATACAGTTCCCTGTCATGCTCTGTCTGTGATTCCTTATACTTTTTGAATGCAGCCTTTTTCTCCTTAACCTTCCCTGACACTTCTTTTGAGAGCCATAGTGGTTTTTTATTCTGCTTTGTTTTCTTTATTTGTTTCACACAAAGGCTTGTTGCCTTCATGATGGCAGTTTTGATTTTTCTCCATTGTTCTTCCACCCCCTCCTTTCTGGCCATTTGCTAATGCATTCCTCAGGTATTCACCCATTTTGCCAAAGTCAGCCCTTCTAAAGTCCAGCATCCTTGTATTTGTATGGCTTGTCTCCATGGTTGTGTTTATTGTGAAGCACACTGTGCAGTGGTCACTTGTTTCCAGGTGTCTACTGACTTCTAAGTTTGTGATCCTCTCTCCATTTGAGAGTACCAGGTCTAATATTGCTCCCTCCCGAGTGGGTTCCACCACTAGCTGTCTAAGGCATGCTCCCTGTAGGGCATCGAGAATGACCCTGCTCTTGGATGTGGCTGCAGTCCATGTTGCCCAGTTAACATCTGGCATATTCAGGTCCCCATCAACAGTATCTCCCTTTTCAGCCATTTTGAGAATGCCCTCTATCATTTTCTTGTCCATTTCCTCCTTGAGACGGGGTCTGTATACAACCCCTGTGCGGATTGTGATGCCATTCCCTGTCTCCAATGTGACCCAGAGTTCCTCTTGTCCTCCCTTTACCTTTTAGTTCTGTTACTTTGATCCCTTCCCTTATGTAGAGAGCTATTCCACCTCCTCTTTTACCCTCCCTGTCCCTTCTGTAGATTGTGTACCCTGGTATGTTGACATCCCAGTCATGGTTCTCCATGTACCATGTTTCTGTGACTGCCACAATATCCAAGTATTCCACTTCCATCAGGGCTACTAGCTCTGGAAGCTTGTTTTCCAGACTATGGGCATTGGTACTCATTGCCCTCCTTTTAATGTTGGCTTTATCCTTTTTTACCCCATCCCTGCTCTTATTGCCCTTGTCCATTTTTCCATTTACTCCTGTCCTGCCCTCTGTCAAGCTCTGTACCTCAGTGTTTACCCTACTACCTGCCATGCTTTGAGGGGGGAGGCTTGAACTTTCCTGTTTCCTATCAGCACCTCCCCCCTTGGCTAGTTTAAAAGCTTGCCAAGGAAGCCTTTAAACCTGTCACCTAGGAGCGTGTTTCCCTTCCTGGACAGATGCAGACCATCATGCCAGTATAGACCTTCATCTCTCAGGTGGACCCCCAGTCCCCAATGAAGCCAAAGCCCTGTGCTCTGCACCAGTTTTGCAACCATTCATTAAACCGCATGGTGTGCAGTACCCTAGCCTCACCCCTGCCATGGACTGGCAGCTCCTCTGAGAAGGTTACCGTGCTTGCTACCTGTCTGAGGCCCCTCCCCAACTCCACAAATTCATCCTGCACTGCACTGATCTCATGCCTAGCTAGGTCATTTGTCCCGAGGTGGACAATGATATCTAGTTTCCTCTCCTGTGATGCTGCTTCTACAATCCTGAGGATTCGCTTCCTGTCCCTTCAAGCCATGGCACCAGGCAGGCACTTTACTTCCCTCTCCTCTCCCTTCCCCAGGTCTACACCCCTAACAATTGAGTCCCCTATCAGAAGCTGTTTCTTTCCCTTGTGTTGTCCCTTGCCACTCTTTTGTGGGTCTCCCTTGTGGCTGTCCCCAGCATTCTTCTTGGTCTCCAATGAGGGTGTCATCATAGAGGAACCTTGATTTGCCAGACTGACATATGATTTGTGTAGAGGTGCAACTTGGGGGCTACGCCTCTGTTCCACCACCCTCACCCTCCCAGAACCTACTGTGGTCCATCTGCTCTTCACACATGGCAACCTCTGAGGCAGTGGTTGTGGAACTGGTACTCTTTGGGTGGGGGAGTCCTCCTTAGTCCTTGCCAGTTCAGCCTGGAGGTGGGCAACCTCCTCCCTCAGAGCTGACAGTTGCCTGCAAATAGGGCAGCAATGCAGGTTCCAGAATGTTTCCTGGAAAATTGCTGCCCCACAGCCAGTGCATTGCACCACTCCCCACATGTCCCTCTTCCTTATAATATACAATTTTTTTTGGGGGGGGGTGTGTATACTTATGCTTTATGCACTGCGCTGGGTAATTAAGAATATGACAGTTCTGCTCCAAGACCTGTTGAGGAAGTGATGTCAGAACCTTGGCTATAAAGGAAATGCCACACCTGGGGTGGGTGGGTAGGCCACAACCACTGGTGACTGTTAGAAACAATCAATTACACCACTGCTCCACCACCCTGGTGAGTACTGCCCTTTATAGTAAGTCAACCAACACCACAATGTACTAGACCACTGCTCTTACACAAACCACTCTACTGAGTCCAGGGATAAAAACAAACTCACTGTTCAGCCAGCAGGACACTTCCAAAATATTGCACAAATATCCTTCCAAATCTATGTGTCTAGCACAGAAATCAAGCAACTTCAGTTGTATTACAACCCCTCTGGTTATAAAATTACTACACTTTAATGGAATCCTGAAATTCTTAATGCCAATAAGAAAATAATGAAACTTTCTGTAGAAAGTGTAGCTTACCTTCCTAGTCCCCTACAATATTATGTTTTACCAAGTTCCTCAAATGCGTTCTAGTTTGTTCTCTGCAGTATAGCCAATTTCTCAGCTTCCAAAAGGAACAGGCAGGTCCTCAAGTTATGGAAAAAGAACACGCAGTGAGAGAACTTGAAAGCCTGATGGACTTTTTCAAATGGTGGGCTATACAACAAAAAGAGACTGAGAAGTAGAGAGAGAAAAAGAGATTCAGAGTTTAGAAGCACAGAGGAGAGAAGACATGCAGCGACAGAAGCAGCAGATGAGAGAAAAGATGCAGCAGTGGGAGCAGTGATGGCTGGATGCCTTACAAGCTATCAAAGGCAGAGGCTCTGGCACAGATCCAGATGAGCAACAAAATGCAAGCAACTTAAAGGCTATTAAATTTACAAAGTTGTGTCCCTCAGATGATATTGAGGCATATCTGACAACCTTTGAAAGAGTTGCCATAGCCTGCCAGTGGCCAAAGCAGCAGTGGACAATCAAATTGGTACCCTACCTGACAGAGAAAGCCCAACTTGCCTACAGCAATATGAATGCTGCGCAGTCAGAAAACTATGACCCGGTGAAAAGCAAAATCCTACAAAGGTATGGCATCTCTGGAGAGACCTACAGGTTACCAGAGCGGTTAAGAGTTGATGTGGTTAAGGAAATACAAAAAATTAGAGAAGTGGGAATCATAGAGGAGTCAAGGAGTGCTTGGTCATCTCCCATGGTAATTGTAAACAAAAGAAACTTAATCAAGTCTCAGAATTTGACAGTTATCCTATGCCCAGGACAGATGATTTGGTGGACAGACTGTGGAGTGCAAAGCACATCAGTACCCTCGATCTCACCAAGGGTTACTGGCAAATACCTTTTGCTAGAGAATCCAGAGGTAAAACTGCATTTGCCACTCCTATAAGAGTCTATCAGTTTACCACCATACCCTTTTGTTTACATTTGTGTTTTTTACCTTAGGATATAATTTTATCACCTCACACTGGTTATTGTGATGCGTACATGGATGATGTCATGGTGTACAGTCCAGACTGGAAAAGCCACCTGGAACACCTATGAGCAGTTATCCAAGCTATCAAAAATGCAGGTCTGACTATTAATCCAACCAAATGTGCACTGGGAATGCAGAAAACCAGATATATGGGCTAAGTGTTGGGAAATGGAGACGTTAAGCCAGATATTTCTAAAATGGAAGCTGTAGCTAATAGCCCTGTACCTAAAACAAAGAAACATGTCAGGTCATTTTTAGGGCTGGCTGGTTATTATAGGAGATTTGTTCCCAACTTTGTTGAATTAGCTACTCCTCTCACTGAACTCACAGAGAAACAGTACCTAAATAATGTGAAATGGACTCCAGAGTGTGATGAAGCTTTTCAAGCCATAAAAGCTGGAGCGTTTGCGTGCTTTAGATTCATCCAAATCTGATATAAGCCCTAAGTGCCTCGCTAGTATAGGGGACTTTCTTCATCTGCCACTTACTTGCCCTAAAGTTGCACCCTTTTGGATCGAAATACACTGATTGATGGTGGGTGTGCTGGGTGGTTCCCTCCTGTACAGCCCCTTGGAACTGTTGTTGGGTGCAGACCCACAGCGGCCTAGAGATAGGGCAACTGAACTGCTGTGGTCTCAGGCATTGATCAACGCTCGGAAAATCATTGCCCAGGACTGGATGGCTTCCTCCCCACCTACGGTACAACACTGGGCTAATAATCTATGTTTGAGTATGATGTTGGAGAGGGTGCAGTGGAGTGCCATGGGGAGGGATGAGAAGTTCTAACAAACGTGGAGTCCATTGCAATGTGCAATTGAAAATGGCAGTTTCCCCTCTATAGTGCTACCTTGGCTGGAAATAAAACAGGGGGCCGCTGGTCAGCTGTTGAGATCCTCACCCTCTTTGAATTACATAAACTAACTTATTAATTGAACTGCTTTTAATGTCTCAAGAATGTGGTATTGATAACAACCCCCCGCACAAGATTAGATTAAAATTAACTTGGGATATGATAATGCTCTTCTGCCACTCTCCACTACAGCACTTCCCACTCTCCTCTGACAGGCGTCCCCTACCCATTAGCTCCCTCCCATGTGGCACTTTGAAGTCCCCACACTATTTTTGCCCTGCCCACTGGGCTCACAACGGGAATGGGCAGTTCTCTCCCTGCAGTTCGAGCCAGACTCTGCCGTGATGGTCCTCCAGGTTGTGTTCCTCCCCCTGTCGTCACCCACTAGTACCCTGCTGACCTACTGCACTGTTTACTCTCCCCCTTGCCTGTTTCCTGACATTCACCTGAATTGTTCACTGTTCATGCTCCCCCTTTAGTTACCTGTTAGACTCCTACCTCCATGTTACCTTGTGGTTTTAACGTATTCAAGTTGTAGTTGTACTCATGTTTGCTAGCTCTGACTCTGTACCATGTCTATATATTGTACTCTGGCCCCACCTGTATGTGGGCGAGTATGTTACTCTGTCAATGTACTATGTTCCTTGTACTTAATTCTCTCTGGCCCACCTGTACTGTGGGCTTGTATGCTACCTTGACTATGTACCATGTTTTTTCTGTATTGTAACTTCCCGGGTCGCACCTGAAAATAGGCACGTGTTGTCTAGTGTACTTACCTGGTTAACAAAAACAAATAAATAAATGCTCTTCTTGAAAAATCTCCTTAAACAGGTAGCATGTTGTTTTGCAATATTGCTTCCTCAGCTGTCCAAGAACCCTGCTTATTCTACTTAGCAATAGCATAGTATGTATAAGATGATATGGGAATGTTTTGTATGGAATTTGCACTGTGTAAATGACTGTGACATCCAACCACCTCAATAAAATATTTTGAAAAAAAAAAAGCCATAAAAGCTGCATTGTGTTTGACTCCTGTTTTAAGAAGCCCAGACTTTGAGAAACCATTTCTGCTACAGATACATCCAAGGTAGGCCTAAGTGCTGTCCTAAGTCAACATGTAGATGGGACAGAACATCCTATTCAAACAACATGAGGTCTTGCTGTATTCTGACATAATGCAGTTAGCCCCAGCACTTGAACTGCCCCGGAGAGGAAAGAGTTAACTCTATACAGAAGCATAGAACATTGAGCTCGAGCTCGGTTTTCAAACCTCTGTCTGTGGCACTTCCTAGTGTAACCGTGAGATTACTCCGCCTAACAGTGAAGTCGCCCCGGAGATTTCCTCTGCTTGGTTTGGTAAAATGTAAAGCGTTCGGTTTAAAAACCGCTATTTGTTATTTTTCGGATTTCCAACCTCTGTCTACAGTACAGGTAGTGTGGTAGATAGGTAGTGACTGTGTTTGTCTGGGGGGAAAAGAGTGTGGAAATTGTTTTTTCCTCTGTTTCTTTTTGGTCGGTCCGGTTTGGAACCGATCTTGTAGTCTCTGACTAATCTTTCTCTGGGATTAGAGTGGTGTTCTGGTACCGATCAGTTTCAAAAGAACCAGTGTTTTTTCTGGTTCTTTTTCAAAACCCGTGACATGGTATGTAACCGATCGGTTATTACATTACCTGGCTTGAAAGCTGCAATAGGGTAATTTGTTAGGTTGGCCATGTCTGAGAAACCCAAGAAGAAAACCGGCCCCACGGGGTTTCAATACTGTACTGAGTGTGGGGAGGCCTTTGCTAAGGCTGACCCCAACCTCATCTGTGTTTATTGTCTGGGGTTTGACCACCTCAAGTCAGACTGCCAAATCTGTAAAACTTTCCTAAATCCACTCTAGAAAAAAGACTGAGTAGGCTGAAGGAAAGGGAGGCCAAGAAGTCCGTATATCTGGATGGCCAGCCCAGTTCGGTTATGGCCGAACCTGAGGAGGTGCCTACTGACCTAGGTGATACCTCCTCAGGCAAAAGGAGAGCAGACCCTGAGGGGTCGGTTCCATCAAAAAAGAAGTGTAAATCTGCCGGCTCGGATCCTGTATCACATTTTCCAACTGCAGACGAAATAGCCAAAGCGATTAGCATTATTCAGTCACTTAGACCGGTTCCATCTGAACCAGTACCGCCGGTTAGGCAGTCGGTTCGGTTGGATCCATCTCCTCCAGATTATGATTCAGATGCTTATTATGAGGAGTAGGAGAAAGATGAAGACTATCCTAGTGATGATGATGATGATGATGACCAGGGGGGTCTGGATGTGCCCATTGAACCGGACATCTCCCTCGACAAGCCCTCAGGTGTCTCTCCTCCCAGGCTCTCTGAGTCCCCTTCACATTTATTGTTCTACAGAAAGGTGGCAGAAACCCTGCAGCTTTCCTTGGTTGAAGCTGCAGACGAGGAAGAAGAGCCTGATTTTGTGGAAATTATGGACATCCCAGAGTCCAAAAGGCTGACTATCCCTCTTCATAAATCCTTGGGGAAACAGACACAAAATTTTACAAACTCCTAATTTAATACCTACTGTGGACAAGAGAATGGACAGGAGGTTTATGTTGTCAGGCTCAGCTGTGGAGTTCCTTTATAGTCATAGCAGCCATGTTGGGGTAGTGGAGGCTGCAGCCTGTGACAGGGCTAACATTTCTTTGGCTTCACACCCCCCCGGATAAGAACTCCAGGAAAGTGGATGCCATGGTCAAAAAACAGTATTTGGCATCCTCTTTGGGACTCAGGTAGGCTACTTACATGGCCTACACAGCTAGGTACCAGAAATCCAGATCGGATACGGTTCTGGAACTGACTAAACAGGCCACTCCCCAGCTAGCCAAGGAGCTGGAGGAGGTGGCTGCTGATGGAACTGAGGCATCAAAAATGCAATTTCATGCTGCTGTGGACTCCAATGATGTGGCATCTAGAGTCATGGCTACATCTTTGTCACTCAGGAGACATGCTTGGCTCAGATGTACTAGCCTTTCACAAGATACCCAGACTAAGGCCATGGATTTTCCTGTAGTGGGTAACTCTTTGTTTGGGGAACAAACAGAGGCTTACATGAAGAAAATGGATGAATACAGGACCACGTACAGGAGTGCACAGTCCAGGGATAGGCAAGCCACTCTGCAAAAGCAGCAGTCTAGGGACAGGGGCAGGCCCTTTCACAGGCCTTTTTACCAAGGCCCAGGCCTCCTCTCCCTTCCCACAGAAGGTTTTTTTTTTTCAGAGGGAGGGGCAGGAGGGGGGATGAGCAGGGCTGCTTCCTCCTCCTCTCAGTCTAAGGCTCCTGCCAAGCAGACACCCTGATGTGCCAGCCCGGGCTGACTCCCCATTTCCAGTAGGAGGTGGGCTGGCTTACTACTTCCAGGCCTGGAAGTCTGTGACTTCAGACAAGTGAGTCCTGGAAGTAGTAAGCCAGGGACTGGCCCTCAGCTTCAAAAAGTTCCCAAAAGAGATGACCAAGTCTTTTCCACCTGCATCAGCCTCAGAAACCATTGCCCTAGAGGCAGAGGTTTCCTCTCTTCTAGCTCTCAAAGCTATAGAGAAGGTTCCTGCTCAACACAAGGGAAAAGGACTGTACTCCAGGTACTTCCTTACCCCAAAGAAAACAAGGGAGTGGTGACCCATCCTAGACTTAAGTTATCTGAACAAACACATTTTAAAGCCAAAATTCATAATGGTAACTCTGGGAATAATCCTTCTCTCGCTAAGGCCAGGAGATTGGTTAGCATCTCTGGACCTCAAGGATGCCTACTTCCATATTCCTATCAGGTGCTCCCACAGAAAATACCTCAGGTTCGAGTTGCCTTCAGGCCATTACCAATTCAGAGCCATGGCATTCAGCCTAACATCAGTTTCAAGGGTGTTCACAAAGTGCCTTGCAGTAGTGGTGACTTACCTCAGAAGACAGGGTATCACCATCTTCCCATTTCTGGATGACTGGCACATTGTGGGTCAGTCATCTCCACAGGTCAAGTCAGCTCTACAAACTACCCAGGACCTACTCAGTTCCCTGGGGTTTCTTCTCCATCTTCTAAAGTCTGTCCTCGAACCTGTTCAACTTCTCACCTTTATAAGCATAGAATTGGACACTGTACAAGCAGAAGCTTTCTTTCCCCTAGCAAGGGAGAAGGCCCTAGTGGATCTTGCTTCATCCTTTCGACCTCCGGTCTCTCACCCAGCAAGACAGTTCCTCCAGCTTCTGGGCCACATGGCAGCTTCCACTGCAGTGGTGCAGGGGGCAAGGTTCCAGATGAGGGACATTCAGTTTCACCGAAGGTCCTTCTGGTCTCAAAAGAAGGGTTCACTTACCAAACTGATTCCAGTTACTCAGACTCTAGTCCAAGCTCTCCAGTGGTGGCTGGACCAGAACAACCTTAGACAAGGGGTTCCATTTCTCCCTCAAGTACCATCAGTAGTTCTAACTACGGATGCTTCTCTCCTAGGTTGGGGAGCCCACCTGGGAGTCCTGACAGCTCAAGGGGTCTGGTCTCCACAGGAGTCTCTCCTTCATATCAATCTCCTGGAGCTCAGGGCAGTTTTTCTAGCCCTTCAGAGCTTCTCAGATTCAGTCAAGGGCAAGGTGGTCCAAGTCAGAACAGATGACACCACCACAATGTGGTACATCAACAAGTAGGGAGGCACTCAGTCCTCAGCCTTGTGCACAGAAGCAATGAAGCTGTGGTCTCTGGCCTGTTCTCTTCAGACTTCTCTGGTGGCAGTTCACCTTCCAGGGAAGGACAATGTACTAGCAGATGCTCTGAGCAGAATTTCACAGGGACATCACGAATGGTCCCTGGATCCTCACATCCTAAAGGTCATCTTCTCCAGGTGGGGCACTCCAGAGATAGATCTCTTTGCGGCACAATCATCAACTTCCTCTATTTTGTTGCAGACCTCCAGTCCTGGGTATGGTACCCCGGGATGCTCTCATTTTGGACTGGAAGGGCAGGTTTCTCTATGCCTTCCCCCCCTTCCCTCTGCTGTTCAGAGTTTTGATCAAGATCAGGACTCAACCATGCACAGTGATACTAGTGGCTCCAGATTGGGCCAGACAGCCTTGGTATCCTCTACTACTGTCCTTGTCAGTGTCACGTCCCCTGTCTTTGCCCAGGACATACAATCTCCTGTCCTCCTCCTCCCAGAGGCGGATCTGGTACCTCAATCTCCAGTGTCTCAATCTCAAGGCCTGGCTCTTGAGTTAGAATATGCAGCACTACATCTCTCTCAGGGAGTTTTGGATATTCTGAAGGTGTCCAAGAAACCTTCCACTAGGAAAACTTACAATTCCAAATGGAAGAGGTTCAGCATTTGGTGTTCTCAGAAAGGCATTGTGCCTGATTCTGCAGACATTTCTACAACCTTAGATTATCTAGTTCATCTGAATAGTCTAGGCATCAGGCCTGCCACTCTGAAGGTTCATCTAGCAGCTGTCTCTGCATTCCTTTCAGCAAGAAGGGGCTCTTCCCTGGCTTCTCATCCTATTTTCAGAAAGTTTTTGAAAGGTCCGGTTCACATTAACCCTCCCATTAGGGAGCCCTCTTCACCTTGGTTTTTAATGTCTGCATTGCTCAGCTTATACAGCCACCCTTTGAACCTCTGGCTTCAGCTGAATTGAAGTACTTGACCTGGAAAACTGTGTTCCTGGTAGCTATTACTTCTGCCAGGTGGTAAGTGAATTACAGGCCCTGTCAGTTGAACCTGACTTCATCTCCTTCCATAGGGATAAAATAGTCCTAAGAACCAATAGGAGGTCCTTGCCCAAAATGGTATCGGATTTTCATCTGAACCAATCTATATCTCTCCCTGTGATTTTCACTGACCATTCTTCTTCAGAAGAAAGAAGGTTGCACCGTTTGGATGTCAGGAGGGCCCTTAGCTACTACATAAAGCATACCAAGGCACACAGAAATGACTGTCTTCAACTGTTTCTCACTTATGGTGAAGTGGGGAAAGGTAAGCCTGCCACTAAAAGAACTATTGCCAGGTGGATTGTTTCCTGTATACAATTCTGCTATGATACATTGGGTAGAACACTCCCTTCAGGCCTGAGGGCTCACTTGACTAGGGGTACAGCTCCTACTCTAGCTGTGACCAGAGATATACCCTTGTTAGAGATCTGTAAAGCAGCCACCTGGAAAACAGTACATACATTCACCAAGCATTACTCCCTGGACATCCAGGCTAGGAGTGATGCTAGGTTTGGCACAGCAGTACTGCAGAGCCTCTTCCCAAAGTAGATTCTGCATTCCCTCCTCCAAAGGGAACTGCTTGGTAGTCTGTGTTATGTAAGAATACAGCAAGACTTCATGTTGTTTGAAGAAAAAATTACTCACCATAGTAATGTTGTTTCTTCTAGTGGAGTCTTGCTGTATTCTGACCTCCCCCCTGCCTCCCCTCTCAGAACCTAGTTTTTGGAAAGTGGGCTGTCAGGTACAGTGTTGCACCTCAGGGGTGTACCTTGTACCCTTCCTCTTGGATGGGGTAGCTGTTGTTGTTATTTTTTCTGGTGTTTTATAGTTAAATATTGTCACTACCTTTCCTTCTTGGGTTCTTGACTTGAGTCTTTTGGGCCCAAAAAGTCTTTGCCCTTTGTCTATATGTTGAACAATTTCCATACTATGGTATTTAGTTAGTTTGCTCGTAAGAATCTGACGGTAACACTAAGAAGTGCCACAGACAGAGGTTTGAAAACCGAGCTCGAGTTCAATGTTCTGTGCTTCTGCATAGAGTTAACTCTTTCCTGTCCAGGGCAGTTCAAGTGCTATAGCTAACTGCATTATGTCAGAATACAACAAGACTCCATTAGAAGAAACAACATTACTATGGTGAGTAATTTTTTCTTCTGTATATCAATAGAAAATTGCAGGACAGAGAGAAAAGGTACTCCACTATTGAAAAGGAGTGTTTAGCAGCAAAGTGGTCCATGGAGTCCCTCAAATTTTATTTTATAGGAACTGATTTTGTTGTTGTAACTGATCACAACCCTTTCTGTTGGCTTAACCAGATGAAAGATAAAAATTCCAGAATCACAAGCTGGTACCTGGCACAGCAGCCATTTAAATTCATGGGGATTCACAAATCTGGTAAAGAGAACAGTAATGCTGATTTTCTTTCAAGATATGGATCAGAAATTGAGGATTCTGAAGGTTGAAAAACAAAACAAGAAAACTAATGTATGGGTTTGAACTGTACTTTTTGCTGTACTGTTACAAAAAATGGATGCAAATGTGCTTAATGTCTGAAAGCAGCAAATGTTTTTAGAGAATAAAACATTTTGGAAACCTGTTTATTGAAACAGGTTCCCTTTTGGGGAAGGGGGTTATATGTGACAGGGTAGGATAGGACCCTGTCCCATTTTTTTTTTGAGAAAGTGTTTAAATGCAAGGATGTATTCTTTCCTTTTCTGTCTCATCTGTGTCTGGTTGCGCAACCAAATTTTCCTGTGAGACCTCGGACTTGATCAACCTGAACAGTCTTGCAGTTCTTTGCCTCTCTCTGTCTCTGTTTTCTCTTGCTGTCTGTTTTCCTTCCTTGCATATCTGCTAATATAACAAATATGTGCAAATCACTGTATGGAATGAAACTTATAATGGGATCACTTTTGTTTAGAAAATATTTAGTATTACTGTTGAAATGTATATTAATTGTATTTTGACATGTCTTGAAAAAGCTAGTGTTTACTTGAGTGCACCTGCTTGAATCTTTTGCAAAAGCTAGAGGGGCCTCAGGGAGTTCACTGTTCTAGCAGCTCCTGATATTTTTGAGAACAGAACATTTTGCAAAAACAGGCTGCTTGCTAAGGATGGGGGTTGAAATGTCTTATACAAAAGCTAATCTGAGTTACAAGAAAGATTTTATCTTGCCTCTACATAGTTCTTATGAACAAGTTTATATATGTTTTTATGTTACTCCTACTATAAACAAAGTTTTGGTGAATTTTACAACTGCTCCTGGGTTTTTCCTATGCTTCCTAACCTGTGCCTTGACGACACAGGGGAGCTCTGTCCCCACGTCTGTTGTGGTGCTGTGGTTTTATGGACTCGTGAGTGTGATTTTCAATAAATTATTTATGCAATTGCTACTGGTGCCCAGCTTTTCTGTTTGACTGTTTACCTGCCTTACTAGAGCATAAGATTTACTGTGGAGTGTTCTTTGTTTGAACTAGATATTTGCTCATATACACTGACAGTGACAATTGCTGAGACGCCCCAAATGCCATTGTTTGAATAACAATGCACCTTGTTTGGCATCTTTTCCAAATTTTTATAAGCAGCAGCATCAGCACACAGCAGTTTTAAGTTAGCACCATAATGAAATGTCCTCTGCATTAGATGAGAACATGGGTGCTACTATTTTGGGGAGCAGTTTTTCAATTTAATTTGTGTGGAGCTCAATAGATGTCTTTTTGCAGACACCCCGGGAAATGCGGCTGAAGATACTGCCGGAACAAACCAAAATGTGGATGGTGTTAGAAATGCTACAAAGAATATTGAAACAGAATTTAAACAACTAGAAAGGATTGCTCTCAAAATCCAGAGACATTATTGGAATAAGACATCTTTGGAATCTTACCTGGCAGTAAACAGACTGCAGCAGGGTCTCAGGTGGACTAAGCTACCAGAATGCGGCCAGGAAAGGGAGCTATTCCACAATGACTAGATGGAGACAACACACAGAGCTTCTGTTGATCTGGTTTGATGCATAATAAGGGACTATACCAGAAAAAGAGACTGAATTACAAGGCATCCTAAGAGAAAAGTAGTCTATGAAGCTTGGTTGACTGAATCTGCACAAACGTATGTTGAAGCTTGATTGTCTGAATCTGCACAGACTGTGGGCACCTGATGTTTACTTGAAATACTTCATGCAACCACATGTAACTTCTGGATGCTATTTGTACAATTACAATTGTTGATATCACCTGTAACTACTGCTCTTTTTGTACTATATGCCATTGTTGTTTGTCTACCAGCTATTACTGTATATATTGTTTCATTACCTCATATTGAGGTGTGCTGATCCTGTATTCTTATATGTACCGCTGTTGACTCATGTTATTGCCACCTTGTGGCCTGGGTTGTGATTGAAAATGGTCCTTTGGATCGGCTCACTTACCCAGTTACCAAAGACATAAATTAATAAATAAAAACAAAAGGCTGCAGACCAATACAAAAATCAAGAAGATTTTGGCTGTCTGGAGATGCACCTGAAATTGGCAATAGAGAAGCAGGGGAAATAAGTTAAAGCAACCAAACTAAAGAAGCTCAACTGAGATTGTGGGAATTACGAGAAAAATATACTGTTCATCTGGCAAATAGAAGAGAAAAGAGGACGCAGTAGGGGTAGAAACTGTTGAAAATCACTTCTCAAAAATAAAAAAAAGTTCCCTCTCATAGAAACATAACCTAGAATTTGACAGCAGATAAGGACCGCTTTGCCCACCCAGTCTGCCCATTTCCCTACCTAGTGGATAAGCTGCAGATCCTAGTTAACCAATAGCCTACTTCCTCCTACCCCAATCCCTAGAATTGCCTTGTCTGTCCCATGCATTCTTGAATTCCCCCACTGTTTTTGACTCCACAACCTCTTCATGAAGGCCATTCCATGCATCCCCTACCCTCTCCATGAAAAAATACTTCCTCACATTACCTCTGAGCCATCCCCTTCTATCTTCAAATTGTGCCCCCTTGTTCTTGCACATCTCTTTTTCTGAAAGATTCTACCCTATTGGACTTTGTTGATTCCCTTGAGGTACTTGAACATTTCTATCATGTCCCCCAGTCCCTCCTTTCCTCGAGGGTATATATATTAAGCTCCTTAAGTCTCTCTTCATATGTCTTCTGGTGCAGACCCTGTACCATTTTAGTTGCTCTCCTCTGGACTGCCTCCATCCTGTCTATGTCATTGTGGAGATGGGGTCTCCAGAACTGTATGCAGTACTCCAGATGGGGTCTCGTCAACTGTCTGTACAGAGGGATGACAACTTCCTGTTTTCTACTGGTCATGCCTCTCCCTATGCATTCCAGTATCCCCCCAGCCCTCCTTACTGCCTTCTCACATTGCTTACCTACCTTTAGGCCATGTGATATTACTATCCCCAGGTCCCTTTCCATTTTTGTTGTCGTTAATACCTCCCCCCCAATTGTGTACTCTTCCCGTGGGTTTTTGTTTCCCAGGTGCATTACTTTGCATGTCTGTACATTGAATCTAAGCTGACATACTTTTGACCATTCCTCCAACCTTGCCAAGTCCCTTCTCATCCTTTCCACCCCACCTTGTGTATCAACCCTGTTGCAGATCTTTGTGTCGTCTGCAAAGAGACATACTTTTCCTTCCAGTCCCTCTGCAATGTCACTTATAAAGACATTGAAGAGGACCGGTCCTAGAAATGAAACCTGTGGTACCCTACTAGTAACCCTCCCTTTCTTCAGAGTGGACTCCATTTACTATTACCCTCTGTGTCCTGTTCTCCAGCCAATTTTGTACCCAGGCTACCATCTTGGGACCCACTCCCAGGCGGGCTAACTTGTATATTAATCTTTTGTGTGGGACTGTGTCAAATGCCTTGCTAAAGTCTAGGTAGGCCATGTCTACAGCCCCTCCCTGATCTACTACTTTGGTCACCCAATCAAAGAAATCTATTAGATTCATCTGACATGACCTACCTGCTGTGAATCCATGCTGCCTTGGGTCCTGTGCCCCTCTGGCCCTCAAGCAGCTATTATTCGACAACTGACTCAGAAAGTGAGAATCCATTTTTGGAACAGGAGCCAGAGCAGCAGGAGACACAGGAGGACCAACAACTACCTCGAAGGAGCCCGAGATCAGTGACGTTTCAGGATGAAGGAACCACACCAAGTACGAGGGATGGGGCCATAATCACCCCACAAAGAAACACGCAGGGGAGAAACAAACCCACAAGAAGGCAACAACATCAGTGCCAGCGAAGAAGTGAATGTTATTAACATTTTGTCATGAACTCTGACTGAACAAGAAATGGCCTTGCTACATCATGGCTTATCTTCCATTCCTACACAGGAGTTGCAGTCTTGTGATCTTTTTCTTGATATCTACGGCTTCACCAGAAATCTCAATCTCAAATTGTTCTTCCACAGAAGGGACATGGGAGGTGATCTTGAGGTACCATCTGCTTCTGCTGTTGAAATGGGTAATGCTGGAATTGAAACCACTGAAACATTAACTGCCAGTATGAGAAGTGACAATGGTTTCTCCGACTTTGATTCATCACACTCTAGACCAACTTTATTCAAACCAGTTTCCAGGTTTAATCCACCATATAATCAGTCAGTTGCCGTTTGACAGGATGTGTGATGTGTGAGCATGATTTCAGGAACCTTACTTCTGTTAAAGCAGGCAGCACATATATGAATCTTAACACTGAAGAGCAGGCAGCACTTACAAGTCTTGGGAATGACCACACAATAACCATTAAACCTGCAGACGGTGGGGGACTCAGTGGTGGTTATGGATACTAAAATGTATCTTGAAGCCGGCCCGGTGGCACGGAGGGTTGAGGCGCTGGACGCCACACCTCACGTCATGCCGGCGACCAGTGTTCGGGAACGAGCACAGTTTGCTGTGGGTCAGCAGGGAGGAGATGGATTGATCATCCAATGGACTGCTCTCCATCTCCGGGGGGGGGGTTCCTGCAGCCAGTGCTCTCCTGACCCCTAGCGGAGACTGTGGATTGGTGGCACGTAGCCACATGCCATGGGGGCGGGAGGTGGCAGACGCTTGATTTGGGAGTGCAGAGAGCATACAGGCACCCAGTGGTTGGCGTCGTTGCACGGCGTCAGCCCACAGGGGAGAAAAGTGGAAAAGGGAATTCCATTCGCACCGGCTTGATGTCCATCTGTGATCACCTGTGTCGGCTCCAGGAGGGGTATCACCAAGTGTGGCTCCGTATTAGATGGGGGAATTGGCCGTCCCTACCTTTCCCACCATGGGGGGTAAGCCATGGGGCAATTGGGTGGTTGCCCTCCACGGAGACCGGTATGAGTCAGACGGCGGCTGGAGAAAGGGATGCGAGGTCAGATTGGCCGACTGGAAGCCCCAGGAGAAACAATACCCACAAAAAAAAAAAAGTATCTCGAAGAAGTTAATAGATAGTTGTCTAACACTGATTTCTACTTAAAACTACCATCGGACCCCACCTTGATTTTCAAAAAGTGTATTGACCAATTCCTAACAAAAAATATGGAAAATGGGGTTAGCACTGAAAATGAGTTTAAATATCTGGTAGTAACACACCCTATTCATGCAACAATATACCTCCTCCCCAAAATACATAAATACCTACAGAGACCCCCTGGGCATCCCATCATAGCAGGGATAGGCTCTGTTACGGAGCCTTTATCGAAATTCATGGATGGATATATTAAGGATTTGTTCAAGACTAAACCATCTTACGTTCAGGATACGAGGGACATACTGAATACATTAGATGATATGCAGAGTGAGCAGGAGTGGTGGTTAGTATCACTGGACATTGATTCCCTCTATACTAATAACCCTCACTGTGAAGGGTTAGAGGCATTCCATTTCCACTTGAGCAACAAGACTAGTTACAATGAAGTTTTTCAGGATTTTCTGGTCAAATGTGCCGAGTAAGTTTTACAGTGTAATGCTTTTCTATTCTAGACTGATTTTTGGCTACAACTAAAGGGTACTGCTATGGGTGTGAATTTCGCACCCAACTACGTAAACCTCTTTTTGGGAAAATGGGAGACAGAAATTGTCTATGACTCCGAGGTCAACCCTTTTTACGATAGGGTTGACCTCTGGAAGCATTATATAAATGACATGTTTCTAGAGTGAGGGGGCAGGGATGAATTGGACCAATTTGTACAGTATTTACAAGATAGCAATACAAATTTGTGATTTTCCATTCAGGCAAGTCAAAAATATGTTACCTTCTTAGATTTAGACTTAACTAAACTACCTGATGGGACAATTGGTTCAAATTTGTACCACAAGAAAACAGATTAAAATACACTGCTCCACTCATCCAGCTACAACTCCAGACACACTGTTGACAATATTCCAAAATCCTAATTTCTAAGAGTACATCGTAATTGTTGTGATAGTTCTGATTTTGATTGCAAGACTATATCACAGATTTGAGGACCGTGGCTGTAGAGCAGACATTTTGGATAAAGCTTTGAATAATGCTAGAGATACAGATAGGTCTACTCTGCTACAACCTAGTGGTCCAACAGATAGTGGAACTGACTAACAGCTTCAGTTCAATTTCATCACTACATACTGTAGACAGAGTTATAGGATCAGAGAGACTGTGCATAAAAATTGGAATGTATTTAGATCTGACCCTATTCTGAAAAACTAGATGGAGAGAACCCCTAGAATGTTTTTTAATAGAGGTAAAAACTTACAAGACAGGCTAGTACATAGTCTGCAACCAAGCCATGAGCCTGAACCGCCAGTAACTAACTGGTTACCCCCACTACTGAATGGTACCTTTACAGGTGGCCAATGCAAATTCTGTCAGAACATTATTAAAATGGCATTTTTTACTAGCACAAATGCAACCAAAACATTTGAAATCAGATCCTTTATTAATTGTGAAATTGAAAACATTGTATGTTTAGCTACATGTTCATGCTTGACTTTTTATGTAGGAATGACATCAAGGGCCTTTAAGGTACGAGTAGGAGAGCATCTTCACAGGATAGACAAAAAGGACTGTTCTAATGCCTTGGCCCAACATATCTGTTCACAAAAAAATCCAGAATTCCATATCTTTAGCTTTTGTGGCGTTGAAAGGGTTACATAGAAACATAGACTTTGACGGCAGATAAGGACCGCTTGGCCCACCTAGTTTGCCCATTTCTCTACCTACAGGATAGGCCGCAGATTCTAGTTAACCAACAGCCTATTTGGGAAGAAGAGGTGGGACTTTGAACAATCTCATCCATACAGCTAGGAGCATTATTTAAGCCAGGTCTCAATGACAGGATAGAATCCACTACCATCAACCAAAACAAAATGAAAAAAAGAGTACAGTAAAAATGATATTATGTATTTTGTAAAATTCTTTTCCAGTCTTATGTAAAGACTAACGTACCCCTCTCTTTGTTCTTTATCCTCAGCTTTTCGGGTGTCCACATCTACATTTGGAAGCCTCATGAATGTGCAGAAAATAAATCTAAATATATGTTGTGGAAAAAATATGGAATGTTTATCCAGACCTCTTTTTCTTCATTACTTTTTTTAGTTCTGCCAATTCCATATTTTGTGCACCAGTGTAGTTCAAGTGTTGTAATTAATTTAGTGATCTTACTTCAAGAGGGTTCCTGCAGTAGGTCTTCACATATAGGGCTGTGCCCCCTGGCGTCAGGTTCCAATGGCAAACTTGTAGCTTGCAATCATCAGCGGGGACCACCCCCAACGTCAGGTGATGCGACATCAGGCCGACTATAAAAGGGGGTGGTCCCGCTCCCGCCCCCCAGTTCTTTCCCGCCGTCACCTCAGTTAGTTTGGCTCTCGTGTAAGAACAGTGATCAAACACCCGCGTGTTATTCAAAGTTTTTCTCTTCATAAACCATTTCATCATCCATCACCGAGCGAGTGTATGTCGGCTCGCCGAAAAAAGAAGTGCTCTAAGTGCGGAGCTCAAGTCCCGAAGGGGGACAACCATTCCCGCTGCCTTCTGTATCTAGGCCCCAAGCACAACTTGAATGAGTATGCCATCTATCAGGGCTTTAATCAGACCACCCAGACCAGTCGCCATGTGGAAGGCCTTCCACCTCAAAAACTGTGAGTACTTCTTCTTTAGGTACCCCATCCGCTTCTCTGGGCTGGGCACCTTATCTCCCTCCTGCCGAGGTGAGAGGGCAGCCAGGGGTAGCCTCTTTTGAGGTATCTATTGCATCTCCTCCACCCAGCACTACCGATAAGTCGCCCTCTGACCCTGTTGACGGGCGCACGGCCTCAACCATTAAGCCTAGCGGTGGCCTCTTGGCTACTAGCAGCCTGATCAGGTTCAATAAGTCAGGTGACAGATCCACTGTCATCTGCCCGGACTCTCTGTCTCACACGGGACCCTGACGTCAGCATGAGCGTGCCGTAGGAGACCCTTCATCCCTTCGGGTGCTTCATCCCAGGGATTTGCCACTCGATTCTGCCTTGTCCTTGCCTTCAGGATCGTTCTTGGACCTTTGTTGGGATCTCTACCCGAATTTACCCCTTTGCCTGTCTTTTGCCACCCACGGGCAAGAGTCCGTCGACAGCCTGGCATCCCTTTCACCTGGGACCTTTGGGGGCCTTTCCAGATCCCACACCACCCAGTGGCCCTCCAGCACCTCCCCTGGCCGGCCCTGCAGAACCTTAAGGCGGTTTTCTGGGGTCAGATCCCCATTATCTGCTGCCGGGCGGGCCTCCATCAGCACCACATTACCCAATGCCAGGCTCTGCGCCACCGATGCCGGGATACCCGAGAAGGGGATACCTGATGCCGGGATACCTGACGCCAGGACACCCTGGGTATTCTCCTTATGGTTACCCTCTGGGATTGCCAGGATTCCAGTACCCTTTGTGGCAACAACAGCAATACCCAGGCTACCCAGGTTACCAGCCTCCTCCTCCACTACTGACTGATCGGGATGCGAACCTGGCATGGTGGCAGGATGCCAGAACCCAGCTTATCTCAGAACTATGACATCATCTGGTGGGTGACATTCCTCTGCCTAGAGCACCTCCACCATCAGTTCCTTTGGGACGAACCTCGGGTTCCCTGGTGGTGGGCCCCTGCGGGGTGCACCCGTCCATCCCCAGTGGCTCCGAACCTTCGGACTCAGATATCGACTCCGACCCTTTGGACCCTCGGTCTCCAGTTGAATTCCTGCCTAAGGAATCTCCCAAATCACCACCAAAAGATCCCTCCTTTGGTGACCTTCTGAGGACTATTCAGGTAGCAGGAGGCTGGCCCTCAAAAGAAGTAGATCCCCAGTGCAAGAGGCTGGTGGAACATCTAGATCTAGCTACTACAAACCCTCTACCTATCCCTCCCTGGATGGGTCCCCATAAGGATCTGGTCACAACCATCTATCAACAGCCTTCCTCTATTCCAGCTGTATCCAGAAAAGCCAATCACACATACGTCCCCCTGGAAGGGTTTCCCCATCTAACAACTCGTCCTAAGGCCAACTCCCTGGTCATTACAGCCGCTCATGACCAGTCAGCACAACCCAAACACCTGAGCTCCTCTCCTTCCACTAAGAACTCACAGCAATTGGACCAATTTGGCAGGAATGTATATTCCTCTACTTCCTGTGCCATCCGGTCTCTTAACTATGTGTCACATATGGTGGCCTTCCAGAAAGCTTCCCTCTCTGAGCTCGAGAGGGGCCTCCAGGATATAGCAGATGAGATGCTCAGAAATAAGCTACTGGACAAGGTCCGTATGAGAAAATCCTCTTGTCATCATGCTCTTAGAGCCACATATGACTCGGTAGATTCGGTGGCTAGGGCTGCCACTATAGGCATCTGCATCCAGCGCCTTTCCTGGCTCAGAATCGCAGGTTTGGCACAGGACATCCAGTCTTCCCTCCTGGATGCCTCTTTTAGGGGTTCCGTCCTTTTTGATGGTGACACCAAGGGCATAATAATTGGGCTGCAGGAGAGCAGATGATCCCTGCAGGACATACGCTCCATGTACAGGACGGGCCAAAAGAAGCAGCCTTTTTGCCACCAAAGACAATGGAATAAGACTCAGGGCAAGCATCAGGGCAAATGACACACCCCTAGATCTGGAGCCCAAGCCCCGCAGGCAAAATTTCCCAAGCCTGCCTCCGGGGCCAAAGCTCCTCTCCCCTCGGTGTCCTGACTCCATCCCCCTCCTCCCGCTACCTCCAGTCATCAAGGAGGAACTGGTAGGAGGGAGGTTCGGCCTCCATCTGGAGGGTTGGAGGGCTAGTACCGCAGATTTATGGGTTCTGCAACTCATTCAGTGACGTCACTCAATAGAATTCACTGAGCTTCCTGCATCACACCCTCCGGGATGGTCCTTTTATCCAAGGGCTCAGATCCCCATAGTCTTCCAGGAGATTCAAGCCCTCCTGCAAAAAGTGGCCATAGAACCCCTCCTTCAAGATCAACTAGGAAGGGGATTTTACTCCCACTTCTTCCTGGTACCAAAGAAGACGGGAGATTGAGACCGAACCTGGATCTCAGCACGCTCAACCGCTTTGTCGAGTACATGAGGTTTTGCATGCAGACCCTTCAGGGACTCCTCCCCCTGCTCCAACCAAACTCATGGCTGTGCTCCCTGAATATGCAGGATGCTTACCTTCATATCCCCATCTTTCTAGCCCACCACTGCTTCCTTCATTTCTCCTTCCAGGAGAACCATTTTCAAATCCGAGCACTACCTTTTGGCCTTTTCTCGGCTCCCTGGGTTTTCACAAAGTGCTTGGTGGTGGTAGCGACATTTCTACGCCGCAGAGGCATTTACATGTTCCCGTATCTGGACGACTGGCTCCTCTCAGCACTCCCTCCAGACAGCCTAAAAGAGTATCTCTCTTTCACTCTGGACTTGTTTGTCCAGTTGGGCTTCTCAGTCAATTTTCCCAAGTCCCAGCTAGTACCTTCTCAGCACCTCCAATTCATTGGAGCAGTACTAGACACAGTCCAGAGGCTAGGCTTTCCTGCCATTGGATCGAGCTGAGACCTTAGTTTCTCAAGCCACCCTGGTGGCCCAGGCTCGATGGATCTCAGCACATGCTGTGCTCCATCTCCTGGGACTTATGGCGACGGCCATCTCCACGGTACCCCTGGCCAGATTACATATGAGGGTCACCCAGTGGTCTCTTCGAGTCCAATGGGACCAGAGGACGGATGACATGAACCAACGGGTCATGATCTCCGACAGCCTCCAAAAAGATCTTCGCTGGTGGCAGAATCTTTCCAACCTGTTAGTGGGAGCTCCCTTCCACTACCCAACCTCCACCCAGATTCTCACGTCAAATGCTTCAGACATGCAGACATGGGTTGGGGAGCCCATCTGGGGGACCACAAGACACAAGGGTCCTGGTCCACTCATGAGCATCTGCTCCACATCAATGTCCTGGAGACAAGGGCAGTCCTCTAGGCTTGCTAGATGTTCCAGTCACTTCTTCTACCAGGATCACTTCTTATCCAGACAGACAACATGTCCACAGTCTGGTATATCAACAAACAGGGAGGAACTCGCTCATACCCTCTCTGCAGGGAAGCAATGAGAGTTTGGTACTGGGTGATTCAGCATGGCCTATTCCTGACAGCAGTCCATGTCTCAGGTGTAGGCAATGTCCTGGCGGACAGTCTCAGCCTATCAGTGGCCAGGGCTCATGAGTAGGAATTAAAGCAGGAGGTAGTCAAAGACTTGTTTCTTCGATGGGGTTGGCTGGAAGTAGATCTATTCGCCTCCCCGTTCAATGCAAAACTACCCAACTTTTGCTCACTCATTCCCGGGCCTGGTGCTTTTTGACGAGATGCACTGTCTCTCTCTTGGACAGGGAGGTTTCTATATACTTTTCCTCCCTTTCCTCTCATTCAGAAGGTTCTGTTGAAACTTCAGGTGGAAGGAGCACACTTGATTCTGATTGTCCCTCTGTGGCCCTGTCAGATTTGGTTCCCACTATTGCAATAGCTGGCTCTAGAACCTCCTGCCATTGTCTCACGGCCTTCTGACACAGGAGCAGGGCACTCTGGTGCATCCGAGTCTTCAATTGTTCCACCTTCATGTGTGGCACCTGTGGATATAGTGGCTTCCCACTATGGAGTCTCCTCCCAGGTTGCTCAAGTCCTGGTGGAAGCCAGAAAACCATCCACCAGATCCACCTATGCCATGAAGTAGAAAAGATTTTCGATCTGGGCCATAGCCAGGAGCTTGGATCTTTTTCATTCTCAGTTGCTCAGGTGTTGGAGTATCTCATACATTTATCGGAGATGGGTCTTAATTATTCCTCCATCAAGGTCCATCTCTCTGCAGTGTCAGCCTACCTCCTCCCGGTGGAGGGCAAAACTTTAGCTCAACTGGAGGTGGCCAAAACCTTTTTGAAGGCTTCCTCCACTTAAACCTTCCATTTCAGAACCCCTGTCCTCTCTGTGATCTTAATTTTATGTTAGAAAAACTTACTTGCCTTGCCCTCTTTTGAACCGGCTTCCAATTGTGACATAAGCTTCCTTTCCTGGAAGACATTGTTTTTAGTGTCTATCACTTCAGCCAGATGGGTCTCAGAGTTTCAGGCATTCATCTGTAAAGAACCTTATTTGATCTTTCATAAGGACAGAGTAGTCCTTAGAACTAACCCATCCTTTCTTCCAAAGGTGGTTTCAGAAACCACTCTCAAACAGAGTGTCGAATTGCCGGTCTATTATCCTCAGCATTTCAACAGGGGGGAATATCTTTTGCACACATTAGATGTGCACCAGATCTTGAGGTATTACACAACCTGGACTAAAGAGGTCTGTAAGTCAAATCAGCTCTTTGTGGTCTTTGTCCCCCAGTGCCAGGGTAAGGCCATTTCAAAACAGACCATATCTAGGTGGTTGGCTAACTGCATCCACTTTACTCATCAAAAACATGGAAAGTCCCTTCCGGGGGCGGTTAAGGGTCACTCCACTCAGAGTGTAGCTACCTCTACCGCTTTTTTCAGGAATTATTTCAATAAATTATTTAAGCAATTGCTGCTGGTGCCTAGCTTTTCTGTTTGACTGTCAATGCTATGCACTGGTGGATGGTTCTGGGACCACTGCTATCGACCTTGTTTGATACAGCGGCAACCAGGCAAGCCACTTGCCTTTCTGCACAGGGCCTAGAACTAGCAAGACACCAAGCAAGGGCACCTTATGATGTCAATGAGGTAGCTTCTAGGCTGGCAGGAATTGCAGTCTGCATTAGGTGGATGGTGTGGCTTCGCCTTTCATGGTTATCACCCCTGACCCGGTGTAGGGTGATTGCCTCTCACTTTCAAGGGGCCCACTTCTTCTCCCCCAGGGTGAGGTGAGAATTGTTTGGGTGCCTTTCTTCTTCCAGGTAGAGGGAGTCGCTGCCTCACCCTGACCAGTTTTGGGCCTTGCCAGGCCCATGATGGGTTCCTTCCTCCTTGCGTTTCCCCTCACAGGAGGCTGAGGGACAATTTTGTCCCTCAGGGAGGTGCCATCACCACAGTTGTGGTGCTTGGTACTTGCCCACCAGTGATGAATGGTGAAAATTGATACAGGTAAGGTATGAAAATTACATACCTACTGTAATTCTTGATCTTCCTGTATATCTTCACCATTCATCACTGCTTTCTACCCACCATCCCCTCTTGGGCCCCAGTCTCCTGGGTAGTGACTCCACCCTGCTTACCTTCCTTCCAACTGAGGCCAGTTGCAGGTTCTGTCCAGCTGGCATCTCTGGGCTCCCTGAACCTTCTTTGAAGAATCAGGGACCCATCTTTGAAGGGAGGGCTTGCAGGGGTTCTTGCCATCTTTACCCTTGGGCTCCTCAGAGCCTCTCATGATTGTGGAGACTCTTGTGGAGGGTTGATCCTGAGGAGTCCTCCTTCTAGGGGGAGTCTTGACCTTCTTCTTCTCACTGGAGTTTTTGGGTCTTCCCTCTTCATGGGCCCACTTTTGTCAGTGAGGCTCCGGGAACCCCCGATCCTTCTTGGAGTGCTTATCTCCACACACATTATCTTTGGGTGCCCTAATTTTGGGTTCCCATGGGGAAGGATTCTGTAAGCCCCTTGATCCTCTTAGAGATCAAAGCTCTGCCTTTACCACTTGCAGCCCTAGGCATGAGGATCTCTCCAAGGTTCTGAGACCTCCCTGGTATCAGGATGTTGTCCGAGGGGATCCTGCCCCAGGGTAGACTCTGTCCCCACCCTTGTTCTAGTTGAGGGGTGGTAGGGAGAGATTTTAGCCTTCTCTGGTGGTCCAGCAATTCAACCCCTTTATCTTGTCCCTGGCATCAGTTGATGCGTCTCTATGCTGTTAAAGTTCAGGTGGCCAACTTGCCTTGACAGCCTGTGGATCTGCCACCTGGGACCATCTTGGGCCTGTAAGGCTGTCTTTCTCTTCTTTGGAGTTCTGGCAGTTTTCCTCCCCCCAAAAAAAGAATTATACAGCAAGAGGGGACAGGCAAGAAGGGTCCTCTTTGCTCCACCAGAGCCTACACAGGCCCCCAATCCCCCACAGGGGGGAAAGTACTTTTCTCCCTCTCTTCATTTTCTTTCTTCTCTGCTTTCATTGCTTTCCTCCCCCTCCTCATATTCTAACTCTCCCTCTTTCCTGGCCTACCCTGTGTTTGGAGTCCCCTTCCCCAGTCCTCCTAGTGCCCTATCCTTCCTCCTGTGGTTGGCTTATTCCTTTTTGGATTTATATCCTTTCCTTTTCCTATCCCTTGGGCTCTCTTACCCCACCCTACCTCCCTTTTCCTCTGTCTTTGATTTCCTCTCTGGTGAGCAGAACTGAGGTGGAGGAGGGGCTGGTACCAGTTTCTGGCCAACCCATGAGTGCCACACAATGTGTCGGCCTTGAGGGCGGTGATGTCCTCGGCATTGGCTCCTCCTCCTAGGGTGAAAAAAAAAGCTATAAGCTCCCATGGGATCCTAGCACCTCTGGCTAGACCCACCAGTGAAGAATGGGTGAAGATATACAGGAAGATCAAGAATTATGGTAGATATGTAATTTTCATTTTTAAGCAACATGAGAAAACTGAACGCTCACTGATGCTGACCCATGTCTGCTGCAGCAAGTGAGAGTGAATGTGGGTTTCAGTAAGTAGCATGAATTTTGAAGTCAGAATTCTTTGCTATCAGTCCATCACCCTCTGTGAGTTAATCAAAACTGAAAACTAACAGTAATCACTATCACTATAGTGTGGGGGGGTACAGGTTTAACTGGGCTCTGGCATTTGTCAGGTGATTAGTGGATTAGCTACAGGGAACAATCTAGTGGCTGCAAGGGAATGACAACTGAATACAGCTGTTAAAGAGGTGAATAACCTGCTGGGGAGCATGTCAAGATGAAAATAAAAATGCATATACCCTAAAAACTGTGTGCATAAAAACAAAATAATTAACATTGCTGGAATAGGGCAAGAATCGGGACTTTATTTTTTTGTGTATACATCTAGAATGTGCATACATCCGAATGGCATACAAGTGGAATCCACTGTACTTTAAATTAAACCACTTTGCGGTTTCTCCTGCATTGTTCTCGGTTTCTCATTATCAGGAAACTGAGATGATATTTGGCCTATTTAACATTGTTTTGGTAAATTTTACTCATGGTTTGTAATGTAAGGGAACTGAATTGCATTTCTGACAATTAAAACCATTTTTATCTTACATAGTGTTGTTTATATTTTAAAACATTTGCTTTGGGAACCTCTAGTTTTTCCCATCGTCATCAGTGCTTGGCATGACTGACAGACCAAAAAAGAAGACAGGACCTTCAAAAGTTGTTGTGACAGGGCTGAATAAAACCTTGTCCCATTTGTCATGTAAAAAGATTTGTTAGATAGAAAGAGTTAAATGCAAGGATCTGTTTTTTCCTCTTCTGTCTCTTGTCTGTCTAACTGCACAGTCAGATTTTCTTGTGAGACCTAGGAACTGGCCACTCCAATGGTCTTGCTATCCCCCCACTGCTATCTCTCTGTCTTCACTTAGTGCTTCTATCTTTTCTTGCCCCTTGCATATCCAAAATTATAAAATATGTGTAAATCTTTAAGTGAAACTGGGATCCCTTGGTTTGAAAATGTATATAGTTGCATAGCAGAAAGCTATTTGGAGCTCAAGGGGTTAACCTGAGATGCTGGTTTGCAAACTCTTTGCAGAGCTGTTTACAGGAGGTCAGTTCTGGGACACCACACACTGTTTTTTGTACCTGCAAGGAAGGGAACTGACAAGAACATTTTCTGAAAAACGCAATGTTCACTTAATGAGTTCCCAGCCAAAGACTTATAAAAACAGCAGCAGTGCTTTTGCTAGACAGAATGAGACTGAGAGCAAGACTGAAACTTGAAATCAAAGATATCCTCAGATGAAGGACTTTGTTTTCTGTGTTTGTACTGCCTTTGTAAATAGTCATACTAAACAATTGTATTTTTTATTTTACTGTTATTGGAAAAAATAAAATGCTACTTATGAATTTTATACCTGCTTCTGGTCTTCCTATGCTTCCTGACCTGTGCCTTGACAACAGATGGTGTCAGACTAAGTAGGATTTACGCCATGCATACTCTAAGCCAGGAGTTTTGTGCGTGAGTAGTAGACCTGGTACCAGGGGAGCATAGAAGAAAGGTATGGATTCTGCAGCAGCAAGCCCAGGAGTAATTACCAGAAAGATGACAGCCAAACTAGCAGAGACAGAAGTCCAAGCTGAGACTGAACAGCCAGCACCAGTGATGGAAAAAAAAAGAACAGGCAGTGACAGAACCTGAAAGCCTGTCTGCCTTCTTCAAATGGTGGGCTATACAACAAAGAGAGACAGAGAAGCAGAGAAAAGAAGAGGTGTAGCGACAGGAGCAGCAGAGAAAAGAAGAGGAGCAGCAAAGAAAAGAAGAGATGCAGTGACAGTAGCAGAGGAGAAAAGATATAGCAACTGGAGTAGCGATGGCTGGATGCCTTGCAAGCTATCAAAGCTGGAGGAGCTGGCACAGGTCCAGAAGAGCAATAAAACACCAGAAACTTAAAAGACCTTAAACGTACAAACCTGTGTCCCTCGGATGATATCGAAGCATACCTGACAACTTTTGAAAGGGTTGCCGCAGCCTGCCAGTGGCCAAAACAGAAATGGTCAATCAGGCTGGTACCTTTCCTGACAGGTAAAGCCCAGCTTGCCTACAGCAATATGGACACTGCACAGTTGGAAAACTGACCTTGTGAAAAGAGAAATCCTGAAAAGATACGACATCTCAGGAGAGACCTATGGGCAAAGATTCCAGTCCCTGAAGTACAACTCAGTTGACAATCCTTGAGAGGCCTTCACCCAACTCAAAAAACTCCTTATTAAATAGCTCCATCCAGAGGGCAAACCAGTCACACAGATCGTTGACACATTTGCATTGGAGAGATTCATCAACATCCTGCCTACAGATGTACAGCTTTGGTTAAAAAAACATCGACCAGAAAGTGGGCAAAAGGCTGTTTTTTGGGCCCAGGACTATCAGATGGCCAGACAGACCATGCAGCAGTGAAGTAGCAGACAAAGAGCGGTATCGTCCACTTTTTCCCAATCTAACTCCAAATCAGATGAAAACTGTGGTGAGGGTAACAAGTCTGCACCCAAATATTTTATTTGCTATAACTGTAACAAACCAGGCCATATTGCAAGAAACTGCCATAGAAATAAGGAGGGTACCACTGCAGCAGATTTGGCTTTAGCAAATTGTTGAAGGTATTTAACAGATGTCAAGGTGGGCGATAAGACTGTAAATGGACTTATTGTTTCGGAAAGCAGACAGGCCCTAGTGCATGTTGAAGTGCTGGGGAAACACTATGTAAAAGGACCAGATACTGATGTCATCTGCATCCACGGGGACACGCGATACTATCCCACCACACAAGTGACACTGAATATTAATGGGATGTTGCACCAAATGAAAGTGGGGGTAGTACTCAAGTTACCTGTACCTGTGATTCTTGGAAATGACTGTCCAGGATTTACTGAGCTAATCTCAGAACTGAAACCTGCAGTTTCAGCAGCAGTGGTAACAAGAGCACAAAGAAAATCTCAGATGGTGGTCCTTTCAGTGACTTTGATGCAGACTTGTTTGAGCCCAGCTGCAATATCTGGAATTCCAGGAAAGAAAGAAGACACCTGAAACAACAGTGGCAACAAAAGACTGATGGACATAAGGGGTTAAAATATGACAATGCTGAAACTAGACTAATTGTGATTTGTTTCAGAGCAAACTAATGATGCTTCTCACCAATGTTATTTTAAGCAGCTGAGGGTGAAACAAAAACAGGGTGAACCAATATTTAAAAAATGCAATAGGTTATTGTACTGAGTTGATGTTAAACCTTAGACGTAGGAACAGACAAAACAAGTGGTTATACCACAAAAGTATAGAACTGAGTTGTTACAGACAGCACGTGATAGTCCTATGGCTGGTCACTCAGGGAGGAATTGCACCCTTGCCAGATTGCTGTACAGATTTTACTGGCCTGGAATTCATGAAGATGTTGCTACCTATTGCATTTCCTGTGCTGAGTGTCAGAAAGTAGCCCTGGTGACTAAAAAAGACAAAGTGTCCCAACCCTTGATAGATGTGCCTTTTGAGAGAATTGCAATGGATATGGTTGGCCCCTTAGACAAAAGTAAAAAGGGTAATCGATTCATTCTGGTAGTATGTGACTATGCTACTCGATACCCAGAGGCAGTTCCTATGTGTACTGTCACAGCTCCAAAAGTGGCAGCAGAGCTTGCCAAAATTTTCATCAGGGTGGGCATACCTAAAGAGATTATTATTAAGCCACCCAGTGGTGCTGAGGGTTGAGTGGCTGGATGCCACACCTCACACTGGGGACCAAGATTCGGGAGAGGACTCGGATCATCAGGGGTCATCAGGGGAAGGGGGAGGATTGAGCATCCCAAGACAGCTCTCCTCTCTCTGGGGTGGGCAAGGGGTTTGCATTGCTCTGCAGCGATGGCTGGCAGTTGTCGGGTACAGCACAGTTGCAGTGCACAGAAGAGGGTGGAGTGCGGTGGATGTCGGCCATGCAAGGCGCTGAACGTCATTGCACTGCCGGCTCCAGGGAGAAAAATATGGCAGAAAATAGTGGTGCAGTCATGGCAGCTGATGGCCGTGTGCTGCGCCCCTGGACCTACAAGAGGTATGCCCCCAGGTATTGGTTCCAGGTCCCTGGGGGGGGATACTGTGCATGCCAGCCTGTGGAGGACAGCGAGTTGCTGACCGGTTGGGGGGGTGGGAGTGCCGGCAGCCGGACGATCTGCCAGGCCCACTCTGCAGTGGAGGTGGAAAAATGTGATATAAAAGAGATTATTACTGATCAGGGTAGTAACTTTGGTGCTGCATTGTTTAAGGAGCTGTACCGACTATTAGGTATCACTGTCATAAGAACCTACCCCTATCACCCTCAGACAGATTGTCTTGTTAAGCGTTTTAACCAAACCTTAAAATGCATGTTAAAATGGTTTGTAAAAGGGGATGGGAAAGATTGGGACCAATATTTTCTTTACATGCTTTTTGCTTACAGAGAAGTGCCACAAACCTCAACAGGTTTTTCACCATTTGAAATGCTGTATGGTAGACAGTCTAGAGAGCCACTAGATGTAATAAGAGAAACCACCTGAGAAGACAACCTCACACAAAAACAATCCATTACATCTTATATGTGTGCCCCGAGAATGAAACTTGTAAAATACAGGTATATAGAAATTGCCCATAGTAATCAGGAAGAGGCCCAAAACCAGCAGAAGGCATATTATGACCATGGGGTAAAAGAAAGTTTTTGAGCCAGGTGAAAAGGTCTTGCTACTGTTACCCACTACAGAAAATAAACTGTTAATGAAGTTGCAAGGGCCTTATAAAGTGCTTAGATGTACTGGCACAGTTAACTATGAGATTGAGACCCCTGATAGGAAAAATCCTACCAAGATATACCATGCTAACCTCCTGAAGAAATAGCATGAAAAAATACAAAAGGTTGCTTTGCTAGTTTTACCAGAAACTGATAAAGAAGATACTGATATAGCTTATGACAGACTGGAACAAACCGAAACTACTGATGCTGTAAAGGTGAATGTTTCCTTAACCTCCGAACAAACTGCAAAAATCCGTAACTTATTAAAGGCATTTAACAGTAATTTTACCACAGTGCCAGCTGAGCAAAAGGGGTCGAGCATGTAATAGTGACCGAGAATGCTTGCTCTATTAGACAAAAGACATACAGATTACCAGAGTGCTTGCGAGCAGATGTGATTAAAGGAAATGCAAAACATGAAAGAGTTGAGTATCATAGAAGAGTCAAGAAGTGCTTGGTCAACACCATTGGTGACTGTAAATAAAAAAAGAGGGGAGTGTAAGAATGTGCCTTGATTTTAGGAAACTCAATCAAGTATCCAAATTTGACATTTATCCTATGCCTTCTCCGGATGATGCCTCTCCCTATGCATCTCAGTATCCCTCCAGCCCTCCTTACTGCCTTCTCACATTGCTTACCTACCTTTAGGTCATCTGATATTACTACCCCCAGGTCTCTTTCCATTTTTGTTGTCGTTAATACCCTCCCAATTGTGTACTCTTTCCTTGGGTTTTTGTTTCCCATGTGCATTACTTTGCACATCTGTGCATTGAATCTAAGCTGACATACTTTTGACCATTCCTCCAACCTTGCTAAGTCTCTTCTCGTCCTTTCCAACCCCCCCCCCCGTGTATGAACCCTGTTGCAGATCTTTGTGTCATCTGCAAAAGAGGCATACTTTTTCTTCCAGTCCCTCTGCAATGTCAGCTATAAAGACGTTAAAGAGGACTGGTCCTAGTACTGAACCCCACTAGTAACCCCCCTTTCTTTGGAGTGGACTCTGTTTACTATTACCCTCTGCATCCTGTTGTCCAGTCAATATTTCACAAAGTTGGGACCCACTCCCAGGTTGGCTAACTTGTTTATTAATCTTTTGTGTTGGACTGTGTCAAATGCCTTGCTAAAGTCTAGGTAGGCCATGTCCACAGCCCCTCCTTGGTCTACTACTTTGGTCACCCAGTCAAAGAAGTCAATTAGATTTGTCTGACATGATCTTCCCACTATGAATCCATGCTGCCTTGGGTTCTGTGCCCTGCTGGCCTCCAGGTACTCAACAACTCTTTCTTTCAGAAGTGATTCCATCACTTTGTCTACCACTGAGGTCAAACTGACAAGTCTGTAGTTTCCTGCCTCTCCCTTGCTCCCACTTTTGTGAAGGGGCATCACATCTGCCATCCTCCAGTCCTCCTTCCATGATTTGTTAAAAGGGTAGTCAGTGGTGCCACTAGTTCTCCCCTTAGTTCTTTTAGAATTCTGGGGTGAAGCCTGTCAGGCCCCATTGCTTTGTCCACCTTCAGTTTTAGGAGTTCTTTCAGGACCCTTTCTTCTCTGAATGGACAGTGTGCTTCTATTATTTGGTTTAGGTACCTCCTCCTCCTCCTCTTCTTTTGTGAATACTGAGCAGAAGTATTTGTTCAGTATCTCTGCTTTGTTACTAACACCCTCTGCCCCCCTCCACTTTATTAAGCCTTACTATCCCTCCCCTGGTCTTTCTTTGCTCTCTGATGTAGGTTTTTATCCCCCCTCTTAACTAAGTTGGCTATCTTTTTCTCAGTGTGGGCCCTTGCTGGACAGATTGGGAAGTGCCAAGTACATCAGTACCCTCGATCTCACCAAGGGTTACTGGCAGATTCCCTTAGCTAAAGAATCCAAAGACAAAACTGCATTTGCTACTCCTGTTGGATTCTATCAGTTCACCACCATGCCAGTTGGTTTACATGGCACATCTGCTACATTACAGCGGTACATGGATGTAATTTTAGCTACTCACACTGGTTATTGTGCTGCTTACCTGGATGATGATATGGTGTACAGTTCAGACTGGAAAAGCCACCTGAAACACTTACAAGCAGTTATCCAAGCTATCAAAAATATGGGTCTGATCATTAATCTTACCAAATGTGCATTGGGCCTGCAGGAAACCAGATATTTGGGATATGTTTTTTTTTTACTTGCATTTTTTCCTTCCCTCAACTCTCCAAGCACCGCACCATCAGGAGTTGCTTATGGTGTCTGCCCCGGCTATTATACCTACCTGGAGCTCTCTCGTACCCCCATGGAGCCATAGTTCTTCCCCTCCAGGCAGGGACGAGGTGGGGCCCATACACCCCCAACTTTCTTTTTTCGTCGGTCTTGCAGGGACAGGAAGGTGTGAGCTGCGGGGTCTGCACTGAGCACTCCTCCTTCCCAGTGCCTGGAGAGCCATTTTTCCTGTGTGGATGTGATGTGCACCCTGATGTCAAGATATAACCACCAATGTCTGTCATGTCCTTCCCCTTTGCACTAGCTAGGTGCTTGCTGTACCCCAGGCCTCCACCTGGGGCCAGTCAAGTGCTAAGCCTCTGCCCCCTTCCCTCCCCAGAGAAGGTGAGTGGTCATTGGGACACTCCCCCCCGGCCAGCTCTCCAACTCTCTGGGCTCGTTCCCGAGCCCAGGTCATCAGCGTCGCAAGTGGTAGTGCTACCACTGTGCTGGTGGGCTGGCTGGGATATGTTTTTGGAAATGGAGAAGTAAAGACAGAGATTTCTAAGATAGAAGCTGTAGCTAACAGTTCTATCCATAAAACAAAGAAACATATCAGGTCATTTTTAGGACTGGTGGGTTACTATCAGAGATTTGTTCCCAGCTTTGTCCATTTAGCTGCTCCCCTCACTGAACTGACAAAGAAATGGTTCCCGAATAATGTGAAATGGTCCCCAGAGTGTGATGAAGCTTTTTGGGCCATCAAGGCTGCATTATGTTCAGCCCCCATTTTATGAAGCCAAGATTTTGAGAAACTGTTTTTGTTACAGATAGTTGCATCAGAGGTTGGCTTAGGTGCAGTCTTGAGTCAAAATATAGATGGGAAGGGACATCCCGTTCTGTATATCAGTAGAAAGTTGCACAACAGAGAAAAAGGTACTCCACCATTGAAAAGGAGTGCCTTGCAGCAAAGTGGGCCATGGAGTCCCTTAAGTTTTATTTGCTAGGAGCTGAATTCATACTTCTATCCTATCATAATCCTCTCTGTTGGCTTAACCAAAGGAAGGATAAAAAGTCCAGAATCACAAGGTGGTACCTGGTACTACAGCCATTTAAATTCAAAGTGATATACAAATCCGAAAAGAGAATGTCAATGCTAATTTTCTGTCAAGATATGGATCAGGATTTGAGAATTCTGAAGGTTGAAAAAAATTGTGTCAGTTTAAACTTCACTGTTTGCTGTACTGGTTGTCATGGAGAAAAGGGATACTGCATATCCTGAGCACTGTAAAGATTATAAGCTAATGTTAAAAGAGACTTTAAAAGAAAGTTTTGGAAGCCTGTTTTTTTTAAAACAGAGGGGGGTATGTGACAGGGTTGAATAAGACCTTGTCTCATTTGTCCTCCCGCTATCTGTCTGCCTTCACTTGCTGTTTCTATCTTTTCTTCCTCTTTGCGTATCTGAAGTTATAAAATATGTGTAAATCTTTATGTGAAACTGGGATCCCTTGGTTTGAAAATGTATATAGTTGTATTGTTGAAATGATTGCAAAAAGCTATTTGGAGCGCAAGTGGTTAACCTGAGATGCTGGTTTGCAAACTCTTTGCAGAGGTGTTTACAGAAGGTCAGTTCTTGAATACCATGTTTTTTGTTGCACCTGCAAGGAAGGAAACTGACAAGAACATTTTCTGAAAACAGAATGTTCTCTAAATGAGTTTCCAGGCAAAGACTTATAAAAAGAGCAGCAATGCTTTTGCTAGAGAGAGGAAGACTGAGAGCAAGACTGAAACTTGAAATTAGAGCTATCCTCAGATGAAAGACTTTGTTTTCTGTGTTTCTACTGCCTTTGTAAATAGTTATACTGAACAATTTTATTTTCTATTTTACTGTTATTGGAAAAAATAAAATGCTACTTACGAATTTTATACCTGCTCCTGGTCTTCCTATGCTTCCTGACCTGTGCCTTGACGACAGTTGTAAAATTTATTTTCAACTCCTGGATGAGGCAGACTTCCACAAGTTATGTTTAAGGTTCCTGGGTCCAGATCATGATTTTGTCAGTTGTGAACTATGTATTACGTTTTGCCCTAAACGCAAAAGAAAAGGGCTAAAAAAAAAAAAAAAGACCTTAAGGCTTTTCAGTCTGCCTCCACATCACCTAAAGGCTCAGACAAGGGTCAAACCCCTCCAAGTAAGCAGCAGTCCCTGTCAAAGAGGCTAGAAAAGGCCAGCCCGTTGTCACCAGGACAGGGCACCAACCAGCGATGCCAGTGACCCGGGTTGGGGAACGGACCTGGGACACTGGAGGGCTGGGTGGGGGGGAGAAGGATTGAGCATCTGTAGGCTGCTCTCCTTCTCCAAGGACAGGGTGAGGAGTGTGATGGCACTACACTGACACCCAGTGGAGGCTGGGTGTACTGCTTGTGCCGACACCAGGCATATTCGGAGGGCGGGGCAGACACTGGTCGTCATTGCACGTCCCCGCCCTTGTGAGCACCAAGAAAAGCCTGCCACCCATTTCCTGGATGATGCTCGCTCCCGGCTGCAATCAGCTCCCAGGCTGACCCCCACCCTATCCCATCGATTGCGGCACTCTTCAGAGGGGTTCGGGTGCTACTACCCCACCCTGGGAAGTAAGCCAGGGGGTACAGGGAGGGCGACTGATGTGGGAGTCACAGCCGAGGGTCTGTGACTGGGCAGAAGACACCGGCGGTGGCAGGCACCAAAAAAAAAAAAGAGGATAGAAAAGAAAACTAAGACTGCAAGAGATGGTTCAGAAATCAGGGTGTCTGAAAGGGGGAACTCTGAATCCAGCAAAAATAAAAGAGCCTTTGAGCAGACACTGGAGATGGTGCCTGCCAAGAAAAAAAAGAAAAGAAAAATGTGTTGCTGTCCCTCCTTCAGAGGAAGGGAGGGAGCTGCCAGTAGACACAAATAAAATGCCCTCAGTAGAAGACATGACTAAGGCATGGCAATTCCTCCAGGCGTTCTAGGCTGTAGAGAATTTCATAAATATGCAAGACAAGGATAACCAATAGAGACAGATGGTTCTCCAGAGTCAGAATGTGGCTCTTCTCCTAGACCCTTGAATGACAATACCTCTCACTACACATTTATGAGACATATGGTAAACATCCTCAACATCACTGTACAGGAAACTAAGGAAGATGAGGGTGAAGTGGAATTTATGGATATGATGAGCTTGACCCCCCAAAAAGAGGTTGATACTGCCCATCCATAAATCCCTTAAGAAAGCCACCCATAAATCATGTCAGCACCCACCTTGGCTGCTGGTATAGATAAGAAAATTGAGAAAAAGTACCTGTGGATACACAGGGAGCTGAATACCTGTATTCTCACCCTGGTCATGAAGATGTGGTCCAGACTGCTTCCTGTGATAAGGCCAAGGTACTCCTTTCCTACCAGTCTCCTGAGAAAGATTCCAGGAAACTGGACAGCATGGGCAAAAAAGTTTACTCCCAGCTTCTGTGCTCCTAAGACAGGAAGCCTACTTGGCCTACACAGCTCGGTACCAGAAAGCCCATGGGGGAACGCTGTACTGGCACTGAGTGAGAGGCTACTGGTGACTTGGCACAGGGTCTGGCTGACACAGCAAGGTCAGCCCATAGATGCCACAAAGTACCAGACCTTACTTCGAGGATATCTCTTGCAACAGGCCACGCTGGTAGGACTAAGATGTCAGGCACTAGGACATTCATGGAAACTTTCTAGTTAGCAGTCTACCAAAGGGGGCTGCCCCCTGCTGACATTACCCTCTGGTCTTGGCCTACCCTATAAGAGTGGGCGGCCCCCACACCCTCCTCAGTTCTTTTCCAGCCATCGACCAACACATGTCGGACCTCTGATGACTGCCACAGCTTCAGTCAACTGCCATTTTTGTGCATTTTTCATCATTTTCTTTCCTTTTTCTCACCATAGTTATTTTCCATCATTTCGGTGTTTTTTTAATTTTTTTATGTCTTTAAAACCAACTTTGACCTTGGTTCACTCCAAAACCAAGTGTGCCTGCAAAAGCAAATCCCAGAAAATGATGGCCATTCTGCCTGTGTCTGCTGTTTAGGCCCAGACCATAACGTCCAAACCTGCAAAGTTTTCCAAGGGTTCAACCAGGCCACCTGGCGCCACCACCAGTGAACCTTAGAGACCTTTCTCCTGAAGCAGAGGGTCACCTCCATGGGAGCTGCAGGCCAGAAGCTTGTCAGTTTCCTGGCTCAGTCCTCGGGCTCACTGTCCTCAGTGTCCCGGGACAATGCCAGTGGGAAACATAAACACCAAGACAAGGATTGGGATAGGCTGCAGTCCTCCTCCTCCTGTTCACAGTCTTCCCACCATTCTTCAACCGCAAAGGGGTCTTCCTCCTCCAGGTGATTGGCCCTGACTGCTGTGCACACACGGTTTCCAATGGAGCAACTGACAGCACCACCTCCCGCCACTCTTACAGTTTTGAGCGGAGGCCTTTCCTGCCATGGCTCACTCCTTGCCCCTCAGCCCCTGCTGCTCAGGCCCTTACTTATGTCGGGCACACAGCATGGTGGTATGGCTGGAAGATCTTCCGCTAGCATGGGTTTGGCAGAAGACAGGGTCTCCTCTGACTCCCACCTGCTGCCTGCTACCCCTAAGTCAGTTTCCTCTTTGGGGTCCGCCACCCATCCTTCAGGCTTGGGGTCAGTGCTGCATGACACCGGTGCCTCCCCAGGCATGAGCCCTCCATCACTTTCACCAATCAGGGCTACTCCTTCCCCAGCACCCATCTCACCTCAGCCGGCGCCCATAGGATCTTTGCTGGCCTTGCCTCGACCGGCGCCTGTTGGGCCTACACCAGTCTTGCCTCAGCCGGCACCCATCAGGCCTGTGCCCGTGTTCCTTCAGCCAATGTTCATCAGGCCTATGTTGGTCTACCCCTCACTGGTGCTCATCGAACCTACACTGGTCTATCCACAGCCAGTGCCCATAGGGCCTACGCCTGGTTATCCTCAGCCAGCTCCACACTGGGCCTGCCCCGGTCTAGCCTTATTGCGCTCGCTGGTCTAACACCTGTAACTATTGATTTACAGGGCCTACTAATGTCCCTCTGGGGATTTATGCAGTCACAGGTTCTCCTTCCTCAGGACACAGTACCTTCCACTCCCCAGGGACCATCTCTGGGGCCATCCTCTCTGGAGCTTCTGCGACTGACCCTACCACCTAGGCCAGCTCACATCCCCCTGCCCCTACAGATGAGGGGCTTGAGTATCATCTGGACCTGCATTTGCCTGATGAGGAGGATGATCAGGATTAAGATGAGAGGGATGACGGTGACATCAGTGGTTTGTCCACCCCCTCCACAGGTGCCTCCAAAGGGTAAGGGACCCCCTAATTATACTCCAAAATCCCCCTGGATGACCCTTCTTTTGCTGCCATCATGGGACATATTCAGGAGGCTATGGGGTTCGAGACAGCGGAGCAGGACCCAGAGAGGTGCTGGCTCACTACTTACCTTCACCAGCAGAAGACTCCTTCGTTGGTTGTCCTTCCTCTCATAGATACCTACGAGGATGCAACCATGGCCAAGATATTTGGGATATGTCCAGGAAGGTCAATAGGCTGTACTGTGCCCCAGCGGGGGAACGGTTTCTCAGGGGGAAAAGGCACAAGCGGACTCTGTGGTGATAAATGCTGCTCTCAACTGAACTAAGCAGCCTAAGCATCTGAGTTCTCTGCCACCTGACAAGGAGTCATGTTGGTTGGACTTTCTGGGCAATCAGACGTTCACCTTCACCACCTTGGTGATCCACACCCTCAGTTACCTTTCACACATGCTCCAGTACCAAAATGCCCTATGGGACCAGACCAGGAATGCCATCCAATCCTTGCTCGATGACCCTGCCAAGCAGCATGCCCTGGGTTCCCTGAAGGCAGCCTCTGACATTAGCACCCATTTGCTCCGGGTGGCCTACAATGCAGCAGATACATCAGCCCAGGCAGTGGTGGATGGCATATGTATGTGCTGTCACTCTTGGTTCCAGGTGTCTGGGTTCACCCAAGACATCCAGCTGTCCATCATGAATGCCCTGTTTAGAGGGTACAAGTTTGGGGGAGATGCTGAAAATATATTTTCCAGCCCCCAGATGTCTGGACACACCCTGAGGTCTGTACATTCTATGTATCACACACAGTTCAAGTCTGGACAGCAGGCGTCCTTTTGTTGGGCTGCCCACAGCCAAGCCCACATGCTTGGTAAGTCTCAGGGAAAGCAGAGGGCAACGGCATCTGCCCTGCCCACCTCCACCCCCTCCACCAGTAAGTACTCTTGAGGAGGTCCCACAGCCCCAGCTGTGGCTGCCCCAACTTCCTGACTCTTTGCCATACCCCCTTCCTCCAGACACATAGGGGGTCACTTCTCCCTCCATCTGGACATGTGGTGGAAAATAACGTTAGACAATTGGGTGTTGCAGCTCATAAAGCACAGCCACTCCCTGGAACTTCTGGAGTTGCCTCAGTACAACCCCCTAGTTCTGTCCTGATTCTCTTCCGGTCATGTCCCTCTCATCTGTAGAAGAGATCAATGCCTTGCTTCATAAAAGGACCATAGAACCCATTCCACATTCCCAGCAAGGAAAGGGGTTTTACCCTCATTTCTTCCTGGTACCCAAATGTATGGGAGACATCAGGCCCATTCTGGACCTCAGTGAACTGAACCTGTCAGTCCAATACAAGTGTTCAGGATGGTCACCCTTCAGGATCTGCTGTTCCTGCTGCACTGGGGGATTGAATTTGTTCTCTAGACTTGCAAAATGGCTATTTGCATATCAAGGTATGCACCTCCCACAGTCACTTCTTCAGATTTCATTTTCAGGAAGCCCATTTCTAGTTCAGGGCTCTGCTGTTTGGCTTATCTTTACCTCCCCAGGTGTTCACCAAGTGCTTAGCAGTAGTGGCAGCTGCCTTCAGACAGCAGGGGTTCTATGTGTTTCCTAACCTGGATGACTGACTGCTAGCACCACCGTACAGACAGCGTCTGCTCCAAACCCTGCCTCATGCATGCTACCTGTTCCAAGATTTGGGGGTCACAATCAATCTGTCCAAGTCGTTTCTGACCCCCTGCCAATGACTTCTCTACATTGGGGAGGGTTTGGATATGGCTCAGGGGATGGCCTTTCTACCCCAAGACAGGGAGAGCGCCTGATGGATGAAGCCCATCAGCTCTACTCCAGCCAAAATATCCTAGCTCAGGTCTTTCTGCACCTTGTGGGACTCATGGCTGCAGCCATCATTATGGTCTACCTAGCCAGGCTCCATATGAGGATTCCTCAATTGACACTGCTGGTCCAGTGGGAGGCAAAAAAAAAAAACAGAACCAGGAAAAGTTGGTGGTGCAAACATACTAAGAACAATGAAGAAAATGTGCAAAATGAGCACCCACCACAAGGCCAAAAACCACACAGATGAATAAATTATTCCATCACTCCTTTTTAAAAAATTCATGCAGTATCTCATCATAGGTCAGAAGTGGTAAAACTGCAGACACATCAAAAAAGAGCAGTTGGACCAGTATATGGATGACCTGGAACAGTCTGTCCTGGTCTCAGATCCAGTCAAGAAGATGATGTTGTGGTGGCTAGAGCCCAGCAACCTCCTGAGAGGGGTGCCATTCTTCATTTCACTCCCACAGCAAATCTTCACAACAGGTCTTGGCTGGGGGGGGGGGGCTCACCTGGGTGCCCACCAGACTTAAGGGATGTGGTCCTCAGTGGAGGCGACTTTCCATATAAAGGTCTTAGAGATGCGAGCAGTTCTGTGTGCCTTGCTGGCCTTCCAGATCCAGCTATTCCTGGGCCTACTGCTGATTTAAGCAGACAGCTCCAGCATGGTTCATTGCATCAAAAATCAAGGAGGGACTCATTCTTACCCTCTGTGTCGGGAAGTGATGATAGTCTAGTATTGGGCCTTAGATCATGGCCTGGAATTCTTGATCATCTATGTTCTCAGCGACCAAAACATCTTGGCAGGCAGCCTAAGCCAGTCTCAGTCACGGGCTCATGAGTGGGAACTCCTGACCTTTGTGGTGAAAGCTCCGTTTCGATCGATGGAGTCTTTTAGAGTTGGACCTTTTTGTGTCCCTACTCAATGCAAAACTGCCGCTTTTCTGCTTGCTTGCTCCAGTGCCTGAAGTTTTCTGGTGAGACGCGTTGTCCCTCTCTCAGAAAGGGACATTCCTGTATGTCTTCCCTCCCTTTCTGCTCCTTCGGAGAGTTCTGATCAAACTTCAGATGGAAGGGCAACCATAATTCTGATCGCCCCTTTTAGCCTCATCAGATCTGGTTCCCCTTGCTCCAGCAACTAACAGTGGAACCTCTGGTGCCCCTGCCCCTATGCACAGGCTTGCTCTCCCAGGAACAGGGCACCCTGGTCCATCCAGACCTCAGATCTCTCCATCTTCATGCTTGGGTTCTGAGGACATAGCCATTTTGAGGTGTGTGGTGTTCTCTAAGGTGGCGGAGGTTTTGGTGGCAGCTAGGAAACCATTCATCAGAGTCACCTGTTCCATGAAGTGGAAGCGTTTTGCTATGTGGGCTGCATCACACTACCTAGACCCCTTCACCTGTCCAGTGAATCAGATCTTGGATTACTTGCTCTCCCTCACAGACTCAGGTCTGAAGTACTCCTCCATCAAGGTACATCTCTTGGCCATCTCTGCTTACCATGTACCTGTTGATGGTCACACTGTGGCTCAACTTGACTTGTCGTGCACATTTTTGAGAGGCATCCTGCACTTAAAGTCTCTAATCCACAATCCTTTCCTGGCTTGGGACTTAAATTTTGTGTTAGAGAAACTCACTCTGCCTCTGTTTGAACTGGCCACAAGTTGCGAGCTCTGCTTTCTTTCATGGAAAGCATTACTGTTAGTTGCTAGTACTTCTGCTTGAAGGAATTCCGAGCTTCAGGTGCTCATGAGTGAGCAGTCGTATTTGATTTTCCACAAAAACACGGTGTCTTTGCGTACCAATCCTAAGTTTCTTCCTAAGGTGGTGTTTGAGTTTTCTTTGAAACAATCCATCCACCTGTCTATTTATTTTCCAGAGCATGCCAATCCAGGGGATGCATCACTCCATACTTTGGATATACATAGAATTTTGAGGTACTATACACATCAGACAAAGGACTATAGGAAGTCTTCCCAATTGTTTGTTTCCTTCACCCCTGGGAAAGAGGGTGTTCCGGTGTCCAAACAGTGTTTAGCCAATTGTATTGTTTTCTGTTATAAAAAGTACGGTAAGGAACTTCCTGGTGTGGTTCGTGGCCATTCAACCAAAGGCATAGCCACTTCTGTTGCATGCTTCAGAAATGTTTCAGCTGCAGACATCTGTGCAGCTGCTACTTGGAGCACTGTCCATACCTTTACCAAACACTACAGTCTGGACATCGCCTCAAGGTGTAGGGCCAATTTTAGCCTGGTTATTCTGCAAGGTCTTCTCTTTTAGGTCCTTATGGCCAACTGCCCAAACTGTCTGACAGTTGTTGCCAGAACTGCTTGGGACTCGTCCTGCTGGTGTGGCCTGCTGCAAGAGATACCCTCGAAGTAAGATAGTACAGTTACGTAACAACTTACCTAACAGTAGATCTTCAAGAGGATCTCTTGCAGCAGGCCATGCCTTCCCTCCCATCTTCCCCCTTTTTCCTTTTTCATGGCCTTTGGGCCTTCTGCTTTGTGCTCCCCTTCCACAGCGGAGAGCCTTCTACTGCTTCTTTTCTTGTCTGCTTTCAGGTTACCTCGGCTTCCTCCTCAGATCCACAGTGGGCTGTTGCTTATGGTCTCCAGTGAAAGAAATGACAAGGGTGTGGGGGTCGTCCACTTTTATAGGGTAGGCTGATGTTAGAGGGTGACATTGGTGGTGGGCGGCCCCCTCTGGTAGACTGCTGGGTAAAAAGTTTCTATGAGGTCCTAGTGCCTGGTGGTTTAGTCCTGCTGCTGTGGTGTGCTGCAAGAGATCCTCTTGAAGTGCTACTGTTACAGTAAGTTCTTGTGTAACTATACTTTCCATATGGCAGTGGAAACAAACAACACTGCATCCAAGGTCATGGCCCATGCAGTGTCCCTAGAAAGGTTTACATGGCTTAGAACTACCAGTGTAACCCAGGACACCCAAGCAAAGGCAGTGGATTTTCCCTGTAAGATGTCAAGACAGAGGCTTACATGAGAAAGGTGGACAAATACAAATCCACCTACAAAAACAACACTGAGAAGGAAAAAGCCTCCATTTCCTACATGCCTTATGGAAGGGGAGATAGAGGTAGGGGTTACTTCTCCCACGCTTACACCTCCTAAGACTACCCTCCACAGAGGGGTTACTTTATAGATAGCAGTAGAAGGGGAACCAGACACACACCTGCACAATCAGGCCCCAAAGCTCAAGCTAAGAAAAAACCCTGACAAGTTTGTATTGGTCGCCCAGCCATTGCCAGTTAGAGGAAGGCTGACTCACTATTTTCAGGAATGGACAGAAAATCACCAGACAAGTGGATTCTGAAAATGGTCAGGATTTGTCCCTGCAGTTTAGAAGATTCCCAAGACTGCAGAACCACAAGGTATTCCATCCTCACACTCCAACAGAAACAATCCCATTGGAAATGGAGGTAACAAAATTGCTGCAAGCAAATGCAGTGGAAAAAGTGCCTCCCTCACAGTGGGGAAAGAGACTTTATTCAAGGTACTTCCTAACCCACAAGAAAAATAGTGAGTGGTGACCCATTTTAGATCTGAGATATCCGAACAAAGAAAGAAAAATTCAGGATGGTAACATTGAGCTCAGTGATCCCATCTTTGCAAGAAAGAGACTGATTGCGTTCACTGGATCCGAAAGATGCATACTTCCACATACCAGTCTGGCCCAGCCACAGAAAGTACCTCAGATTCAGGAGAGGGAATTGCCACTACAAATTTACATCCCTTCCCTTCGGCCTAGCCATAGCACCAAGCGTGTTCACAAAGTGTCTAGCCTTAGTGGCAGCACATTTGTGGAAGCCAAGGGTGGTTGTTTTTCCCTATCTGGATGACTAGCTAGTCTCAGGAAAGACACCAGGAGGCTATGTCCCCCATCCTATTAACACAAGGCATCTTGGAAGACTTGGGCTTCCTCATAAATATTCAAAAGTCATAAACAGTGCCAGTTCCAAGTTGTGGACTTTATTGATGCAGAGCTGGATACCCTGCAAGGGAAGGCATTCCTTTCTCAAGCAAGGGTGGCAAATCTGATTGCAACTGCAAAATCTTTCAAGATAGGTCAGCCCAGACCTGCAAGAGGTTTGTTTACTGGGTCACATGGCATCGTCCACTTCTGTGGTACCAGGTGCTAAGTTCCAAAGATATCCAGTGTCATCTAAGGGACCACTGGACTCACGGATGGGATCCCCTCTCCAAATTAGTGCCTGTCAAAAAGTCTTTCCTAAGGGTACAGGAATGGTAGAAGGAGGAATGCACCCTCAGAGAGGGTGTTCCCTTCCTTCACCAGTCACCTACAGTCATACTCATAGCAGATGCCTCTCTCTTAGGCTGGGGCACTCACCTGGAGGATCTCACTGTAAGTGGTTTTTGGAGTACACAGGAGATGCAGGAGCATATAAATCTCCTGCAGCTCATGGTAGGGTGTATCTGGCAATGCAGGTTGTTTCCTCCCAGATCAGATGTTAGTTTGTTTAGGTCAGAAAAGACACCACCCAACAATGTATTACATAAACAGGCAGGGGGAACAAGGTCTTCAAAGCTGTGCACAGATTCAATGAATATCTGAAATCTAGCATACTCCCTGGAGGTTTAACTTTCAGCAGTACACCTGCCAAGGAAGAACAATGTGGCTGGCAGGTTCCCTCAGCAGAATCAGCCAGGGAAATCACGAATGGACCCTGAACCAGCAGGTGCTGGTAGCAGTGTGTGTTCAGATGGGTGGGTACATCAGGGATAGACGTGTTTGTATCCTGGGAGAATAACCAGCTTCTAGTGTTACATGCCTTCCCACTTTGCTGAAAGTACTACTCAAATCGAGAAGATAGTCAGCAACAAGGTTCCATATGAAAATCGCGACTTTAAAATCACGATCTCTATTTAAGCGATTTAAATATGGCGAATGCACTGTTAGCGATGCTACATAACAGCTCAAGTAAAAATGGCGACATTCACATCGGTTCTGTTATAGCTGTATTACCTTTTACCTCTACTCCTCCCTTGACCACACATTCTCATTCCGAGTTCCGAGTATGAACATATTAACCTGTTTCACAACTAAGCAATCAGCCTGTCAAACGCGCATATCCACAGAACAAGCTGAAAACTGAGCCTACAGAAAATTTATTCCAGAAGTGGTATCTCAATTCCATCTGAATGAATCGCTCTTCCAGTTTTTTTCACAACTAAATCTGGCTCAGGAGAACAAAAACTCCACAGCCTGGATGTGAAGAAGGCACTGAACTACTACTTGGACCACACAAAGGATGTCAGGTCCACTAATAGTTATTATGTCACCTATGGTGAAGTGGGGAAGGTAAGCCAGCATCCAAGAGAATAATTTTTCGTTAGATATTCTCCTGCATACAGTTCTGTTATGACAATGCTGGTAAATTGCCACCTGAAGGCCTCAGGGCTCACTCCACAAGGGAGGCCTCTGTGGCAGCATCAAGAGGTGTTTCCTTGCAGGAAGTCTGTAAAGCAGCTACCTGGAAAACAGTGCACACTTTCACAAAGCACTACTGTCTGGACATACTGTCCAGAAGGGATGCCAGCTTTGGCACTGCTGTCTTGCAGAACCTTTTCCTTAAATAGGTTCTCTACCTAGCCTCCTGAGGTACTGCTATGGAGTCTGCAGTTTGTTAAGCATAAGTGAGGGATTCCTGGGTTTGAAGAAAGATTACTCACCGTAATAATGTTGTTTCTTCTAAAGGGATCCCTCGCTATGCTTAACAATCCCCAATCCCTACCTCCCCTTTCAGAACCTAGTAAAAGGTTCACACAAGAATCAGGACTTTGTTTTCTTGAGCATTACTTGTTACATTGCCTTTACAATTGATTCTCAGTGGTCTTAGTTATTTTAATTTTGTCATAACATTTAAAATTGTTCCATGACTTTGAAACAGTATTTACAAAGTATTCTTTTGGTAACCTTTTAGGTAGTTTTACTGGTCACTGCTCTTCCTAACTCTAGAAATAAATTTGATGTTACATGACAGGGTGAGCAATGATCACATGACAAATTTTGAATTTCATTCTAAGTTCCACAATTAGCATAACATTCTACAGCTCTGGGATGGCTCATTCCAGGGGAATGATTGCAGTTTGTTAAGCATAGTGTGGGATACCTTTGGAAGAAACAACACTACAACAGTGAGTATTTTTTCTTCTTAACCTCTGAAATCTGAACAGATTAGCTGGCCCAGTGGTGTGGAGGCCTGAGGCAATGGGTGCCTCACTTCCTGCCACACCAGCGACCCAGTTTCAGAAACAGATGCAGGTCGCTTGGGGGCTGGCTGAGGGAGGGAGGGTTGAACATCCATAGGACTGCTCTCCTCCTTCGGTGAGGGGTGTTTCCATGATTTGCTGTTGACTGCTATCTGGAGGTATCTGGGTGGCCATGCAAGCAAGTCACACAGCAGAAAGGGATCCCACATTCAGAGCATTGTGGACATCTCCTTGGAGGTGGAACTCGCACATTGCACTTATTGCACATTCATGGGCCCAGGTGAAAAATAAATGGAAAAAGATGGAAGCCTGTGAAACCCTGCCTGTATCCCAGTGATCCTCCATACCACTCTGGTCCTGAGACCGCACTGGATTGTTTGTGGGGTTGGGGGGGTGACTGTCCTTCCCTCCTGCCCTACCATGGGGGGGGGGATCAGCAGGGGTTCCTGCTTCTGGACTCAGAGAGAAGTAAGAGGATGACCATCAGGCAGAGGGATGGGGCTGATAAGCTTCCCAGACTTGCCTAGGAAGATCAAAGCCTTTATGGAAAAAAAAGAAGTCTGAGCAAATTGTTGGATCAAGAAAAATTCAGAATGATTTCTGTATGCTCTCTGCTACCCTGCCAGAAGCAACAGGAGAGGCTAGCATCTCTGGATATGCAGAATGCATACCAGCACATACTGGTGCATCCCAACCACTATAAATACCTTTGGTTTTGTGTGCAGGGGCAGTACTACCAGTTAAGAGTCCTACCCTTTGGGCTTTCCTCTGTGCCACAAGTCTTTAGAATGTGCTTTGCAGTGTTCGCAGTGCACCTCAGAAGGTTGGGACTCCAGTTCTTCCTGTATCTGGAAGACTGACTAATTTCAAGCCTGTCCAAACATGAGACGGCATGCTGTGGCCACTGCCTGTCAATTCCTAATATCCATGGGAGTCCTGAACCCTTTAAAGTCTCAGCTGGAATCCTCCCAGGAGTTACTGTCCATAGAAGCTGTTACTGACATGACCCGGGCTCAGGCTTTTCTTCCAGAGAGCAGATTACGAGCAGTCCTGCCAATAGCATACTACATCATGGAACACAAAACTGTGCAAGCCCACTCCTTGCAACACATGCTGGGCCTAATAGCCTTCTCAGTGATTACAGTGCCCTGGTGAAGCTACACATGAGGAGAACCCAGTGGATGCTTAGTTCACTGGTCACAGGCATCAAACCCTCAAAACTATCCCATTCAGGTGACCAAACCTCAGGTGAGATCCCTGATGTGGTGATCAGTAAAGGATAACCTCCTCCAGGGCTTCCCCTTCTCCCCACCTCAATAAGATGTGGTTCTCACCATGAATTCCTCCTTGTTGGGGTGGGGAGCCCATTGCCAGGGTCTTCAAACACACGGTGTTTGGGACCCATCAGACACTTATTACGGGAGCTGTAGGTAGTTCTGTACAGTTCAAAAGCCCCTAGTGGACTTAGCCAAAAGACAGATCTTCTCCAGATAGGCAGGGGAGCACATTCATATCCTCTCTGCAGAGAGGTGAAGAGAGTTTGGGAATGGTGCCTGGAACAGGGGATCCTGCTCCAAGCAGTCTACCTGCCAGGGTCCAGAACACTCTGGCAGACATGCTCAGGCAAACAGAAGCTGATCCTCACAAGTAGTCACTAGCATTAGGTGTTCTGAGATTGCTATTTGATGAGTGAGGCACCCTAGATGTGGACCATTTTGCCTCCCCACTCAACGCCAAACTTCCTCAATTCTGCTCCAGTAATTGAGGACATGGTTTTTCTGTCAGGATGCATTCAGTCTGCCATGGCACAGTCTATTTTTTAAGCATTCCCTCCAATCCTCTCATACAGAGAGTATTATTCAAACTGGAGACACATGGGGGCAAGAGTATACTAGTGGCCCCCTGCTGCCTTCAGCAGATATGGTTCTCTCTATTGAATCGACTCTTAGTCATCAGACCAAGGATTCTGCCACTCAGGACAGACTTACTGACCCAGGGTTAACTGGTCTATCCCAACCTGAACTCCCTTCATCTCCAAGCCTGACTTCTGAAAAGATAGAAATGAAGAGGTATGGAATCACATGATGTGAGTGGATGCAACCCATTGGAGCTCCACACCCTCTCACTATTTATAACTGAAATTTTTAAAAATGTTGCTCTTAAAAACTCAAAACCAAAACAAAGTGACACCAGAATACATCTAGAATGCTATACTGCAGTCTGAAGAGGAAACCTATAGCAGCCCTGATTCAATTTGGCAGGATGCAAAACGGGACAAGTTCGGCTCTCTGGCGGGTGACAAAGGAGAAGGGGTCAGCAGGATAGCAGAGCAGCTATCCCACATCTTACAAGAGATGGCTGCTCTGCGTGCATTGGTAATGGATGTAGAAGAAAGACTGAAGTACCAGGAAAACTAATCTACTCCTGTTTGGACTTCTGAAACAAAGGGAAAAAAAAACCCTGTGGACTTTATACAAAAAAATGCTGCAATTTCTTTTCAGGCTACGAACTGGCAAAACTGAATTCTCCACTAAGAGAGCCCACAGAAGGCTATCACTCAAACCTGAATCAAAGGAAAGATCCGAGTACTGATCTTCTGCTTTGCCAACCTCCAGGAGGAACTCCATGTCCAACAACAAGCCAGAGAAAAGCAGAACATAAATTATATGGGGTGCAGCCTAAATCTCTTTAATGATCACAGTTCAGGTATGAGGGAAAAGAGAAGCAAGTCCAGTGTCGTTAAAGCTGGGTTACATAAAGTTATCCTGAGATTCCGCCTATGTTCCTGGTGAGGCTGAAGAGGTATGGTTACAAAACTGAATACAAATCTTTGCTTCTGTAGAGGCAGCTGAACAAGAGCTTGCCAAAATATACCCCAACATTTTCCCATACAGATGTCCAGACCAGCCAATGATGAATCACTTGGACCAGAAATAATGGCACAGGCAGTATACCATGACTTCAGTTCTGTACATGTCCTTATAAAATCCAACAACTCTGAGTCAAACTGTCCCCCCCACTACACTCGGTGAGAAGTATAAGCAAACTTCCAAAATGGCCACAATGCCTCCTTCACTTCTACCTTCTAATGTTTCATTCGCACAAGAGTGGTAAACTTTGTAAACTCGAGAAGGCTTATTCAGGTGCTGCCAGCTCAAAGTACACAACTACTGCACAAAGTGATTCATGCATGAGGACGCAGAATGCGCTTATGCACACCCTCACATATGTTGTTGATATAAACAAGCAAAATTGCATGTGAAGAAAGGTGTACCAGAACAAATATAACTACATCGTCTGTCACCCCTTCCCACAAACTGAACACACATCATGCATGGATGAGAACAGGGCAGTGTATTTTGACATGATGGGTGAGCTACTTAACTTATATGGTTACCAAGATAAATAGGCTAAGAAATGGACAGGTGACTATGATGATCCTACCAGCAGGCAGCGACAGAGATGTAAAGAGAGTAAAGGTCCGGGGGGGCAGTGTGGACTGGGGGTACTCAATGGTGTTCATTACACACTAACAAACAATGCTCCATTGTCAGTGTGTGTGTGTGTGTGTGTGTGGTGCTGGGTACATTTCCGGTTGCCGGTTTCTTTTTCGGACTTGTCAGATCTCTGCATTAGTGGCTGCAGTGAACTTAGTGACAGTGAGCGTACTGGTTTTTGGAAGAAATCTGAGGACAATAGCCTGCACAGACTTTGTCACTAAGCCTGAACATAAACACTGATTTCTCACTGCCTGAGGAGAACAGTGGCATATCGGCGAACTATTTCACATAGACACTAAAAATGTATAAGGGGTTATTAAACATTGTAACTGTATAACTGTCTTTAAATACAATGCCTTATTGAGGGAGCTTAACAATGGAGACAATTCTGTAATGAAAGCCTTGAAAGGGGATAAAAGTTAACAGCACTCCTGCTACAAGGGGGTGGAAGCAGAAAAATAATCTACATATCAGAGTGAGGGTGCAGGAGACAAAGTGGCAACTGAGGGTCAAAGCTTAATAACAACTGGATTTTAGTCTAGAATTCAAGCTGGTACTATCTGAACCCCAGAGGGGCCAAAAGACCAGTGTGGGTCTACAAAGAAATGTTTTACAGACCTAACAGAAAGAGATTAATAATGCTAATACAGTAGATAGCTGTCTTGTGTTATAACCATTTTCACAGTTTGCAGTAAGCTGCTGGTTGCAGTAGCTAAAGTTTACATGGAACTTGTCAAGCAAATATGTACAGGTTATATGAGTTTATAAAATGGCAAGAGAAAAATCTAGAAATCTCATTGGCCAAGAGACATCAGCTGACTATACATTAAATCTCTTTATACGCACAGTCATCCTGGTGCTAAACCACATCACGCAATGAACAAATCAGTCCTCCTACAGCCAGAACTATCTTCCATCAGTCCACCTGCAACCAGAACTGGTCTTCCATCACAAACATGGCTGCTATCTTTACACTGTAAAAAAAACTTCAACTGGGCCCTAAAAATAAAACTACCTTAAATAAAAAATAAAACAATTAATGAAATGTTGTTTCCCTGATTATCACACTCTCCTTACACACATAAACAAATTAGAAATATTTAGTATTGTTTATAATTTTCATTACAACTGTTTGTTTACTAACAGTGAGAAATCCCCCTTCTGTCTTCACCTGCTCATCAGTGAAATCTCTCATGCTTGCCCTGACAGTGATATAATTGAGCCTCTGGCTCTAAAACAGACCTCTGTTGTCTGTGTGTACAGAATGTCAGGAGAGTAACATTCTACAAGTGGAACAGAGCAGAATTTTGAATCCCTGTATTCCATGGTAAACATTCCATGATGAACATTCTATGTCTTGAATGTGGAGAGAAACAGAAAACAAAAAACAGGGTGAAGAAAGTAGGCAATACAGTAATACCTTAGAAACAAAAAGAAAAGGTGGGAAAACACAGTTTAATAGGCAGAGGCAGACCCAAAGTGCCCAAATACATTGCTAATGTTAATAAAAGCACGAACATTTAACTCTTATATAGGAGTTTTCAGGTGAAATCCACCCTCCTTGCCCACCCAAAAAAAGGCAACCTGGCAGGTTTAAAGTTTTTTTTCTTACTAACCTTTCACCTCAATCCTATAGAAATTTTCCTTTTATGTACTAGACCACAGCACATAAGTAAAACACAAAAACAAAGAGAAGGTTGCCTTCAATTAGACTATTTAACTACAGTGTAATGAAAATTAAGTTTTAAACACTGCTTATGTCTTACAAATTTACAGATGTTACAGTGCATTTATATGATAACATTTACATGTGACAGAGAAAGTATTTATTTTCAACCAACTCTACTAATAAATACTTTTACTGCAAAGTACTGTACTAGTTAACCCATTGCTGACATATCCTATTTTGTGCATTAATAGGGACTACTTTTTTCAGGTTTTAGATGTTTTAGAGGTAATGTATTGTACACGCTTTTGAAAATAGTAAATAAGTTTTAATCCCTATTGGAGTACATCAAACTAATTCTTTTATGGTAGTGGCCCATTTTATATGTGTGATAAGCCACTCCAGGATGAGCATTAAAGGATTTTAATGCACTTCCCAGGCGTGTAAGGACACTCGGCTTTCAGCCTCGTGCCTTAGCACATCCCTGGGGCATGCATTAAATCCTTTAGATAATGGGGAAAGTAAAACTGGCTTCCTGATTGGCTGAAACAACCTCCCACCCGGGCCGTTATTTCTTAGCAAAGGCCTAATAAAAAACAAGTTCCACTTGGCACTGCCCTATGACTAACTCTATAATTGGGCACCCTGAAATCAAAACCTGCCAACTGCCATTTTTCCTCTGCTCGCTTAGCCACACTGATTTCTCTACACAGTCTCGCAGCACAGTCCAAAAGAAATGTAGAACATTACTAAACGTTTTTTTCTGCTTCTTAATTACTTACATTTCTTTACTGAGCGGTGTTGCGCTCCCTCTCAAAATACTTGTACAGCGACTTCCAGAGTTGCGCAGCGCCACATGTCAGCTCAACAAAATAAAGAGATACTTATCTCAAAATACCTATAATCAGGCAATACGAACTAAAATAAAGAGGACTCATCTGTTTGTCTCTCACTGAGGGACAAGTGAGACATAAATCGAGCCGACAAGCTGAAGAACCAGCTTTCCTGTTGCACTGTGTGGAAAAAGAAAGCAACAGCACAAACTTATGGCACTCATAGAAACACGGCAGCGCCCTCCTGTGGCCATTCCAGTACTGCAGAGATTACTTTACTAGAACTCTTACCTTTTTTTGGTTTTTTTTATATATTTTTTATATACAAATATTTATTATATAGTCTTCCAAAACATTACATCTATATCCCATTATCTAAGTGTAATAATACCCTCCAGGGTGGGCGTTACAGGATATAACGGACCTTCCAGGGGCTATAAGGCCCTCCGCCTGTGGCGTCGGGCCTCATTACACCCTTGGGTGGTCCATTATATCCCAATAATGCCCACCCTATCGGGTATTATTACTTACTTAATGCACACCCTGTTGTGGTTTATTACTTACTTAACACAGAAAACAAATGCGTTCATGCCAAAGTTCTTTTGGTGTTTGCTGACTGTTTAAGTGATGGTGCATGACATGGGGTGTATTGTGTGGTGGGGGCCTGCCTTAGGTGGCCCAGGGCATGAGGAGATGGCATGTGCTTGTGCCACTGGGGGGGGGCATTGGCTCATTGTTGTTAGCCACTTGGAGTGCCTTATTAGGATTGTGAAATGTGTCTGCATTAGTAAAGCAGATGTATTCTTAAACATATCATTGTTTAGCTGCTTTCAGCTGGGTGGCTATGCTGGGATAGTGGTCCAACTAGTGGTACTTTTTGACAAGTTGGGAGCCAGCAGTCTTGCTACCCATTTCATAATAGAGCAAAAGCAACCAGGACAAATGGAAACCAGGGATGGGGGGGGAGACAAACAATGGAATTTACTGTTCATAGGCTAGGAGCTCATGGTCAGATCAGTTAAAGAACTGGGTAATGTCTGGAGGAGAAGAATACCAAAAATTTGCTAAACTAATCCTTAGACAGTGTGACAATAGAAATAATGAAGGGTGTCATGAAAGGAGAGAGAACAGTCATGCCAATATTAGATATGAAGGTGAATATAGATGACATGTGTTTGGCATGGATAACATGGAATGTGAATGAGATGCTAACAGGACAGAAAAGGCAAGAAGTACTACAACGTACCAAAAGAAACAACGCGCAAGTAGCGTTTATACAAGAAACAGACATGAAAGCTCCAAAGCACACATGAGGAGAAGGCTATGAGTAGATAAATCATATGGAGCAGGTGGGAGTAGATGAAGAGGTTGCACACAAATCCTACTGCATAGGAACCTTAACTTGAATAAGGAATGCTTGTGTAAACATCCAGATGGGAGGCTGCTAGTTGTAGCTGGTAATATGGATCAGGCGAAGATTGCATTTATGAATATACAGTATATGACCCTAATATGGAAGACCATTAATTTTTCAATGAAATCTTGGAGTAGCTACTTAAACTGGTAGACTACAAGTGGATAATTGAAGGAGACATGAACCTTATATTAGACCAAACTATGGACACTATGAACCCCAGAAGAGTTCTTATATAAAGTGCAAAAACCCTGTGAGTTCTAAATGAAAACAACCTTGTTGACACCTGGAGATTAAGCCATCCAGTTGACAAGGAATACACAATTTGTTCCAACACACATAGGACAGCCACAAGAATAGACTATTGGTTTATTTAAAATAATACAGCATCTGGAATTGAAAAAGTGGAAATAGCTACCTGTAACAATATTGGACCATGTCCCAGTCAAGCTATATACATCGATAGATATCCAAGGACCCAGAACTCCAAACTGGAAATTTAACAGTTACGTTCTCCAAAGCACAGGATGTCAGAATGAAATCCGAAACACCATTAAGGAATTCCTATCTAACAATCCTTCAGGCGAAACTAGTTGGGCATCTATATGGAAGTTAATGTTGTCAGGTATCAATTAATTCTGAAATGTCATGAAAAAGGCAAATGTATTGCCATATGTTTGGCAAGAAAATAAAAGAATGAAGAAAGAACCAAACTTTTAGAAGAAATCCAAAAGATGGAGGAGTGTATAACAACAGCCAATACAGATGAAGCATGGAACATCTGGGCTCATGTTAAAAAAGATACAACAAAAACTTAATGCAAGCCTCTGAAATGGTACACAGGAAGGCCCAAACAAACTATATATCAATCAGTCTTAAGGTGAAGAAGATATTAACACTTAAAACAAGAAAGAACAATGATGCAAATAATATCCATACAAGAAGTGGAGACTGATGAAATTACAACAGACCCATATAAAATTAATGAGAGCTTGAGAAGCTTCTACAGAGGCCAATACAAAACATATGCAGGGCACACAAGAAAAACTGGATAACTTCCTGGAAAACACCACCTTGCTGGTATTGGCTGAAGAATGAGCAGAGCAACTCAGAAAAGAGATACCTGCGGAGGAATTTAGGGCAGCCATAGTTTGCCCAGAGGAAAACTCCTGGAGAAGATGGTTTCTCCCCGGACTACTATCAGGAATTTGCAACAGAATTAACCCCAATCCTCAAAGAGGTACTGGCAGAAGCCATGGAGGAAAACAAACTCCTGCAATCCATGATGAAAGGTGTCATCATTCTAATCGTAAAGCCTACTAAGAACAAGGAAATTCACCAATTACAGGCCAATTACCAATGGATGCCAAGATATATTCTAAAGCACTGGTTACTAGACTGCAGAGAGTACTACCTCTCCATATTCATCCCATGCAGACAGATTTTATGAGTCAAAGGCACTTATTAGGCAAAGCAAGAAAAAAAGTCTATTTAATAAAAAAATCACAAAAGAATTGAACGTTCTGCAGCCTTAACTACCCTTGATGCTGAAAAAGCTTTCTGATTGGAATGGCTCTATCTCTTCAACATCTTAGTAAAACTGGGCATTCCCCCAGTCTTTACTAAGATGGCATGTTCCTAGATTCATAGAGACATTTTGAGTCAGGAGGTTCAAGACCTGTTAGTGACTTGCCACATATCAGTGATACCTTCGAGTGTATTCTTCTCCCATATGTATGTCCACTGATTTTTTTGAACATTTCCAAGTACCACTATTTACCACTGTGTAAGGATAAAAGATAGCTGCGTTGTGTTCTCTATTTTCAAATAATTCATGCCACACAAAGTGAATGTTTTCCTCTGGTTTATTTTTTTTCTGCGAGTTTCATCAACATCAAATACATGTATTTCTTCTTTCTGTTTGGTGCTGCTTATTCAATTTTATACAGTGCTTATATAAAGTTTTCTTATCTAAAAAAACTACTAACTCCCTAGTATAGGCCAATCATATAACAACATAACCTATTAATCTCAGGGTGTGGTGAATAACAGTCAAAATATAGATAAGCTGTATTTTCTTTATAACATCACAAGGTGTTTATCACATTTCTTACACAATCTCATAAGTACTGACTGCACTAATAGAAGGTTCTTTGTGTGCTCACCTCTCTTTAATAGGTAAACATTATCCTAATGAGGGCACACCATCCTGTGTAAGTGTTATTCTAGGACATTAAAATGCTTACCACTGTAAAATCATAAGGTAAAGTGTTGTGTAATCATAAGCCTATCACAAGACTGAGGCATCACAAGACTTTTAACTAGGTCTTGTGAGAAACTGTATTACAGCACAGCTAATTACTTGAGTAAACACATTTGGTTATATAGCATAAAAAATTACACTGAAGCATTCTGTAATGAGGCTATACTTAAACACTCAGTTTAACTATTATAAAAGGTTATACTGAAATAAATGTTATACTACAAAATATTACACTACAATATCCCCCTTGTGACTCTCTATACCTGGAGGTCACACAAGATGATGTTGCCATTGTAACATTTGTATTTGTCGAACCATGTGTTTCATTATACGATACAATAACAATTGTATAATATTAAGAACACATATCACTGCAATACTGCAACCCACCCCTGTGGGGGTTGGACTAGTACCCAAAACAGCTGATCCCCAGTCCCACCAGAATATAATAGGGATATATGATGACTGCTTTTTTACCTCTTTAGCAGAGGCCTTTTGTGTCAAAATAAGTCCTTTTGTTTGTTGACAATACAACAAGGCACCAAGTGTCATTTGATTAATTTTGGGTAATTCGAAATGAGGTGGAGCTGCCAAATCAGTGAGTAAATCTAAGGCCATACTGGAACCATCGATATGAGTAAGATTTGTTTAGCTATAGGCAGGATGTTCTCGAAGGGTCCAATTTACAACCCACCAGGTCTTGTCACTACACCCCCATACATTCCAAGGTTGACCTGCAATTACACACCATGATTGGTTCCATCTTATAGCTTGACGGTATTGATTTGCAGATGTTAAGGTAAATTTACATTGTTCAGGAAACCGTGTGGCGGTTGATGTCTCTTTTCCACATATTAAGGTTTCATGTTCTTGTACATACTGTTGTTTAGATAAGACAACATATTTATTGTGTACTGTGATAATAGTATCACCTGGTATTTGGTGTCTCATGATCTGGTCATGTATTAATACTCCCAAATTATTGATTTGCCACAATATTTTCGGTGGTTCAAAACATGCAGGTATTATCACTAGTATGGGAGTCGCATGTCGCAGCACTTGTGCATATTGATTTGGTGAATTCCTTACTTTTGCCATAGCTAAGGGTGGTAGAATCACATCGGGATGATCCAGTAATCTAATCACATTAGTTCTACCAATTCCTAAAGGTAACCTATTGGTTTCAATTCTATTTCACTCATTAACTAAATAAGCATGTGCTTCAGCAGCTAATTGTGAGAAAGCCAGTTCTATATAGCTATCTTTAGACATATTAGAAAGTGAGTTGTAAAAATGGGCTGCTATCTGAGCAACAACTTTAAAATTTTGTAAGGTTTCTTTAAATGTAAACCAATCAATTTCTTTATTATCAGCTGCTAATCTCACATTAGTCGATAATGGTCCAGTAGCCATATTCTTTAAAGTCGTTTCCAAAGAGTGAATATGACCCTTTAAAACCATATAATCAATACCATGAGCAATTCTTAATCCTGAGCCTAACCAGCCCCACACGTCTATTTTATGACGGAATAAGCCTGGTGTTGCTTATGCAGGAATTTTAAATGACCACGCTCTATGTCTAGCATAGTATTGATTCAAGGTATTGTTATAATACTGTTGCCACAATAATACCGAAGCCTAATTCTTACATTGAAGTGGTAATCGTGGAAAAGGCAAATGTAGCAAAACATTATAATACTCTAACTTACATGGATAATATAAAGGATATACATTTTGTGTCAAAATAATACCATCTGATGGGGGGCAAAAACTTTTGCCCTGATGTACTTTGTTTTTGATACACTATATTTCATGCCCCAAAATTATGTCATGCTGTTAAGTTAACATTACAGGCCATTCCTGGCCAATGTGCCTTTTGAAAAACACGCACATATGTTAACAATGGATATACATTTATTAACGGTAATACTGTAAAAAATTGCTTTAATCCTACGGTATATATTCTAGATGTATTATATAGAAAATGCCACATATTACGCCTTGAACCATGAGAATAATTTAACGTGATTGTATTTAATGGATATTGTAATATGTCCTTTAAATTTATTTGAAATAAATCTTGTTTTTCTCTTGTTAAATTCGTAGTGTCTCCCCCCAATATGGAGTGGATATAAATCCCTTTCTGGGCTGTTGTATTCACTACACACATTGCTGTGCCAGGCCAGGCTTCTGGCATGCATCCCCATGTCGCATTTTGACATTGTCCACTACAAATAATGTACCATTTGACAAGGAGATATCCAGTATGTTCATGTTGTTCTCCCAACAGCACTGGGAGATCCTATGCAGTATGATTTGTGACATTTGGGCTGTTTTAACTGTTCCAGATATGCCCCGGACATCCATTTATATCAGGAGTTTCCAGGGTCAGTAAGGTACTACACAGTATAAGTACAGGAAACATCATTGTACTTCACCTATTGGGAGAAACAGAGCAGTATCAGTTGTTATCATTTAAAGGCTGATACAGTTTACATTGGCCCACTTGGACCCATTTGGTTTCTGTAGACCCTTGTCAAATTTGATGGACCTGAATGATCAATGGCCCAAAAACATCAATAATGGTATAGGGCCCCATCCAATTAGAATCCCATGGTCCCTTCTGACCAAAGTTTTTACCATGACGTGATGACCCTGTTCAATGGGCAGTATCACTTTTTCATCATGTCTCTGTTTGTTTTTCCAATGAGTCTGTGCCATATTCCTGGCAGCATGGAGTAAATAAACAGCTAACTGTTTTTGTAGCTGTTGCAAAAACACATCAGTTTTGATGTGGTCCAACACTGGTGTCGATAGATCTGGATCTGAAGGATAATACAGCCTCATATTTTGTCCAGTCATTAATTGATATGAGCTATAGCCAGTATTACTATTTTCAGTACCTCTAATACTCATTAGGTTTCCTGGTAAGTGCGTCACCCACCCTTTACCAGTATCCAACACTGCGTTTTTCAGTGCATTTTTTCAGAGTGCGATTTAACCTTTCTACCATTCTGGATGATTGTGGATGGTAGGGTAAATGCAAACGTTGAGTGATACCCAAAATATCACACAAAGCTGTCATTACTTTCACTGTAAAGTGAGTTCCTTTATCACTTTCAAGTATTCTGGGAAAACCCCATCATGAGAACACTTGTTCCCATAGTGCTTTTGCAGTAGCTGTGGCACTATCATTTCGTATGGGCAATGCTTCTACCCATTTGGAAAATATGTCAACAATGACTAGTAAATACTGGAACCCCCCTTTTGCAGTAGGCAAGGGCCCCACATAATCAATTTGTAAGCTGGACCAAGGACCATCTGCTAAGGGTATATGCCCTAAAGGAACCCTCTTACCAGGCACTGGAGGAGTCATCTGTGTACAGATGAGACAAGCCTCCAGGCATTGCTTGATATTTTTTCCCATTTTTGGCCCCCAATATTTTTGTGCCAATATTTTACAAGTTTTGTGGAGTCCACAATGACCCCCAATTCAATGATTATCCATGATAATATCTTTTCTAAATGAAGTGGGTGGTATCCACTTTCTAAACCTAGGCTGTCGTTCCCATACTACCATATTTTCCCATATAGTAACATGTTTGGTTGCACACTGTCCAGCGTCTTTCCATTGGTTCCGACAACCCACTGTCCAAGCATCTGTATCTTGGATGCGCCCCAAACTTGGGGCTTGTGAGATGGCAGCTATCCATTTAATATGGTGTTTGTCAAATTCGTCCATCTCCCACAATTGTGTAGAGTCACCTCCTAGAGGGTCTACCCATAAAGTTGTTTGTTTGGCTGCCAATTTGGCAAGATTATCCACATAACCATTATTTAGCTCATGTATATCCTTTGAGCTTCTTTGATGAGCTCTTACTTTACAAATGGCTATCCTTAGTGGAGTCTGAGCACCAATATCCCATATACTGTATGCTGCAATATGGGTGCATATTGTATTGGTTCACCATTCGCTGTTTTCACACCCCTTTTTGCCCAAATGAGGAGAAAATTAAGTGATGAGTTAACTACGAAGGCTGAGTCAGAGTAGATATTAATATCCCTATCTGTGTTAGCCACACTAGCCCCTCTTATCACTTCTACTTCTGCTCGTTGTGCTGAAAATGAGGAGGGACACCTAAACAAAATTTCTTGATTAGTACTGGGTGTCCAAACGGCATATCCAGTATGGAAATGTCCATCCTCCCATTGTCTTGATTCATCTACATACACATCCCTAGCCTCCAGGCTAGGTTCTGTAGCAAAAATGGGTTTAAAATCGGTTCCCATAACAGTTCCACAATCGTGTGTCTCTCCCTCCCATGCAAGAAGAGAAAAAACACGGCACCAACACTTTTCACAAAAATAACCTGTATTGTGCTCCAAAAATACACAATGCAGTAATGCCATGCAAGGTAAGAACAACTCCAGACAAAGAAAAAACACCCGACCGGTTTCGCACCAAGAACAGCGCCTCCTCAGGGACATACACACACAGTATCATGAACCACTATAAATAAAAAATAATTTAAAGTGACAGTACACCAATATAATATCCACTATATAAAAAAGTGTATATGAAAAGTGTGCAAAATTTCAATTTTTGGGTATTACATTACAAAAGCATCGCAATATCATATAGAAAAATTCCTTTAAGTTCATTAATAATAAAATGAAAGTTCATAATATCGCAAAGATGCCAGATATAGGGACTTCATCCTAGAAAAGAAAAACAAGAAAGAAATAAATTACATTACATTTACCACAAAAATCACTATGTAAATCAATAACTCAGTGCCATGTAAACAAAACATTATATTTTCTGTCTCAGAAATGGACCTACATCAAAGGAATCATTTAGTCCTGGGTAAAATAAAGCGTGCAAAGTATGGATCCCAGAAAGCTTCCCTCCGTAAAATTTTAGTTTTAACATCTCCACCCCGTGGCCCATTACTAATCCTCTCAATGCCACAGAACAAGAAGGTGTGTGAGGCTGAATCAGGACATTGCTGTATGTGCTGCACAAGAGCATTTTTTACATTTTGACAGCGAATGTCACTAATTATGCTCACACACCCTCAGTCTCAAAGGTTCGTGAGGTCTTACCCACATAAAATGCTCCACAGTGGCATGTTGCCAAATAGACAACTCCAACTGAAGAACAGTTAATGAATTGTCTAATATCAAAATATTTGGCAACATTCCCATGGAAAAGATTTAGTCTGAGTCATAACATTGAAGAATTTACAGTGTCCACAGCGAAAAAGCCAACTGTGACAGGTAACCAACCTACCCTCACTTCACTACTAGGTTGGTGCAATGTACTAGTCAGTCTGAAATACTCCTCCTCTTCTCTAAACAAATCTGGGACGAAGTTAGTTACATCTTTCAATGAGGGTCTGTACTTAAAATTGACCAATGTTTACTAATGATTCCCCTAATCGACGAAGCATTCTGACCAAAAGTAGTTATAAAATTCAATTGTGCATCATTTTGTCTATCATTTTGTATTTGGACCCGGTATTGAAGTAAATTCTCCCTAGGCATCTGTGGTACTTGGCCCATAGTTTGCTCTAACTCTCCAACCGCATAACCTCTCTTCGATAACCTATCTACCATATTGCAAAGATTTTGCTCAAAATCTTCATTCTCACTGCAATTACGCCTAACTCTCATGAATTGGGACTTAGGAATATTGCTGATGGTGTGGCGGGGGTGGCAACTTGAAGTGTGTAAAAATGAATTTCTATCTGTTGGCTTACGAAAAATAGAGGTACAAATAGTACTATCTTGCAATTTAACAATATCCAAGTCCAGAAATTCAATATGCTTCGCATCAGCCTGTATCGAAAATCTTAAATGTTCATTAGATGAATGCAAATACAAAACAAAATCCTCTAATTCAGAGAAAGTCCCCCGCCACACCATCAGCACATTGTCAATGAAACGTCTCCAAAAATCAATTTTATCATAAAAAATATTTCTATCATGATCAAAAATAAATTCCTTTTCCCACTGTCCCAAATAAAGGTTAGCATAATTGGGAGCAAAGGTTGCCCCCATCGCAGTGCCCTTAATTTGGTGATAATATTTCCCTTGAAAAACAAAGACATTGCATGTAAGCACAAATTCAGATAGCTTAATCAAAAAATCAATTTCACTAATATCCAACACTGTTTTGAAGACCAACCAGTTCACAATAGCCTGTAAACCACCCTGATGTGGTATGTTAGTGTATAGGGACTCATGTCCATAGAAACTAACAGCCATGGCTGTTCCAACTGCATGTCCCCAGAGGCCCAAGGTCTGTGTGGTATCCCTAAATATGATGGCAGAGTAAAAACTATATCCCGAATATGTGCATCTACAAACTGAGATAATGGTTCAGTAAGGGAACCTATACCTGACACTATTGGTCTCCCTGGTGGACACTGCAAATTTTTATGCACTTTAGGCAAAACATAAAAGGTTGGTCTCACTGGATATTGTGCAGTTAGAAAATCAAGGGAGTCTTTTGTCAACATACCGGATTCAAAAGCATGCAATAGAAATGCATCAATTTTCTTCTTATATTCAAGGGTAGGGTCTTTTTCTAAGGCAGTATAAAAAGTTTCATTTTTCAGCTGACGTTGGACTTCACACACATAATCAGAGGTATTCAAAATCACTACAGCGCCTCCTTTATCAGCCGACTTGATGGTGATGGACTGATTACTTTCCAACTCAGTCAGTGCTTGCCTCTCACCCCGAGTCAAATTATTATATGACGACTGCTTCCATTCCTCAAATAAAATGTCAATGTCATTTAAACATGCTGTCTCAAAAGTCAGAATTGCTGCAGACGGTGGTGGATTAAAAGTGGAAGAACCCCTGAAGTGTAACAAATGTCCATCATCTTGTTGTAATGGAGTCAAAATAATATCACAACCCGTCCCAAGGGCCAGCGAAAAAAGCCAACTGGTTGTACAGGTAACCAACCTACCCTCACTTCACTACTAGGTTGGTGCGAATGTACCAGTCGGTCTGAAATACTCCTCCCTCTTCTATAAACAAATCTGGGACGAGTTTTAGTTACATCTTTCTTGATTATGCGCTTAATCGTGTGTTTTCCTGGAAGGGCTCTGAGAATATGGGCAGAAATAAACGTGGTAATTATAAAAATAAGACTGATGTTAATAGATCTAAGTCCATATTGCGTAACAACAGTAATGTAGAAAGCAGCTTCTTTTCCACTTCTGAGTCGTCAGATGACCCTTTGGAGGAGGCTGGCATGGTGAACAACAGCCAACCTCGTCGCTCAGAGAGGCTGGTCAATGTAATTAATTTGTCTGATGTTAATCTTACTGAAGATCAAGTGTCTGTTTTGGAAAAAGGGCTGAAGTTTGTACCTACATGTGTTACTTCGCGTTTTGATATTTTTTTGGATGTCAAGACGTTTACCCGTAAATTGAGCCTGAAGTCATTTTTCAATAAGCAGCGTGGTCAGTCCACAGTGGCCCTTGGGACGGGTTGTGATATTATTTCGACTCCATTACAACAAGATGATGGACATTTGTTACACTTCAGGGGTTCTTCCACTTTTAATCCACCACCGTCTGCAGCAATTCTGACTTTTGAGACAGCATGTTTAAATGACATTGACATTTTATTTGAGGAATGGAAGCAGTCGTCATATAATAATTTGACTCGGGGTGAGAGGCAAGCACTGACTGAATTGGAAAGTAATCAGTCCATCACCATCAAGTCGGCTGATAAAGGAGGCGCTGTAGTGATTTTGAATACCTCTGATTATGTGTGTGAAGTCCGTCAGCTGAAAAATGAAACTTTTTATACTGCCTTAGAAAAAGACCTTACCCTTGAATATAAAAAGAAAATTGATGCATTTCTATTGCATGCTTTTGAATCCGGTATGTTGACAAAAGACTCCCTTGATTTTCTAACTGTACAATATCCAGTGAGACCAACCTTTTATGTTTTGCCTAAAGTGCATAAAAATTTGTAGTGTCCACCAGGGAGACCAATAGTGTTAGGTATAGGTTCCTTACTGAACCATTATCTCAGTTTGTAGATGTACATATTGGGATATAGTTTTACTCTGCCATCATATTTATGGGATACCACGCAGACCTTGGGCCTCCTGGGGACATGCAGTTGGAACAGCCATGGCTGTTAGTTTCTATGGACATTGAGTCCTATACAACATACCACATCAGGGTGGTTTACAGGCTATGCGTAACTAGTTGGTCTTCAAAAAGTGTTGGATATTAGTGAAATTGATTTTTGATTAAGCTATCTGAATTTGTGCTTACATGCAATGTCTTTGTTTTTCAAGGGAATATTATCACAAATTAAGGGGACTGCGATGGGGGCAACCTTTGCTCCCAATTACGCTTAACCTTTATTTGGCACAGTGGAAAAGGAATTTATTTTTGATCGTGATAGAAATATTTTTATGATAAAATAGATTTTTGGAGACGTTTCATTGACGATGTGTGATGATGTATGGGGACTTTCTCTGAATTAGAGGATTTTGTTTTGTATTTGCATTCATCTAATGAACATTTAAGATTTTCGATACAGGCTGATGTGAAGCATATTGAATTTCTGGACTTGGATATTGTTAAATTGCAAGATGGTACTATTTGTACCTCTATTTTTCGTAAGCCAACAGATAGAAATTCATTTTTACACGCTTCGAGTTGCCACCCCGCACACCATCAGCAATATTCCTAAGTCCCAATTCATGAGAGTTAGGCATAATTGCAGTGAGAATGAAGATTTTGAGCAAAATCTTTGCAATATGGCAGATAGGTTTTCGAAGAGAGGTTATGCGGTTGGAGAGTTAGAGCAAACTATGGGCCAAGTACGACAGATGCCTAGGGAGAATTTACTTCAATACCGGGTCCAAATACAAAATGATAGACAAATGATGCACAATTGAATTTATAACTACTTTTGGTCAGAATGCTTCGCTCGATTAGGGGAATCATTAATAAACATTGGTCAATTTTAAGTACAGACCCCTATTGAAAGATGTAACTAAAACTCGTCCCAGATTTGTTTATAGAAGAGGGAGGAGTATTTCAGACCGACTGGTACATTCGCACCAACCTAGTAGTGAAGTGAGGTAGGTTGGTTACCTGTACAACCAGTTGGCTTTTTTCGCTGTGGACACTGTAAATTCTGCAATGTTATGACTCAGACTAAATCTTTTTCCACGGGGAATGTTGCAAAATATTTTGATATTAGACAATTCATTAACCGTTCTTCAGTTGGAGTTGTCTGTTTGGCAACATGCCGCTGTGGAGCATTTTATGTGGGTAAGACCTCACGAACCTTGAGACTGAGGGTGTGTGAGCATATTAGTGACATTCGCTGTCAAAATGTAAAAAATGCTCTTGTGCAGCACATACAGCAATGTCCTGATTCAGCCTCACACACCTTCTTGTTCTGTGGCATTGAGAGGATTAGTAATGGGCCACGGGGTGGAGATGTTAAAACTAAAATTTTACGGAGGGAAGCTTTCTGGATCCATACTTTGAACGCTTTATTTTACCCAGGACTAAATGATTCCTTTGATGTAGGTCCATTTCTGAGACAGAAAATATAGTGTTTTGTTTACATGGCACTGAGTTATTGATTTAGCTAGTGATTTTTGTGGTAAATGTAATGTAATTTATTTCTTTCTTGTTTTTCTTTTCTAGGATGAAGTCCCTATATCTGGCATCTTTGTGATATTATGAACTTTCATTTTATTATTAATGAACTTAAAGGAATTTTTCTATATGATATTGCGATGCTTTTGTAATGTAATACCCGAAAATTGAAATTTTGCACACTTTTCATATACACTTTTTTATATAGTGGATATTATATTGATGTACTGTCACTTTAAATTATTTTTTATTTATAGTGGTTCATGATACTCTGTGTGTGTGTCCCTGAGGAGGCACTGTTCTTGGCATGAAACCGGTCGAGCGTTTTTCTTTGTCTGGAGTTGTTCTTACCTTGCATGGCGTTACTGCATTGTGTATTTTTGGAGCACAATACAGGTTATTTTTGTGAAAAGTGTTGGTGCCATGTTTTTTCCTCTTCTTGCATTTCAGTATTTTACACAGGCACAACAGGAATTGGAGCCGCTATTTTTTGTATCTTAATGTCTCTCCCTCCCATGCCACTAATTCAACTAACATAGGTGAGGTACATTTTTCTACAGTGATATTTTATCTTGTAGAGCTAAAGCCCATTTAACCAACTGCTGTGAAGACACATCTCTCACATCCCTTTCAAGTAGAAATTTCACTGGAGTGTGAGATGTTTGCAGGATAATTTTATTAAACCCCACAATATGTTCTGTGGCTTGTATAGCCCAATATACAGCTAATAAATGTTTTACACATTCCTCATATGTCTCTTCCACAGGTGTTAATACATGAGAAAACTATCCCACAGGACATAACGTCCCTGCTGTCTTCTGTAACAGTATTGCATTGATTACCTGATCTGTTGCATGTACCTGTATTACAAAATCAGAAGATTTAGAAGGACTAATAAGAGCTGGAGCTGTCATTAGTGCTTGCTTTAGAGCCAGAAAAGCTATCTGATGTTCTGGTTCCCAACAGAAAATATCAGTTTCCTTTTCTCCCTTCAGTAAATTATAGAGGTTTTGCCATACTAGAAAAAGCTTTAATAAAATCTCTGCAAAATCCAACCATGCCCAAGAACTGTCATAATGCAGTTTTTGTCTTGGGTCTCGGTAACTGCTGTATTATCTGATTCTTATCAGGATCTACAGTTTGTTCTTCTTTGTTAATACATATTCCCAAAAAGGTAACTTGTGGCTGTCCAATTTGTGCTTTGCTAGGGTTCATTTTTAACCCTCCTTTACCTAAGACTGTTAGCAACTAATTCAATAAACTAACATGCTCTAGGTATGTATCAGTCTGCAATAAAATGTTGTCAATGTATTGTATTATCACTTCTGGTACTGAAAAACCCAATAATATTTCTGCCAGACATTGAAGAAATAAAGTGGGTGATGAGTGAAAGCCTTGTGGCAAACATTGGAATGTGTATTGCTTATCCTGAAAGGTAAAAGCAAACTTATACTGACTATCTGGATGTACAGGGATAGGCAAAAATCCATTTGACACATCCAGTACAGTATAAATGGTTGCAGTGGGAGACAACTGAGATATTAATTCTGGTAGTCTAGATACCACTGGTGTGACTAAAGGTGTTACCTTATTCAAGACCCTATAGTCTATTGTCAATCTCCAAGTACCATTCAATTTACGAACTGGCCAAAGAGGGGAATTAACAATTGAACATATCGGGCAAATTACCTTTTGTAATTAAATAATTCCTACCTCCTCTAGTGCTTCTTTTGGAAACGCATATTGCTTTTGTGGCGGTGGGTCTGGTCCCTCAATTTGGACCTCCATGTTAGACACTCGTCCACATTCTGTAGCATTTTTAGCCTAAACTGATTCATGCCTTTGTACAACAGATTTTATCCATTGTGGCACCTGCTTCCATAAATCAGTCATGTGATAAATCTTTAATGACTTTATTGTGTACACACTATGTGAGTCATCCACATTTGGTCCTAGGTTAGTAGTGCTCCTTTTCCATAAAATCATGTTACTAAGATCTACTACTAAGCCATGCTGTGCTAGGATGTCCATACCCGTGATGGTACCTTCATGTTTATTACATTTCCAAAACATACATTTAAATTGTTGTTTACCAATCTGAAGTTCCAAAACTGGTTTTGTCAAATATGCTGTTAACACACCACCTGAGAAACCTTGCAAATTAATTTGTTATTTTCCGTGAGTTGTTAAAGGCATATCACTATCTGTTATACTAACACTAACACCTGTATCAACTAATATCACAGTCTGGCAGCCCCTGACCATTGCTGATATTGTTGGATGCCCTTCCTGATCCTCTTATAATTGACCAAGGATTTGGAAGGTGAGGGCTTCATCCCGTCATTTCTTTTTTTTCTCATCTCTAGCGAGAAGCTCTTCTTTATCCTCTTCTTCATTATTGCTAGGCGCAGTAGGTTCCTTTTGAACAGCTGCAACTGTCTTAGTATTAATCAAATTACTAAGCACTTCAATACATTTTTGTAAGTCTGCCTTACCACCAGGTTTAGCAATATGATCAGGATTTTGAGCGTGTCTTCTCTTTAAGACTTGCTGCTTCTTTCCTTCCATATCTCCACCTCTTACCCAACAATTACGTTTAAAGTGGCCTACTTTATTGCAATTGTGACAGGTAAACCCACCTTTGCCTTCCGTTTTGACTATGGCGGCTACCTTTTGCTTGTCCTTTTTCAGGATTGTCATCTTGTTGTATACACCATCAGTTAGTGAGTAACATTTCTTTATCAGCGGCCCATTCTGCTCTTTTACATAGCATACGAACTGATGCAGGCACAATAGTAGCTTGCCGGTCTATTAAACTGAGAAAGGGTTCTTTATCTTTACTAGGGTTTGCCACACCTCCATATGTTGTGTAGGCAGCATACAAACGGTTGATAAACATAACTGGGGATTCACCTGGCTGTAGAATGATCTCATAGATCTTACTCCAGTCAGTATGTGAGACTCCGTGCATGGATTGCAACACAGCTTGGATTTCATCCACAGTTGCCCAGTTGTTATCAATCTCTGGTCGTGCCTGATTTCCTGTCATCTTGGCAGGTAAACTTTGTAATAACATTGCAGGAAGTGGCAGTGTTACTATTTTACAGGCATCCTTGTTGGTCAAATTAAAATTTACTACTAATGTCTTTCATTTAAAACAATATGGGACTGGATTTTGACCTGGTTCCCATTTTCCCAACTGATCTACTAACTGCATAGATTCTTGGATGGAGAGATCCCTTTGGGAAAGTTCCATATGGACCGTTACCTCTTCTATGGCTTCCTCAAACTTCTTTGATTGTGCTCTAGCTTCCTCATCTTGCTCATACAACCCTTTGTTGTATTCTAACTGATCACACTTTAATTTTACTTGGTCAGTTAGATACTGGGAGTCCTTTTCTGTCAAATTTATATCTTTCTCCAAGCGTTCTTCTATTTCTTTTATATGAGCATGTAGCAGCTCATCTGTTTTCTCTAACTCCGCTCTCTTTTTCCATGTCAATTTCTTTAACCACTTTCCCCTAGCTTGCTGCACTTTTTCCCTTCTCCTTTAGTTTTTGTAAAAAAAAAGAAGCCATCTTCTTGTTACTGCATAATGCAATAATTTCTTCTACCTCAGAGTCATCAGACTCAGTCTGTGATTCTGATGTGTACATGTGCCTTCCAAAACAGCCACATGGAACAGGCATGTGCTGTGGTTGGGTAGGAATCTGCTTATATTTTTGTGCCTGATGCCATAATTCTAAAGAAATTTAGCATTGTACCTGGACTTCTGCTTGCAAAGTATACAAAGTTTGTTCTTTGTATGCTATGTCTTGAGCATGCTCTTGATTGGAATGATCTAATCTCTCTAAGGCTTGTTGTAACTGCCAAGATAATTCATTAATCTGGGCTTGACTCTGTTTGTTAATAAATTTAATATTTTCTTCCAATTGGTTATTCTTAATCAGTGAAACACATACCTCTCCTTGAGAATTATTTAATTTGTATTCACTGTTCTTAGTCTTCGTGACATATGTGGCTATATTTAAGTAATGAGCATCATCTTTTTCTAACATTTCTTTTTTCAACCGACATGTCCTAGCAGTTATTTCTAACTGATACTGTACGTACATCTGACATATGTTAGCTAACTTAATTATTTCTGATTTACTTTTCTCATTACGGTCTATACATTGTTTAGTTAAACATAAGTACGCATCTTCCTGCTGTTCAGGAGAGCTGTACGGACCTTCTTTAAGGTTCGACTCTAAAAATTTACGTAATATGGCATCCATACTTACTTTAGTAGGTTCACTGACAAATAACCTCTGACTTTGCCTCAGCCTCCTTATTCGTCTCTCCGACCTCCCTCCGTACATGAGTAATTAGTTCAGGTATGGTAGGCATTCCTCGCAGTGGCTTCCATCTCGGTTCATTTGATGTTGTCAGCAACTGTATAGACTGTCTTCAGACATCCAAGCCACGGCACCAATTGTAAGGATAAAAGATAGCTGCATTGTGTTTTCTGTCTTCAAATAATTCAAGCCACACAAAGTGAATGTTTTCCTCTGGTTTATTTTCTTTCTGTGAGTTTCATCAACATCAAATACATGTATTTCTGCTTTCTGTTTGGTGCTGCTTATTCAATTTTATACAGTGCTTATATAAAGTTTTCTTATCTTAAAAACTACTAACTCCCTAGTATAGGCCAATCATATAACAAAATAACCTATTAGTCTTAGGGTGTGGTGAATAACAGTCAAAATATAGATAAGCTGTATTTTCTTTATAACATCACAAGGTATTTATCACATTTCTTACACAATCTCATAAGTGCTGACTGAACTAATAGAAGGTTCTTTGTGTGCTCACCTCTCTTTAATAGGTAAACAGTATCCTAATGAGGGCACATTATCCTGTGTAAGTGTTATTATAGGACATTTAAATGCTTACGACTGTAAAATCATAAGGTAAAGTGTTGTGTAATCATAAAACTATCACAAGACTGAGGCATCACAAAACTTTTAACTAGGGCTTGTGAGAAACTATATTACAGCACAGCTAATTACTTGAGTAAACACATTTGGTTATATAGTATAAAAAATTACACTGAAGCATTCTGTAAAGAGGCTATACTTAAACACTCAGTTTAACTATTATAAAAGGTTATACTGAAATAAATGTTATACTACAAAATGTTACACTACACACTGTTACTAGTAATTAATTCAATAACTTTACCACCCTCGAGCTAAACCATCTACCTCTCCTCTCAGTATTATAGTTCTCTCCCCTCAATCTGAGCCCATTAGATCTGACATTTTTGGAACTTGTGTTCAATGATAGTTCTGTTATTTCCCATAATAATTCATCCTTGAGGGCACTATATACAAAACACAAGTCACCCCTTAGTCTCCTCTACTCCAGAGAGAATATTACCAACTCCCTCAGTCTCTCACCATAGGTCCTATGGTTTAGGTGCTTTATTTTCTTTGTCATCTTTCTCTGTACCCTCACCACCAGCACTACATTTCTTTTCCCTGTGGGGCACATAAGGGCACACAGTATTCTAAGTGCAGCCTGCCCAAGGACAAGAACACTGGAACAATCACTCTATCATTTTGCTGTTTATTATGTTTGCTTGCAAGCATGTGCAAAAAACATAGTGCCATCATCCGAGTTTTTCGGAGGTGTGTCAGCGTCTTCCAATTCAGTCAGTGTGTTTGCAGGTGCGGTCGCACTTCTCCAATCACTGCTGGAGCTGTCTATGACAGCAGTTGAAAATGCAGTGGCATACAGTTGAAAGAGGGAGCTACGCTTCAGTGAGCAGCGATAAGATATCGCCTGCTCATGCGCACTCCCCCCCACACACATGCACGTGTTCGCAGCAGGGAGGGCAGAAGAACATCAAAAAGCAGTGATTTCATTTAAAAACACATTTTATCTGCAGTTTGACTTGTGAAATAACTTTATTCAATCCATCATGAGTATGATGGCTTTGCAACTTTTAATGGTGTTGCTCAGTGGTATCCTGGCCCCACTACTTTGTAATTCCAGCCCACTGGAGGATGTGGTGATTGACCGATACTTTATCCTGAAAAGTTACCCCCGAGAGGTGCGGATGGGGGACTTTGTCTGATATCACTACAACGGAACCTTCAAAGACAGCAAAAAGTTTGACTCCAGGTACTAGTATAGCACTTTTCCTTTTTTTGCTTTGTTTATGGAAAAAGGCACTCTGCAGATGTCTATAGTCCCTTTTACAACTTGCATCTCCTGTTAAATGCATTTTGCAGTTCCTGCAGTTTGGTTTGACTGTAACCTGATGCATTCTTATCTTTAGTTGTTTTGCAGCACATCTTGTAGCTCAAAGGGGATGATCCATTTCCCGAAAGTAGGTAAGTGCATTGCTTCCTGTCTGATGCCCTCGGGGCGCTAAAAAGGAATCCGTGCAGTCACTATATATTCTTTTGTAAATTTAAAAGGGTAGCACATTTTCAAGTTTATTTTTAATAAGTTGTATGTCAACTGGGTTACTTTTCTAAATGGTGGAGGCGTTTACCGTTTTTTAGTTCGTTGTTACTTCCAAACGTAGTAATGACACCAGCTCTCTCTATCAGTTTGCTAAAATATCTGCTCCTTCAGCTTACCTGGCAGGCACAGTACTATTATTCTAAGTCCAAATACAGTATGTGTCCAGTTATTTGATAATTTACATTATAGTTAGTAGGGCGTATTTGTCTTTGTTTGGCCTGCAGGTGGCAGCAGAGAGGCTTTAGCGAGTGCTATTCACTGGTTAGCGCACAGCCTGCTTGGTGCAGGTTTCAGATAAGGGGTTGCTTTCAGTCTAACAAGCCTGCATGAGCTCTTGGCTTCTTACCTCACCCCAGTGGAAGTCAGCTTTTTTTTTTCCTGGGTGGGGGCTAAACACATTCTTTGGCAGCAGATACTGTTTGAACACTGTGTTTGTAAATATTAGCTAAAGGCTGGTTAAAGTGATACAGGAAATAGTTATAAATACTCCCTCCCATTTTTTTTCTGTTTTTAGAAAGTATACACTCTTCTCAACAGCTCAGGCTGAACATTTTTTTTGTTTGCACTTTTGTGCACGTCTGTCCTGCCTGCCACCAGGCCCTCCTTCCACCTACTCAAGGCCTGATGCCTCCTGTAGAAGTTGTCCAAGTCCGAGGCTGCTGCCAGCCTCTGCTCAGCATCCCTCACTGGAGCCTCCAGCCATAACCCACAACTTGCCCCCTGTGGGTAGCAGGAACCCACAATGCCCTTAAGTGAGGGAAGCTACTTTGATTTGACAGCTTAGTTCCAGGAGGAGTACGCAGTGAGGAGCTGGAAGATTTGGCAGGGCCCTATATTGGTGTGGTGGGTGGCAGCATCACCTGACTGCCCTTGGGCCACTGAGGCACTCTTATTATCCCACCACTAGTTATGGTTCTGTCAAACAGCATGGCATTCCAACCTATCAAGCCAGTTTGGGGGGGGGTCCTACTGACCCTTCAGAACAACTCGGCCCAGCTCTGATCTCATGACGCCTCTGCATCATGTTCTAAGCAAGCAGGTGCCATTCCACAGGGAGCACTTGGTAAATTTCTAATCTCCCTGAGACACCAGTGACACCATCCATGAGGCAGGAGGCATTAAAATACTGCTTTTGAATCTTTTTCTAATGTTATAATGCCACTACTATAGCCTTATAATTGTTCTTATTTATGGGTTAGTTCTGACCATTTCTGTGCTTCTTGGGGACTCTGTTACACTGTTTTGTATTGCTGCATGGAAAGCATGGTACTCTGTGTCTGTTACACTGTTCTGTATTGGTGCATGAAATGCACAGAAAAGTATAACTGACATGGAATGTCCAGGAAACAAAAAATGGGACAGCAGTAAAGAATAGAGAGGCAGATAATAAGACAGCTTCCATTGCAGTAAAAAGAAAGTGGGTTGAAATTTCCAGGATTTCATGGTACACCTGAAGGGGAAGGGGGTGTTAGTGTTTTTTTTTATTGTAATTGCATAAGTGCAGCTGGCTTGAAAGTGCAATGGTAGCACTTTCACTTGCAATGCTGGTGACCCAGGTTAGGGAACCACCCTGGGTCACCAGTGGGCCAGTGAACAGAGGAGGTTTGAGTGTCCCATAGGATGCTTGTTTCCTCAGGGTTTGGAGTCAACCAACTCTCTCTGCAAAAGTGCTTCCTGAGGGAACTCGGGGGGGAGTGGCACACAGAGTGGAAGTAGAGGAAAAGGAGATGCACAGGCCATAGCTGTGGGCATGACTGCTGGTGTGCATACATCAAGTTGATGTGGTGGCTCAGTATGGAAGCACAAGGAAAAAGCCATCACTGATAGGATGATGTACCCTATCCAGTGGTACACTCAGGGCCCCGCAGTGACCACCAGCCAGGACGAAGACCAGTTCCTAAAACAAATTTGTTTTTTGGTGGGGGGTGGTCACTCATTCTGAGGGGGTCAGTCACTGTAGCAGGAGGTAAGCTGGTCTTGGGAGTTGAAGTTCAGCTGAAGGGACTGAGAGATGGCTACAAATGGGGTTGTGGCTGGAGGACAGGAAAAGTAATTTAAAAACAATTTTGTGAGTACAGGGGTCAAAATATATGTTTTGTGTTGGCTAGTAACTGAGAAAATCCACTGGTCTCACAGACTTTACTAGAATGATGCAAAATCTGCCAGCATTTGGTTGGCAGACCAGTGAGGCACTGTCATTTAATCACGATGAAACTTTCAAACATCACAGTTAGGCCCATATTCTAGTTTGTTAATTTTAGCCTAACAAAAACATATATATCATTTTTTATTATGTTTGCTTGCACGCATGTGCAAGAAACATAGTACAATGATCCAAAATGCAGTGTCGTACAGTTGAAAGGGAGAGCTACGCTTTAGTGAGCAGCGATAAGATACCTCGTGCTCATGCGCGCTCCACCCCCCACACACACACACGCACCCATGCATGCTCGTGCTCCCCCACGCACACACTGTATAGCCGATGGGGGTGCCCAATCCCCCGTTGGCCGTGCTGCATTCCCCCAAACAGAGTTCAGATGCCACGCTGGGAGCCCACCCCAGCGTGGCAACAGATCGTATGTCTGATGGGGTGCCCAATCCCCATCGGCTCCACTGTCCCCCGCCCCCAAGAGACTACAGGGTGCCACACTGAGGAGCCCACCCAGCGTGGCAAAAGACTGTATGGCCGACAGGGGTGCCCAATCCCGTCAGCTCCACAGCCCCCAAACAGCCTTCCTTGGCAAATGTCCTGCATCATCTAAGTAAAAAAAAAAAAAAAACCTGAAAGAAAAAACCTCCCTAGCTGACTGTCTAACCCAATCTCCCCCACCACGCCCACCCTCGCACCTGCCTGCCCAACCCCTCTTCACCCCATACTTACCTCCAGAGCCCGGTGCGCGATCTTGGTGCACCGGGAACACGCCTGTACTCTTCAAAGCAGACTGCGAATTGAGGAAATGCTGGTAAGCTGTATAATGTAATAAATAGAGTTTTTTTCAACTTTAGTGCATATCTCGGGCATTTTGGGGAATTGTTTCACCAAATTTTCAACATGGGATTTTTGGGACCCCACCTCATGAATTCTGTCACTGTCATGGCGTTAATCGGCCCCGAAAGGTGATTTCACGGTCACTGCATGGAACCACCTTTCAGGACAGATTTACAAAATGACAGTGTCACAGTTCATGAGTAGGCCCCAAAACCCTATGTTGAAAGGTGAAACATCCCAAAATAATATTTCTGATATCGTTGTGCTGTTCTTGCGCTTCGTAAATTCGCAAATTTTCAATATGTTCACTCCAGATTTTCAACATTGCCATTTTACCATACCTCCTTATGAGCAGTACAGCTGTCATTTCTCACATCTGACTCAAAATGTGTTTCCACGCATGTAGCGCACAATGGTGCAGTTGGTGTGCGAAATCAATGTTTGGGACAGATTAAGAAAATCACAGTGACACTGTTCATGAGCAGAGGTGTTAAAATGGCTATGTTAAAAATTTGTTGAAAAGATTCTCAAAAATTACTGTTTTTCGAGCACGCATTGCGCTGTTCCTACGCATGCTCGTAAGTTCGCGAATTTTAAGTATTTTCACTCCAGATTTTCAACATTGCCATTTTACTGCACCTCCTTATGAGCAGTACAGCTGTCATTTTTCGCATCTTGGCCAAAATGTGTTTCCCCCCATGTGGCGCACAATGGCGCAGTCGGTGTGCTAAATCAATGTTCGGAACAGATTAAGAAAATCACAGTGACACTGTTCATGAGCAGAGGTGTTAAAATAGCTATGTTAAAAATTTGGTGAAATACGTCCATAAAATGACTGTGTTACGAGCGACCATTGCACAGTTTCCACACACCCTCGTAACTTCATGGATTTCTAATATTTTCAGTCCAGATTTTCAACACTGGCATTTTTCCACACTTCCTTATGAACAGTACAGCTGTCATTTTTCACACCATGGCCGAAATATGTTTTTGCACTTTCATGGCCGAAATGCGTGGTTGCTGTGGGAAATCACTGTTTGGGACCGATTAAGAAAATCACAGTGACACTGTTCATGAGTGGAGGTTACAAAATCCCTGTGTTGGCAATCTGCTGTAAAAAATCCCCAAACGAATTGCATTACGGGTGTGTGTTGTGCATTTTCTATGCAAGTTCGTGGCTTCACCAGTTTTTTTAATATTTTCACTGCAGAATTTCAACATTGCCATTTTTTGCACCTCCCCATGAACAGTACAGCTGTCATTTTTCACATCCTGTTTGAAATGTGTTTTCGCACCTGTGGTGTCAAATGGCGTAGTCACTGTGCAAAATCAGCTTTCAGCTAGCAAACTGATATTGCCACTGTTCATAAGGTGGGGGTCACAAAAAAAGCATGTCGAAAATTTGGAGTGAAAATGCCAACGAACGCCTGAGCATTAGGGTTTCCGACCATAACGCCTCAGCCTGTAGAGCTTGAGAGGCATCGGGGGTATGACTTGGGATTCTCGCCTGTAATGCTCATACCATTCCACACCCTGCAGCCAGTGAGAGGCATCGAGGTGTGCCTTGGACTCTTCTGCCCCAAAGTTCACCCCACTCTCCTATACAGGACCCATCTCACCGTATATCCTGATGGAATGGGGTGAGCATAAGGGCCAAAGACCGCAAGGCACTCCATGACACTTGTCAGTGTCTGCAGGGTAGGATGTGGTGAAATGGCATGGCCATTATGCCTGACAACCCAAAGGCTCACCTCAGTGCCTGTCAGTCTCTACAGGGTGTGGGTGGTGTTGGCTTCAGTTCAATGCTTCACTGCCATTCTTATTATGCAGCTCTCTAACTCCTACACTACCAATGCCAGCAAGCAAACATTCGGCACTGACAAATGCTTGGATTTTTAAATATGTAACCGAGTAGTCTGTTACATTTTTAACTGTCTCCTTGGTGTGTAAATCAAATGATAACTTATTAGTAATAGTTATACCTAGGTCTTTTTCAGAGGTGACTGCTTGGATTATATGCCCATTAAGTGTATATTCACTCATGACGTTATGACCTAAATGAATCACTTTGCACTTATCCTGGTTGAATCTTAATTTATGTTTTTGGGCCCATTGTTCCAAATAAATTAATTGGCTTTGTAATTCTGTGATAGCCTCATAGTTGTATACGGTGGCACCTATTTCATGTAATCAATGTATTTGCACACTCGTGTACCATTAGATGTTCTCATTGTTGAGATATATAGATTAAAGAATGTGGGTCCCAGAACTGACCCCTGTGGGACCCCATTGGTAACCTGGTCAAAATAGATAGTGTATGTAACAGTATGCTAGGCTTCTTTTAGTCTCTGTTAAGTATTGCAGTGCTCACGTGTCTGCTTGTTTCTCCAATCTCCCATCTACTGTGTAACCATTTTGGGATATCGGCTCTGTAGCAAAATGTACTGTAGTTGCCTTGTGTATCTGTACTGTACTCTATTTTTCTGCATGTTTATTGTATTGTATATACTCCTGCTCCCCCTTCCCCAGGATGCATCTGGAATCGATTGGTCTCTGCTCAGCATGCCTTCCTGGTAAAACTCTTAAATAAAGAAATAAATAAATTAAAACCTTTCCCCATTCAGAGAAATTTCCCATTACAAACACGCTGACGTCTGTTGGTTAACCATGATTTAACCCATGATATTATATTAGGGTGTAGTTTGAATTCTGACAAGGTAGCTATTAATTCTTTGTGTGGGACAGTATTAAAGGCTCTAGAGTAATCCAGATACACCACATCCATCGGTAATCTCATATCGATAGCCTTACTGACTGGCTCAGAAAACTGTAGTAGATTTGTTAGGCATGGTCTGCCTTTGCAGAAACCATGCTGTGTAATGTCAGCTAGCCCATTTAACTTACTGTGTTTTCAATTTTGTCTTTAACAAATTGTTCCAATATCTTATCCAGGACAGACGTAAGACTGATAGTCCAGTAGTTACTCACATTGTGCTTGTCCCCTTTTTTTAAAAATAGGGGTAACACTAGCCTCCCTCCATTCTGTAATGGCTTTTCCTTCACTTAAACATCTGTTAAATAAAACTGTGACTGGGACAGATAATTCCTCTGCCAATTCCCTCAACAACCTATGATGTATTCCGTCTGACCCAGCAGATTTTTTAGCTTTCACTCTCTGTAATTTTGATAGTATATCTTGTTTTTGTAATCTTATCCCCATTTCAGTTGCTAGTCTTACTTCCCTATTCTTAACTCCGTTCTCACTGGGTTGAAAAACACTAACAAATAAGTTGTTGAACTTGGATGTCATTTCTTGTTCATTATGGATTATATGTTCCCCTTCTTTTAGAGGCCCTACCATTCTGTGTCCAGTCCTAAGGCTACCTACATAGTTATAAAATTGTTTTTTGTTGTCACTAATACTTAACTGCCATATTTAATTCTGCTTCTGACTTAGCTTTTGTAATTTTTTGTTTTTATTTGCTATTATTTTGTATCTGAGCCAATTTTGTTCTGTCTGATTACATTTGTATTTTGCATAGGCCTTTTTCTTTTTCAGTATATTTCTTTTGATTTGTACATTAAACTATTTTGGCACCGTTCCAGTTTTATTGTACTTGGGGAACTTCTGATGTTAAACAGACTAACTCTACCATGTAAAAGTTGTCTACTGTGTCTTCATGTCATGTGTTGTAACTATGTCTTTTTTTTAATTCAATATAATATAATTAACAAAAATCAAAAAAGAAGTGAAGAGGTGCAAGGTATATCAAAGAGGGTCTCAAAAATACTTTTGACTGCCTGTAAACCTTCCACCAGGAAGCCATACATAGCCAAATGGAAAAGATTTTCCATTTGGAGCTACAAAACCTCCATAGACCCCATCAGGTGTCCACCTGATAAGGTTCTAAAGTACCTACTGGACCTTTCTGATGCTGCCAACAGTATTCCACCATTAAGGTCCACTTGTGTGCCATTTCAGCATACTATGAACTCGTGGGTACCCTCTGCCTAGCACAGCTGCCACTACTTAAGAGGTTCCTCAAGGGTATTTCACATACAAGGCCTCTCATCAGGAAGCTGGTGGCTCCCTGGGATATCAACCTTGTGTTAGATATGCTCACTCACAAGCCTTTCGAGCCCATTGCAACTTGTGACTTAAAGTTTCTAACTTGGAAAGCAGCCTTTCTGGTGGCTATCACCTCTGCACGTAGAATATCTGAAATCCATACTTTGGTCACAGATCCTCTGTATACTGTTTTCCATGGAAATTAGGTAGTGCTTCACTCCCCCAGTTTTGACCTTAGGTGGTGTCGGAGTTCCATCTTAGTCAGGCCATAATTCTGCCTGCCTATTTTGCCATCCACTCACTGAATGTTAAGAGAGGGTCCTTAGGTTTTAACTGGACAGGACTAAGGACTTTAAACAGTACACACCTTTACCTAGCACTATGCTCTTCATGTCCATGCCAAGGAGCATGCCATTTCTGGAAGGACCATTCTGAATGGATTGTTATCTTGAGTGAGCCCTAAGCCCAGCCTCCCTAGTCTGGGGGACATTGTTTGAGCTTGGTACTCTAACCCACAAATTGGAATTGATGTTGAAGATTGATTCTTGGAAGATAGGAAAATTAGGTACTTACTGTAATTGTTGCTCTTCCAGAGTATCTTCACCACTAATTACCACACCCACTCATCATCCCCTGGACTCACTCCAATATTATTGTATTGTGGTCTTCACCCCTTTGTACTTGGTTTGGGCTATGACGACACTGTGTTACTGGGTTTGGTGGCCCTTCTTACACTGGCCACCAAGGCTGTCTTATGCCTTTAGGTTAAGTACATACTTTACTCATTAGGTTCATGCTGCTCTCCTCCTCATTGAAAAAGGTCTTCTTCGGGGATATCTCTGTCATCAAGTCACACTTATGGAACTTAGCTGTCAGGAATCAGGATCACATGAAATCTTTTTCTGCAGTAATCTATTAGGGGCCACCCACGTCAATGTCAGGCTCCGGCGTCACATACCCTATATAAACAGGGGCGGCCTAGCTCCCTCCACAATTTTTTTTCTGCCATCGACCATTTGCACATGGTCTCCAGGGAAACTTCATTGCTCAGTTCGACTGCCAAAACTACTTACCTTTTTCTTTGATAATTGCATTTGAATCACTATTTTAAAATGATTCCTTTTGTCTTTGTATGTCAAGAACCACTGCTTTGTCAGCTATTTTCCTTCACTGCTGCTGCAGAAAGAAGATTTCTTCAACTGATGGCCAAAGACTCTGTCTGCTGTCTTGGGCCTGTTCACAACAGTCTCGCCTGTGAGCTTTGCCTGACGTTCAACCTCACCACCCAGTGCTGATGCAAGAAAGCCCTTCAGAAGTTCCTCATGGAGCCAGCATAGAACAGGGGTCTCCCAGGGCACCCCTAGTCACTGGCATCTTCTTTGGGCTCTCAGGCCACCAGTGTCTGGAACAAGCCTTTGGGGAAACACTCTCATCAGGATAAGGCCTGGCCTAAGGATGGTTTCCCTCTATGGTGATCCTGGTCCCCATTGGATTCTTCCTCCTTTTCTCCTGGGATTGCCCTGTTGAACATTTTGGTGTCAGCACTTCACTCTGTGCAGGCCTATGCTCCTATCAGACTCCCATGGAGGAGAGTTCCCCATGTCTTCTTAGGGCTGCAGAGGGGCCTTCAGCATCTATGTCATCAGCCCCAGCCCCGCCGTCGAGACCTCTTGAATTTCGAGGTCCACATGCACTGGGCCCTACTGCCTCTACTGTGGTAAGTGGTGGTTCATTGCAGCTGGGTTCCACACCCTCTTCATCAATCCCTGTGTCAATGATGCTTCCTTTTCCAGCTGTGACCTTAATGCTATTCTTTCCTTCGTTACCTTGACTATCATACAACAGTTTGTTCCACAGCCTGGTTCATCATCACCCATGCCATTGGGTGCTGCCTTGGTGTCACTGTCACTTCAACCCACCTGCCTTGTGCCTTCTGGAGAGCTGTCGGCACTCTGAACATTGGTCCCAGCTTCAGAACAGGCCAGTGTCGAGCAGGTATGTCATCCTGATCTCATTCTCCGTGAGGAAGAGGATGAGGAAGAAGACATTGAAGTGGACTCCTCTGATAGGTCTACTGTTTCCTCCAGGAGTGAGGACTCAGTCAAACGCAGCCCCAGGTCCCACCCAAAGGACCCTCTTTCTTCAACATCATGAAACATCTTTCCTCCACTATGTGGTTCCAGACTGAGGAAGAGGATGTCACAATGGACAGTGGAAGAAACCTCCGTCAACTGCAGCTGGTGCAGCATGCAGCAGCTAGTTTGCTGGTGGGCCTTCCCAGGTCCTGTCATGTGACCACAGTCCCATGTGATCTGCACTGGCTGTCTGTCAGATGGGGGATCATCTTCAGGGTGGGCTTGCTCTCCTATAAGACCCTATATGGCTTGAGCCCTGGCTACCTGAGTGACCTCCTGAGCCCTGCCCTTCCAGTGCGCTTGCTCCACTCCTCCACCAAGAGCCTCCTGCCAGTTCTAAAGGCCAGGCTGAAAACCTCAGGTGATCGAGCATTTGAGGTGGCTAGCCCAGCCCTCTGGAACTCGCTCCTCAGATCTCTGATGGTGGCCCTGTCGATGAAAGTCTTTAAGAGGGGTCTTAAGGCACACCTTTTCAAAAAAAGCTTTTTAGCAAGTTGTAGTACTGGTTTTATTATTATTTATTTATTTTTTAACTGTTTGGTAATTGTCACTGACCCTTGTATTTTTTGTATGCAAAATGTAACATTTGTATGTCCTTACACTTTACTGTAAAGCACCCAGAACCTCCAGGATTGGGCACTAGATAAATAAAAGTTTACTTACTTACTGTACCAGGAGGAATCTGGTGGATTTCTTGGAGATTCCAGAATCTCCACCTGAAGTTATTCGTCCTCTGCTTTCAGCAGTGAATGATGCAGCCACTGCTGCCTGGCACTCAACCTAGTACCTGCCATGCTCAGAAAGGTTGATAAGCTTTATCAGGCACCTCAGGGGTAGTCCTTTTATGCAACCCAGCCTGAATCTGACTCAGTGGTAATCAAGGCCACTCATGACAGGATTAAGATGCCCTAGCACCTTAGTTCCCATCCCCCGACCGGAAATCCAGGAGGCTTGACCTCTGGGGCAAGAGGACTTTTGCCTCTCCCACTTTGGGCCTTAGAAATTGCCAACTATTTGGCTCATTTGATCAAGTACCAGAATACCCTCTGGAAAAAGGGCAAGGCTATTGCTCAGGCCCTTCCTGAGGATTCCCAAAGACAACAACTTCTTAAAATTCTCCATGCCTCGGAAGATGTCAGTAAATGTCTCCTCAGAGCCTTCTATGAGATTGCTGATACTATAGCTAGAGCGGCTGCCTCTGGCATTTGCCTTAGAAGGCATTCCTGGCTTAGAGTCTCTGGCTTTGCAGCTGACATCCAGCAAAAGGTGCTGAATACACCTTTTGTGGGTCACAAACTCTTTGGTCCTGATGTGAAGGATATCATCAATGACCTGCAGGCCTCCAGCAGGGCTATTTGGTCTGTCCACTCCCTTTATCATACCCAGCCCAGGAGTAGACCAAGGCCCTTCTTCCATAAGGTCTCTCACAAGTCTAGTTCCGGAACCAAGCTCCAGAGTGAGCACAGGGCCAGCTTTGCCTTGCCTGCCCCCATGTCCACTACTGGTTCCTCTACTATGCACCACAGAGGAGGAGATGCAGCCCTGGCTGCCGGTGCAGCCTCAGCCTGACTCCTTGACAGACCCCCCCTCCTCTTGTTTCAAGCCAGGAGGTGGTGGTCAGAGGTCGAGTTTCTCTCCATCTGTCCAAGTGGAAAACCATTACTGTAGATGCTCAGATCATGCAGGTAATTGAAAATGGCCATGCTCTAGAACTTCTAGAACAATCTCCAAATGTTCACACAGTCCACACCTCATATCCTCCAGACCACACAGAGGTCTCAGAGAAAAGGTGCTCATCTTGCTGTACAAAAGAGCCATAGAATCAGTGTCCAGGTGTCAAAGGAACAAGGGGTTCTACTCCCAGTTCTTCCTGGTTCCCAAGAGAACAGGGAACTTGAGGACTTCTAGACTTCAGGGAGCTGAAGTTTTTTCCAGTACAAAAAGTTCTGGATGGTCACTCTGTACGGCCTTCTTCCTCTGCTTCCAGGGCAACTGGCTGTGCTTCCTTGATATGCAGGATGCCTATCTGCATATCATGGTTTGTCCCTCTCACAGGCGATACCTGCAGTTCCTATTCCAGGGGGAGCATTACCAGGTCAGGGTATTGCCCTCTGGCTTATCCTCTGTGCCACAGGTATTTACCAAGTGCTTAGCAGACGTAGCAGCAGCCCTCTGGTGTGAAGATATCTATGTGTTCCCATACTTGGATGACTGGTTACTGAAAGCCCAGTCCAGGGAGCTCCTGTTGTTGACACTAGACTGCACCCTGCAGTTGTTAGAGTCCTTGGGCATCACTGTCAATTGGCCCAAGTCTGTGCTGACCCCATCCCAGTGACTGCAGTGCATAGGAGTGGTTCTGGACTGCACTCAGGGCATGGCCTTCTTCCCCCAAGATGTGGTGGACAGCCTCATTGCCCAAGCCCAGGAGATGACTCAGAGCTGGTATGTCCTAGCCAGGTCATTCTTGAGGCTACTAGGCTTAATGGCCACCACCATCATTACAGTCCCTTTAGCCAGACTCCACATGAGGATCCCGCAGTGGACCCTCAGGGTCCAGTGGAATCAATGCTCAGATTATCTAGATCAGCTGGTCCTTGCCTCCTTCCCAGTCCACAAAGTGCTTCACTGGTGAATGGACCTGGACAGTCTCTTAAAAGGGTTCCCTTCCTTATCCCCACTCCTCACCAAATCCTCACTGCAGATACTTTGGGTCTACATTCATTGGGGAGACCACTCTAGGTCCGTATAAGACCCAGGACCTCTGGTCCCAGTGGGAGACTTGCCTCCACATAAACATCCTAGAAATTAGGGCAGTTCTGTATGCCTTCCAGAACCATCTTTCTCTGGGCCCTGTTCTGGTGCAGTTGGACAATCTCAGTGTGGTCTATTACATCAACAGCAAGGGGAGACTCATTCCAACCCACTGTGTCAGGAAGCAATGAAGGTTTGGTACTGGGTTATAGAGCACAGTCTAGAACAGTCAGCCGTCCATGTACCCGGTGCCCAAAATGCCTTGGCGGACAGCCTCAGCAGATCACAGTCCAAAATGCATGAGTGGGAACTTGGGAACTGCTGACCTCTTGTCACAGAAGACCTATTCAACAGGTGGGATCATCCGGAGTTGGACCTTTTTGCACCCCCATTTAACACAAAACTGCTGCGATTCTGCTCGCTAGATCCAGGGCCTGGAGTTTTCTGGCAAGACTGGTTCTCCCTCTCCTGGAAAGAGAGATTTATTTATACCTTCTTTCCCTTTCCTCTGATTCAGAGGGTGCTCCTCATGCTACAGATGGAGGGTGCCACCCTAATTCTGGTAGCTCCATTCTGGCCTTTTCAGATATGGTTTCCATTACTGCAGCAATTGGCTGTGGAACCTCCAGTTCCCCTGCTGCTTTGCTGGAAACTGTTGACACAAGCTCAGGGGACCCTGGTCCATTCAGATCTCAAGTCCCTCCATCTGCATGCTTGACTCTTGAGGACATAGCTATTGCTCATTTCGGGATATGTAATACGGTGGCTGATATCCTGGTGGCTGCAAGGAAACTTTACACCAAGGCCACTTAATCGATGACGTGGAAGCGCTTTGATATATGGGCTGCTTCCTATCACCTAGACCCTTTCACTTGTCACTTGTTCGGTCAACCAAATTCTAGAGTATTTCCTGTCCAATATTCCTCTATGGCCCAATTGGATGGCCCTTACTTTTCTGACAGGCATTATCCCTTGAAGCCTCCTTTCTGTAATCCAGTGCCATCTTGGGACCTCAATTTCATGCTTGAGAAACTGACCCTGCCTCCTCTTGAGCCAGCCGTGTCTTGCGAGGTACACTGTCTGTCGTGGGAAAGCATTATTTTTAGTTGCCATTACTTCTGCTCAAAGAATTTCAGAGCTATAGGCTCTCATGTGTGAGCAGCCTTTTTCAAGTTTCAAGTTTAGTTTTGCAGGATAAGGTACTAGGCAAAGCCTACTTTCAAGGTCATCCTGTAGACAAATTACACTTACATAAAAAAAGATAACATATTAACAAGTTACATGCAATCACAGTAAAATAATCTGACAATTAATAAAAATCACATACAAAACGGTGATACTCTATAAAAGCATTTGTGATTTTGGGGGGAGGTGGTTCCACTTGGTTGTTGCAATACAGTCAAAGCATATGTGCCCATATCTAATATTCACTCTTGGGACTTTCAGTCCCCTGCCCTTGATCTGTTGCAGTGAATAGCTTGTTGTACTCAGTATCATTTTCTCTGTAAGGTAATCTGGTGCTAAACCCTTTGCACATTTGTATAATAGATTGCCTAGAGTTCTTTCTCTCTTAAGCCCCAGAGATGTCCAGTTTAATTGTAGAGAGTTTTGCAATGATGATGCAGTGCATAAGGACCAGTCAGATCAAGAATACATCTTGCCAGTCGATATTGTAATCTATTGAGCTTCTGAAGAATATTTTTGTTTGCAGAACAATAAATAATACTACCATAGTTGATTTAAAGGAAATATGACTGTGTTAAACAGTTTCTCCTTAGTCTCAAGAACCATACAGTTTTTCTGTCTGTGGAGAACTCCTAATTTTTGAGACAACTTGGCACAGACATACTCTATGTGTATGTCAAAGCTCAAGTCAGGGTCAGTCCACAAACCCAGTTACTTATAGGAAGATACCTGATCTAAAACTAATCCCCTATTAGATTTAATCATTATATCTGTCGAAGCAATGTCGCCACCTCCTACATTAGTTGTGAATAGCATCAAATTTTTTTCTTTATATTCAATACCAATTTATTCTCTGCTAACCAAGTTTCAAGATTATTAAACTGACGTTGGAGCACTTTTTCCATATTACTACAAATTTATCTCAGGGTAGAGTAGGATTGTGTCATCTGCATATAATTTAACAGAACATTCTGTAAGAACTTTTGGTAATTCATCAATAAATATAATGAACAGAAGTGGTCCCAATATAGACTCTTGGGGCATGCCTCTGCTCACCCTCCTTGCATCAGTCAATACACCATGAGTAGTCACTGCTTGATTACATCCATCTAGGTAGGGATTTAAACCAGTGTATTACCTCAGTGCTAAACCCCTTTAACTGTAGTTTATATAACATCAGTGGGTAGTTCATGGTATCGCAAGCCTTTGATAGATTCACGAATACCGCCCCTCACGCACTGTTTATTTTCCAGTGCATGGGAGATGGTGTCTGTGAAATCCAGCAAAGCAGTGTGCATAGAGTGCATAGGTCTGAATCCTGACTGCTGAGGGGCAAGAAGATGGTTACTAGCCAAATAAGCATAAATCTGTTTATGGATTTCATTTTCAGAAATCTTTGAGGCTATAGAAAGCAGAGCTATAGGTCTGTAGTTGATTTTCCACAAAGACAGAGTCACTTTGCATACTAATCCTAAGTTTCTTCCTAAGGTGGTGTCTGAGTTTACCCTGAATCTGTCCATCCTTCTGTCTGTTTATTTTCCAGAGCATGCAAATCCAAGGGAAACATTGCTCCATACTTTGGATGTGCATAGAATTCTCAGGTACTATACACAAGGACTGCAGAAAGTCCTCTCAGTTGTTTGTTTCTTTCACCTGTGGCAGAGAGGGCACTCCAGTCTTGAAACAGTGCTTGTCCAAATGGTTGACCAACTGTATTGTCTTTTGTTACAGGAAGTACAGTAAGGAACTTTCTGAGATTGTCAAGGGCCATTCCACCAGGGGTATGGCCACTTCAGTTGCCTGTTTCAGAGGTGTGTCAGCAGCCGAGATTTGCACTGCTGCAACCTGAAGGCTGTCCACACTTTCACCAAGCACTACACTCAGGACATTGCCTCCAGAAGAAGGGCAGGCTTTGGCCTGGCTGTGCTTCATGGCTTGCTTTCTTAGGCCTCTGGCCTCCTGTCACCCAGACTGTTTTGTGTTTAGCACTGCTTGGGACTCGTTCCATAGGTGTAACCTGATGACAGCGATATCCCGGAAAAAGATAGAACTGTTACGTAAGAACTTAACATAACAGTAGATCTTTGAGGAAATCTCTGTCATCAGGTCATGCCATCCTGCCCTTCATCCCCCTTTTTCTCTCTGTCTACAGCTCAGCTGTCCTGTTGCTCCAGCCTTCTTCTAGCTGGGCACCTTCTCTCTCTCTCCTCAGTTCCCTGGTGGGACTCCTGTCTCCTATGACCTCTGGCTAGGGAAAGAACTGAGGAGGGAGTGGGGCCGTCCATGCTTATATAGGGCATGTGACATCAGAGCCTGAGGTTGACATGGACAGCCCCTATTAGACTGCTGGAGAAAAAGCTTCCATGTGGTCCTGATGCCTGACTGCTAAGTTCCATAGGTGTGACCTGATGACAGAGATTCCCTCGACGATCTAATATTATGGTAAGTGCTAACATAACTGTTCTGTACTGAGGCAGTTGGGGATGATACTGTTGTATATCAAAAGGTGCAGTGTCTACTATGTTACTGCCCCCACAGAAATGTTCTGGCTCTTGCGGAGTCGTAGTGCCTCTGGCAGTGACCCACAAGTGGTAATCAATGGGGAAGGTATTTTAGAAGATTAGCAATTAAGGTGAGTACACACATTTTCTTTTTCTCTTTTTCTTTTTCTGTTGTATAAAAAAATGAGTTGGGCACTTTTAAGTACCAACTTAAAAAAAAAAACTTATCTGAGGGTCTTCACACCCTCACACCGCCCAAACACAACCCTGAAAAGTAATACCCCTTTTTCTTTCTTGTCCTTCTCTTTGCTCAGGGCAGACCCCCTTGTGAGTATATCCCTGTTAGTTGCTAAATGCAACCTGTGCTCCTGAGCAACATCCAGTCTAACTCACTTGGCAGTTCACTGCATGTGGTAGGTGCTGTGCACCATATTGGATCAACAGTACTAGTTGTTACACAGGGTACATCCCTCTGGTTGCCAGTAAACATTGAGTTCTGGCAAACCTTCCTTCACTGAGATCTCAAACCAAAGCTTGCCACCAGCCCAAGTTCATAACCAAGTGATCCTTTCATAAATTCAATACCCTGAGTTATTTGACTGACCTTAGCAAGGTCAAATGGCAAGATCTGTACCTCTCTAAAACAGTCGATGAGGCTGTCTCTACCCTAAATAAAACCCCCATCACCTTGGCTAACAAGCATGCCCCCTTTATTAAGGTGTGTACGCATAAGGTCTCCCACCCCTGGTTTACACCAGAGCTCAAGACCGCACTTACAAACTGAGACAAACTCTGGGTTCTAGCAAGAAGAACTAAAAATCCGGCAGATTGGCAGGCATTTAGAGCAGCTAGGAATGCCTACATAAAACGCATTCGTTCTACCAAAGCAAACTATTACGTTTCCACTTTGGAACAAGCCAAAGGAAATTCACAGAAAATCTGGAGGACCATTAGGACTATCGAAGGACAGCCAGCTGCTCCCTCCATCCCAGCTAAGATTCACATAAATGGCACAGTTATTGAAAGCAATCACTAGATCCTTGAAGAACTAAATTCTCACTTTGTCACAGCTGTTCTAGCCTTCGATGCCTCACCGTACACATCCCACACTAGCATCCATGATAGCTCTATCACTGTTCCGAAAGCTATAGCCCGTCCTTTCCAATTGCTCCCCCTCAGCTTCAAAGAAGTCAAGGATTCACTCATTAAGTTAGATACCATGAAAAGTGCCAGAGACGATGGCCTTGAACCATTTTTCCTAAAAGTTGGCTACTGCTATCTTACTGCCCCCATTCTCCATATATTCCACCTCTCTATTTCATCTGCCGTAGTTCCATCATGCTGGAAATCCGCTCATATCATACCCCTATTTAAATCAGGTGACCTATGCGGCTTAAATAATTACAGATCAATCTCAATCCTGGCTATCCTTTCAAAAGTCTTCGAAAAGTTGATTTATATACAGTTGAAGGACCATCTTGAAACCTATTCTCTCCTCAATCCAGCCCAATTAGGCTTTCGCTCTAATCATAGCACCATTACTGCACCCGGTCAGCAAAAGCTAAATAAATAAATAATTGGCCAAAGTCACCAACGACTGGATCTCAGCAAAGGACATTAAGAAAATCACAGGTGCAGTATTTATAGACCTAATCCAAGCGTTTGACACCATTGCCCACAACCTAATTGTGGAGAAAAAATGGTGTGGAGCACAGGGGTTTGGCTTCATTGGGGACTGAGGTTCCACCTGGAGGGACACCAGCCTATACTGGCAGGATGGTCTGCATCTGTCCAGGAAGGGAACAAGTCTTTTGAGCAATCGGTTTAAGTGCTTCATTGGCAAGCTTTTAAACTAGTCAATGGGGAGGCACTGACAAGCAGCAGAAAATCCCAGCCTCTCCCTACAAAACAGGTACTAAATGAGAAAAGACCAAGGTAGAACGGTCAGTGGGGGATGCTGCAACAGAAGGTAAGGCCATCAAAATGGAGAGCAATGAGTACCAATGCCCGTAGTCTAGGTAACAAGCTTCCTGAATTAGTGGCCTTGATGGAGGAGGAACATCTGGATATCGTGGCAGTCACAGAAACATGGTACACACAAAACCATGACTGGGACGAAACATACCAGGACACACTATCTACAGGAGGGACAGGGAGGGTAAAAGAGGAGGAGGAGTAGTTCTTTACATAAGGGAAGGAATAAAAGCAACAGAACAAAAGGGTAACAAGGAGGAGAAGAAGCACTGTGGGTAGAATTTGGAGACAGGTAATGGCACCACAATCCATGAGGGTTGTATACAGACCCCCTTCTCAGGGGGAGGAAATGGACAAGGAAATGATAGAAAGTATACTTAGAATGGCAGAAAAAGGGGAGATATTGCTGATGGGTGATCTGAATATGCCAGATGTTAACTGGAGTGCAGTTGCAGCTGCCACTTCGAAGAGTGCAGTTATTCTAGATGCCCTACAGGGGGCATGCCTTAGACAACTAGTACTGGAGCCCACTCGAGAGGGAGCAATATTAGACTTGATACTCTCAAATGGAGATGGAGAGAGGATCACAGATGTAGAAGTGGGTAGCCATCTGGGAACTAGCGACCATCGAACAGTATGGTTCACAATAAACACAGCAATAGAGTCAAGCCATACAAAGACAAAAAGTACTGGACTTTAGGAGGGCTGACTTTGCCAAAATGGGTGAGTGCCTAAGGAATGCACTAGCAATGGGCGGGAAGGAGGGTGGAAGAACAATGGGGAATAATAAAACTGCCATCACAGAGGTAACGAGCCTTTGTGTGAAGCAAATAAACAAACAAGACGATGTAAGAAACCACTATGGTTCTCAAAGGAAGTGGCAGTGAAGGTTCAAGAGAAAAGAAAGCATTCAGGAAGTACAAGGAATCGCAGCAGGAGCAGGACAGAGAACTGTATCAGTTAAAGCAAAAGGAGGCTGGGAAGGCAGTCAGAACAGCAAAGGCCCAGACCGAGGAAAAGATAGCCAACTCAGTTAAGAAGGGGGATAAAACCTTTTATAGGTACATCAGGGAGCAAAGGAAGACCAAGGGAGGGATAGTGAGGCTTAATAAAGGGGAGGGAGGGTGGGCAGAGGGAGACTGTGAAAAGGCAGAGATACTAAACAAATATTTTTGCTCAGTATTTACAAGGGAAGAGGGAGGTACATAAAACAAACAGTAGTAACACTCTGGATACAGAAGTTGATACCAGCCCATTTACAGAAGAAAGGGTTCTGAAAGAACTCTTAAAACTGAAGGTGGACAAAGCAGGGGCCTGATGGGATTCATCCCAGAATTCTAAAAGAACTAAGGTAGAACTAGTGACACCACTGACTACCCTCTTTAACAAATCATGGAGGATGGGGTGGTACCCGAGGACTGGAGGAGGGCAGATGTGAGTCCCTTCACAAAAGTGGGAGCAAGGCAGAAGCAGGAAACTATAGACCTGTTAGTTTAACCTCAGTGATAGGGAAAATGATGGAATCACTTCTAAAGGAAAGAATTGTCGAGTATCTAGAGGCCAGAGGCACAGGACCCTAGGCAGCATGGATTCACAGCGGAAGGTCATGCCAGACGAATCTGATAGATTTCTTTGACTGGGTGACCAAAGTAGTAGATCAGGGAGGGGCTGTGGACATGGCCTACCTAGACTTTAGCAAGGCATTTGACACAGTCCCACACAAAGATTAATACACAAGTTAGCCAGCCTGGGAGGGTCCCAAGATGACAGCCTGGTAAAGAATTGGCTGGAGAATAGGACACAGAGAGTAATAGTAAATGGAGTCCACTCAGAAGAAAGGAGGGTTACTAGCGGGGTACCGCAGGGTTCAGTATTAGGACCAGTCCTCTTCAATGTTTTTATAAGCGACATTGCAGAAGGACTGGAAGGAAAAGTATGTCTCTTTGCAGATGACACTAAGATCTGCAACAGAGTTGATTCACAGGGTGGGGTGGAAAGGATGAGAAGGGACTTGGCAAGGTTAGAGGAATGGTCAAATGTATGGCAGCTTAGATTCAATGCTAAGAAGTGCAAGGTAATGCACCTGGGAAACAAAAACCCAGGGGAAGAGTACACAATGGGGGGTGAGATACTAACAACTACAAAAATGGAAAGGGACCTGGGGTAGTCATATCAGATGACCTAAAGGTGCTAAGCAATGTGAGAAGGCAGCAAGGAGGGCTGGGGATACTGGGATGCATAGGAGAGGCATCACCAGTAGAAAACAGGAAGTTATTATCCTCTGTACAGACAGCTGGTGAGACCCCATCTGGAGTACTGTGTGCAGTTCTGGAGACCCAATCTCCGCAAAGACATAGACAGGATGGAAGCTGTCCAGAGAAGGGCAACTAAAATGGTGCAGGGTCTGCACCGGAAGACATATGAAGAGAGACTTAAGGAGCTTAATATGTATAGCCTCGAGGAAAGGAGGGAGAGGGGGGACATGATAGAAACTTTCAAGTACCTCAAGGGAATCAACAAAGTCCAAGAGGGTAGCATCTTTCAAAAAAAGAGGTGTGCAAGGACAAGAGGGCACAATTTGAAGATAGAGGGGCGGCTCAAGGTAATTTAAGGAAGTATTTTTCACAGAGAGGTTGTGGATGCATGGAATGGCCTTCGGAGGAGTTGTGGAGTCAAAATCAGTGGTGGAATTTAAGCATGCATGGGATAGTCATAAGGCAATTCTGGGGGTTGGGGGTAGGAAGAAGTAGGCTGCTGGTTAACTAGGATCTGCAGCTTATCCAGTAGGTAGGGAAATGGGCAGACTGGGTGGGCCAAGCGGTCCTTATCTGCCATCAAATTCTATGTTTCTATGTTTCTATGTTTCTATGAACAGCCTTATCAATATAGGTGCTACCCCAGTTACTTCCCAGGGGTTTTCCAGTTACCTAACAGGGAGGATGCAGAAAGTCAAAGCAGGTGGGCTGTTCTCTGCCTCCTTACCAATTACCAGGGGAGTCCGGCAAGGCTCCATCTAAGGTCCTATACTCTTCTCCTTATACATCAACAACATAACCAGGTCAACCTTGCATTTCTTTGCAGATGATACAGTCTTGTATACATCTGGCCCTACAATACTGGAAGTCAGGGACATACTCCAAGCCGATTTCGCACAGCTAGAAACAAATCTTATCAGTACCAAACTTCTCCTAAATGCCAAAAAAACTAAGGCCATGATTTTCTCCCCTAATACTTCCTCCATCACCCTTATCGTCCCGCCTAAAGATTTCATTGTTACCTCCCTAGGTGAACCGCTGGAAGTTATCTCTAAATTTAAATATCTCAGCTTCTGGTTAGATAACAAGCTGTCCTTTAATGAGCACATTGATGACCTGTCCAGAAGACTAAAAGCTAGACTAGGCTTCTTCTTCCGAAATAGGTCCCTCTTTCCCTTGGAAACCAGACTCAGGCTTGTTCAGACCACCTTCCTCCCTTTACTTGATTATGGAGACATAATCTACACTTCCTCAGCAATTACCAACCTAAACAAACACAACATTCTCTATCACCGTGCCCTGCGCTTCATTACAAACTACCCACACCGAACCCACCACTGTGATCTGTACGCAGCTGTTGGCTGGACATCACTCGCCATTAGATGCACGCTTCATGCTGGCATTTAGACCCTAAAACTTCTGAATAAACTATCGAGTTATTTAATAGCTCTCATCCGTACCGCCCACAGCACTTATTCCCTCAGGAAATCAGATTTGATCCTACTCGACGTACCTAGGACTCGCACCTCCTTTAGTAGACGAGCCATCTCAAGTGCCCTACCAACTATTTGGAACCAGCTGCACTCTACTCTGAAACTATCCAGTGTAGTCTCAGTGAATTTCTTCAAAGGACTAGTGGCCTCAAAAATAAAAGATACCTGTAACTGTTTTTGAACTCTTTCTCCAGCCTACTCCACACCTCCTTTGCTTCCTCTTACTACACTGCCATTTTTAAACTTGTACTAAGTATTTTTGTCTCCTGATTGTTGACCTATGTATCTTGTAGGACCTAGTCCACCCTTAATGCATTGTTATGTTATTACCTGTATGCATTGCGTATTTGTTGTAACCGTGCCCCAGGACCTCCTTGTGAATGAGCTTGCTTAATGGAGTTTTCCTGTAATAAACTTGAACTTGAACATGCCCAGTCTTTTCCTTATTCCATATGAAATTCCTGAATAACAGCACTTTCTGGTTGTAAATCAGTCTTCAAAACGACAGCCACAACCTTGTGTGCCCTGCTTGTTGGATGTAAACCCATCTAGTGGATGACTACCAATCTCCAGCCAGACTGATCAAATGAAACAACAGTGAAAATGTAAAATGAAATTGGAATTGAACAGAAAATGCAGTGGATCCTGATCCACAGCATTTCTTTGGTGTATGAATTAAACTTCTTTTGATGGGTGTATCTGTATATGTCTGCTTCAAACTGGCATCTTTTTTGTGAGTGATCCACATCCCCAAATAATTCAGTGTTCAGTTTTCCCTGGACACAGCCTTCCCAGGCGCATCCTGCCCACTGATGGTAGAGGAGGGTAAACAAATAGAAAAGAAAAAAAAACAAGAAGCCAGGTCAGAGAGACAGCCCTCCCCCAGCATGGTTCCTAATTAGGCCGGAGATCCTTGATTTCACTGCCCACTGACAGGTGCCACAGTTTTTCTCCATATTCCACATGACCCTTAAAGCACCCAGTTGCCCATTACCAGAAAGTTCCCTTCATTCAATGTCATCTTTCCCCTACTCTCCTGGGCAGGCCTGGAGGTAAAGAGAGCCCCCCCCTCCCCCCACCTCTGCCTTGTCAGGCTCTAGCTGTGTTACCCATCAATGAAGAAACAGAATTATGAAAAACTCTTATTGTCAGATGCATATAGTTGTGCTGCTGGCCAGGACCCGGACTGGTCATGACCCCCCTCTCCCCTACACTGTAGCCCCATAAATGTTGGGGCCAGCAACAGCCTTGTTTCTTTCATGGGCAGACACTGGATATACATGAAACTTGTTCAATGTATCTAACTTCCATTTCTGGGGGTAGGAGGTTTATGTGTCTTCCCCTCCTCTGCTTTGATAGTAAGCCAGAGTGGTTGGATTTCTTTGCCTTAATGTTTCATTAACCTCTTTGCTCCTGCCATCCACCTTTGCTAAGCAGACGGGACTGGAGGAGGATAAGGCAATGTGGTCCCACATCCATTGCCAAGCTTCACAGATCTTTTTGCACCATAGGCTGTCTCATTTACTATGGGAGAAACTTATAATTTGCCAAATTGTGCTAATGCTGCAGGGATGGTGCTCTGTAATGGGATGGCTGTCCTCTGTGTAAATAGAGGATATGACATGGACTGACTGAAGATATCATATATATCTTCATGAGAGGCCAGTGATATTATAGATGTCTCACAAGTGGCAAAGCCACAGTCTGTTTAGAGAATCATAGAAATCTGACGGCAGAAAAGGACCCCAATGGCCAACTGAGTCTGCCCCTTCCTCCTCTCTACTCATCTCCTTTTTCATGGGCCCTCCCCTTCCCCCCACTTACCAACCCCATATGTCTGTCCCATGCCTTCTTGAATCCCTCCACCATTTCAGCCCTACCACCTCCTCTGGTAGTTTGCTCCAGGCCTCCACCCTCTCTGTGAAGAATCACCCCTTCACATTGCCTCTATATCTTCCTCCCTCCAATATTAGGCTATACCCTCTAGTTTTAGCCCCCTCCTTCCTTTTAAATAAGCTCCCCTCCTTCAGCTTATTGATCCCCTTCATGTACTTAAAAGTTTCAGTTATGTTCCCCCTCTCCCTTCTGGTCTCCAATGGGTACAGGTCCAATTCCCTACACCTCTGCTCGTATCGCTTCCCCTGCATACCATGCACCATCTTGGTTGCTCTTCTCTGAACCCTCTCTGTTCCATCTATGTTCTTGCATAGCCACAAAAGGAGCTACTACAATACAATGAAGGGGCCAGTGCTGTGTAAAGGGCGGCAACCCAAAGAGCAAGACAAGTTCCACATACACAGCACTTGGGCAACACGGACAATCACCAGAAGAGTCTCAAGGTATATGCAATATGAATTTATTTTAAAGAACTGGGCTCTCACCTTTGAGTGAGAGCCTAGTTCTTTAAAGTAAATTCGTATGTCCTTGCATTGGTGCAGTCTCCAGAACTGGATCCTGTACTGCAGGTGCAGCCTCACCATGATTGAGATTGACTTAATAATTGAGATGTCTTAATATAATTGGCCTCTAATGAAGATAAATATGATGGCTTCGGTCAAGCCACATCATGTTCTGTTTTTTTTTAGGAAAATGTAGGTACCTGTGAACTGCTCAATGCATTTGTAAAATAGGCTCCATTTATAAAATAGGCTGCATTTGTAAAATGGAAGTTCTCCACTATATGGTACACTCTGCAGGATAGTGTAAGCAGCCAATTCAAAGAGTTTGCTTGTTTTGGCAGGAATTTATTTTATTAAGACAATTCTTCCTAGTTTCTATGCTTTCTACAACTGCCCACTGTAGTGGATGGCTAGCCTCCTAATGTCCATCTGGAGCCTAGCATATGCGCTAGAGGTGCACCTACCAGGAAAGGGCAATGTCCTCACAGATTCCCTGAGCAGAATCAGTCAAGACAACCATGAATGGACCCTGAACATGCAAGTGCTTGCAACAGTGTTCAGAAGGCAGTGTATGTCAGAGGTGAACCTGTTTGCCTCTTGGCAAAACTACCAGCTCCCCTTCTTTTGTTGCAGGCCTCCATTAGTGGAGACAGTCCCAGAGAATGCCCTGGCTTCTGCTGGACAGGAAGATTCCATTATGCATGTCCCCCTTTCCCTGTCCTTCTGAAGGTGCTGTTGAAGCTCAAAAGGGAGCCTGTAATGATGATTCTGATTGCTCTAGACTGGTCCAGGCAGACCTAGTGTTCTCTACCCCTGAACCTGTCCAGTAAACCTCCTATCACTCTTCCTCTGAGGTCCTACTGAACTTGCTTCAGGGCAGGATAACATTTACAGACCCCAACACTCTGTGGCCTCAGGGCCTGGTACTTGAGGAGTTGGAATACTCTGGGTTAAACCTCTCAAAAGAGGTTGTGAATGTATTAAAAGTTTCCAGAAAGTCAGCCGCTAGGAAAACATATGCCTCAAAGTGAAAAAGGTTTTCCCTGTGGTGTTCTTCCAGGCAAATCAGTCCCATCCAGGCCAGTCTGTCCTGCATACTAGACTACCTGATACACGTACAGTCTTTGGGTCTTCGTTCTTATACCCTTAGGTTGCATCATGCAGCAGTCTCAGCCTATAGTTTGACTGGTAGGGAGAGGACAATAGCCTCCTTGGCTATTTTGAAAAGGTTCTTTAAGGGTCTGACCCACTTAAACACCTCTTTTAAAGATCCAGTCTGTCCCTGGGACTTGAATCTCTGTATTGCCCAGCTCATGGGTGTTATCTTCGAGTCTATGGCAACTGCTGCTCTGAAGTATGTTACTTGGAAAATGATTTTCTTGGTGGCCCTCACCTCTGCCAGGAGATTGAGCGAGCCCCAAACTCTGTGTGAAGATCCTAGCTACATCACCTTTCTCAAAGATAAAGTACTGCGGTCTTCAGGATCAACAGAAAATTTCTCCCTAAAGTGGTTTCAGAATTTCACCTTAACCAATCCATCACACTCACTGTGTTTTCACTGAAAATATACACATGGGAGTAGAGGCTTTATGCCCTGGATGTTAAAAGGGCTTTAAGCTATTACTTGGACCACACTAACGATGCCAGGTCCACTTCAGCACAACTGTCTGTTACCTCTGGGGATGTAAGCTAAGGCAAGTCAGCATCCAGGAGGACCATTGCTCACTAGATAGAGGCATGCATACAGTTCTGTTATGGCAAAGCTGGCAAATGTTTACCTGAAGGCCTTAGGGCTCACTTCACAAGGGGCACCTCTGCCTCTGTGGCAGCATCTAGAGGTGTCTCCATTCAATAGGTTTGTAAAGCAGCTACATGGAAAACAGTGCACACCTTTACAAAGCACTACTGTCTGGACATAACAGTCTAGAAGGGATGCCAGTTTTGGTACTGCTGTCTTGCAGAAACTTGTCCCTAAATAGGCTCGGTACCCAGCCTCCCAAGGTCCTGCTATGGAGTCTGCTGTTGTCAAATAATAGTGGAGGATTCCTGGGGTTTGAAGAAAAAAATTACTCACTGTAGTAATGTTGTTTCTTCCTAAGGGATCTTTCACTGTGCTTGACAACCCCTTCCCTACCTCTCCTTTCAGAACCTGGAAAGGGTTGTCTCAACAGTGTGCTCTTAGTGGAATTAAGCATTTCCTGTTGCTTTTGGCACACAACTGAAATTTTTGTGAATTTTTTCCTCATTTTATTTCTTTTCAAAAATGTGTTTTTAGGATAGAATTTCTTGGTAGTCTCTTAGCTGGAGTTGGTGGTTACTGCTCTCCCACAGTTTGAGAAGTAAATCTGCCATTAGAGGGCAAGGGAGTGCATGACCACAGCAGAGTTTTGAATTTAATTCTTAAATTCTCTAATTATCATAAAATTATAGGTTCTGAGGCAGCTTATTCCAGGGGAATGATTGTACTTGTCAAGCATAGTGAGGGATCCCTTAGAAACAACACTACTAAGGTGAGTAATTTTTTTGTCTGGTGGAAGGCTTTCTGGCCACAACCAATACATCAGCTACTTTTGGCGACACCCCAAACAGTGCCATGGCTATGTCTTTAGGAGCCATGCATGCAGCTGCAGGGACTTCAGGTCTAGATGTACCAAGGCCCCCTATCCTGTGACATCAGGCCCCTGCACAGAAAGCAAGGGTATTGGAGACTACACTGCTAATTTTTGCAGCAGTGGGTACCACATTCGCCATGGCTACACAGGTGCAATGAGGATGAGGGTCATGCCCTCTATCTGTAGTTTAAGAAATACTCTCTGTATTAATATGCTGTGAAGAGATATGGGTATAGTCTTTCATTCTGCTAGTCCAACAACCCCCAGCCATTCAACTAACTAAGGGGTGACCCAATCTAAAACCAAGGGGAACCGTGATTTTTCTGTATCTTGGAGAGTAACTGAAATGTTGCTGCATATAAATAAAGAAAAGATATGGTGGAAAAATGTGTAAGAGAGTTTAAATACTGTATCCCTGCTTGCTTTATCTGTCACATACAAGCAGATGTCATCTGCATAGGCTAAAACTTTCAACTGTCCTACATCTGATGGCCAGGCTTATCCCTTCTGAATCTAACAACTTGATCTCATGCTGCCTGCCCTAATTTCTTAGTTCAACCTTGTCACCATAATCTCTTTGCTCAACTTAACCCACACTCTGGTATAATTTGCCCCAGTCCCCTCAGCCTCCCCTCATCTTCTTACAACCCTGCTTCCACCAATAGCTTTCTTCCTCCACCGTACCCTGGTGACTGGCTAATGACTCCCAAGTTGTAACTCAGTCATTATATTATCAGAGTAGCTACTCCTATCCCAGGTGTTTAGCATGGCAAAGCATGGAGTTGTGCTTGTTCGTCTTTATGTTCTTTTTTTTTCACTGTTAGATACCCTCATCGTTCATAGTCCAATTAACCCGCCCTCCAATTCTATATCCCTTCCTGTTAGTACTCCCAACTCTGAGATAGCCCTACCCCTTAATTAAATCATTTTTATTTGTAAAAAAGGATGCCTTCTACCTAGAGATCTGTGCTCGATTCTCCGTGCACTCTATAAGTAGGATTGTTTATTTATTTATTTCAATTGTTTCACCAGGAAAGGCACACTGAGCAACAAGATGCTCATCTCCCGGTGTGATCTAGGGGTGTACACATGGATATGATAACATGCAGGTTATCAAGTGAACAGTTAACACAAGCAAATAAAAAGCAGCATAAGGATACATGATTGCATGAATATACAAGCAGCGCACATTGAATGCTTAGGATATTATAGTATCAAATAAAAATCTTTTTGTGACAAGAAGCAGCAGATAAGGTAAATTAGCACAGTAGTAACAACTGTAAACAACAGAGGATGTATATCACAGTTATATAGTAATACATAGTACATAGTGCAAAATAGGCCCAGGACATAAGTGCAAGGTTGGGGTTATATGCCAGTTTCTGTAGCAAGGCTAAGACCGCTGGTCAGGCATTGGGGAGGGGATAGTGGGACATGGCAGGTTCAGGGACAGGAGCAATTTGTAGTAAGGAAGTTTGCTAGGGCGGTAGACAGAGAGTAGGAAGAGGAGGAGTGCCGAATTTGCAGTGGGAGGGCAAGTCAGAGCTTGGGTAGCCGGTGTGAGAAGGCAGCTTGACCAGCAGAGGTCTTCCGCTGAGGGACTGAAAGTTGGCGGGAGTCATTGGATCTAAGATGATAGGGGGGTGGGGCAACTGTGAGCATGGTGGCAAGGTGGGAAGGGATGGACCCGAGCCATAGGTTGGAGACAAGTTTAGCACAGTGATAGATGCTTCATAGACCTTTTGGCCTATCTCTCCAAAAATTATCAGTAGTGTCACAAACACGCTCAGCAGGTCAGACCCTCTGCTCCCACAGTGCCAACCTCTGAGCACAGTATTGTGAACAGGTAACAGACAGGGTAACCCTCCTGTCTGCTTGTGGGTCCGAATCACCTTTAGTCTCAAGTTCTGGGGGGATTCAAACTGTGAACCTTATGCTAGCATACCCAAATGTACAGGCTCAGATAATCTGCTCTTTGGAGGGATGCCAGATATCTTTCACCTAAGGGCACCTCACTAGGTATCCAAAAATGAACCCTTAAAACTCTATAACAGAACTTAGGTATATTCTTACCTTTTCCCAGTTTGGCAACACCATCAACCCTCCATACGTCACATGCAAAAGAAAGAACTTGGAAGACCCAGGCAGTATCTTTTAAATGAAAGGTTTACTTAAAAATGGATACAAATATGTAAAATGTAAACACATAACACTATATCAAAAAGCATACAATCACTTAAAAGAAAGCAAAGAAAACCACTATAAAAACTTCTACCAACATACAGTTAGACTTTTTCTATCTAATGTATTACCTCTTTACAGTGCTTAAGTTAGATCTTTTTTCTTAAGAGCACAAAAAGAAATGTCACTCAGTTGAAACACAGAATACAGTTTAAAACTCTGTGTTTCCACCCTTTCTATGATGTCATCTAGCTCCTCCTTTTAGAATATAAAAATTATACAAACAATGATCTTCCTGTCAGGAGATATTTTAAATACTGAGACTTCAGCAAAAACTAATTTCCCACTATGACTCCTTAATTAACATCCCCTCTTTGATCTCAAGCAGTTCCTCTTCCCATGGCACATCAAAGGATTTTTATGACTTTTCACACCATGGTATAAAAAATGTTTTTCCTCTTAGAAGTCATAAAAGTTTTCAAGCCCTATATCCTGGTAGCTGGGTCAGCTCTAATTAAGTTTTGCTAGTCCTTTAATTACCTCCTGGCCTCAGGTTAATATATCCTGCAACTTCTCTGAAACCTGTCGGGGGTGGGGAGACCCATGGCACAGTTGCCTTGTGGAGACAATCACACATTGCATTTTTATATTACAAATATCATAGAACAATCATAACCAGCTGGCCAAGCGTCACAATCCTCCCCACCTAGACTGAATTTGGGGGCTCTAGCCCCTGCATGGGATGAGTTTCCCAAATCAGATCACTCTTCATATACACGTGTAACATGGATATACATATGTATCTACGGGTTCGGGGAAGGATGAGGTTACCTGGCACAAGAGACCTAGGTTTGGCTACTCTGCACAGGGGCACCCAAGTAAATCCAACAGGAAGCAATAACTGTAATGTCCAGAACCAGAATTGGGATTTTTCAGTGTGGCTTTATTTATTAACTCACTGAACATAAACAAAGCACTGCATGGTCCCCCAAAGGGCTACGTTACTGTAATGCAGATTAGAGGTTAAACACAGTGGTCCATTTGAGGAATGAATACATTACTACAGATGTCTGGCTTTGGACCCACCAGGCACTCAGCCCGGACTTTGCATGCGCATTGGATACATAGCCTGACTGGCCCGGCTCCCCTGCCGGCCACTCGACTGATGGTTCACTTGGTAAATGAACCCAAACTTTACTTGGAAAGACATCCAATCAAACAAGGAGACTCCCAAACTGTGGCTCTCCACACCACTTGAAGTCTGCGACTCCTAGAGAGATTTGGTTTTCGTACTTCCAATCGAAACTCCCATCAAACAAGGAGACTCCCATCCAACAAGGAGTAATTTTCCCATCCTGTGGCTCCCCACACCACTAGAGTCTGTGACTCCTAGAGAGATTTTCAAGTTGCGACCCACATCTGGGTACCCACCCCATCACTGGCCAAGTGCATGAGGCAAGTAGCAAAAACACAGAAGAAATCCGTAGAGGTGGACCTGGTTACTAAAGATGGTGGGTTTTCCCACCTCCAGCTCCCACAGCCCATACCCGGCCATTTCTCTGGACACACAGAAAACTTTAGACTTTAAAATGTAGATTGAATGGTGGATGACCTGAAGCACCCCCTCTACAGTGAACTTTAAATCCATTTAAACTTTAAACAGTTGACTGCTCTATTTGTTTGTCCTAGTTGACATAGTCCTCCCAAACAGCAGTCCCCAATACTTGAAATCCAACTGAAGAAAACAAGATGTTTTCCCCTTCCAATAGCGCCAAACACTCACCCATTCGTTGCAGGTGCCCCACAGGCGAAGTACTGTAACCTTTGCTGTTATACATGAACAGACTGAACTTAAAACAGGAAGCTTTCTTCCCAGGGTGGGAGAAGGGGATTGCCCCTGGAACCCACAGAGAACTTTCTTCCCCCCCTGAGGAAGGGGGGCACTGAGACCGGGGGAGCAGTCTCCACCACTTTAAAAAGGTAAAATACAGGAACAGTTCCTTTTTTCTGAGTGAGAAATCACACTGCACACTAATGTTTCCTTCTTGCTTAAGGACAAATGGAAGACTCACTTTTGAATTTCCCAAGGTTCTAAACTTCACTCCCTGAGCTGGAGATTCCAAAGTGGCTCATGCAGCTGCGACAGTTTTATAATAATGTCATCTCTCAAGTCTCAGCTGTGACTGAGGACAGAGTGAGACAGTGTGATACCAATTTAACTGGAGTTTCACAAGCTGCCTTCCCTGCCTACCACTAGGTCTTACTGGGATTCTAGTAACCCCGGGTAACAAAGGGGTTACACATGCAACAGGCCATCGGCATTCTGATTGGTCGCCCCAGCCCTATGTAAGATTGTCAAGTCATACCCTTGCAAGGCAAGACTCCAGCTTAATAATCTACCATTAGTTTTTCCCATTTGGGTCAGCCAAACCAGGGGGTTGTGGTCCATCTGTACCTCAAAATGCTGCCCATATAAGTATGGCTCTAACATCTTTAGGGCCCACACTATGGCAAGACACTCTTTTTCCACAGTAGAGTAAACCTGCTCCCTGGGAAGTAACTTTTTACTCAGGTACACTACCAGGTGATCATTTCCTTGGTTGGATGTCTGACTCAGTACTGCCCCAATACCCATGTCTGAAGTGTCAGACTGAACTATAAAGGGTCAGCTATAGTCAGGACTTGTCAGTACAGGAGCACTGCACAGGGCCTACTTCAGTCTGGTAAAGGCTTTTTCACAGGCTGGTTCCCAGGCAATTTTCTTAGGCATCCTTTTCTTTACCAGGTCAAATAGGGGAGCAGCCAGGGCACTGTAATTGAGTACAAATTTCCTATAGTACCCTGCTGTCCCTAGAAAACTCCTGACCTGCTTCTGCATTTCTAGTCTGGGCCATGCCTTGATCACCTCTATTTTTACTTGGTTAGGACAGAGCTGTCCCCAGCCTACTACATGCCCAAGGTATGTCACTTCAGCCATGGCCACCTGGAACTTCTCAGCTTTGACAGTGAGCCCGGCCCTCTGTATCCTGCCCAGCACTTCTCTAAGGAGGGACAGTTGTTCCTCTCAGCTAGCAGTAAAGATGGCAGTGTCATCCAGATACACCACGGAGTACTCCTCAACAACATTTAACACCTGGTTCACCAATCTTTGGAAAGTGGCTGGGGCGTTCTTCATTCCAAAAGGCATTACTTTAAATTCAAATAAACCTATCGGAGTGATGAAGGCCAACCTCTCCCTAGCTCTGTCCATTAACTCTACCTGCCAATACCCCTTGGTCAGGTCAGTAGTTGTAAGGTAGGTCGCCCCTCCCAACTTGTCCAGGAATTCATCCGTCCGGGGCATTGGGTGGGTGTCTGACTTCGTGACTGCGTTCAGTCCACGATAGTCCACACAGAAATGAGTAGAGCCATCTGGCTTGGGCACAAGGACTACGGGGGGGGGCCCAGGGGCTGTGGGATCTCTGGATTACCACTAAATCCAGCATTTCCTCCACTTCCCTCCTAATGTCCTTTTGGACAGCCTCTGACACCCAATATGCTGTCCACTGTATGGGTGTCTGTGTCCCTGTCTCTACATCATGTATCACTAAGGGGGTTAGTCCAGGCTTGGTGCTAAACAGTGGAGCAAAGTCTGCTAAACTTCTCTTACTTCCTGGATCTTGTCTGGGGCCAGCTGGGGAGACAGTTTAACTGCCTCCACAGAGGACTCCCACTTGCTTTCTTCCAGCAAGTCCAGAAGGGGATCTCCTTCGTCCGTCCCCTCCCCAGGTTCCAAGGAACAAAATAAACATATTACTGTTCACTTCAAACAGATAACCTTAACAAGCCCAAGGAATTTTGAAAACAGATCAACTCTTTAATCAAAGGTAAATCAATACAGTGTCCCAGTTACATACTGTCAGGAGGTGATCTACTATAAGATCCACCTTCAGTCGCAGAGGGAATAAATCTGTTTTTCACTGACCTTGATAGGTACACTTCGCATCTTTCACCAGCCCCTGATTTCTCCATCCCTACTCAGCACCATGCCAGCCTTGGCACACGCCCCACCTTCCACTTAAAAACCACAGCTAAAAAGGAAGTACTCAAGTTATTATTAAAACTCAAGGCAGAGAGCTCCCCTGGTTATGATGCAATTGAACCAAAGTACCTTAAATTAGGGGCAGCAGTACTTGCTTCTCCCATTTGTAGTCTTATTTACAGGTCCCTCCTTACTGGTACTGTGCCAAGCAAATGGAAAGTGGATGTGGTAGTCCCCCTCCACAAGGGTGGCACACACACCATTGAAAACTATAGACCTATCTCAATTCTATGTCCCCTGACTAAGATCCAAGTGAGGATTTTGTATAACCAACTACAAACCTGCCTAGAAATGCACCATCTGCTCATGGACTGCCAGTATGGCTTTAGAAAGAACCATAGTGGTACTACTACAGCTCTGGTAAAGGTCCCTGCCAACATCCTCAAAGTGAGTGACATAGGCCTTGTTATAAGTGAAGTGCTCATTGACCTGACAAAGGCTTTCGACCTTGTCAACCATCACCTTCTACTTGGCAAACTGCACCAACAAGGCTTTGACTGCCTAGAGCTAGCTTGGTTACAGGGCTATCTTATTGGTAGATCACAAAGGGTAAGTGGTCCAGATCACTGTCCTCTCTCAGGCCCATATTACATGGTGTACCTCAGGGATCAATCCTCGATCCATTACTGTTCTCACTCTTCATTAATGAGCTTCCCAACTTCTGTGGTGGTGCATAAGTGGAACTCTACGCTGATGATGCAGTCCTATTCCAATCATCCAAAAATATGGATTGACTTAACTAAAGTCTTAATTCTGACTTCAATATGCATGAAAAATGATTCTCAGATAACCACCTGATTCTGAATATAAAAAAAAACAAAGCTATGATATTCTACAGTTCCTCCTCTAAAATCTCCAAGTCAGCCTCGCTTTACCCTCTCAAAATCTGCTCATTATCTGGTGATACCATAGAAGTAGTCCAAACTTTTAAATGCTTAGGGATGCACTTTGATACTTCTTTCTCTTTAGAGACACACATAACCCTGCTAACTATCAACCAGAAACTAGGCCTGTTATACCATCGCTGCCCCCTTTTATCCACCTCCGCCTGTCAAGAAATTGCTTCCATATCCCTCCTCCCTATACTTTTTTACAGTGCTCCACTACTGCTTTCCGCTCAACCTTCATCCCTTGTCTGGCTCCAACAACTCTATTTTAAGATCAGATGATTTGCCTTGGGGGCAGATCCTAGAAAACACCACTGTGACATCATGGCTTCCCTACAATGGCCAGATTATGACTCTAGACTATATTATCTCACATTGTGCTTTGTCTTCAAACTAGTGAATCTCTTTAATCCTCCTTGTCTAAGTGGAATTGTGTATCATAAAGAAGTTGATTGCCCACTCAGGTCAGCATCATTACCTATACTAGCAACCCTGAAACCGCACTGTCTCATAGGGAAGCAATCTTTTGCCTATTCTGCCACAACAGCCTGGAGTACATTACCACCTGTATTACTCTCCTGTCCTTCCCTGCCACTATTCAGATTAGAGCTTGCCTCATACCTACCTAAACCTCCTCCTTGCACATGCTTTTGCTAACCCTCGCCTTCACTGTTCCCTTTTATGCTGAACTTATCTTATTCCTGAAATTTTACAATGGAACCTTTGTAAATATGTATATTTTACAATGTAATAAATACAAATATTGTATATTTGTTTATCCCATTGTATAAGACTTTGTAATCCATGTAATGCTTGTATTTCCCTCACACATGATTGTAACTAATGTATTCACTGTTTGTGTTGTATTGTGTTGTATTTGTCTCCCGGGTCACCCCTGAAAAAGGGACTGCATGGTCTTAGTGGGCTCACCATACTACTAAAATTCTAATAAATACCAAAATTCTAATAAATAAATAAATAACCTGCAGATTATTCATGATATTTTGTATAACGGGATCCATAGCAAAGATACAGAGTAGAGGGCTTAGTGGGCATCTGTGCCTTACCCCATCTTTCACTGAGTTCGACCTCCCTATTCTCCCATCACTAAAGGATACAGTTGAAGCAGACCTACTGTATATAGTTCCTTAGTCCAGGAGACAAAGGCCTCAGGTATACCATACTTAGTCAACACCATAAATAAATGTTCATGACAAACTCCATCAAAAACTTTACTCTAAATTAATGTAAGCAGATAACCCAGTCAGTTGTTCCACTCCACAATCCATACACCATTCTAGGGGAGCATAGCTCCCCTATGGATGCACCCACAGAGGAGACTAAGGAGGCTGAGGACAGCTGTCACAAGGGAGGCCCACAGGAAGGAGGCAGAGGACACCACAAGGAAAGGAAGCAGCTCCTGGTGGGGACTCAATTATTAGGGGATAGAACTGGGAGGAGCTGGGAAAACTGAAGTAAGGTGCCTGCCTGGTGCCATGGCTGGAGGGACAGAGGCGCATCCTCAGGATCACGACAACAGCTGCAAGGGATTCTGAGCTGGACATAATTGTCCACCTAGGGACAAATGACTTGGCTCATCATGAGGTTAGAGCAGTGCAGGAGGACATTGCAGAGTTGGGGAGGGCCTTGAACAAGTAGCACACACAGTATCCTTCTCAGAGGTGCTGCCTGTCAAAGGCATGGGTGAGGCGAGGTAATTGGCACCATGCAGTTTAATGAATGGTTGAAAAATGGTGCGGAGCACAGGAGTTTGGCTTCATTAGACTGGGGTTCCACCTGGAGGGACACCAGCCTATACTGGCAGGATAGTCTGCATCTGTCCAGGAAGGGAACAAGTCTTTTGAGCAATCGGTTTAAATGCTTCATTGGCAAGCTTTTAAACTAGTCAAAGGAGGAGGCACTGACAAGCAGCAGAAAAATCCCAGCCTCTCCCTACAAAACAGGGTACTAAATGAGAAAAAGACCAAGGTAGAACGGTCAGTGGGGGATGCTGCAACAGAAGGTAAAGCCATCAAAAAATGGAGAGCAATGAGTACCAATGCCCATAGTCTAGGTAACAAGCTTCCTGAATTAGTGGCCTTGATGGAGGAGGAACATCCGGATATCGTGGCAGTCACAGAAACATGGTACACACAAAACCATGACTGGGACGTAAACATACCAGGATACACTATCTACAGGAGGGATAGGGAGGGTAAAAGAGGAGGAGGAGTAGTTCTTTACATAGGGAAGGAATAAAAGCAACAGAACAAAAGGGTAAACAGGGAGGAGAAGAAGCACTGTGGGTAAATTTGGAGACAGGCAATGGCACCACAATCCGCACAGGGGTTGTATACAGACCCCCTTCTCAGGGGAAGGAAATGGACAAGGAAATGATAGAAAGTATACTTAGAATGGCAGAAAAAGGGGAGATATTGCTGATGGGTGATCTGAATATGCCAGATGTTAACTGGAGTGCAGTTGCAGCTGCCACTTCGAAGAGTGCAGTTATTCTAGATGCCCTACAGGGGGCATGCCTTAGACAACTAGTACTGGAGCCCACTCGAGAGGGAGCAATATTAGACTTGATACTCTCAAATGGAGATGGAGAGAAGATCACAGATGTAGAAGTGGGTAGCCATCTGGGAACTAGCGACCATCGAACAGTATGGTTCACAATAAACACAGCAATAGAGTCAAGCCATACAAAGACAAAAGTACTGGACTTTAGGAGGGCTGACTTTGCCAAAATGGGTGAGTGCCTAAGGAACGCACTAGCAAATGGGCAGGAAGGAGGGGTGGAAGAACAATGGGGAATAATAAAAACTGCCATCACAGAGGTAACGAGCCTTTGTGTGAAGCAAATAAACAAAACAAGATGATGTAAGAAACCACTATGGTTCTCAAAGGAAGTGGCAGTGAAGGTTCAAGAGAAAAGAAAGCATTCAGGAAGTACAAGGAATCGCAGAAGGAGCAGGACAGAGAACTGTATCAGTTAAAGCAAAGGAGGCTGGGAAGGCAGTCAGAACAGCAAAGGCCCAAACCGAGGAAAAGATAGCCAACTCAGTTAAGAAGGGGATAAAACCTTTTATAGGTACATCAGAGGCGAAGGAAGACCAAGGGAGGGATAGTGAGGCTTAATAAAGGGAGGGAGGGTGGGCAGAGGAGACTGTGAAAAGGCAGAGATACTAAACAAATATTTTTGCTCAGTATGTACAAAGGAAGAGGGAGGTACATAAAACAAACAGTAGTAACACTCTGGATACAGAAGTTGATACCGCCCATTTACAGAAGAAAGGGTTCTGAAAGAACTCTTAAAACTGAAGGTGGACAAAGCAATGGGGCCTGATGGATTCATCCCAGAATTCTAAAAGAACTAAGGGTAGAACTAGTGACACCACTGACTACCCTTTTTAACAAATCATGGGAGGATGGGGTGGTACCCGAGGACTGGAGGAGGGCAGATGTGATTCTCCTTCACAAAAGTGGGAGCAACGCAGAAGCAGGAAACTATAGACCTGTTAGTTTAACCTCAGTGATAGGGAAAATGATAGAATCGCTTCTAAAGGAAAGAAATGTCGAGTATCTAGAGGCCAGAGGGCACAGGACCCTAGGCAGCATGGATTCACAGCGGAAGGTCATGCCAGACGAATCTGATAGATTTCTTTGACTGGGTGACCAAAGTAGTAGATCAGGGAGGGCTGTGGACATGGCCTACCTAGACTTTAGCAAGGCATTTGACACAGTCCCACACAAAGATTAATATACAAGTTAGCCAGCCTGGGAGTGGGTCCCAAGATGACAGCCTGGGTAAAGAATTGGCTGGAGAATAGGACACAGAGGTAATAGTAAATGGAGTCCACTCAGAAGAAAGGAGGGTTACTAGTGGGATACCGCAGGGGTTCAGTATTAGGACCGGTCCTTTTCAATGTCTTTATAAGCTACATTGCAGAAGGACTGGAAGGAAAACATGTCTCTTTGCAGATGACACTAAGATCTGCAACAGAGTTGATGCACAGGGTGGGGTGGAAAGGATGAGAAGGGACTTGGCAAGGTTAGAGGAATGGTCAAATGTATGGCAGCTTAGATTCAATGCTAAGAAGTGCAAGGTAATACACCTGGGAAACACAAACCCAGGGGAAGAGTACACAATGGGGGGTGAGATACTAACAACAACAAAAATGGAAAGGGACCTGGGGGTAGTCATATCAGATGACCTAAAGATGGGCAAGCAATGTGAGAGGGCAGCAAGGAGGGCTGGGGGGATACTGGGATGCATAGGGAGAGGCATCACCGGTAGAAAACAGGAAGTTATTATCCCTCTGTACAGACAGCTGGTGAGATCCCATCTGGAGTACTGTGTGCAGTTCTGGAGACCCAATCTCCGCAAAGACATAGACAGGATGGAAGCTGTCCAGAGGAGGGCAACTAAAATGGTGCAGGGTCTGCACCGGAAAACATATGGAGAGAGACTTAAGGAGCTTAATATGTATAGCCTCGAGGAAAGGGGGGACATGATAGAAACTTTCAAGTACCTCAGGAATCAACAAAGTCCAAGAGGTAGCATCTTTCAAAAAGAGGTGTAAGAACAAGAGGCACAATTTGAAGATAGAGGGGCGGCTCAGAGGTAATTTAAGGAAGTATTTTTCACAGAGAGGGTTGTGGATGTATGGAGCGGCCTTCCGGAGAAGGTTGTGGAGTCAAAATCAGTGGTGGAATTCAAGCATGCATGGGATAGTCATAAGGCAATTCTGGGGGTTGGGGGTAGGAAGAAGTAGGCTGCTGGTTAACTAGGATCTGCAGCTTATCCAGTAGGTAGGGAAATGGGCAGACTGGGTGGGCCAAGCGGTCCTTATCTGCCGTCAAATTCTATGTTTCTATGTAACCAGCTTGTTATTATATTTGCTATATTCTATGACAATCCCAATGATATATAACTTGTCCTGTATACTGTGAGAAGGGATGGAACAGGTCTGAGCTGGGGTAATAATAGCAGGTGTAACCTTTATTAGTTTGTGATGTAACAGTTTTGTAAGAATTTTGCAGTGTGAATTGAGGAGGCATATGGGTCTCCAATTCTGCAGGTTTTTTTTATCTCCAGATTTATAGAAACAATCAATAAGCCTCTAGAAAATTCTTGAGGTATCTTAGTTCTCTGAAAACAAGCATTTGTCAATGCCGAATGTTGCTTACTTCTATGTGCTGTTTAGGTATTTGGAAGTCATTGGAGTGCAAATATTGAAAATTTGTGAACTTACGAGCGTGCGTAGGAACTTCGCAACGCACGCTCGTAAAACAGTCATTTTTAGGAATTTTTTCACCAAATTTTCAACATAGCCATTTTAAGACCTCTGCTCATGAACAGTGTGACTGTGATTTTGTTAATGTGTCCCATACATTGAGTTTGCACACCGACTGCGCCATTGTGCGCTACATGGGAAACACGTTTTGGGCAGGATGTGAAAAATGACAGCTGTACTGCTCATAAGGAGGTGTGGTAAAATGGCAATGTTGAAAATCTGGAGTGAAAATATTGAAAATTCATAACTTACGAGCCTAGGAACCAAGCACGCCGTCAGAAAACAGTCATTTTAGGAATTTTTCACCAAATTTTCAACAGAGCCATTTTAAGACCTCTGCTCATGAACAGTGTCACTGTGATTTTCTTAATTTGTCCCGTACATTGATTTCGCACACCAACTGTGCCATTCTGCGCTACCTGGGTAGAAACACATTTTGGGTGAGATGTGAAAAATGACAGTTGTACTTCTCATAAGAAGGTATGGTAAAATGGCAATGTTGAAAATCTGGAGTGAAAATATTGAAATTTCGCGAACTTACGAGCCTGCGTAAGAACTGTACTGCCTTTCGTAAAACAGTCATTTTTGAATTTTTGCGCAAATTTTCAACATGGGGTTTTGGGACCCCTTCTCATGAATGATGTCACTGTCATGGCGGTATTCAGGCCCAAGGGTGATTTCGCGGTCACTGCGCGGTTACTGCGAAATCTCGCCGGGCCGAATAACGCCATGACAATGTCTGTGTCATGAAGTGTCCCAAAAACCCATGATGAAATTGAATTAAATCCCAAATACCTGAGATATGCAACAAGTTGAAACCCCCTATCTAGGCCATTATGCAGCTTACCGGCATTTCCTCCAGTTAGCAGTCGGCTTTGAAGAGTGCAGGCGTGTTCCGGTCCAACGAAGATCGTTGCGCCAGAGTCGGAGGTAAGTATGGGGTGAGGGTGTGTGGGAGGCTGGGTGCGCAGTGGGTGGGTGCGGGTTGTGGGAGGGGGTCGGAGGCGCTCCAGCGAGACCTTTTCGTTTTCAGGTTTAAAAAAACTGACGTGGGACGTTTGCCACACTGGGGTGGGCTCTCCAGCGTGGCACAAGGACATGGGGGAGGCGTTCAGCCGGCGGGAGTTAGGCACCTGTCGGCCAAGGACTCATTGCCACGCTGGGGTGGGCTCCCAGCGTGGCACCTGCTGGGGGAGCGGCGACAGTATCTCAGCCGGCGGGGATTGGGCACCCTCGACTACGCAGTAGGTGCAGGGCGCTGCGCCTGCGTGAGGAGGGGGATACGCTTCAGTGGGCTTTATCTCTGCTCACCAGCGTGGCCTCTTTAACTGTATGCCACTGCATTTTGAGCGTATTACAGACAGCTCCAAAATGCATTGGCTTACAGGGGCCGCGCCTGCCAGCACACTGCCTGAATTGGAGGAGGAGGTGACACACCTCCGAAATCTCCGATGATGGCACTATGTTTCTTGCACATGCGTGCAAGCAACATAAAAATGAGAATAAACTAAAGCCACACAACCTGCTTATTCCTCTGAGAATGTTTTATAAAATGCATTTGGAAGTCCTCCCCAGCCTGGTGGTGAGACTGTTTTTAATGATGCAGTTATAGTTAAAACTTCTTGTTTTTAGGTGGATGTAATGAAGTTTTCTTTTTTTGTGTGGGTGTGTACTGATAGAGGAATGGGAACTAAAGAATCTGTATTTGTGGATACTGGTATTGAGTGTTCAAATATGTATGTAATATATGCATCAATTACTCTGGAGATGCCGCAATGGATCAGATACCACATTACCAGTATTAACTATTGTATTAATACGGGATAAATGCAATCCTTTCTTTACATGCTTCACTAGGATCACTATAGGGTGTTTTCTGTGCTCCGTACTGTAACTCTGCTTCTAAAGATGCTGCCTATTGTACTGGTACCATTGTATTTCCAATTTTAAATGTTGTAGCTGGTCAGCATGATTACCAGGGCCATCATTAGCTAATGATATCATATGTTGTAACTGTTTCCTTAGAGTTAATAAAGAGGACAGGAAATTATTTCTAACTGGCTGCTCTTTATAATATTCCAAGTTACAGAAATGATATTTGTACACCTAAATTGTCTATATGTAACTGTACCTGAATAAAAAGTAATGCAAAAAACTGTAGTTTGCATTTTTTTGGTTTTTATGGTCAGTATTTTGCTATAGTTCTCTTCATGGACTCAATGGGCTGGAGTTTTAACTTCATCTCGGGTTGTGTACAGAACTCTAAGCATGGTTCTGATAGGTAAACAGCTCATTCTTTGCATTGTGTACACAGATCGTGACACAGTAAAAATGTCAAATTACTGGTTCCATGAAGAGAACAGTGCAGAATGTTGTCCATAAAAAGAAAACAACTGAATAAAACAGTATTTATTTAGATACAGTTAACTATTTATTTATTTATTTGCTTTTGTTAACCGGGTAAGCACACAAGACAGCCAAGTGCCTATTTTCAGGTGTGACCTGGGAGAGTTACAGGTAAAAATTCATACATGAACAGTTGAGGAATCGAGAAAAATACATAGGGAATAACAGGCATTTCAAGGCTAGCTCTAGAACAGGTTGGCACAGTGCAATACAATAAGATGGAGCATACAGGATGTAAATTAGGAGGTGAACAGTGGAGTAAACAAAAACAAAGACAATGATAAGTGCCTGCGGGGGAGGTGCCCTAGGCAGGGGGTCAAGTACTAGCTTCTCGACCGGTTACTGAAGAAGAAGTGCAAGTAGCGCTGAGGCCCCCACCCAACCAGGCTGGGGGGAGGAGTGGGGCACTGGTAGAAGGCTACGAGGTGCAGGGGCAGGGGGAGGAAGGTTTCAAGAATTTCCAGAGGGAAGCTTTAAAGCTTGGATGGGAGGAGGTGGCCCGAGTAAGCTCAGGGAGCGAGTTCCAGAGTTTGGGGGCGTATGTGTTGAAGGCCCGATCCCCCACAAGGGTGCGGGTTCTAGGAACCAGGCATTCCTGGTTCATCCCAGATCTTAGGTGGTAGGAAGGGGCACATAGTTTGAGGCGAAGGGCTAGGGCAGGGGGGGTGCCAGAGCGGATAATGTTGTCAATGAAGTTTCCGAGTATGAAGGAGCGGTGCTTCTCTGGAGGAAGCCACTCCAGGAGGTTGTAAAGATCACAGTGGTGGGTGAGTGGAGGGGCGGAAAGCGCGAAGCGGCAAACATTGTTGTAGGCCATGTCCCATTTAGAGAGGCTGGATTTGGGAACTGGTACAAATGTTACGAGTCCGTAGCAGAGTGAAGGGAGGAGGACCCCCCCTGGCTAGGGCCAAGCGAGCGGCAGGGGTGAGGCAGTTTTTGGCTCGATAAGCTAGGCCAAGCTTACCATTAGTAGCCTTACAAACATTACGGATGTGTAGGGTAAGGTCCAACTGCGGGTCCAGGGTGATGCCCAGATACTTGGTGGCGGTTACCGTCTCAAGGGGCGAGCTGTCGGCCCCGAAGATTTGGAGGGGAGCGGGGCAGGATTTTATTTTGTTCAAAGACCCAAACAGCATGGCTTGAGTTTTTTTTGAGATTGAGGGTGAGCCTGTGGTCCCCCAGCCATGTTTGGATGCATTCAAAATCGGTATTCAGTTGGGAATTTATTGTGGAGATGTCCCAGGAGCTGGCCAAGAGGACGAGGTCATCCGCATACAGGGTGGTGTGACCATGGGCAGTGACGGATGGTAGATCATTAATAAATAGTGAGAATAGGGTTGGACCAAGGACGGATCCTTGAGGGACCCCACAATGGACTGATAAGAGGTTGGAGAGTGTCCGATTGAAATTGGTGTATTGCTGTCAGTTGGAGAGGTAGTTTAGGAACCAAGCGTGGGCAGAGGGAGAGAACCCGAGGGATAGGAGCGTGGAGCTGAGGAGGGAGTGATCAACCCTGTCAAAGGCTTTGGAGAGGTCCACAAATATGGTTCCAGTGAGATTGCCTTGGTCAGCAGCTGTCCTGATCAATGAAGTGACTACAGCAAGGGCGGTGGATGTACTGTGCCCTTTCCTGAAGCCATGCTATGCAGGAGAGAGGATGTTGTAGTCCTGGATATATTGGGAGAGCTGGGAGGCGACGACTTTCTCGAGAAGTTTGCTGGTGGCGGACAGAATGGCAATAGGTCAGTAGTTACAAGGATCTTTGGGATTCCCCTGTTTTAAGATGGGAACGACCTTGGCCACTTTCCACAGGTCAGGGATGATCCCAGTATTTAGGGAGGTGCTGAATAAGTGCGAGACGGGCTAGGCAAGGAGGTGGGCCCCCAGTCTGAGCAGTTTCGGCTTGAGGCTGTCATGACCTGCGTCGCTGTGAGGGGAGAGGCCTGCGAGCAGCTTCTGGATCTCCTTAGGTGAAACTTGTCTCAGTTGGAAGGGGCTGGGGGTGGAGTCCAGGCGGGGGTGCTGGGGGATTGGGGCTGAGGACTGGGGAGGGAGGGGGCAGTTCAGAAAACATGGAGTTAAACGAGTTTGCAAGGTGTGGGGGTTATTGCAGCTGACCCCCCAACAAGCAGTCAGTGACCTGTGCTTTAGCTGACCCTCCAACAGCATTTTTAATATTTTGCCAGAAACTCCTCGGGTTGCTGGCGGAAGAGAGTAAGGCGGCTTTACAGAACTCGCTTTTTGCTGTGTGGATGGCTCTTTTGCAGGAGTTTCTGAGGTGCCTATATGCCATCAGATCATTATTGTTTTGGGAGGCCTTGTAGGTCACCCAACATTTGTCCCTGGCCTTCATAAGGGAGAATAGGCCCCCATGAAGCCATTTGGTGACAGTGCCCCTCACCCTTCTCCTAGTGAGGGGGGCATGTTTATTCGGAAGGGGACAAACTCAGCTAGGAATAGATCCAGAGCTTGTGAAGGGTCATAGGAGGCAGTGACCCCTGACCAGTCAATTGTTAGGAGGTCAGAAAGGAAGTCGTGGGTATTAAATTTGGAGTAGTCCCTCAGTTCAATCACTTTGCTAGGGATTTTTGGCCGTGAGATGCCCCAGACACGGAAGATAGGAGAGTGGTCGGAGATGGCATCTGGGAAAATTCCTGAGGATATGATATTGGCAGGCCTGTTGGACAAGATCCAGTCGATAAGGGATCCATTGTTCCCCCGTGAGGAGAGCCTGGTGGGTTCGGTTATGACTTGGCTCAGGGCAAGGCCCGAGAGCAGAGGCTCTTACAATTTGCAGTTGGCACCCAACCAATTGAGGTTGAAGTCACCTATTACTAGAATTTCATTGGGACTCACTTTGTTGCCGATGCTGTGAAGCAGGGAGGAGAGACCAGGCAGACCATCCTTGGGGGGGATGTAAGTGCATACCAGGTGAATTTTCTTTGTGTGAACCAGCAGGAGGAGAGCATGCAGGAACTCACATGCAGGAGGGTTGGTAGGTGAGTGGTTGATGGGTGACATGTTTAGGTGCACCTTATAATAGAGGAGCACCCCACTGCCCCTCTTTTTACCCGGTCTATCTCGTCTGAAGTGGTTATAGCCCAGGAGAGTGCACTGGGCATCAGATATATGGGACTTAAGCCAGGTTTCAGAGAGGCCCAGGATATCTGGCTTGTGGTGGGTGACCCATGCTGTAAGCTCGGTTAGGTTGCGTTGGAGACTACGTACGTTCAGATGGGCAATTGTGAGCCCTTTAGAGGAGAGCCGGGGGAGGGAGTTAAGAGACGGTAGGGTGGGTAGCGGACTGAGTAGGGAGGCCATACCCCTAGTGAGTCCTGTGAGCGCAGGGGAAACTGTCATAATGACTGCGGATAGAACACCTACTGCGGGCAAGGGAGGAGGGAAAAATCCAGAGAAATGAGCTGAAAGTTTGGGGATTAGACCAAATAATGGGTGTCAGCCACTTGGTCTGGGTGCCCTCCTTACGGGGGCAGCGCAGAGTGAGCTGAGAGCGGAGCACCAAGTGTCAGCTAGAACTAGGGTGGAAATGTGAACGGCAGAGCTAGATTTTGGTGGGCAGCAAATGGGAGAGAGTGTGAGCTAGGCTGATAGGGCGGCCACTAGTGGTGAGAGAAAATAACCTGCAGATGGGAAACAGGGTTATTTTCAGCACCAGGTGACTCCCTACGGCCTATTTAAAGGAGAGCCGACGAAGGGTGGTGGTGGGGGCAGTGGGGAGCCGAACGCACAGAGTTTGGTGGGGCAGCACTGACGCCACCCGGAGAGGCTCCAGCAGTTTGAATCAAGCCAAGGATTAAACAGGCAGCTGCGCCCAGAGGGGCGAGGGAGGCCAGGTGCAGGGCGTCAAAGGAGCCGTTTTTTAAAAGCACACAATGAATTTGATGTGCCTCAATTCCACAGTCAGTCATCGGGGGAGGAAAGCTCTGCTGGGCAGGGGACTGCTTCCTTCCAGGGGCTGCGAAATTACCTGGTATCGAACCGGTGAGGAGGTGTCCTGCAGGGCTGCTAAGAGCCCTCGTGACCACCGAGTCTCCGGGGGGGGGGGGTCTTCTGTGGAGAACAAGAGAAACCACAACATATTAGTAAGGTAAGGGGGAGGGTGGATTGCAGAACGGGAAACAAAGGAAATGGAGCGAGGGGATTGGGCTTAGGGAGGGGCCGCTCCAGCAATGGAAAACGCTGATTGTCAGGCAGGTTCAGAGTGGAGGGGGAAGCCGCATTAACAAATAGCAGGCTGGGCTAAACAGGCATAAGTCTCATGCAATTCATAACAGTAAGTAAAAGGACACAGGCTAACATGAATAGCTTACACAGTGCAATTCAGGGAAAAAAAAGAAGCAACACAGATATTCAAGCAGGTGGAATAGCAAACATTTAAAGATGAATTTCAATTAAGGAGACAGGCTGGGAAGGGACTTTCTAGGCAGCCTTCCCAAAAATTCAGCGATTACAAGTATATCTTCACTGTTACGCCGACTGGAGAGGCTCCAGCAGTTTGAATTCGGCGCCAAGGATTAAACAGGGCAGCTGCGCCACAGGGGCGAGGGAGGCCAGGAGCAGGGTGTCAAAGGAGCCATTTTTTTAAAAGCACACAATGAATTTGATGCGCCTCAATTCCACAGTCAGTTGTCGGGGGAAGAAAGCTCTGCTGGGCAGGTGACTGCTTCCTTCCAGGGGCTGCGAAATTACCTGGTATCGAACCGGCGAGGAGGTGTCCTGCAGGACTGCTGGGGGAGGGCTGCTACAAGCCCTCGTGACCACTGAGTCTCTGGGGGGTCTTCTGGTATCGAACCGGCGAGGAGGTGTCCTGTAGGGCTGCTGGGGGAGGGCTGCTACGAGCCCTCATGACCACTGAGTCTCCGGGGGGGTCTTCTGGATCATTTGCAGGTATGAATTTCATTTCTGTAAAGAGGAACATTACTAACTGCTGCCAGTTAACACACATTTCCTGTCCCCTTTTGTCTGAGTGCTCTTTTTTCCTCCCAAAATGTTGAAACCATGTTTTTATGTCTGATTTTGTGTCCTCCCACCAGGCACCAGTATTAGCATATAAGCATTGTACTGATTTCCATGCTTGGAACGATGACCTGATTTTCTTAAGAGCGTCTGCCGACCGTAAGGTAGCTACATATAACCTCTATCTAGTGGAGTTAGGTGGGGAGGTAAACTGACTCTGAATAATGACTTGTAAATGGTCATAGTCAGAAAATTCAGCTGGCGTTGTGCTCGCCTGCTGCGGTACTAACTGAGAAGATAAAAAAGAAAATCTATTATTGGATGTAGTTTCCCTCTATGGTAGATACTTCTGTCTGAAGATAATGTAAAGTACTAAAACTATCCATTAACCTAGCAGTTTGTATTACTTTATTTAATGCTATGGAATCACAGTATACTTTTTAACCACTTTCATGCCTGATCAAAAAATCTAAGGAGCAGTTAAAGTCACCTCCAAAAATATGTTTTGAAGTGGCATAAAAAGGTTGTATTGTTTCAAATAAAGATACATGATCAGCCTTCTCTTGAAGGGCATAACTATTGATGTATCTTAAACTTCTGTTATGCCGTTGTCTATCTAAAAGCAGTTGTCCTCCCTGGGATGGCCTCCACCAATTTACTAATTGAAAAATGAGATCCTCAAAACAGAAATTCCACCCCATCTGCCTTATTGTCCCAAAAAGGCCAAAAGGAGGGACCCCACCACCAGTCTTTCTTTATATGCATCAGGTCAGTAACTGTAACCATCCATGGTTCCTGCAGGAAAACAATAGCAAATGTCTCCTGATGTAATAAAGAAAAAATAGCTTTGTGTCTGAGGGTTTTTAATACGTCACACATTTAAGGGGGCAATCCTGAATTGTTCCATAAGTCAGATGAAAAAGGAAGAGAAAAAAATGATGATTGCAGATTATCAAGTCACTTCTCCATCTCCGTGTCCCTCATTGTGAGTTTGATTTTTTCTTTCTCAACGTCAGTCTGGTAGTTGTGGTAAGACAGGGTAAGGAATGTGAAGAGTGTGAGGAACAAGCATCAGAATCTAGATCCTCAATCTCTGAGTCTCCCCAGTACTTTGTACCCTGTCAAGCTTCAAACTTATTGTATAATGGGATTTCAGAAGGGCCTTGTGTAAGTTCTAAAAGTCTGGTACTCCATCTTCATGGTTTAGGTGCCCCTGTAGATGGAGGAAACATGCTTGCATTTTCATCTGCTGACATTTCTTCCTGAGCATCAGATGGCACCAACCTCCCCTTCTGTGACATTGCTAGAAGTGAAGTATGGGCATCTGCATTTTCATCTAGCCTGGTATTAGCAACACTCTTCCCTTATTTTGGAGATGGCTGTGCTTTCCTGGGTGCAGCTTCTGGATGGATTGATTGACGTAGAAGGTTCTACTTTTGGCCTAGGTAATGGCAGCTGCAGAGGTACATTGGGTGCTGTATTACTGTGTGTAGTTCCAAATGAATCGGCATTAGGTGGGTCTGAGGTAGGACTCATCACAAAACTGGATTTTTGAGCAGCATGACCAAGGTCATCTTGGTCAAACCTGTCCATTCTGTTACATGAAGCCCATGGACAGTCTTGAAAAATATGGCCCCCCCTTTTTTTTATATTGAATTTATATCCCCTGCTTCTCCCTGGTGGCTCCCTTCTTGACCAACCCCCCCCCCCCAGTCCTGTCACTTGGCTCCTCCAGAACTTACCTGAACCTTCATCCTCAGTCTGAGGACTGTGGTTGTGCCTGGTCACTGGTGCAGACCTGTGGAGGGTCAGTCGCTCATCCTGCCACCTGGGAGGGGTTTTCCTCCATTTTCCCCCTTCCTTCCTGTTGCTGTAGCATGACACATCAAAGTGCACACATGGAGGCGTGTACATGCTGTGAAGTCCCGCAGCACCCTCCCTTCTCTTGATGTCCCCAACCTGTCCTACCCTCAGTCCTCCACCCAGGGGCAGTCATTCAGCGGGACAACCACGCCACCCTCCCCAGAAGAAGAGAGCTTGATCCCTTCCCCCCCGGCTGACCCCCCCCAGCAACCAATGCCTGCTTGCGAACATGGGTCGCCAGTGTGGTAGGAGGTAAGGCATGATGCCTCAGCCCTCCGTGCCACTGGGTCAGACATAAATGGCCTTTTTCATCACATAGATTACATTTTTGCCAGTTCTAACTTGATAAGCTAATGGGACAAACTCCCCGCAGAGACCACATCTCAGCTTGTCACAGACACTTGAAAGATGGGTCCTATCACCATTTTTATAGCAGACCTTTGGTTGGCCTGTGTAGAAATAGATTCTTCTGTCTTAGCCTAAACAAAAATTGTTCGGGAGAAGACAGACCCCATCCATACCATGTTGAAGCCAGACTTTAAATTTCCAGCCTCTAGTCCATAAGCATTCAGAATCTATTATAACTTCTGAAGGGTGTAAAAGGTCACATCTTTGCCCCAACCAGCAGTGAATGTTCCCAATATTCATTCCCTCATTTTGAAACATTATTGTCACCATTTCTATCATGGGTTTAGTGAGTGGAATCACTCCGAAAGAGGTCCACAGTGGTGGTGTTTTCTGTGTTTGATAACGGTTCCAGAATCTGTCTAAGTCTTGTGGTGACTTAAAACTTACATTAAAGTTTTCTTTGCCTGATATATGTATTGAGGCATATATCTCACATGCTATGAATCCCATAGATTTCTTTCAATAAAGTTCTTCCCACAAAAATTCTATTTGGTTTATCTGCCCTACCACCTTTGTAACGTAAATGCACTGTATTTTTTCTTGGTGTAGGTTCTGGTCTAGTTTTGAAAACATTGTAAAACTTTGGATTGGGGGGGTATGTTTACTGGGCTGTTCTTCCCCTCCAGTTCTGAGGTATCTGAAAGCTGCTCAAGGGTAACTACCTTCAGAGGCCCCTGATGCTGAGTAATGTAGGGGGCAGTGGAGGTCAATGGTTTTGGATCTCTGTGCTGTGCATCAGTTCTGAGCAGTGTCTGCTCCTCAGGCATATCAAGAATATCCAGAGGCTGCTTCTCCTGTAATTTAACAAACTCGCTGGACTAGGGTGCTTCAGTACGAAACTCTATAGTAGTATAAATTTTACTTTTTAAATATAGACGAAGAAGTTTGCTGCTGCTGCGCTGTCTCCTTCAAGCAAGTTAGTAATTTTACTGTAAATGCCCAGTAGCCTTTGGAAAAGTAGGACTGTTTGTTTGAGAGTCCAAGAAAGGATCTGAGACCCAAAGCCCATCCTGCATTTTCATCCAGCCTGCTCCTAGTAAAGTCATCTCTAGCTTCCACTGTTGCTCTGTGTCATAGTCTTGCTGCGGAGGTAAGCTGATTGCTGTACATATGTGCCTCTACTGTTGGTGGTTTTCTTTGATCTCCTGCCAGCTGCTTGTCAGTCTCAGTCAGCTGCTTCGGTTCTGCAGTCATCATTTGTATGGAGTCTGCCAGATTCTCTATGGTTGTTGACGGGGATGGCAGATTGCAACCCTCTAAACTATTCTTATTTTTAACTTTTTCCTTTTGTTGTATTGCTCCTCTTTGTTCAGAATTAAGGATACCAGCATTTGTCTCTTTTCTACCATTTCAGACTCCAGCTGTTCTTTGGCTTCAGCTATATAAGTCACTGCCGTATCTGGTATGGTGAGTACTTCATTTTTTGAATCTGCTGCCATCTGTAAATGTCCTATCGAATCGACAAATAAATCAGAAGGAGCCATTGTAATCTCGTTCTCCTGGAAACCTTCGGTTGGGAGGGAGAACAACTCCAAAGCCTACTGCACCTCCTCCTCCCCTCCTGATGTGAGGCCCTACATCTTGGAATGTGAGTCTACAGTGCCCCCATGCAAGAGTAGAGGACTTTCCCCAGTGTGATGGCCAAATTTCTCCCATTTACTAAAAATACCATTAACAGCCTAGTCTGGTACAGAGTCAGTTATTTCCATCTATGTCCCCCCTCCCCCGGGATAAGACTGAAAATAGGCAGCACTGCCTAGTCCTCCTTTCCCAGTCATCAAAAACGGAATAAATAAATATATTATTTTCTAATAACCCCCTTAAAGGTGTCCCATTGTGTTTATGAACCCAACTGTAGTCCCAGTATTGACAACATTGTTTGGTAGACTATTCCACCCATCCACTACCTACTCTTGTGAAAAAGTACTTTCTCCCATCCTTTTTTAACCCCCACCTTGGCGTGACACTGTGCCCTTGACAGATTAAATGTTTTGTAAGTTAAACAACTCTGTGGAGTTCACCTTATTGTACCCCTGTGTATTTGAATGTTTCTACCATAGCTTCCTCTGCCACCTGTCTTCCAGAGAGCAAATATTGAGATGCTCCAATTTCTCCTTATATGACGTACCCAGCTACCCCTGGATCATTTTCTTTGCCCTTCACTGTATGGTTTCTAACCTATCTATGTCCTTCCTCAGATGTGAGTTTCAAAACTACACACAGCTCCCAAGTTTGGTTGAACAGTGACCCCCTATAGTAACAGTATTACCTTTCTTCTGTGATGGGCAAAGTCCTTTTTTATGCCTTCTAACATCTGGTTTGCTTTACCTTATATTTTACTGCACTGGGAAGAGGTTTTTAGACTATTCATATTGTAACCTCCAAGTCACTTTCCTTCTCTGAGTGCTCAGTCCTTACTTCATTAATGCAATGACTATATGCAGATTTCTACTACCAATGTGAATTGCTTTATATTTCTTGCCATTGAATTTAAATTGCCAAATACTAGACCACTTCTCCAGACTCCCTACATCCCACGTCAGGCTGCTAGTTCCCTCCTCACTATTGACTATCCAACAGACTGCTGTGTTGTCTGCAAACAGACTAATTTTCCCTTGCAACCCCACCCCACTATCATGTCTGTACATGTTAAAGAGTAGAGGCCCCAGGACAGACCCCTGAGGCACCCCTCTAATTAGCTCCCCGACATCTGAGAACATTCCACTCAGAATGATCCTCCATGTTGTGTGTGTCACCCAATTCCCAGTCCGTCTAGTTAACCCTCCCCAAATCCTGGGTCCAATGCCTTTTTCACTAGTCTCATTTGTGGCACTGAATCAAAGGTATTGCTAAAATCCAGGTACAGGATGTTAACTCAAATGCAGATCACAGCACTCAAGCATAAAACATCTCTTAGGAGTCAAAGTCCATTCAAAGTTTTTACTGTGGCATAAGGGATATGCCAACCAAAATTTTATGCTTGAGTGCTGTGATCTGCATTTGTGAGTGCTGTGGATAGGCTACCTTACACAGCTCCACCCCCGATCCAGAAGTGCGACTTCGTTCTGATGACAGGATGTCAACTACCTGGCCTATAGCAATCATTTACATCACTGAGTAGAACAAATCAATAAAGTTCATTTGACATGACCTACCCTTTGTGAGCCCTTATCCATAAACCTGATAGCTTCCAGGAATTCATACTCTACTCCTTTATTATTGCCTCTATTAGGTTGACAACTATAGATGTTGAGCTCGCTGATATATAATATGTATTTTTCCTAACCCCACTCTTGTGCAGGGGGATCACATTCACCACCCTCCAGTCCTTTGGCACAACACCCTGTGCTAATGATTCATTACTTGGGTCTGCCAATGGTGCTGCCAGAGCCTAGTAAGGAGTGTCCAGATCCTCCCTAGGCATACAAAAACTCAAATGAGGAACAGTCTGTTCCCATGAAGACCCAGAGCATGCAGACAAAGTGCACATGAACTAATGACCACTCACCACTTATATATTAGGCATAAATGTTTGTTGCGTACATATGCCAAAAGTGCAACACTTTAAAACCCACCAAAGTTTTGGGGTGTCTAAGTACCCCCTTCTCAATGTTGAGGGTGATTCTAAATGTAAAAAAAGTATTTAAGTATCCATCTATCTATCTATCTATCTATCTATCTATCTATCTATCTATCTATCTATCTACACAATCACTATTCATTTCATTACTAAGGTACAAGAATAAACGCCAAGACAATGTGCTCCAAAAGTAAATTTAAATAGATGCACACCAAATGGCTATGTGAGTCACAAACACCCCTGCATTTGAAATAAACCACTATTTAAATCCATTCACCAAATATTAAAAGCTAGATTTAGTATATATATATATATATATATATATATATATATATATGTCTATATATATATATAATACGTGTATATATATATATATATATATATATATATATATATATATATATATATATATTAAATGGTAACCACTGAGCCAACTGTGACACTACTCACTTTCTCTCAGCCCTTATATGTATCCTTCTGTAAGCAAACAAAAGCAGAGGTTGCCTACTAAGTGAGCATAGGTTAAAGGAGAAAGGAAATTATTTTGACATAATAAAGTGCTCTTCCATCTTCTTTCCCATACCAGTTATGTATTTTGATGTGCGTTGACCATTTTTTGATAAATAAATAATCTAGTTTTGGGGTGCTCCCAGATATAGATGGAGTTCCACTCTCCTCACCAGCTACTGCTCTCCCTTTTCATATTTCTAAGACATTCTATGACATCAATAACACTGTTCCATGCTATTCATCTGAATGGCCTGGAATAGTATTATTGATGTCATAGAATGTTCAGGCAGTATGAAAAGAAAGCACAGCAATGGCTGAGGACAGAATTCAGGGTAGTTATAAAGGCAACAAAATGATATTATTAAGTTAACAAAAATGTCATAATAATATTGGATAGATTCTAAAAGGATAACAGAAAGACATCTAGAGGTGTAAAAACTGTTTCCTATCACCATTAAAAAACCGTCACCATAAAACCAAAAGACCAACGAACAATGTATATTTGCATCCACTAAATAATGTTGTTTCCTAACTTTGAAGATGTGATTTAGACCTCTTAAGTTCTGTATGGCTAGTAGAAACAAGCATTTGTCAATGCTGGATGTTTGCCTCTGGTATAGAAGCCCTGGGGTACTAAATGCATTGTGGTGCACTTTGTGGGTTATGTATTACCAAAGTCAGGAGCTTGCATTCATAAATTTCAGTACAGGCTCATAGCTTTGTTGTTTTTTAATATTTGTGCCCCAAATTATCAAGATGGTCTTCTTATGACCCCACCTCATGAACAAGTGCAGAGAAAATGTTCAACTCCTGCCTGAAAGATGATTTTGTGCAGTGACTGCGAAATCACCTTACAGGATGCAAAAACACATTTTGGCTAGGATTTGAAAAATGACAGCTATCACAGTCATTATGTGCTGTAAAGAAATGCCTATGTTGAACATTTGGAGTAAACATATTGAAAATTACCAAAGTTACGAGCCTGCATTTGCAAAATTCAATGCAGGCTCATGACATTTTATTTTTTTGAATATTTTCACTCCATGTGTTCAACATAGCCTTCACATGATGCTGCCTCATGAACAAGGACAGAGAAAATGTTCAACTCCTGCCCAAGAGGTGATTTCGTGCAGTGACCACAAATCACCTTTCAGGACAGATTTGTCTAATTTCACTGCAAGTGTTCTTGAGGTGGGTTTCCAAAAAACGCATGTTGAAAATTTGGGGCAAAAATATGCAGAAATGGCCAGATTATGCCACTAAGTTCAAAATGTCTTTGAAATACATTGACCCGCATACCTGATTTCCTCAGTTTGCAATCCGGCATTGAAGAGTGAAGACATGCCTGCGGTCCACAGAGGATTAAGGCATTGGAACCCCGGTGGGTAAGTAAGGGCTTGGGGGTGTGGTGGGTGCTGAGTGTGAGGGTTGAGTGAGAAGACTAACAAGGCAACAAACATTGATAGACGGTTTTCTTTTTTACAGGGTTAAAAAAAACAATGAGGGATGCTTTTCATTATTTTTTCAGATGATGACAGAGACACTGGGGGATTGGGTAGTCCAGTGTGAGTGTTATGTTTGTGGGGGTTGGGTGGGATGATGGGTGCTGAGAGGGAGGGTTGGGCAGGACAGTTACAAAGGTGGCAGCAACAAACATTAGGTTTTACTGGGCAAACAAAAATGCTGAGGGACACTTTATTTTTTCAGATGACGACAGTGAAACTGGGGGATGGGGCACTCCCAGTGTCAGTGTTATGTTTGTGGGGGGTGGGTGATGTGGTGGGTGCTGAGAGAGAGGGTCGGGTGGGAGAGACAATTACAAGGGCAGCGGAAACAATGATGCATACGATGGGCAGGACAGTTAACGGGATGGCAGCAACAGACATTACGTTTTACAGGATTAAAAAAAGAAACGATGAGGGATGCTTTTCTTTATTGTTTCAGGTGACGACAGTGACACTGGGGGATTGGGAACCCCCAGTATCAGCATTATGTTTGTGGGAGGGTTGGGTGAGTGGGACAATTACAGGGACATCAGAAACAATGATGCATACAATCCCCCCCAGGACATTGAAGTCCTGCCCTGCAATAAATAAAACTGAACTTACTGCAGATGTCGTAAGTACTGTCTCACTGGCAAAGGAAGAAAACATGCCGACTTGGCATCTGTGTAATTCAACTCTGAACTTGGTTTCCGTGGCAACACCAGCACTGCAGCAGTCAAACACTGAAATGAAAATCAGTGTGGGATATTTGAAATTCCTCAGCAGACTGATCGCGACAGATCAGGTCTGCTTGCTGGGCAGCATAGATCAAAGGAAAAAGATAACCCATAATGGGTTTACTTTTTTCTTTTCAAGTACAGGACGTCGCTGCCCAGCAAGCCAAAACTGTGTCATAATCAGCCTGGCTGATGATTGATGTTGCACTGACACGCCCCTTGAAGACTGCTCTGCATTGGAAGGACAGTGTCACACCTCTCAAAACTAAACTCTCATAATAAAATGTTTGCTGTATGCACATGGTGAACATAAAAATAGATTTCATAAATAAAAAGTATCATTTTATACCTCTTCTCTGTCTCATTTTCTCTTTTTGTACAATGTAAGCAAAAATATAGCTAATGCACCCTCTGGTTACCCATATTTTTACATTATTTTTCATAGCAGATATACTGTTTGAGCCCAATACTAGGTATGTGTCACACTGATTAATTAAGCAATAAAGCATGACCAGGGGTTATGTTAATGGTCTGTTAATCACCCTCTAGGGTCATAATGTGGCATGGGGTGTTGCCGAGTACCACATGCCACTAGAAGGTGATTAACTGACCATTAACATAACCCCTGGGAGTGCCTTATTGCTATTATAATAAAAAAAAAATTTTAAATAGTGCTAAACCTTGTTCAATATGTGGTTAAGCTGTACAAGTATGTTAATAAAAGATTAACATAAGGCTGTTAGAATGTTTACAGCCAATCAGAAAGCTTCATTTCTCAGACCCTTGTTATAATTCTACTAAGTGCCTATTTCATACATGACTCTGACAGTTCTAAAAAAGCTGCATTTGCAGATCTTACCAGCAGTGCCTTCACATGTCTTGTGACACCTCATAATCCTCCCTTGAGTGGCCACTGAATCTGGCAATCTAGAGTGTATTTAATGACTCCCATCAGGAGAGCATACTGGGATGTGGTAACATCACACACTGGTGTGTGCATGATGACATCAGGCGCGTCTACATGTCTCAACAAGGGCGTACCCTCACCATGCCCCTGATCTGAAAGTATTTAAGTGCTAATTGGCTAAAAGTCTAAAGCGGGGAATTCATTCATTTTCATTTTAAAAAACTTGCTTTAATTCAAATCCTGCATATCTCTTGCTTTCCTCTCTTCTTAGAATTACTATTGGACTTCAGTGAGAAATCCCTCCATTTTGCCTGGGACAGAGTTCAGCCACTGCTAAAGGGGGAGGTCAAATGGTGGCTTGGAATTCAAGCAAGCGTATCATTTACTAGTATAGCGGGAAAATGCCTTTATTCTTTTCTATATAAACTTGCAATACCATATAGCTGAGACCTCCAGCACCCTTTATCTGTATCAAATTTAATAGCTCATATTTTAAATTTTTAGGTAGGAGACAGGAGAAAGCAGTCCCACCCTCAGCTTGTATGGGGTTGAGGTGTGTGTGTGTGTGTGTGTGTGTGTGTGTGTGTGTGTGTGTTTAAAGGATGTTCCCGCTACACTATATAGGTAGAGGGAACAGTAAAGGTGGATCAAATCCATGCATTTACCTGTCCGATTATCATAGAGAGAATTTAAGTTGCTTACTCACTTCTCGTGGAAAGAGGAAAGATAGAACTTGCTTATCTGGAAGAGAAATATCATGTTAAATGATGGGTAGCCTTTCTGTCCTCTCATTTAGGCCACACTTCTTATCTGTTGTTTTAAATAAGTCAATGTAAAAAGCTTCACTTGTCAGCAACTTCTGCTCCAGGTTACCCTCTCCCAGTTGAGGGTAACCTTCTCCAACCCAAAGAATCATAGGCTAGGGATAGTGTGTCCTGCTGCTGTAAAATGCCAAGCTATGGGGGGATTTATATTCTCAATGCATATATCAGTCTCATGCTCCCTAATTGTTTTCCTCAGTTCCCTGCCAGTCTTGCCAATATAAATGAGGTCACGAGGGTATTTAATGTCAAATACCACTTCCACTGTCTGACAGTTAATGAATTCCTTAATCTAAATGTTTGTGTCAGTTGCACTGTTAATCATTTCCTTTAGCCGGTGATTGTTAGAGCAGTGGACACACCTCGCACACTGATAATTGCCCTTGATATTCAAACCTGCTGAAAAATTTCCACTATTTTCCTTAGGGACTGGATGGCCATTATGCACCACTCTGTCCTTAAGACTTTTCACCTTCTTTGCCACGACTAACTTGGGCTCCTGGATTACCATTTTATTCCTTTCCTGATAGATTTCAGTACCCCCAGTGTTTGTGGACAATATGTTTAATGTTTCCAAAGATATCCGAATAAGGGGTTGAGAAGACAACTCTTTTACTTTTATCACTCTCTCATTCTGTCCTTGTCTCTAGCAGTAATTCATTCCTGTTTGTGCTGTCTGCCCTAGATCTTACTACTTTGATAGTCTCTAGTTTGTAACCTAAGTCCACTAAAACATCTCTCCATTTCTGGTGCTGCTTTGATATATTCCTCCTCCTCTGAACAATTTATTTATTTGTTTTATTTATTTGGTTCTTGGAATACCTTTGAGCTGGGAGCTCATTTACAAAGGTTCCACGTCATGTGATTGGACATATACATTACAGAGATAACAGTCAAACAAACAATGGGCTAATACTATAACAGGCAGAGTAGTACAGAATTCCTTCTGGCTCTCAAAAATTGTCCCACTGGTACATTGTCATTGGTCCTTTGTGGGTGGAAACTGCCGACATAGAGAATTTAATTCCTGTCTGTTGGCTTGCGGTAGAGCCTGGTGCACAATCTGTTTGTTTGTTTTTTTGTTGATAACTTTCTGTATCAAAAAAGCTAATGAACTTTCTACTTTGATTTCAGTTCTGCTATTAAGGTATTATAGTGTATGGTGGAACGCTGTTGGAAACCCATGCCTGGAACAGCGTTGTTGTCCTTCACTCGGTGCGTCATGATCTTGTTGTGCTGCACCCAGTGCGTCACCGGTGCAGCACAACAAGATCGAACACATTCGCGCATGCGCAATAGAGCGGCGCGCACGGCAACACGGAAGGTGGCACTTTGGCGGCAGACACAGAAGTAAGCTTTTTTTCCCGAGTGTTCACGAGTGGTATTTATGGTTGCCCATACACTATAAAAGATTGTGTATGAGCAACCATACACAAACAAGGCAGTTTTGCGATCTTGAGGTTTCCGTGGTAACGGACCTCTCGAGCTACGCTCTCGAGGTCTCAGGTTACCATGGAAACCTCTCGATCGCAACTGCCTTGTTGTGTATGCTTGCGCATACACAATCCTCTATGATGGAAACTCTCTACTTGTTCTTCGTTGTCCCTCCAGACAACAAAAATGTTGTCAATAAAGTGCTTCCACTGAGGCATATAACTCAAATATTCATTTTGTTCCTCTTCGTACACAAACTTCTTCTCGAAAGCACCCATGTAGATAATCACATATGATATGGTCATAACTGACCCCATCGCTGTGCCCTTCTGTTGCCAGTAAAAGCAATTTTCAAACATAAAATAGTTTTTTGACCGTGCTACTTCTATTGTTCTCACCAGAAACTCATTTAGAGGAGTATTCTCTGTCCTCTGTTCTGTCAAAATCCCCCTTAATGTCTGTAGTCCCCCCATGAGGTATGAAAGTATAAAGATCTTTTAAGTCCCTAGTAACTAAGATACAGTTCTCCATGTCTAGTTCCCCCTCATTCATCTCCTGTATCAGTTGTATCACATCCATGGTGTCTTTGATATATGCCCTTGTTGTTTCTACAAGGCCCTTTATATGATAGTCCATAAAGGAGCAGCATGGCTCCAGGACCTCACCTACGCAAGCTACAGTTGGCCTTCCTAGCAGCTGATTTAAACTTCTGTGCACCTTGTGGAGAGAGTAGAATACAGGCGTTTGGGGACGTACGCATTTAGGCCTTAAGCTCCTCTTCGGTCAATCATTCATGTGTTACCCCCTCCTCCAACAAGTTACTGACAGCCTTTTTGATTTCCTCAACAGGGTTCCTTTCTGCTCTAGTCTAATTCTTAGTATTTCCCAATTGTGTCTCTCACTCCCTTTTATAATCCTTGTAACTTTGTATCACTGCTTATCCACCTTTGTCAGCACTTTTGATAACAATGATTTTATCATTTTCTAAGTTCCTTAGGGCCCCAAATTCCAGTGCTGTTAGGTTGTATTTTTGCCTCCTGCCAAGGTTGTTTACATTTGTGATGTATTCTTCTGGATCTTTCTGTACCAAATTACGATAGGTCTGAATGTTTGTGGGAATGGGACCTGGAGGAACGAAATATGGCTTGACCCCAATGCCTTTGTTAGTTCCATGTGTTTAACTTTCTCTGGTGTAACGACATTATTTTCATCTTTTGTGTCAAAAAAAGAATCTAAATCTTAATTTTCTAAAAAATATTCACAAATCCAGATTCTCTTTGAGGATATCTCTTCCCTTAATGTGGTACACGTTAGGGGTATAATAATAGTAGTAGGGGTAGAGTTCCCCCTGTTATAAATGCCTGCTTTAACCACTGGGTCACATCCTTGGAGCATCAGCCACTGGGCACTAGGACCACATGGAAACTTTAGCTACAGTAGCTGGGGCTGTCCACGTGAATGTCACACGTCAGCATGTATATAACTGTGGGCGGCCCTATCCCTCCTTAGTTCTTTTCTCACTAACAATTAGCCTTGTCAGACCTGCTATGGAAATGAACATCAACTACAGAATTGTTCTTTATTCTTTTTCAGTGTTTGTTGCTAAAGTCTTCTATACTCTTCTGGTACTGTGAGTGCGGAGAGAAGATTTTTTGAAACAACACCCACGAGGTGCACATTTGCTGCCTAGGACTCTCACAAAGTGCAGGCCTGTACAGTTTGCCAGAGCTTCAATCAGGCTACAAGATGGCATTGCAGAAAGGAGCTAGAGACATTTATTCTTAAGAAAACTCTAGCAGCCACCACAGAGAAGGTAAACCAAAATGAGAAATCAGCATTGCCTGCTCCAACGACTAGTTCTTGGTTGTCATAGCCTAAAGACTGTAAAAGATCAGTCCTCACTGTTACACAAGCGTAGGGACAAAGACAAGGAGTCTTCCCCTGTGAGATTCTGGTTGCCACAGCAGCCTGCGGGTAATCTTACTTTGCCTCCATCTGCTCTGGCGACAGTGGCTACAGCCCCCCCAACCAGCAACCAGACACCAAGGTCGGGGTCTTGCTTAGGTGCTGCTGGGCCTACTGTGGATGGTACATTGCCATCGTCGATTGGTCTCAGCCAGTCATTGACCCCTGGCCAGAGCATTGTCAACTTGCAAGCAGTGCTGATGTTGTTCTCCTGACATGATGCAATGACTTCTGCTGGGCCTGCTACTGCAGCTTGTCCTACAGCAACGTGTATACCTTCTACACAGGTCCCATCGACATCTACTACCAGCTCACTGCAAATTCCTGCTTGCCAACTGCCACCAGCATTGCCAGTGTGGTCCTCTGCTCTTGTTGTCGACAGGCCTGCTGACAATGATGTGGAATATGATGCAGATGTTGTAATGGAGGAGGATTATAGAAACATAGAAAGGTGACAGCAGAAGACCAAAGGTCCATCAAGTCTGCCCATGAGATCCCGAGATCCTAGGAGATCCCGGGGCCTAGCTAATACTTTTCCTAGCAGATTTAATTCTAGCATATTCTTTATCCCAACTTTGAATGCAGATATGGTTCTAGCCGCTACCACATCTACCGGTAGTCTGTCCCATAGCTCAACTATCCTTTCTGAGAAGTAATGTTTCCTAAGATCCCCTTTGAACCTCCCACCCCTCAGTTTCCATCCATGCCCCCTCATATTGGAGCTGGGAGCCCTGGTAAATATTTCAGAGTAGGGTACTGCATTTAATCCCCTCATGTACTTTTTTAATTTACATTTTTTAGTGCTTTTTCCCCAGTTTTTCACCCCACCCTTCCCAGGTGTGCACATGTGTGTGTGGAGGCACATGCACTCCATGTTCCGAGATGCCGTCCCAGCTTGCCGCCCCTTCCCGCCTACGCCACCACCGGACCTCCACCCGGTGGCAGTGGAACTATGGGGGGGAAACAACCACCCCCGGAGAGGAGAGCTGCCGTTAGGTAGCTTGATCCTGCTCCATCCCCCACCATGCCGGCATCCTGATGACCCGAGGTCGTTCCCAAACCCAGGTCGCTGACATAGCACGAGATAAGGCATAGCACATCAGCCCTCAGCGCCACTGGGCTGGCCCTATCCCCTCATGCCTCCAGTCGCCCTTCGTACGGTAGCCCCTGTATCATTTTTGTCACCCTTCTCTGAATGATTTCTATCTTGTCCTTATCCTTTTTAAGGTGTGGTCTCCAAAACTGTACACAGTACTCTAGGTAGTGTCTTACCATAGATTTATACAGTGGTAGTATCACCTCCCTCTGCATACTGTCAGATCCTCTCCCTATACATCCCAGCATTTTGTTAACCCTACTATATGCTTTATTGCATTGACTGGCTTGTTTTAGGGTGTCACTTATGATAAAGTTAGAACCCTTTCCTCTTATGAGGCACTGAGTATGACACCATTGAGCCATTAAGTAGTCCTTGGGTTATTGTTGCCTATATGCATCACTTTGCACTTCTTGGCATTGACTTTCAACTGCCAGATACTAGACCATTTTTCTAACTTTTTCAGATCTTTTTGCAGGTTCTCAACTGCTTCTTCGCTGTCCACCCTACCCCCTAGCTTAGTGTCATCCCTAAACAATGCTATCTTGCGCTGGATACCTACTCCTATGTCACTGATGAACACATTGAATAGGACTGGTCCTAAGACTGAGCCCTGTGGGACCCCACTCATCACCTCTCCTTCCTCTGACCTCTCCCTGTTTACTACCACTCTTTGCCTCCTGCCCTCCAACCAGTTACCCACCCACTTCACAATGCAGCTTGCTATGCCCAGATCCTCTAGTTTCTTCAGCAGGCAGTTATGTGGCACAGCATCAAAGGCCTGCTGAAGTCAAAATAGAGATGGTCCACTGGATGACCTCTAGACACCCAATCAAAAAATTTAATCAGGTTCATCTGGCATGACCTGCCTGCCACAAAACCATGTTATTTATCATCCTGAAGGCCATACTTACCCACGTATTCTATTATGTCTTGTTTAATCAGGACCCCCATTTGTTTTCCTACCACTGATGTAAGGCTGACTGGTCTGTAGTTACCTGCTTCATCCCTACTTCCACCCTTATGTAGGGGTACCACGTCAGCTCTTTTCCAGTCCTTTGGCACAACTCCCAACTGAAGCGAATTGTTAAACAGGTGTGCTAAGGAGTCTGCTAACTCACCTGCCAACTCCTTAAGTATCCGTGGATGTATTCCATCCGGTCCAGGAGATATGTTCTGCTTTAAACACTCGAGCACCTCTCTGGCCTGATCCTGCCTGCAATGACTATTGGTATCCCCATTTGTGGGAACCCTCTGCTATGTGCTGTGATGCCACTGTCAAGCATTGGGCCACTGTGTTCCTTGGTGAACACTGAACAGAAGTATTTAGAATGGTGAACAGGAATATGGGGAAGAAGCATATAACCCATATTCCAGCTCTACCCTGTCTTCATGCAGTGAAAACACTGTAGTGTACACACTCAGATCTTGACCGGAAGACCCTACCTTTCCAGTCTCTTATGCAACAAATCCAGACTGAAATGGGTTTTGCCGTGGAAGAGGAAGATTCCACCAAGAAAAATTTTGCGTTCTTTATTTATCCACCTTCCTACCTTCAGCCTCCCCTCCTTCAGACTGCTCATACCTTTTTTCCGGATCCACTGCCCCTCGGATCTGCCCCTAGAGTGCTTCTCTTCCCCTCCTCTCCTGCACAGCAGGGTCTGTCCTGGGAATTGGTGGTCTCCTGGGTGGAGCAGTCTTCATCTAGGACCACGGAAGGTTTTTTTCCATTTTCTGTACTCCCCTCATCCTGCCCCTGGGGCGCGGCACAAGGATGACAGGCGTCCAGGGAGGCGTGCAGGCATGCGTCTCTCTCAAGCGCCTGACAGCGTCCCCTCCCGGACTCTGTGAACGGAGCTGCAAGCCCCCTTGAGCGCCAGTGCTCCCACTGGCTTTCTCAGGGTTGATAACCCATCCCTGAGGGAGGAGAGCATCCGTTGGGATGCTCGATCCTCCCTTCCCCGGCTGACCCCCGCCAACCCAAGTCCGTTCCAGAACCCAGGTCACCGGCGTGGCGCGAGGTGTGGCGTCCAGCACCTCAACCCTTAGTGCCACCGGGCCGACCAAGAAAAATTTGATGGAATTTTTGAAAGTCCTTTGCACTCCATCTATCATAATTCTTCCTATTTACCCTGCTTTGGAGGATGTTACCATTGCTGCCAGGCACAGAACTAATGCTATTCCCGTTGTGCTACACAAGACTAATAAGCAGTACTCTGCACCTACTACTAAGCCTTATTGAGCCACCCAACCAGAGATGGACCCTGTGGTGGTGGTCATGGCTGCACATGATAAATCTAGGGTACCTAAACATTTAAGTTCATTGCCCTCGGATAAAGAATCTAGATGGCAAAAGAATAAATGCTTCTACCTCATTGGTCCTTAGGATTACCAACTATCAGGCCCATATGATTAAATTGTAATATTTCATCAAAGCTTATTTATTAAAGATACAGTGTTAGAGAACAAACATTTCAGATTGCATCCTTTATCAGTGTACACACTGTATCTAGCTTTGATACTTCATACTGCTTATTCCTTTTTCCATTTAGACATTATTTCTCTTAATATAAACAGTAACTGGGCTTTGTAGTGCAATCTTTTTTCACCCTTGTTAAATTTTATTAGAAGTTTTCTCCAAGTGTTGCAGCACTCCTTTCTGCTTTCTCTTGTTGATCCGAAACATTTGTTCTCTAACACTGTATCTTCAATAAATAAGCTTTGATGAAATATTACAATATATAAACAAGTATCTTTACTTACTTAACCTGGGTGAGTGGGTTCTGTCTTGTACCAATCAGTTCTAGTTTTGTATGGTTTGCTAAGATTGGTAGCAGAACTACTCCCTTACATCTATTTTTCTTTCTACCGAGGTTGGCTGTACTGGTTCTTTACTTTGTATTTCCATATGATTAAATACCAGAACAGCCTATGGAAAAATGCCAAGGCTGCAGCCCAGGATTTGCCAGATGGCTCTGGTAACAGAATGACTTAAAACTTTAAATGCTGGTGCTGAGGTTGATAAACACTTGCTGTGCTCAGTATATGATGTATCGGATGCCTCTGTCAGATGTATGAGTCACTATTTTTGGATAAGAGTTGCTGGCTTTGCCACTGATGTCCAGCAAGCAGTTTTGAGTGACACATTTAAAGACAAGAAACTGTTTGATTTGATGTTGAAGAAACCTTACAAAGTCTTCAATCCTTCAAAATGACATTTAGGTCAGTCAAATCCCTTTATCCCACACCTGGTAGAGGTCATAGTAGAGGGTCCTTTTGTCCAACAGCTGTTGGAGGTAGTCATCCTACCTACCTTCAGCAAGCTAGAGGAAAGAGTAGTGGTACCTTGCCTGGGCCTCTCACACAAGGTGCCTCTTCAAGAGCACCAAAGGCTATTGAAACCAATGGGTGGTTCTGCCTGCACTGGTTCAGCCTGACTCCACTCCACTCCTCTGCCACCACAACCATGATTTCTGTACCTCCAGGAATGACTGTTGGGAGTCGTATCTCTGCATCCTAGAAATAGTTGCAAGGGGGCATGCTCTGAAGCTGCTTTTACAACCCCCTCCAGTGCATTCTCTGCCTCCTTCCAGCTATCCTCCAGGTCATTTGTCTCTGTTGAAAGAGGAAATGCAATCAATGATACAAAAACAGACCCTAGAACCCATTCCTGCTCCTCAGATGAACAAGGGGTTTTACTACAGATACTCCTGGGTTCCCAAATGGACAAGAGATCTGAGGCCTGTACTAGATCTGAGAGGTCCCAACTTCTACACAGAGTACAAGAAGTTTTGAATGGTCTTTCTACAGGCTCTCATTCCTTTCTCACAACAAGGGGACTGGTTATGTTCCCTAGAAATGAAAGATGCTTATCTTCATGTCAGAATTGGAAAGCACACAGACAATACCTCTGCTTCATGCTGCAGGGGGTGCATCATCAGTTCAAAGTATTGCCCTTTTGACTGATGTGCTGCACCACAGGTCTTTACCAAATGCTTAGCAGTAGTGGCAGCAGCCCTTTGAAGGGAAGGTTTGTATGTCTTCCTGTATCTGGACGACTGACTTATAAAGACCAGTTCCAGGGACAGCCTTTTACACACCCTGTCTCAAACAAGACAACTGCTCGATGATTTGGGGGTCACAGTGAATGTTCCAATGTCATTTTGACCCTGTGCTAAGGCCTGCAATACATAGGTGCAGTCCCAGACACTGCCCAGGGGAAGGCTTTTCTGCCACTTGTCTAGGCAGGACACCTCATTGCTGAAGTACAACTCTTATACAGCAGTCACCGGGTCCCTTTCTCTGTGTATCACTATCAGAAGAGTAAATGGATGTTTCTGAATCAATATTATAGGTTGTACTTGGTGTGTAGTCATGACAGTATTTTGTCCACATATGTACCTTACCATCCCTGTAGTCTAAGTCCCTTTTACATTTCCTAATTTTAACAACCCTTGTATCCTCTTCGTATTCTTCCAGACTTTTATTGATTCTTGTCAAGAAAGACCTGATAGTCCTGTTCAGTTATTTTCTCCTTTAATGAAGCCTCTGTACCCCGATTTCTACTTCTATTGTTTTCATCTCTGTTGTTAGTGCTTCAACACATAACAGCATAAAATCATGGGACACCTTGTTCCTAACACTGTCCCAAAGTTTTTCCAAATTTAAGTTATTAAAACCCAAATTAGGTTCTAAATATATCCTCACTCCCAAAGGAATCCTTTTCTATTTTATGTACTGTGTTACGGTCAAGGCATGCCACTGTAATCTTATGTGTTTTTCCTTTAATTATTCTGTGTTGTTAGTTAAGTTTTTGCACGTATCATGCCTGTAAAGCTTCTGTTAGTGGTGAAACCCTGTAAAATTCTTTATTCATCGGTTTTAGGGCACAGATCTGTTTTCAGTAAACTTGTCTACGTTATCAAAAGTTTCCATACTATTAACCACCACTCAGTCCCTTTGTACACCAGTACTCATACACTAGGACAGGGACAGGAAGCGCATCCTTAGGATCAAGAGAACAGTTGCATGGGAGTCTGAGCTGGACATCATTGTCCACCTAGGGACAAATGACTTGGCTCATCATGAGATTAGAGCAGTGCAGAAGGACTTTGTAGAGTTGGGGAGGGGCCTAAGACAAGTAGCACACACAGTATCTTTCTCAGAGGTGCTGTCTGTCAGTGGCATGGGTGAGGCGAGGGTACTTTGCACAATGCAGTTTAACAAATGGTTGAAAAAATGGTGTGGAGCATGCGGGTTTGGTTTCATTTGGGACCGGGGTTCCACCTGGAGGAACACCAGCCTATACTGGCAGGATGGTCTGCATCTGTCCAGGAAGTGAACAAGTCTTTTGGGCAATCAGTTTAAATGCTTCATTGGCAAGCTTTTAGACTAGTCAAGGGGGGAAGCACTGATAAGCAGCAGGAAAATCCCAGCCTCCCCCTACAAAACAGGGTACTAAATGAGAAAAAGACCAAGGTAGAAAGGTCAGTTGGGGACTCTGCTACAGAAGGTAAAGCCATCAAAAAATGGAGAGCAATGAGTACCAATGCCCATAGTCTGGGTAACAAGCTTCCTGAATTAGTGGCCTTGATGGAGGAGGAACATCTGGATATCGTGGCAGTCACAGAAACATGGTACACACAGAATCATGACTGGGATGTAAACATACCAGGATACACTATCTACAGGAGGGACAGGGAGGGTAAAAGAGGAGGAGGAGGAGTAGCTCTCTACATAAGTGAAGGAATCAAAGCAACAGAACAAAAGGGTAAACAGGGAGGAGAAGAAGCACTGTGGGTCAATTTGGAGGCAGGCAATGGCACCACAGTCCGCACAGGGGTTGTATACAGACCCCCTTTTTCAGGGGGAGGAAATGGTAGAAAGTATACTTAGAATGGCAGATAAAGGGGAGATATTGCTGATGGGTGATCTGAATATGCCACATGTTAACTGGAGTGCAGCTGCAGCAGCCACTTCTAAGAGTGGGGTTATTCTAGATGCCCTACAGGGGTCATGCCTTAGACAACTAGTATTGGAACCCACTCGAGAGGGAGCAATCCTAGACCTGGTTCTCTCAAATGGAGATGGAGAGAGGATCACAGATGTAGAAGTGGGTAGCCATCTGGGAACTAGCGACCATCGAACAGTATGGTTCGCAATAAGCACAGCAATAGAGTCAAGCCATACAAAGGCAAAAGTACTGGACTTCAGGAGGGCTGACTTTGCCAAAATGGGTGAGTGCCTAAGGAATGCACTAGCAAATGGGCAGGAAGGAGGGGTGGAAAACAATGGGGAATAATAAAAACTGCCATCACAGAGGTAACAAGTCTTTGTGTGAAGCAAATAAACAAAACAAAATGATGTAAGAAACCACTATGGTTCTCAAAGGAGGTGTCAGTGAAGGTTCAAGAGAAAAATAAAGCATTCAGAAAGTACAAGGAATCACAGAAGGAGCAGGACCGAGAATTGTATCAGCTAAAGCAAAAGGAAGCTGGGAAGGCAGTCAGAACAGCAAAGGTCTGAACTGAGGAAAAGATAGCCAACTCAGTTAAGAAGGGGGATAAAACCTTTTTTAGGTACATCAGGGAGCGAAGGAAGACCAATGGACGGATAGTGAGACTTAATAAAGGGAAGGGGGGTGGGCAGAGGGTGACTGTGAAAAGGCAGAGATACTAAACAAATATTTTTGCTAAGTATTTACAAATGAAGAGGGGGAGGTACCTAAAACAAACAACAGAAACACTCTGGATACAGAAGTTGATACCAGCCCATTCACAGAAGAAAAAACTGAAGGTGGACAAAGCAATGGGGCCTGATGGGATTCGTCCCAGAATTCTAAAAGAACTAAGGGTAGAACTAGTAACAACACTGACTACCCTCTTTAACAAATCGTGGGAGGATAGGGTGGGGTGGTACCTGAGGACTGGAGGAGGGCAGATGTGATTCCCCTTCACAAAGGTGGGAGCAGGGCAGAAGCAGGAAACTACAGATCTGTTAGTTTAACCTCAGTGATAGGGAAAATGATGGAATCACTTCTGAAGGAAAGAATTGTCGAGTACCTAGAGACCAGAGGGGCACAGGATCCAAGGCAGCATGGCTTCATAGTGGGAAGGTCATGCCAGACAAATCTGATATATTTCTTTGACTGGGTGACCAAAGTAGTAGATCAGGGAGGGGCTGTGGACATGGCCGACCTAGACTTTAGCAAGGCATTTGACTCAGTCCCACACAAAAGATTAATATACAACTTAGCCAGCCTGGGAGTGGGTCCCAAGATGATAGCCTGGGTAAAGAATTGACTGGAGAATAGGACACAGAGGGTAATAGTAAATGGGTCCACTCTAAAGAAAGAATTGGTTACTGGTGGGGTACCGCAGGGTTCAGTATTAGGACCGGTCCTCTTCAATGTCTTTATAAGCGACATTGCAGAGGGACTGGAAGGAAAAGTATGTCTCTTTGCAGATGACACAAAGATCTGCAACAGAGTTGATGCACAAGGTGGGGTGGAAAGGATGAGAAGGGACTTGGTAAGGTTGGAGGAATGGTCAAATGTATGGTAGCTTAGATTCAATGCTAAGAAGTGCAAGGTAATGCACCTGGGAAACAAAAACCCAGGGGAAGAGTACACAATGGGGGGTGAGATACTAACAACAACAAAAATGGAAAGGGACCTGGGGGTAGTCATATCAGATGACTTAAAGGTGGGCAAGCAATGTGAGAGGGCAGTAAGGAGGGCTGGGGGGATACTGGGATGCATAGGGAGAGGCATCACCAGTAGAAAACAGGAAGTTGTTATCCCTCTGTACAAACAGTGGGTGTGACCCCATCTGGAGTACTGTGTGCAGTTCTGGAGACCCAATCTCTGCAAGGACATAGACAAGATGGAAGCTGTCCAGAGGAGGGCAACTAAAATGGTGCAGGGTCTGCATCAGAAGACATATGAAGAGAGACTAAGGGAGCTTAATATGTATAGCCTCAAGGAAAGGAGGGAGAGGGGGGACATGATAGAAACTTTCAAGTACCTCAAGGGAATCAACAAAGTCCAAGAGGGTAGCATCTTTCAAAAAAAGAGGTGTGCAAGAACAAGGGGGCACAATTTGAAGATGGGGGGCAGCTCAGAGGTAATGTAAGGAAGTATTTTTTCACAGAGAGGGTTGTGGATGCATGGAACGGCCTTCCAGAGGAGGTTGTGGAGTCAAAAACAGTGGCTGAATTCAAGCATGCATGGGACAGTCATAAGGCAATTCTAGGGGGTGGGAGTAGAAAGAAGTAGGCTGCTGGTTAACTAGGATTTGCAGCTTATCCATTAGGTAGGGAAATGGGCAGATTGGGTGAGCCAAGTCCTTATCTGCCATCAAATTCTATGTTTCTATGTTACTAGCAAGCATAGCCCAAGATTCCTCACAAGGTAATATCCATTATAGTTGCCTGTGGTTCCAAAGCTGGGTGCAAAAAATCCATACGTATCCACCCCAGGTCCTCTGGAAAATACCTGGCCAGGTATTTACATCAAGTACAGCAAGGAATGTCATCCTCCTTTGGCATAGAAAAAATAAAATGAGGGAGTGGTCTATTCCCCTGAAGGCCCAAAGCATGCAGACAAAGTGCATAGGAACTAATGACCACTCACCACTTACATACTAGGCATAAAAGTTTATTGTTGACACATACCAAATGTGCAACGTTCTAAAACACACCAAAGTTTTAGGGTGTCCAAGTACCCCTTCCCCAGGATGGAGGGTGATTCTAAATGTAATGTAATGTATAGCAAAGCAAGCTTTAATGTTTATTTGTTATTTCTGTATTATATCAGATACAGTACCTTTGAGCTTGTGAGGCTCATTTACAAAGGTTCTTCGTCAAATGGTTAGAGAGACTATATACACATTGAGTTTCATAAAGAACAGACATTAGTATACAATAATAACATGGTATATACAAAAATAAGCAAAGGGGTTGAGGCGGCTCAGGACACGCAAGAGACTGAGCCGTGTAACAAATTCCAACGGAGTAAAAAAAAACACTCGACTACACGTCCAGGGAGCAAGTGGAAAGAAACTGACCAATGCTAGAGTCACAATAAAAGTGTTAGGTTTAATGTCACAATTCGTGCAAAATACAGGCACACCGTAAACAATTTGTAGTACCCCCACAAGTATCAGTGTTTCATGACTTAACCATCGCTTTATCGAGATGCCTTGATAAAATGATGCTTGAGTCATGAAACACTGATACTTGTGTGTGTGTGTGGGGGGGGTGCTACAAATTGTTTACAGTTTGCCTGTATTTTTAGTGAATAGTGATATTAAAGCTAACACTTTTATTGTGACCTAGCATTGGTCGCCTTTCCGCTTGCTCCTTGGACGTGTAGCCATTGAGTGTTTTTTTATTCTATTGGAATTATATACAAAAATGTAGTTTGTCATAGTGGGTGGAAACTATTGACAAAATGCGATACTCAGAATATAGACGTTTTTACAAACGTAAAATACACGATCTTTCTGTACATAAAGTCTCCACCACTCATTCACGCTGATGGGACTATGCCAGAGGTGCTAGGACTGAGCAGGAGCCAAAAATCTTCGGGAGGGCTGGTGCCGAGGTAGGACTGTGCATGCACGGCACTGCAAGACTGGCTTGCACTGTATAGGCTATCTCGGCGTCGATGCTCTGACTGCCTCAGTTCCTTTTTTCCCACCGTCGAATGCGCTTCAGTGATGATGTCACTCGCCCGCCAGGAGTCAAATCTTCACATCTATGCAACAGCAGCATAGTTGTTCAGTATTTGTTTAGTCTTAGTATATTTTATTTATTTATTTTTTCTTCTTAATGAAGAACAGAGAAGTCTTCTTCAGCCTGCCTTCGACGGAGTCGACCATGAAGGGGGCCGGTGACGGTAGGGAGACTTCACATGAAAGCTGTTTCAGCAGCAGGGCTGGGTCTAGTCTGCCACCCTCTATGGAGGGGGGTCTGGCTATGGGCAGTCTGGTGGTTGGGAAGAAGAGCGGTCCTCCTGAAAGCACAAAAAGAAGCTGGCCCATTCCTGATCCTCGTTGGGGACCCGGCACCGTTTGGCCTCAAGTTCTTCTTTATCCCACCAGTCAAAGAAGAAGCGGTACTGCTTGAGGTCACCTTCTGGCGTGTCTGCACAAAGATCATTGGTAGCGGGGGACAGGAGGCTGACTCTGACTCCATCAGGGTTGTCTGCGGCCTCGGTTCCTGGTGGCCATCATTCTCTACTCTGAAGTCCTTCCCAACCCCCTGGTGGGTCCTCTGGTGAGCAGTTTCTTCATTGGGCCACTCTTATGGAGCAGTGGGTTCAGTGGTTGTCCCGACTTCCCATGCCTGCGGAGTTGATCCCGGGGCCTTCGGGCCTGGGGGCTTTGGATCTGCAGGCGGGGCGGTTGGATCAGCCTAGTCATGCAGCACCTTCTTCGGTGCCATTGATGCCGCACTCTTGTGCTTTTCCCCCTCACATGGCTGCAGCACAGGGGCCAGCATAGGTATTATCTTCTCTTACTCATGTTTTCAGATCTTCAGCCATGGGTGCCAAGGGGTTGGGGTCTCCAAGCACTCGCCCGGCACTGGTTGTGGTGCTGCCCTTGACTCTGGTTTTGGCAGCGCCATTTCCAACGCCATCGTGGGTGCCAGGGTTTTCGACTCCAATTCGAGGAGCACCTCCTCCTGCTCTCTTTACTCCCTTTTCTTTATATACTGTCACTACTTGGCTAGTAGAAGATAATATTGAGCCTGATCCTGATCTGCGATTAGGAGAAAACTTTGATGAAGATTCATCCTTTGGAGTTGAAAGTAAGCCCTCTACTTCAGCAGAGCCTTTAGTCAAGGACCTATCCTTTAAAGCTCTCCTGAAGAATATTAATTTCACCCTCTCTCTCCAGACTTCTGAGGTTGATCCTGGGAAGTTGTTATGCCTTCAGTATCGGCATGTCCAGAAAATCCCTATGGAGTTGACACTTTCAGGACAGCCCTCTTTCAAGACTGTTTCACAAATGGTGTGGGACAGTCTGGCGCTTATTCCTTCTGTGGCTAAGTCCATAGACAGGAAATATGCTCCCCCTAATGATAGACCAATCCTGGCCTCTCAAGCCTTTGCAGATACCATAGTGTTCTTTTTTTTTATATATATATTTACTATATTTTGAAAAGACATTATTACATTTCAATATTCATTATGTCACAAAATTCTCCATTTCCAAACAATGCAGTTTTGCTTTCAGTTATGTTACATTTCTTAATTTCCTCTTGCTTTCATGTACATTTCTTTTCCTGTTTGACATGCTATATTATTTACACAACAATTCTAAACTATAAACCTTTCTATCTTACACTATGCGGAGTTCATAGCAGTGAAATGTTCTTCTTCCCTGTCTGTCCTTTTGTTCTCTAGTTTCGTAGGGGGACCTAGGCGAGTCAGTTAGGATTTTTTCTATTCTTTGTTCTTATCTCCTTTGGTTCCTATATTACTCTTTTTGAATGGCTCTGTCTACCCCTTGTACTCTCTTCCTTTCCCCCTTCCACTATGCCCCCCATAGGCGGGTTTGCTTTTCCCTTTTTAGTCCATCTCTGTCATCCATCTTGTCCAGCATTCCACAAATTTCTCCGATCTGTCCTGTATCTGATAACATAGTCTTTCCATCTCTTTTACCTCTTCTACTACCTTCTTCCATTCTTCAAGGGTGGGGGGGGGTTAGGGTTTAACCATCTTTTAGTAATGGTTTTCCCTACTGCCGCTATGCAAATCCTCCACAGGTACTTACTATTGGGGTCTCTAACTTCTAGGGGTGGCAGGCCCCAAATGCAGTGATGTATATGTAACTCTCCTGTACTTGAAAAATCTCTCTCAGCCTGTCTTTTATTTCTCTAAGGACTCCCTGTATTCTGGGACAAATGTATAAGATGTGTTCATGTGCTACTGTCATTTCCACACATTTTTTTCCAGCATGTGCCCCACCCCCCACCCTGTCTTCATGTGGGGTGTGATGAAATATCTGGTGTTTACTTTCCACTGAAATTCCCTCCACTTGGGTGATAGAGAGACCCTGAAGCCTCCCTCCCATATTTTTATCCAATCTAATTCTGAAAGGTGTGTCCCTGTCCCCTCTTTCCATTTGCTTACTATGTGTGTGGTTTCGGATCCCTTGTGGGCTAAGAGAAATTGATATATCAAAGTGATTGCTCCTCTAGAATCCTGTTTGTTTAGTACTTGTTCGAGTGTCACGCCTCTGTCTAGTGTTTTGTGCTGGGTTCTCACCTTTATTAGTTGTGTATGTTGTATATATCCTGCCATCTGTTAATATCTGAGTTTATCTGATGTCTTCCATCAATATTGTGTTCTGCATTCCTCGAAAGACATGATTTCCTGTACCCTCATAATATTTGTGGGACACCTACATCCTTTGGCCCGGATATTCAGAGCATGTGCGCATGGCACAACTGAGGTATTGTGCCAAGGAGCCATATTCAGCGGGAGCCAGTGCACAGCGCAAAATCCATTGCGCCAATGCACAACTATAATGTATGCAGGCGCAAGAGCAGAAGGCGTGCCCATGAATATCCAGTGCAGTGGCATATTCAACCGTGAATCCATGACGCAAGTGTGGAGCAAATTGAAGTTGCTCCGAGCAGACATGTTCCTATAAATACAGGGTGCAAACACAGAGACAGCACTTGCGCCAGGGGTAAGAGCAAGAGGGAGTGAGAGAGAGAGAGAGAGAGAGACTGACAGACAGAGAGAGAGAGACACACAGACAGACAGACCAAGGCAGACACAGAGGGAGAGGGACAGATGTGGCATTGGAGAGGGAGAGAGGGTCAGAGAGAGTGAGAGAGACACACACACACTGACAGGCAGTGCACCAGGGTGGCACACAGCCAGCAGCAGCCAACCACTCAGGGGGACATTGGACAGCAAGGGCCATGGACAGTACACCATTCATGATGGAGGCCATAATGAGGGGTGTGAGGGGGCATGAGGAACAGTGACGTGGCTGAAGAAAGGCCCATCAGCGCTATGCCTGACACAGGTGGTACCGTGCCTGCACCACCTTTGAGAATTACAGTGACATGGAGATCGTGGGCCGGTACCACCTGAACGGGACCATTCTGAAGCAGCTCTGTGAGCTGTGCAGTGAGGAGATGCTGGCACCTACCTGACAGAGCCACGCCATGTCCATGGAGATGAAGGTGACAGCAGTCATGTGCCTGCTCGCCACGGGTACCTTCCAGAGACCAATAGGGGACACCACAGGCATAACCCAGTAGCCACGTACCGCCTCCTCATTCAGTTCCTCAATGCTCTGCTGCCACGTGCTTCAGAATACATCCATTTCCCCTGCACAAAGGCGGAGCATACAGCAACCATGCAGGACTTCCACAGGGTTGCACGTATGCCTGGCATGATTGGGGCCATTGACTGCACCCACATGTCCATCCGCATACCACCTGGCCCTGAGGGTGTTGCATACATTAACCAGAAGGGGAGCCCCCGCATAAACTGCCAGGTGGTGTGATGCCACAGGGCGCATCACCAGTGTCTGCACCACACACCCTGGGAGTGCACATGATGCGTTCATCTGGCACAGCTCTGCGCTGTGCCACAGGTTTGAATGTGGGGACATTCCCACAGGCCATCTAGTGTGTGAGTATGGCATGGGCAAGGGGCGATGAGCATAGCAGACCTTGGGATGGGGGAAGGCAGGGTGTGCATGTTGGCGTGGGTGCCATGGACAGGCAAGGGGCACAGTATAGAATAGCAGAGGGCTAACCTTGTCATTATCCACACAGGAGACAGCGCATATCCACTGAGGTCCTGGCTGCTCACCCCCTACCGGCGCCCATCATCCCCAGCAGAGGAATGCTACAATGAGGCACACGCCAACACGCGTAACATCATTGAACATGTCTTTGGCATGCTGAAAGCACGTTTCCATTGCCTAGACAGGTCAGGTGGTGCCCTACAGTACAGCCCCTCGAAAGCCTGTGGCCTATTCCTGGCCTGCTGCATACTGTACAACATGGCCGTTGACCGTGGGATAGCTGTCGAGGCTGATGAGGGAGACAGTAGTGGGGAAGATGGAGGCAATGGGCCAGAGGGTTGTGGACAGCCACCCCCTGGGTGGAGGGATCCCTGGCTGCTACAGCAGGCGCGACACCACTGGGACACCATTGCACAGGAGCACTATGGTGCACACAGGTAGGTGGTGTGATACACATGCATGGGCCACACAAACAGGTACAGCACACATGCAGGGGCATGCATGGCAATTGGCATGCACATACAGAGGCATGATGCAGGGGTAGAGGGGGGTCAGTGGCACACAACCATACACAGCACCACACACACACACACACACACACACACCCAGGCATTGGTATGTGGCATGGATCAGATGCATTGCACCAGTGCACAGGCGCAACGGGTGCTAGCCTTCCCTCATCATGCTCACACCACATGGTCCAGCGGCTGGGCAAGCATGCACACAGGCAGCGTGTGGCATGACACACAGGCGCGACACCAGTGGAAGGCACACACACACACACCACCCACGTGCGCACAGGGCAGCAGCGGCAGACAGCGGTCAGGGTGTCCTGCACATCAGGAACGCTGTACGGAACCATGGCTACCACAAGGGCGGCCATGCCAGGGCCAATCAGCAGACACAGGCTGTGCAACAGCCATGGGGGGGTTTGCAACAGCTCCGCCAGGGGTGGAACCGCGGGACCATGACTGCGCGGGGCTGTGCAGGTTCCCAAACAGGCCAGCCCCAGGCATGCCTGGGATGCCTACATCAGAGCCCAGTGTCGGCTGTGATGGGGTCACCCAACACCGTGATCATGGGGTGGACAGCACACTGTGGGGGTCACCTGTGCATGGCCATGCCCTGTGGCAGCCAGCAGCACAAAGCCATCCATGACTGCAGTGGCAATGCGATCCAAGGATGCATTCATGGCCTCCTGCATGTGCTGCATCCCCATCAGGATCTACACAGTGCCCCTCTCCTACTGCTCAGCTTACTGGTGCACCTCTGCATGCAGTGCATGCACCCCAGTGGTAAGCAGCACCTGTTGCTATATCGACACCCGCAGTAGACGGGTGTGCTCAGCCAGCCTGTCGGCATCCTGGGGCTCCGGGTGGGATACCGATCCCCGTGTGGTGACTGGCCATGCTGCACAGCCCTCCTCTCTGGTGGATGCTGCACAGTGGGATCTGCATGGGGAATGGGCACAGCAGGCGCACAGCAGTGGATCCTGTGTTCAGCTGCCTAGTTGCACCTGTAGCCTGCTGCTGTCACCCGTCTGGTCGCTGTACGCCACCCAGCGCTGGCGCGGCCGCACCACCACCACTGCAGGGCACAGCCAGGGCAGTGCACAGCATTGCACCCTCAGTGGTGGCAAGCAGCTGTTCCGCCACTGGCAGAACACTGGGCGTGCTGCCTGTGTCAGAGGCCAGCAGGGGCATCTCACCCACAATGTTGCCCAAGCTGTTCAGGATAAGTGTTATGTTGTCATTGAAGTCAGACCCTGCCCCGATCTGTGTCTGTGTGCAGAGGACACCAAGGCTGGCATCCTGCAGGAACACATCCAGGGCCTCATCCTACTCCAGGTCCAGGATGTCTGCCTACACTGTGGTGGTGAGCTGCAGCCTGTTAGGCTCCCGGGTGCCAGTGGAGATGGATGGCTTGTCCTCCGGGGTTGTACCAGTGTCCACGGCTGCTGCTGCTGCTGGCACCCCATCATCTGCACGGAGGTGTGCTAGTGCTGCAAGGGAAAGAAAGGCGTGTCAGTGATGCAATGCCCACATGTGCCCCCTAACACTGCCACTGCATGTGTCCTGTGGCATGGCATGCATGTGGGTGTGCACACATGCACATGACATGCACGCCAGCATGCCCATGTATGCACCCTCCATGCCACCAGCTGTACGTGGCTGACATACTTACCATGCAGTGATGGGCTGCCACCCATCTGGAATCCACCTCCAGGCACACCCTTCACTGTGGTGTGGTGCATGGTGGCTGCCACGAATGCCTCCTGCGGCATTAGCATTGGCGCATCTGCTGGCCCCCCTCCAGTGGCAGTCTGGGCCACACGGATGGCTGCCACCTTCTCTTTAATGCACCTCTTATCTGTTCCCACCTTCTTCCTGCACTCCTGTGCCAACTGCTGGTGGCTACCATGCTGGTTGACGTATGCTGCCACCTCCTCCCAACCACCAGCCCTGGCCTGTGGTGTACCTGTGGCAACACTCAACAGGGGCTCCCTGTCCAGGTAGGCCTTGAACAGGGCATCTGTCTTGATCCTTGTGAAATTGGGCCTGCGCTTCCGTGCAGGCCCACACTCCTCATCCTCCTCATGATCTGACATGTCGCTGCCTGTGGACATGGACAGCACAGTGTGCCAGTGGCAGCAGCTCCCTAGTCTGTCCCACCCTGCAGTGCTGTCCTCTCCCAGTGAACTGCAGCGGCATGCACAACTTATCTCGAAAGGGTGCAGTACTGGTCCATGGCCTGTGCTGTTCCGTGGTGCTTATAAGGTGCAAAGCGTGCAAATGAGGTTTGGCGCAACAGTAATGACATGCTAATGCACCCAGTGTGCCACGCATTGGCTGATGAGCTCATTTGCACGTGGTGTGTCTGAATATCATGATATTGCACCATGCAAAATGTGATTGCACTGGAGCAAGTTGCGACGGTACAATGTGCACACATGCATGGTGCGCAGGCCCACAATGCACATGCGTGTAACGGCATCATGGCGTCAATCATGCACCATGCGCGGACAGCATGATGCAGTGGCACTGCACATGTTGTGCATGGGCCAACCATGCACATGGCTGTGCATGGGGTGCTGTACCCTATCGCACACGTGTGCAGTGCCGGTCGACCTCTGACCCCTGGGTCAGACCTCTGACCCTGTGACCCCAGGTAGCCATGCCCATTCCATGCATCTCTGGCACTATGCGATATGCATGCACTGTGCATGCTCCCGTGCATCATGTGGTAGGCACACGGTGTGGACATGTGCACCTCCTGCCACCATTTTCATCCCTGAGATTGCAGTTGTGAACATAGCACAGGGACGAGTTGGGCGTGCCCCAAACTGGACACAGGTGGAGCTGGTGAACCTGGTGGCCTGTGTCAAGCCCCACGCCCCCCAACTCTTTGGGCAGATGCCCCTGCAGCAGGCCAGAGTCACTGTTTGGCAGGGGATTGCTGCCAGGCTGCAGCAGAGGACTGGGGTGGCCAGGACAGTGGAGCAATATCACCACTGGTATGGGGACCTCCTGCAGCGGGATCCAGAGTGCCTGCGGAGGCTGCAGACACGCGTCAGGCAAGGGGCTGTGCCACAGCCAGGTAAGTCATCCCATGTTGCATGTGCCCTGGTGCTGTACTGTGGTGTTAGCTAGGCTGCCTGGCATGCCCTGCAGAGGGGTACACTGTCATCATGTGCATCACAGTGTGGCATTGCCAACCACCGCTTGCATTGCAGCCATGCTGGATGTGTTGGGCAGGAGCACACCTTGTGCACAGGGGTGGGGTGGTGGGCAGCTGCTGTGGTTGATTCCTGATGTGTACCTGTCTTCTTTTCATTCCCAGGGCCTGAGGATCATCACCACACACAGGCAGCAGCTGCACAGTGGGCCGTGGCTGGCCCCAGTGGAGTGGGACCGGCACCGGCGGGGGCCGCAGAGGGCAGTTAAGCACTGTTATGGTCCTTCACACTATACATGGGGGGTGGCGGGGGAGTGGGTATGGGTATGGGCATGACCACCTGTGCCATGTGCCTTGGCAGCTGTGTGTGTCGCACTGTGCGTGGTGCATGCCACTGTGGCGCATCCATTGGACACGTGTGCCAGCTGTTGGTGGGGTGAATGTGCGCCCAGCTGCCACTTTTGTTGCCGTGGTGCTGCTGATGCACTGTGCCATGTGAATGTCATTGCACAGTCGGGTGGCCATTGTGCGGCTGGGTCCACCTCTGTGCAATGTCGTGGTGTGCCGAGTTGCTGGCAGGTGTTGGCCCACCCCACTGCAGGTGTCCGGTAAGGGCTCTCTAGGGGTGTGTGTTCCCCGTCCATTGCACACTGTGGGTGGGCATGGTTCCTTGGGACATTGCACTGATCACTTGTCCTGTCCCTTGTTATAGGTGTCCAGTGGCGGGGACCTAGGCGGCCATTGTATGGACAGCTGCTCTGGCAGATTATCCTGATCACCTCCACAACAATGGAGATGGTGTTGCAGATGAGGCACATGCTGTTGGCGGAGAGGAGGCGGCATCACCTCCAAGGGGCGGCAGGACGTGGCTGCCATTAGTTTGGCCCCAGCTTTCCCATTTCCCCTGCTGTACCTCCCCCTATAGTCCCCTTCCCACTGTACAGTCCCTGTTTCCTGTCCCCTTCCCTCACCTTACCTACCCTTTCCCAGCCCCTTGTTGTTGTACATTGTTGTGTACATTAATATATATTTTTTGACTTACCTGCCTGTGTCAGTGTCTGTTTTGCAGGTGGCGTGAGGAGCCATGCTGCAGTGGCCCATTGTCTGTCCGTGTGGTGTGCATGTGTAGGGGTGCGTGTTGTGCTTCTGTGATTCACTGCTGTGTGCTGTGGTGTGTCCCACTGTGGTGGTGTCCTTCCCCTTGGTCAGTGGCTGTGCCTTGGGGTGCCCATGGGGCGGCTGTCAGGAGTGTGTGGCGGGTGTGTGCATGGTGGTGGCACACGGCCATGGTCATTGGTCGGGTACTGGCCGCACACTGTGTTGGGGATCCTGCTTGGTGTTGTGCGGCCTGTCCCATGTGATCTGCCATGCTACCTGCCTCCAGGCATGTTTAGTGCCTACTGTGTGGGCTTTCTGTGTGCCTGTGTGGTGTGTGTGTGTGTGTGCTTGGCTGCATGGTCCTGGGTGTGGCCTGCTATGGTCTTGGAGGGGGAGGCATGGCCAGCAGACTGCAGGGGGGCTCCCTTGGTGGCCCTCCGGTGGCCATTGGCACCTTCTGTTGCCTGCTATCTGTGCCACTGTTGTATTCTGGGAACTGGTGTCTGGGTGCCTGCATGCTCCCTGCTGTGCCCTGTTGGGGAAGGCCTTCTCTGGCCTGTCATTGTGCTTCCCTGGCTCTATTCCTGGGTCTGTTCTCTTTGCCATGCTACCCTCTGTTTCTCTGCTCCCACAGTTGCACTGGAGCATCTCTTTCTGCGCCATGGTGCAACTCTGATTGTGCCATGGTGCAACTGTGCCATATTCAGCTGGGTTGCACTGGCGCAGTTCAGCCTGCACAGCCTCTGAATATCACTCTTGTTGCGCCATGGTGCATCGGATTTGTGCTGCGCCAGACTTGCGCTGTGCTTTGGTGCATTTCTGAATATCCGGGCCTTTGTGTTTTTGTTGTTCGTACCAGTTGTCTAGTTGTCCTGGTTTGTAATCTTAATTTCGTGTCCACCAGATGTAAATTGTCACCTGCCTCCTTTGACCCCTTCATACAGTTGCTATTTCTGTATTGCTACCCCTGATACTTTCATTATTATATTTCCGTCTTTCCCACAGCCCACTGTCGGATACATGCTGAATATCCTTTGTTCCAGCTGTTCTCCCTCTCCCGCAATTTCCTCAAGCTCTCTCCACTGAGTGTCCAGTCCCTGTCTTCTCTATTGTATGATCCATTTTAGTTGCATAGCTAGCCAGTATTTCTGGATGTCTGGTAGCCACACCTTCCCCATTTCTTCTTTGTTGTAAAAACTCTACTTCTCACCCTAGGTTTTTCCCTGCCCATATAAATTTGTATATCATCCGTTGTATTTCTTGTAGTTTTATTGCTTTCATGTCAAGAGGGACACATTGGAAGACATATAACAATCTTGGTAACATATTCATTTTACTGTCTGTATCCTATCACACATTGATATTGGTAGTGCACCCGGCCTTTTAATATCCTCCTTTAGTTGTTTAATCAAGGGATCCAAATTATCTGCATATAGCCGCTTGTATGGTTTCTAAGTATTATTCCCAAATATTTCAGTTTTACTAAGGACCATTTCATTGGGTATCTGTTCCTCAAATGTGCTGAGGCATCATAATGGAACCTTAATAGCTCTTTTTTATTTGCGTTCAGAGTGTATCCTGATATCCTTGCTAATTCTTTTACCATGTTCATTACTCTGGATATGGAGGTGTCTGGGTTTGTTATATACAGCAGTATATCATCTGCGTATAGTGCTTCTTTGTGTTCTGTTTTCCCTACCTGCACCTCTCTTATCCCCGGGTCTTGTCTTATCCACTGTGCCAAAGGCTCCAGGTACAGAGCAAACAAGAGTGGAGACAGCGAGCATCCCTGCCTCTTTCCTCATCCTAGTGTGAATCTGTCCGACAGATGCTCATTAGTTCCGATGTAGGCCTGTGGGCTTTCATACAGTCTCTGCACCACCCCAGTTATTCAGCTCTTGAACCCAAAATGAGTGAGTACTTCGAAAAAGTACTTCCAATCCACTTTGTCGAAAGCCTTTTCAGTGTTCAAACTCATTATTACTGCTGTTTTTTAAATTTGTTTAAGTGTTCCATATATGTATGGTCCTTCTTATATTATCTGCTGTCTGCCTCCCTGCCACAAAACCTGTTTGATCACTGTGCACCAGTATTGGAACCAGTTCCTCCATCCTTTTGGCCAGAATTCCCGTGAAGTACTTATAGTCTACATTTACGATAGAGATTGGGCGATATGATCCACAATTGGCCAAGTCTTTCCCTGGTTTGCGAATCACAGAGATTACTGCTAGTGACCAGGATGGTGGAGTCTGCCCTTCCTTGCTCATGACACCTTGATATGTATCCCTCAGTACTGGCATGAGCTTATCAACAAATATTTTATAAAATTCCACCAGTAGGACGTCCGTTCCTGGACATTTCCCTGTTTTACTTTTCCCAATCATTTGTTTAATTTCAGCCTCCCCTCTAGGTCTGCATAGAATATCATTTTGGTCTATGTCTAACTTGGGCAACTTCAGTTGTTCTAAAACGGCCGTTATTTCTTCTCTTGGGGTGTCCATTTTGGGGCTGTACAGTTTGGTATAATATTTTTTGAAGGCCTGCATTATCTTTTCAACTGTCTGAACCCGTTCCCCTGTCTCTGGCTGTTTTATTTTCGTTATTTGGGGTCTACTCCTATTTGTTCTGAGGTGGCCTGCCAACAGTTTCATAGCCCTCGGACCACCCTCATAATATTTTTGTCTGAGAAAGGCCAAAGTTTGCTCTATTTTGTGCTCCAGCAGCCTGTTGAGATCTTTTTTAAGTTTCAGTATCTCTTCCCCCTTTTACCACAGAGTTTAATTTGCTGCTGTTCCTCTAATGTTCTGATTTGATCCTCTATTTCTCTCTGTTCCTTCGCCCTCTCCTTTTTCCTTGCTACCCCAATAGCTATTAGTTTCCCTCTGATCATTGCTTTTAAAGTGTCCCAGAACAATGCAGGGCTGGTCTCCGTATCCCTATGATCTGCTAATGTCTGATCTGTAAGCTGGGGTATCTGCTCTCACACCTCCTTGTCTCTCAGTAAACAGATATTCAGTCTCCAAAACTTATTTCTAGGAGTGTCCTTTAGGTGAAGTTTTATTATCAAGGGTGCATGGTCTGAGACACCCATCGTACCTACTTTTACCCGATGTAATCTGGAGAGTACCTCCTTCGGGAGTAGGAAGAGGTCTAACCTTGAATACATACTGTGCACCTGTGGGTAGTATGTATAGCCCCTGTTGTTTCCTTCCAGGAAGCACCATGCGTCCTGTAATCCTAGTTGGGCAAGCAAGATCTTAACCTGCTTTGCCACCTTATATGTTGCCCTAAGGATTCCTGATGTACTGTCCACCTTCGGTTCCAGTGTCAAATTCCAATCCCCACCACAGATCAGTGTGCCTTCCATTTTTTCTATTACTTTCAGTAGCAAACCCTTGTAAAAGGTGTAGTTAGAACCTCAGGGGGTGAATAACTGTCTGTGCAGCTTTCCTGTCAATATATAAGATATCTCCTTCCTTGTCCACCTCTTTCTGTATGTATGCAAAGGGTGTATTTTTGGGTATGAGTATTGCAACTCCTTCTCTGACTAATTTATAGGAGGAAGAGTACACTTCCCCATACCCAAATTGCTTCAATTTTTTATGTTCCTTTTCTGTAAGGTGTGTCTCCTGTAAGAAGGTAACTTCTGCTTTTGTTTGTCTCACTGCTGTCATGATTTTCTTTCTCTTAATAGGGTTTGACAGGCCATTCATATTATATGTTACTATTCTAGTGCCTGTGTTACTACTCATTGAACCTTTTGGAAGTCTTCTGACTGTTTTATTCTCCTGGGCAGTCCTATATATTCTTTCCCTCCTCCTCCTGGTGTCCCGTCTTCTTTATTCCCTACCGACTCTGCAAGACTATAACAACTATTTTCTACAACATTTCTAACTTTGCCATAGTGGCTAACATCTGCATGAACATGTGCAACCCAACACTGTGTACTTCCAAGGTTGGGGAAAGTACCATTACTTTCCCTGTCTTCAGATGTGTCTTCCCCTTGCTTCTCCCTTATGTTTAGAGTGACAGCGGTGCCACGTCGCCTATGCATAGGAGCCACTGTCATGGTCAACGAGTCTATCTTTGCCCTTGACCAGATGTGAGTTGTATTGTGAGTCACTATCAGGTGAACACCTCAGTACTGTTTCACTCCCCCCCCAACCAGGTACCAAATATCCATTTCTTGGTATGTCACCTTGAACTCATTCAGATGCATTATATAGCCCACCTTGATTCACAAGCTTCTCTGTTTACTTTCTGCACATTACCCTTTTATAGGGGTGTATTTCTTTCCCCCCATTACTTGGACCTGCAGTTGTCCCTTGTTAACTTTTCTCCCCCCTCCTCCTTTTTCCTTTTTCTACCCTCCTCCCCCTTCCCTGTTACCTTCACATAGAAACATAGAATTTGATGGCAGATAAGGACCGCTTGGCCCATCTAGTCTGCCCATTTCCCCTACCTACAGGATAGTCTGCAGATCCTAGTTAACCAACAGCCTATTTCTTCTTACCCCCTCACAAGAATTGCCTTATGTCAGTCCCATGCATTCTTGAATTCTCCCACAATTTTAGACCCCACAACCTCCTCAGGAAGGCTATTCCATGCATCCACTACCCTCTCTGTGAAATAATACTTCCTCACATTGCCCTGAACCCCCCCTCTATCTTTAAATTGTGTCCCCTTGTTCTTGCACGTCTCTTTTTCTGAAAGATGCTACCCTCTTGGACTTTGTTGATTCCACTGAGGTACTTAAAAGTTTCTATCATGTCCCCCCTCTCCCTGCTTTCCTCAAGGGTATGCATGTTAAGCTCCTTTAGTCTCTCCTCATACGGCTTCTGTTGCAGACCCTGCACCATTTTAGTTGCCCTCTTCTGGACTGCCTCTATCCTGTCTATGTCCTTGCGGAGATGGGGTCTCCAGAACTGGATGCAGTACTCCAGATCGGGTCTCACCAACTGTCTGTACAGAGGGATAATAACTTCCTGTTTTCTGCTGCTGATGCCTCTCCCTATGCATCCCAGTATACCCCCAGCCCTCCCTACTGCCTTCTCACATTGCTTGCTAACCTTAAGGTCATCTGATATGATTACCCCCAGGTCCCTTTCCTTTTTGTTGTTACTACCTCCCCCATTGTGTAATCTTCCCCTGGGTTTTTGTTTCCCAGGTGCATTATTTTGCACTTCTTTGCATTGAATCCTAGCTGCCATACTTCCGACCATTCCTCCAACCTTGCCAAGTCCCTTCTCATCCTTTCCGCCTCCTTGTGTATCAACCCTGTTGCAGATCTTTGTGTCATCTGCAAAGAGGCATACTTTTCCTTCCAGTCCCTCTGCAATGTCACTTATGAAGACATTAAAAAGGACTGGACCCAATACTGAACCCTGCGGTACCCCACTAGTAACCCCTCTTTCTTCAGAGTGGACTCCATTTACAATTACCTTCTGTGTCCTGTTGTCCAGCCAATGTTTTACCCAGGCTACCACCCTGGGACCCACTCCCAGGCTGATTAATTTGACTATTAATCTTTTGTGTGGGACTGTGTCAAATGCCCTGCTAAAGTCTAGGTAGGCCATGTCCATAGCCCTTCCCTGGTCTACTACTTTGGTCACCCAGTCAAAGAAATCTATTAGATTCGTCTGACATGACCTTCCTGCTGTGAACCCATGCTGCATTGGGTCCTGTGCTTCACTGGCCTCTAGGTACTCAACTATTCTTTCCTTCAGAAGTGACTCCATCACTTTCCCTACCACAGAGGTCAAACTGACAGGTCTGTAGTTTCCTGCCTCTGTCATGGTCCCACTTTTGTGAAGGGGAATCACATCCACCTTCCTCCAGTTCTCGGGTACCACACCATCTTCCCATGATTTATTAAAAAGAGTAGCCAGTGGTTTCACTAGTTCCCCCTTAATTCTTTTAGAATTCTGGGGTGAATTCCATCAGGCCCAATTGCTTTGTCCACCTTCAGTTTTAGGAGTTCTTTCAGAACCCTTTCTTCTGTGAAAGGGCTGGGATCGACCTCTATCAAGAGTGCTTCTGTTAATTGGATTAGGCACTTCCCTCCTCTTTTTGTGACTACTGAGCAGAAATATTCATTCAGTATCCCTGCTTTTCACTGTCCCCTCTGCCCACCCACCGTTCATTCTATTCAGCCTCACTATCCCTCCCTTTGTCTTTCTACACTCGCTGATGTACCTATAAAGGTTTTATCCCCTTCTTAACCAAGTTGGCTATCTTTTCCTCAGTTTGGGCCTTTGCTATTCTGACTTCCCTCCTGCTTCCTTCTGCCTTAACTGGTACAGCTCTCTGTCCTGCTCCTTCTGTGTTTCCTTATACTTCCAGAATGCTATATCTTTTCTTCCTGACTTTCAGCCACCTCTTTTGAGAACCATAGTGGCTTTTCTTTCATTTTGATTTATTTATTTGCTTCACACAAAGGCTTGTTGCCTCTGTGATGGCAGTTTTGATGATTCCCCATTGTTGCTTCACCTCCTTCTAGCCTGTTTGCTAGTGATTTTCTAAGGCACTCTCCCATCTTGCCAAAGTCATCCCTCCTGAAGCCCAGTACCCTCACTTTTGTATGGCTTGACTCTGTAGCTGAGTTTAACGTGAACCACACTGTTTGATGGTCACTTGCTCCCAGATGGCAACCCACTTCTAGATCTGAGATCCTCTCACTGCCCCCGTTTGAGAGTACGAGGTCATAGGTGTTGACAAGGCTACTGCACCTCTGTGTTGGGTGACTCCATTCCTTCCACATCTCCCCAGCACCACTTGTCTGTGCATCTATGTACTGGTTCGATCTTCGAGGAATCATTGGTCTTCCCTCTTAGTTCTTGGACTCCTGTAATGAGAAGAGAACACAAAGAATCGAGGCTGTCTAGAGTTATTGTCAGTAGATTCCCTTCCCCCTGTGTCCCATCCCTCTCCCTTCATCAAAGGGCTCCTTCCCCCCCTCCCAACATGCAGTCTTGGGTGCTGCCCCTTGACCCCAGCATATCAATACTATTTCAGGGGAGTACATTCTGCCTTTTATGCCTCTTATCGGAATGACTTTTCCTTTTACATTTCTTTTCTTTTTGTGACTGCACCCTCCATCCGTCCCCCCTCCTCTGCCATTGGTCTCCATGTTTGTTATTTTCCATTAGTCCCCTTTATTTATAGTTGCCCCCCTTCTTTTTATATCACCTTCCCCCCCTTATTTCTCTCTGGGCTAGTCCAATTTCCATTCAGTATTCTCCAGGGTCCTCCTTAAGCCCGGCCCAGTGTCTTGAAGGTTACCAGTTTTCCATTTTCATTATTTGAGACCCCCCACCAATGTATGTCACCCTCCTTCAAATATCCCTTTTTGTGTTTATAACCTCTAGACCCCCTATCTTCCCTGCTATCTGCCCCCATTATGTATAATAAACATCCTTTTATTCCCCTTCCCTTTTTCTAAATAGGCCGTCAGGGTCAGGCCATTTGAGTCTAATTATCATTGCCCTTTATTGATATCTTGCCCCATTGTTTATCCAGCCCCTGTAGTGCCTCACCCCTCTCTCTGTTCCCCTTTAATTCTAATTTGCCAGTCTTTCTCCTCCCATTATTTCAAATGTATGCTTTCCCCTTATTTGGAACACCCCCCCGTCTATCCATCCCAATACCTTCAAAAGATAAGCACTCATTTGAGTGCTTTCCAGTTCATTGTTTCATTCTGCGTTCATATCGCCTCTATGTGCTGCAAAGTTCAGTCCAATCTTTCCTTCAGCTGGTTCTGGGTGCGACGTTTTCATCTCCTCTGGGGCTCCTGGTGTAAGTGCGTATCAGGGTCCTGATTTCCTCTCCTCCATGGTGCATCCAGACGATCCTCTTCTGTTCGTCCGTAAGTTCCCCCTTGATGTGCCGCCTGGTTTTTGTGTTCCACCTCTGATCTCTGTATCACCTCGTGGTCTGGGCCTCTCCTGTAAGGGAATGCCATGCTCTTTCAGAGCTCTTGTAGCTTCCTCATGGGATTGGTATACCTTAATGCCCTTCTTCCAGTGCACTTTCAATTTTGCAGGATATGGCGTATGACAATGTAATCTCTGTGCCTTTAGTGCTTTTACTAAGTCCAGATAACACATTCCCTGTCTTTGAATTTCTGGGGGGTAGTCCTGGTCAAAGGATAAACGTGCCCCCTTGTATGTAACAATGCCCTTCTGCCATGCTCTTTTTAAAAAATATTCTTTAACCCCTTAACTTTGGATTTTTAGAAGTACTGCTCTAGGTCTGGCATTAGGATCAATTGGTTTGGGAAACAGTGTCCTGTGTGCACACTCTGTCCAGGGTTCATAGCCTGCAGGGAGCTCCAAGACTTCAATCAGTAGCTACTGTATAAAAGTACACATGTCTTGATTTTCACTGTCCTCTGGGGTTCCTGCAATGTGGAGATTATCCCTTCTGGACCGGGTCTTGTGGTCTAGAAATTTCTCCTGCAGTGCTTCTGTATAACCCAACAAGGCCACCACTGCGGTTCCCAGTTGTTTGGTTTCAGCGCGCACTTTCTCCACTTGTGTCTCTGTTGCCACTAACCTGTTTTCAAAACCGGATATTTTTTCTGTGAACTTAGCGAACTCTGATTTCGATTCTGCTCTGGACTTTTGTATTTCAGCTGATATTGTGTCAAAACATTGCCGAGTTAATCGTTCCTCCTCCTGATCTGTGCCATAGTCCCAACCTTTGCTCGCTGGCCAGCAATGCGCTCCTGCTGCGGTCATTTTCTAGGACCGATATCTCAAGACATCCTCCACTGAAGTGGATGGTTTGGAGCTCCATCTGGTGCTCTTGTAATTGCCTTTTTCCTTTACTTCCATTTTTTGCTCGATTTATCGATTTTCTGGTTGTAAGGAAGTTTTTAATGTCCCTGCAGGAGCAGAGCTAATCTCTTAAGTTGTCTTCCTGTTCATGACATCACCGGAAGTCCATAGTGGTCTTAGCAGAAAATGGCAAAGCTGTTCTTCCTTAGAAGTCTACAGCTCATCCAGTAAATAAGGAATCCCATAAGACTGACACCTTGGAGAAGCAAGTGTTCACCGCTGTTACCTTAAGAATGTGTATTGCTAGCTACCAGGGCTATTTCTCACAATATGAGTATACCCTCTGGCACTCGCTAAAAGCCACTGTGGAGGCTCTTCCAGAGTTGGGAGTTAGTTCAGAGTGTCTCCAGGCTATTGTTAGAGACATTGAGTCCAGTAATCAGCAACTTAAGGCTGCTATGGATGCCTTTGATACTGCCTCAAGGGCAGCAGCAGCTGGGATAAGCACCCGGCATCACTCATGGTTACAGACTTCGGGCTTCACAAATGATGCTCAACAGAGAGTCATGAATTTTCCATTTGATAGAGTTTACCTGTTTGGCCCACAGGTGGAGCAGGCACTAGAGAAAACTAGGACTTCAGTTAAGATGGCCAGGCCGGCCCTGCTGCCCCTCAACAGGGTGGAAACTGAAGGCAGTTCCATAACCATTAGTCCTTTCATGGTAAAGGCAGAGTGAATTTCAACAAGAATTTTCAACTTCATAATAGTGAAGTTTGTTCTTGAGGGCTTCGTGATCCCCAGCAATACTTCCAGATCACTTACAGGCTTTTAAGATACCCTGCTGTGAGCGGGCGGGTTTAAACCTAGTAAATGAACTGTGAATGTGCTTTTTGAACAGTCACATTGGATGCAATATACCTTAATGTGTGTGATCTTGTGATATTTTAAGTCTGTTTTAATACTTTTTGTTATGCTACGATTGAGCCCTGATACTTATTCAGGAAGCAGGAGGAGGAGTGCTGTAGTCCTTACTGGCTGTAATAGCAAACTACTCCCACCCAAAATAACAACAATTTCCTGAGTTCCCCTTAGTGTTGGGCATTTATTTGGCTAAATCAGTCCTGTGACACTTAGAATTCGAGTTTTAAACTTCATAACAGAGAAGTTTGTTCTCGAGGGCTTCATGACCCCCAGCAATACTTCTGGGTCACTTACAGGCTTTTAAGACACCCTGCTTCAAGCAGGGCATGTGGGATCATGCGCGGAGATGCACGCAGAGACACACGCATCTGCACGTGTTATGCGTGTTGTGCGAGGGAAGAGGGGATCGCTTATAAGCCAGAAAGATCAGATTAGACCAGTGTGATAATTTTAAGTAAGTATAACAAGACCATAGTATTTAAGCCTTAAAGATGGAAGGTCATTTGGACTTAAATGCTTTGTGTAAAATTCACAATGGGACACACTGTACAGGATATGAAATGTACTTATTTTCTAATGTTCCAATTGTTGGTTTACCCTTTGTCTGTTTAAAGTGTATCCAAAATGATGATATGCAACAGGAAATGTCTCTCTTTAACACAAGACTGAAGGCACTGGAACTTAGCCAGCAGGTGCTAATAAAGAAAGCAAACTGAATCCAGTACAGGCCAGGGTACTCTATGCACTGATGTATTACAAAATAAGCATGGTCATGATCCCATAAGTTACATAAACCCTTTACCTGTGATTTTAAATAAAGAAGCATTGGATTCCAATACTATTAAAAGATCAAATGACTTTATCAACCTTGCTGACCTAAACACAACAGTGGGTCCCAACTTAGTTTTAAATAAAAAAAGAGTTAGGGAGAATGACATTCAGGAATCATTAGATGCAGACTGGTATGAGGTTCAATCCAGGAGACCATTAAAATGGAAAAAGGGGAGAAAAGCTTAAGCATTTAATTTAAATCTATTTAATAGTTTTGATCCCTTAAATCCACTAACAGAAGTTGAGAATGTTACACCTTCTGGTGATACTACTGTAGATCAAGTGAATGATGATGCTGTACTACAGAATGATGATACAATCGATAACAACAGTTCATTATCAATCCCTCCCATAATGATATGATTCCCAGTGAGTGCCCACTAAGTTTAACTGCCCCAACTATAGTGTCAGCTGAATCAGAATACGTAAACCAAAATCCTACTAATATTTCAGTCCAAACTGAATTCACTAACAAAGGTACAATTCCCTCAGTACAAAATCATGAAAGTTTAGAGCAATTTTTCATATTGGGGGACTCCAAGATAAAATTCACGGATAGATATTCAACGAGGGGAGATAAAGAGAACACAACTAGCTGTAGTTACAGTGGGGCAACAATCAAGGACATTACGCAATTACTTCCGGGAATTTAACAGAATATTACAGCACCAAAAACTGTTCTGCTACACGCTGGTACAAACAATTTTGGAAAGCAGAATGTGGAAGAAATAGTTCAGGAAATGGAAACAGCAGTAAAAACAATCTATGATCTTAACGCTATTCCAATAGTATCAGAAGTTCTTCCTGTACCAAGGGCTAGTTACACAAGAAACTGTCAAATCAAAAGCTACAATAATTGGTTACTTCAATGGTGTTTAGCAAATAACATCCAATGTTTAAGAACCTGGGAAAGATTTGCTAATAACCAGGTGCTATATGGATATGATGGATTACATCTAAGTAGACAAGGCTCAAGGGTACTAGGATGTATTATGCACAGTGTTCTACGTAAGACAAAAAACTAAATAAATTGGGGGCAAAGGGATCCACCACCATTGCATCTACTCTCACAGGTAACATCTAGTACATCTATAGGCAAATTAAAAAAAAAAACAGAAAACAAAAACAGGGCTAACCTTTCTCTTTAGTAATGTTAGGAGTCTAAATAAAGTAAAGATGGATGAATTTCATATTTTACTAATGAAAGAAAAATTTGATATTGTAGCAATAACAGAAACCTGGTGGAATGATACAACCGAATGGAATATCAACATACCCGGTTATGTAACTCATCACAGAAACAGAAAAGGAAAATTAGGAGGGGGCATCGTACTTTTTATTAAAGACGACATCAAATTTAAACCACTCCCTGAAACATCAGATAATAATCAGACAGAAATCATTTGGGTTGAATTAATAGGTGAAAGGCAACCGAAACTTCTTATTGGTCTCTGTTATAGACCACCTGACACTGACCTAATAAGCAATCAAGTTATAATAAACAGTACTGAAAACAAATCCAAATACAAAGAAATAGTACTTATGGGTGATTTTAACTTTTCTGCCATAAACTGGCATAGTTATATAGGAATCAACATCCAGGAAAACCATTTTCTGGATTGCTGTTTGGAAATTAATTAATGTGGTAACAAGAAAAAATTGTATTCTTGACCTACTGTTAACAAACAATCCTGATAATATATCTAACATTAAGGTTAAACCTCCAATACACAATAGTGACCACAATACTGTAAGTTTTAACTGTGGTACTCAGATTAATCTTAATAAAGGAATAACCATCTTCAAGGATTATAACAATGCTAATATGGCGCAATTAAAATCTGACCTTTGCAATTGGGATGGCGATACCGAATTAACTTCCCCGGATGATCTTTGGATCACAATCAAGAATAAAATATTAGACTTAGAGGCCAAACATGTTCCAAATAAAATAGTGTATAGCAACAAAGAAAAGATACCGTCTTGGGTAACGTCAAGTGTAACAAAATTAATTAAACAAAAAAATCAGGCATACAAACTGATGAAACAGGATGGGAGTGATTTTAACAAATGTAGGTATAGATCTGTCCTAAAAAAAATGCAAAAATAAAATAAACCAAAAAAAAAAAAAGAAATTTGAAAACAGATTGGCGTATAGGAGAGATGGAGTTAAACGTTTTTATACATATATAAACAAAAAGAAACAAATATCTCGGACAATAAGTTCCATCACATTGAATACTAAAGAGATTACAGACCCACATAAATTAGCTAAAGTTTTTAATGAATACTTTTCATCTGTATTCAATACTAATAATATAGTACTAGCTGCTAATTCAATTGTTTCTGTTGACAATGACCTTACTTTTACAAAAGACAAGATAATGATCCAACTCGATGAAATCAATATTAATAAATCACCAGGGCCTGACAAATTACACCCTAGATTGCTCAAATAAATTAAAGATTGGTTATTACATCCCTTATGCATATTATTTAACATGTCGCCTATAAGCAATAAAATTCCTAACGACTGGAAAAAAGCAGTTGTCACACCAATCTATAACAAAGGAGACTGAACTAAAGTTTCTAACTATAGACCAATCAGTTTAACTTGTATAATTGGAAACATTTTTGAGACTCTTTTAAAAAAACAAACTTGAACAAGATTTAGAAAAAAAAGGTTAAGAGATAAATCACAACATGGTTTAAAAAAAAATAAATCATGTCTAACTGGCAACCTGGTTTTTTATGAATACATTAGTATGAATCTGGACAAAAACATACCAATTGATGTTGTTTATCTAGATTTCCAAAAGGCCTTCGATAAATTGCCCCATGACCTCTTACTAAATAAAATGAGATTTCTATCTATAAATTCTAAGATTATAAACTGGGTAGAGCAATGGTTAAAAGAACGGACCCAACGTGTGTGTATCAGAGGCCACCTATCAGACCCATGTCCAGTTACTAGTGGAGTACCGCAGGGATCGGTCTTAGGCCCTTTACTATTTGATATCTTCATATCAGATCTTACTTCCAATCTTAACAGCTTCTCCATAAAATTTGCAGATGATACAAAAATAGCAGCATCGGTCAAAACATCTGAAGACGTAACAACTTTCTGTAACGATCTTAGGAAAATTGAGTCATGGACAGTCAAAAACTGTATGTCTTTTAATACAGATAAATGCGTAATTATGCAGTTTGGTACAGCTAACATACAGAACAAATATACAATAAATTGACACACATTAACTTCTGTAGTGCAACATAATCATTTAGGGGTAGTTTATTAATTCAGAACTTACTTTCAGTAGTCATTGTAACCATATCATAAACAAATCAAATAAACTACTTGGTTGTATTTAATTTTACCTCCCGTGACAGGGGTTGTATGCTGCCACTTTATGGGGCATATGTGAGGCCCCACCTGGATTATTGTTCTCCCCTCTGGAGTCCATACCTAAGGAGAGACATTAGTAGACTGGAGAGAGTTCAGAGGAGATTCACCAAAATGGTCACTAACATGCAGGATATAAATTGTGAGACTAGGCTACAGGAGCTGAATATGTACCCATTGGAGTTAAGAAGGAAGAGAGGTGATCTCCTACTTATGCATAAAATCCATACTTGATACTGAACTATTGGAACAGTTAAAAATGATCAATAACAACAGGGACCGTACCCTACGTAGTCACCCCCATGCACTTACATTCCCTAGAACTATTAAGAGATGAACCTATTATACCCAAAGAATCATACCACTATGGAATTCTATTCCAAATTATTTATTTCAGCGTAACACTAAAAGTACTTTCAAACAAAACCCGGATGGTATCTTTTGTAAACCGAGGGTTCCTGTGCCAGCTGTGCTGGAGACATACACAAATGGGCTTTGGCCTTCTGTATGTCTATTTCTTCCTAGTAGTAATATGAAATCCTAGTAGTAAGAACCAAGCCCCCTAGCCACAAAAGAAAACACAGCAGAAGGCACAGGGCCCGAAGACGCCTAGTGCCACCCTCTGATAATCTGGCCCAGGTCCCACCTCAACTGTCCGAGGGAGACTTGTCTTCAGCAGTAAGTGGGTGTCTGACTCAGTTTTACAACCAGTGGAAGTCAGTCACATTGGACAAATGGGTCCTCAGGATAATTCACAAGGGTTACTCTCTGAATATTTCAGCTACCCCTCTGAATCTTCCACCCAAACGACAGCCGAGACTATCATTAAGTCAGACCTCCTTGCTTCCAAGATTCAGGGCCTTCTGAACAACAGGGCAGTAGAAGTAGTTCTGCAGGAGGAACAGGATACAGATTTCTACTCCCATTACTTCCTAGTTCCATAGAAAACAGGCGGTATGCACCCTATTCTAGACCTAAGAAAGTTAAACAAATTCCTCTTCAAAGAGAAATTCAAGGTGTTATCGCTCGGTATGCTTCTACCTCTGATTCATCAAAATGATTGGCTGGCCTCCCTGGACATGCAGGTTACCTACCAACATGTTCCCATACACCCAAGCCACCACAAGTAACTCTGATTTGTGGCTCTGGGACAGCACTACCAATTCAGAGTCCTGCCCTTTGAGCTGTCCTAGGTGCCTTGAGTCTTTACAAAGTGCTTTGCAGTACTCGCAGTGCATCTCAGGAAACTTGGAATTCAAGTATTCCCGTATCTGGATGATTGGCTCCTAGCAAGGTCATCCAGACAAGGGATGCAGGAAGCAGTGGCCATGGCTTCCAAGTTCCTTACATCCATGGGAGTCCTGTTGACTCTGGAAAAATTGTAGCTACAGCCCTCCCAACAGCTCCTCTTCATAGGAGCTCTCCTGGACACCTCCAGAGCAAAGGCATTCCTTCCGGAGGGCAGGAGAAATAATATCCTCCAGATGGCTCACTTCTTCAAAGAGAATGACTTGGTTTGAGCTCTCTTGATGCAACGGATGCTGGGTCTCATGGCGTCATCAGTGTTCACGGTGCCTCTGGCTTGTCTTCACACGAGAACCACTCAGTGGATGCTCAGTACTCAGTGGTCCCCGACCACACATCCACAGTCCTTTCACATCAAGGTGACAGAACCCCTAAGGCAGTTACTTGCTGGGTGGACTCAGGAGATCAATCTTCATCAAGGCTTCCCCTTTGCCATTCTGGAAACACAGATCACCATCACCATGTATGCATCTCTAATCAGCTTGGGGGCTCACTGTCAGGATCTTCACACCCAGGGTCTTGGGAGTCAGGACAAGTCTCAACTACACATAAATGTCCTGGAAATTAGAGCTATCCTGTATGCTGTCTGAGCCCTGAAGTACATCCTCTGTCACAAAGCAATTCTCCTTCAGATGGACAATAAGGCAGTGATGTACTACATCACCAAGCAGGGTGGAGCACACTCTTACCCTCTGTGCAGGGAAGCAATGAGAGTGTGGGAATGGTGCCTGGAACACAAAGCCCTGATCCAGGCAGTGTACCTGCCTGGAGTCTAGGATGAGCTAGTGGATCACCTCAGCAGAATGGAGGCAGATCCACATGAGTGGTCCCTCACCTCAAACGTTGTGCAATCGCTAATTCGAAGAGTGGGGCATGCCGATCTTGGACCTTTTTGCATCCCCACTCAATGCAAAACTGCTTCTATTCTTCTCCAGAAATCCAGAACCTGGCATTTTCTGTCAGAATGCATTCAGACTCTGGTGGACAAGATGCTTTCTGTATGCATTTCCTCCTCTTCCATTAATTCAGAGGGTGCTGCTCAAGCTGGAGGCACAGTGGACAGAAAGATCCTCATCGCCCCATACTGGTCTTATCAGATTTAGTTTCTGTTAATCAACAGATTATCAGAAGTTCCACTGAGACAACTACCACTTCAAATGGACCTTCTGACCCAGGGCCCAATGGCTGATCCCAGCCTGAGGTCTCTTCATCTCCACACCTGGCTTCTGAGGAGATAGAAGTGGGTAGATTTGACATCTCCCATAGAGTCTCAGACATTCTCTTATTAGCGCACAAGCCATCTATTAGGAAGACTTACACGGTGAAGTGGAAACGCTTCTCTATCTGCTGTGCAAAGTCCTCCCTAGACCCCTTTTCTTTCCCATCAAACAAAGTCTTAGAGTATCTGCTAGACCTGTCAAATACAGGGCTACAATACTCGACAGTGAAGGTACATCTCTGTGCAATTTTGGCTTACCATGAGCCTATCCACAATATGTCAGTGGCTCAGCTGCCCTTCGTTAAAAGGTTTCTTAAAGGTATCCTTCACAGTAGGCCTCCACTTGGGATATCAACCTTGTGCTAGACATGCTCACTTGTAAACTTTTCGAGCCTCTAGCAACCTGCGAGTTGAAGTTTCTGACTTGGAAGGCTGCCTTCCTTGTCGCCATTACATCCGCTCACAGAGTATCTGAAATACATGCCCTGTTCACAGACCCTCCATATACAGTATTTCACAAGGACAAGGTAGTTCTCAGAACTCACCCTAAATTTCTTCCAAAAGTAGTCTTGGAATTCCACCTGGACCAGCCCTTGGTCCTTCCGACCTACTTTGCAAACTTCTAGAATGAAAGGGAATGTACCCTACATTCTCTGGATGTAAAAAGTGTTTTGTGGTTCTACATCGACAGAACAAAAGAGATCTGCAAATCCAAGCAACTCTTTGTCTCGTTCAACATGGCCCGGCTGGGTCAGCCTGTTGCCATCAGGTGTATTTCGGCGTGGCTAGTAACATGTCTCTGCCATTGCTACTCAATGGTGCAGGTCAAGCTGGAAAGCAGGGCGTACACCCACTCTACTGGAGCAATAGCAGCATCTCTGGCAGAAATACGAAACTTGCCCATTGCAGGCATCTGCAATGCAGCTACTTGGAGCTCTGTGCACACCTTTGTGAAGCACTACACCCTGGATATCCATGCCAGACAGCATCTGTCCTTTGGCAGAACAATCCTCAATGGACTTCTGTCCTGAATGAGCTCCTTTCTCTCCTGCCACCCTTCTTGGGGAATTATTTTGGCTTGCTACTCTCCCACTAGTGTGAATGAGTGGTGGAGACTTTATGTCCAGGAAGATATGAAAATTACGTACCTACCATAATTCTTGATCTTCTTGGACAATTTCCACCACTCATTCACATGCCCACCCACCATCTCCTGAGCTCACTTACCTTGTTGATGGCTGGGCTGTGAAGACACTGTTGTGTTGACCCTTCTTATATGGGTCATTTGGACTATCTTATGTCCAACATGGGTTAGTTTCACTAGGTTAATTTAATGCTGCACCTCCTCAGTAAAAAAGGTGCTGAGGTGGATGGAGGGTCAACGCCGAGGTAGCCTATATGGCGCGAGACAGTCTTGTGGTGCCGCGCATGTGTGGTCCTACCTTGGTGCTGGCCCTCCCGAAGATTTTTGGCTCCTGCTCAGTTCTAGTGCCTCCAGTGTAGTCCTACTAGTGTGAATGAGTGGTGGAGACTTCATCCAGGAAGATTAAGAATTATTGTGGGTATGTAATTTTCATGTACATAACATGGTATGTACAAAAATGTAGTTTGCCAAAATGAGTAGAGAATATTGACATAATGTGATACTCAGAATATAGAGGTTTTTACAAAAGTAAAACACATGATACATACAGCGTGTACTTGTTGAGAGTAGCACACAGCTGTGTCATTGAGAGTGAATTTTGTCAGGATTGATGTAGTTGATGTGGATGGCTAGGGGTACAGGGGGACTTAGCAGCAACTGAAGTGTTGCCAAGTAACAGGAGAGGTGGTGTGTAGCACTTGTGGTGTTGACTTAGTGGCAGGTACAGTTGGTGTTAGGGCTGAGTTTTAGTTTTAGTGTTTTCTTAAATTGTTCTAATTTAGGAGTGTTTAGCAGAGTATCTGGTAATTCATTTAACCACTTTGGTGCCATAATGGCAAAAGAGCATGAGACTTGGGTTGTTCTGCGATATGGTACAGCTAAGGCATTTCTGATAACATTTCTAATATTTATTTATTGAAGTTTCAGAAACAACCTTTGAGTCAGAGACTTATTTACAAAGGGTCCATGTCAGGAAGCAAACATTGACTGGCAGAATACAACAGGTAATATGCAACCTGTTACAAAGGCTCCACGTCACAGAAAACAAACATTGACTGGTAGGATACAACAGGTAATATACAGCAGAGAGAGCAAAAACGGGTACAAAGTTAAGAGGGTAAACAAGCAGAGTCATTGAGCAGTGTTTGACAATCATGATACATATGATAACAGTAGTTTAAGACCCCATCCACACTACACTGCTCGGGCCCAGTAATGGATGCAAACCATTACGGCCGGAGAGCGGTACAGTGTGTCCACACTGCGGTGGTGTCTGGTATGGGACCGGTACTACCAGTCCACACTGTGGGAGTCGGGCGACCGTTACGGTGGCACCCAGTCCCACAATGCAGCTAGTGCTGTGTTACAGGCCTTGCAGGGGACCGTTACCACGTGTCCACACCACAGCTGGTAACGGTACCGAGGCATAACTGGTTTCATAACCATTGTTGAAACCACCTCACATGTTACGAAAACGCCATCTGTAACATTACAGGTGTAAACACAAACCATTGTGGTAACGGTTTGGGCCCACTGTAACGTTACAGAGGCATAGTGTGAACAAGGCCTAAGACATCATGATACTTAGCATACAAAGTTTGGTATAAGGCAGTCAAAATAGTCCATCACTTCTCAATACATAATAGCTAATGAGGAGAGATGCAGGGTAGGATAGGTACACAGGATGGGAGAGGCCGGAGGAAATCATTTGTCAGTGTGTAAGGAGGTAGGAGTGAGTGTCCAATGGAAGAAGAGGAGGACACTAGGGGATAGGGGACAAGGAGAGAATCGATGAGTGAGGTGGGCCAAACCAGACTCAATTACAGTCACAGATACTGGCCGAGCGGAGGTGGTCCCTGAGGAGGGATTTGAAATGGCCAATCTTACTTTCAGCGGAAATGGAGCTGGGTAGAGCATTCATCCAAGTTGGGGTCCGGTAGCTAAAAGTTCTCTGGTAATGGGAAGTCCGGCATCTGGGGACTAGGAGATGGGGTTTGGTAGAGCTGCATGTGTTTCTTGAAGCAGGTGCTGGTTTTAGAAGGGCAGAGAGGCCTGGAGGGGAAAGGCCAAGAGAAATCTTTGTTGTTAGTGGTGTGGTGATTTGGAAGTGGACAAAGGAGGTCCTGGATTCCCACTGGTGTGAGGCCCAGCAGTACTTTTTCACCAAGAAGGCATGTTTGGAGCTTTATCCTATCCTGAAGTGTGAGCCATTTAGTCTGGCCGTATAGGGTGCAGGTGTGAGTTAGCCTATCTTCATTGAGAGCAAAGTGATAGGGCCTTATTTAAGGCAATTTTAACTCAGCTGAGGATGGTGTCAGAAGCTGCCCCATAGATTGTAATTCCAAAGTCGATAGTAGGGAGGATTAAGCTGAATACAGCTATCCGTTTGGCTTCCTGGGTAAGATTGTGCTTTTGCCTGTTTAATACCCCCAATTTCCTATTGACTGTATTGACTAGGATGTCCACATGGGGCTGAAATGTCAGAGCATCATCAATAGTGACACCTAAGTATTTGAATGTAGTAACATGTTTTAGAGTAGCACAAGTTTTGTTGAGGATTATTAGTGGATGAGTTTTTCTCTTCATCTGTGGGCCAGCAAATAACATTTTTTTTTATAGTTTAGGACTAGTTTATTTTGTTTAAACCAATTCTCAAGTGAGCGGAAATCATCTTGCAGGTATATTGTGAGATTATCCAGATTCTTGTTGCTTTTGAATATAACGGCATTGTCTGTGTATAGCAAGATCCTTGAAGTCCGCATGCTGTTGGAAGGCTGTTTATAAAGAGGCTGAACAGGAGTGGCCTCAGTATTATTCCCTGAGGCACTCCTATGATGACATTTTGGATGTCTGATAATACACCATTGATTTCGACTTGTTGTGATCTGCCCATGAGGTAGCTATTAAACCAAGATACTGTGTTGAAAGACCCAGTGAGAGAAGTCTGTTAGTCAGTAGTGTGTGGTTAACAAGGTCAAAAGCCTTTGTCAGGTCAATGTAAACTGCCCCAGTTAGTTGTCCAGAGTCAAGGGCTTCAGGTATGGAGTTGGTGTATTCAACTAGTGCTGTGTTTGTGCTGTGTAGTTTGGGAAATCCATGCTGTTGTTTGCATTGTATATTGTACTTACTCAGGTAGTCTACAAGCTGTTCTAAGACTACCTTTTCGAGAGCTTTAGACAGTGGTGAGAGTGGTGAGAATATAGTGATTGGCCTATAATTAGAGACAGAGGTGGAGTCTCCATTTGTATGGCTGTGTGGGCAGAGCCCTGCAGAACTTTTACAATCATTGAGTAAAAGGCATTTGCGAATTAACAACATGATGCAGTGCCCCATAGTTGCCTCTGCGCCCATAGCACTCCGCTCGCACTGCACTATTTTTTATTTAAGAAATAACATCCCCCCACCTCACCGTCCCTCTCAACACACCTCCCCCCTCCACAAACACAAGAGTGACACTGGGGTGCCCAATCCACCAAATGTTGTGATCAGGAGCCCCCAATGTTTTAGCGACTCCCCCACTACCGTGCATGTCGGTTCTTGTGTAGCACTGCAATATTTTTTATTTCAAAAACACTTATCCCCCACCTCACCATCCTCTCAGCACACCTCTCCCCCAAGATACACAAGAGTGACCCCCAATCCCCCAGTGTCGTGATCAGGAGCCCTAAATGTTTTAACGACTCCCCCCACTACCGCGCATGCGCGCTTCTTCCTCATGTGTTTTTTATAAATATAGATCAGGACCATGACTGCCTGGGAATCCTCTGTCTTTTTTTTTTCAGTGATCTTTTTTTCCAATGACACTGGGGGTGCCCAATCCCCCAGTGTCGCATCCTGTGCATCGGTCAATTTCCTTTTTTTTTTAATTTTCTCCACCCAGACCCTCCCTCTCAGCACCCCCCCGAAACACAAGAGTGACAGTGGGAGTGCCCATCCCCTAGTGTCGTGACTGGGAATGCTCTTTTTTTGTTTTTCTAAAACCTGAAAATAGGAAAACCGTCCATCGTTGTCTGTTGTGCCATTATCCCCCAAGCCCTTACCCCCCCAAGCCCTTACTTATCCACCAGGAGGTCCGATGTCATAATCTTCTGTGGACTGCAAACACTTCTTCACTCTTCAAAGCTGGACCGCGAACTGAGGAAACAGGTATGCGGTACAATGTATTTCAGTGGGGTTTTGAACTTAGCAGGACCGCGAACTGAGGAAATGGTCATGCGGTACAATGTACAGTATTTCAATGGGGTTTTGAACTTAGTGCCATAACTTGTCTTTTAGTGTTGCAGTACCTCATGCACTAAGCTTGCTATATACTGTAAGTTGGACTCACCTCTTTAGCTGTGACAGTAGTTTGTGACTTTCAGATTTCACTCTTGTCAGCATAAAGGATTTAGAAACATTTTTTTTCTCTTTTAGAAATCTGCTATTTCTTCATTACTTGTCTGCTACTAGGTCATAGATGGGGGGACATTTGCAGGCGAATAATGTGGGCCGTTATGCATGTCACAGTCTATCCAGTTCTGTATTTTCAGTTACTGATCTTTTGTACGAGAAGGATATAGAAACATAGAAACATAGACTTTGACGGCAGATAAGGACCGCTTGGTCCATCTAGTCTGCCCATTTCCCAACCTACAGGATAGGCCGCAGATCCTAGTTAACCAACAGCCTATTTCTTCCTACCCCCCACAAGAATTGCCTTATGTCTGTCCCATGCATTCTTGAATTCTCCCACAGCTTTAGACCCCACAACCTCCTCAGGAAGGCTGTTCCATGCATCCACTACCCTCTCTGTGAAATAATACTTCCTCACATTGCCCCTGAACCAGCCCCCCCCTCTATCTTTAAATTGTGTCCCCTTGTTCTTGCACGTCTCTTTTTCTGAAAGATGCTACCCTCTTGGACTTTGTTGATTCCACTGAGGTACTTAAAAGTTTCTATCATGTTCCCCCTCCCTTTTCCTCAAGGGTATACATATTAAGCTCCTTTAGTCTCTCCTCATACGGCTTCTCTTGCAGACCCTGCACCATTTTAGTTGCCCTCCTCTGGACTGCCTCTATCCTGTCTATGTCCTTGCGGAGATGGGGTCTCCAGAACTGGATGCAGTACTCCAGATGGGGTCTCACCAACTGTCTGTACACAGGGATAACAACTTCCTGTTTTCTGCTGCTAATGCCTCTCCCTATGCATTCCAGTATACCCCCAGCCCTCCCTACTGCCTTCTCACATTGCTTGCTAACCTTAAGGTCATCTGATATGATTACCCCCAGGTCCCTTTCCTTTTTTGTTGTTGTTACTACCTCCCCCCCCATTGTATATTCTTCTCCTGGGTTCTTGTTTCCCAGGTGCATTACTTTGCACTTCTTTGCATTGAATCCTAGCTGCCATACTTCTGACCATTCCTCCAACCTTGCCAAGTCCCTACTCATCCTTTCCATGCCTCCTTGTTTATCAACCCTGTTGCAGATCTTTGGGTCATATGCAAAGAGACATACTTTTCCTTCCAGTCCCTCTGCAATGTCACTTATGAAGACATTAAAAAGGACTGGACCCAATACTGAACCCTGCGGTACCCCACTAGTAACCTCTCTTTCTTCAGAGTGGACTCCATTTACAATTACCTTCTGTGTCCTGTTGTCCAGCCAATGTTTTACCCAGGCTACCACCCTGGGACCCACTCCCAGGCTGGTTAATTTGACTATTAATCTTTTGTGTGGGACTGTGTCAAATGCCTTGCTAAAGTCTAGGTAGGCCATGTCCACAGCCCCTCCCTGGTCTACTACTTTGGTCACCCAGTCAAAGAAATCTATTAGATTCGTCTGACATAACCTTCCCGCTGTGAACCCATGCTGCCTTGGGTCCTGTGCCCCACTGGCCTCTAGGTACTCAACTATTCTTTCCTTCAGAAGTGACTCCATCACTTTCCCTACCACAGAGGTCAAACTGACAGGTCTGTAGTTTCCTGCCTCTGTCTTGGTCCCACTTTTGTGAAGGGGAATCACATCCGCCTTCCTCCAGTCCTTGGGTACCACACCATCCTCCCATGATTTATTAAAAAGAGTAGCCAGATATGTGTATTTCATTTGTGGCTTGATTGTTCCTTCTATAAGGAATAGGTAATTATAATAGCAATACACTACATCTAATGAAGTGTGTAATTTGGCTGGTATATGTAATGAGTGTATTGTTTATACGGGGAATGGGAACGAATGGTGGGGGTGGGACAGCACACAGAGGGTGGGAGCAGGAGTGTTTTTTAATGCACCAGGACACGTAATTGAGAATTCGGGTGGGACAGGGCACACAGAGGAAGGGGGTGCTGAGATTAACTTCCATAAGTAGTGGCACTTCATGAATTAATTCCTGAAATTAATTTTTGCACTTCGGGCACTACTATTTTCAACCCTGGAGGGAGTTCCATTATAATGGTCACGTTTAAAAAGTGATACTTGTCACAAATCCACTCCGGAGGTCAGGCTGTTTGCTCCCACAGTGCCTAACCTTGAAGTGCATTTGTGAACGGGGGAAAACAGGGACACCCTCCTGTTTGTTTTGCACCGAGCAACTATCAGTCTCAAGTCCTGGGTTCAATTATGAATCTCTTTTTAGCTAGCACACCCAGGTAACAGGTCCAAATATCACTCTCTCTTCGGGGAAGGCAGCGCAATACTTGACCCAGCGGGCATACAACCAACCTGGTTCATAACCCCCTGCCAACTCAATTGAGATGCTGGTATTTTCTTACCTTGCTGGACCTTTACAGAGATCCCCTTTAGCGTGGCTGCATAAGGTGACACAATAAGTATATAACAGCTGTGTTAGAATACTAAGACTGTTCCACCATTCACACCCAAATGAACACGTCTCAAGCAGCATTTTAAGGAAAAACAAAGTTTACTAAAATTAAAAATAGTAACCACAATACCAAAACACAGAATATATGTACATTAAGGGTACAGTCAGAAAATAAATGGACAGTTATAACCAAAGATGTTTAACCTCTCACTCAGCCTTAGCCAGTTCCCTGACAAATGGAAATCTGCCACTGTTACGCCGATCCACAAAAGTGGTGACAAGACCACCCATGGGAATTTCCGCCCAATCTCCATACTACCTCCCCTCTCAAAGGCCCTGGAATGTATTGTAGCAGACCAGCTTACTGACTTTCTGGATAAGTACAACATCCTCTGTAGGCAGCAACATGGCTTCATAAAAGGTCATAGCACCTCTTCTGCTCTACTGGAATTCACCGGCGCCATCCACAGCTCACTGGACAATGGTCAGCTAACTGGATCAATCTTTATCGATTTAACCAAGGCCTTTGATACTGTTCACCACTGCCTCCTGCTTGTCCAGCTTCAGAACATGGGGCTCTCACCCGACTCCATTACCTGGTTTAAAAGCTACCTTGATAACCAGACACAAAGAGTGAAAATTGCAGATACGCTTTCTGATGCCAAACCTGTCCGCTCAAGAGTTCCCCAGGGATCTATCCTGGGCCCCCTCCTGTTCAGCTTGTTTCTGAACACACTACCGGATTCCTGTCCAGAACAAATCATACTCTACACTGATGATGCGGTAATCCTAGCCTCCCACCATGATCCAAAACTACTGCAAGATAACTTCCAGCTGGGTTTTTCTTCAGTTGAAAACTGTTTTTTAAAGCACAAACTGATCCTAAATCAGAAAAAAACCAAGGTCATGATTTTCAGCAGCTCCCATAACAAACATAAGCAGCACCACCTCTCCATTAAAACCAAGCAAGGAGTCACTCTGGAACAGGTTCAAACCTTCAAATACCTTGGGATCACCCTGGACTCTCATCTCTCCTACGCTGCCCACATTAACAACGTAGCCAAAGCTGCTAATACCCGACTGGGCCTACTGTTCTGTCACAGGAAACATCTAACCCCAGAAGCCTTGTTAGTCGCTGTCCAGAGCTCTATTGTTACCATTATTGACTATGGACTTATCATTTATGGCTCCGCCACCACCACCTGTCTCAAACGTGTATCTACTTCCCTCAACAAAGCATGTCGGCTCATCACTGTATCCCAACTTCTCACTCATACATGTGACCTCTATTCGCAAACCAGATGGTTGCAACTCACCAATCGAATAAAATATCAAACTTGCATAGTTACGAAGAAAATAATGATGGGCCTTGCACCTCCTGGAGTCTGTGCTCTCTTACAACCCAGAAACAACCCCCACAACACTAGGGGGTCTAAACCACAGCTTCTGCAAATCTCCCGCTTTCGCACAACACAAGGTCAAATATCCTTTGCTTATAAGGCACCCAGCTGGCTGAACGGACTCTGCAGTGACATCTCTGCTACACCCTCACTTGGTGCTTTTAAGTTGAGGCTCTGCCTCTCTCTCATTGCCTCTAGCTCCTGTGACTGCCCTGACTAAGCAGACCTCCCTCCCTAGTTCCTTTGCCATAGATGCCCTGGTGTGCCTCTATATTTAGCACTTTGCAAACACCCTTGCTCCACCGATGCACTTCCCCTGTCTGTCTCTGACAATGCCCCCTGGCTGCTGTACTCCCACCCTGCTTCCACCCTCCCCGCTCTCTTCCCCCCCACACTCCTACCTCTTCCCTCTCCAACCTCCTCTCCTGCTACTGCCTCCCCTTTTCTACCATACCACCTCACACTTTGTGCTCCCTTCCACCCCACCCTTCCTTCATCATGCCTCTGTTACTTCCCCCATCCCTAGTGTTTCACATATTCCCTGTACGTACATGTCTTAGACTATTACTATTATTCAATGTTTTATACTGTCATCATGCTGTATTGTTGTATTCACTGACGTGGAACATTTGTAAAAGTGCCTCGGCTCAAAGGTATTTGTAATCCTAGACTTAAATAAATAAATAAAAATTAAAAAATTGCCTTACACTGAATAACTAATTACTACCTCAGTCTTTCAGTTAGCAGATGGTTTAGACTAAAGTTACCTATCTTGGCAGATGTGTCCAAAATACCAAGATGACTCTTAGAAGTTCAGAAGAGAGTGTCCCTTCCAAGTTCAGAACAAGAGTGTGTCAGTCCCTTCAGCCAGCTTGGCAATATCAGAGTTAAAGTCCCACCCTCCTTGTGATGTCACAATACATGAGGTCACTTTTAGTCCTGTAATTAATTTGTAACATGCAGCTGCATAGGCAAACAGGTCAGGTTACTACTTAATTTGAATCTGCAAATACAGTAATATTTTTAATTATAACAAGACAATCTCTTCTTCCCATTACAGCATGGTTTTTATGACAGGTTACAATATCCCTTTGATCTCTCAGAAAAACAGTCTGAGAACCACCTCTCAGCATTGTGAGATTTTTGACATAGACTGACTAGGAAGCATTCTCCCTCTTGTTACCTCATCAAAAGGCAATATTTTCACTTCAAAGTACCAGCTCTCTGAGAACATGGCTTTTATGATTTCCACACAGGTTTTGTTAGGCATGTGTTAGTTTCTTTGAAGTTAACTGTTGCCTTCCACTCAGAGAGAACAGTACATTTTCAAAAATCTAATGTCCCAGGATGCCTTGTGCTGCCTGCCATGTTTCACGTGTAGAATTCAAAAACATGTATTTATATCAAAATTATATACACATAACTGGCAGACAGCAATTCCTGTCACATCCTCCCTCCTAGACTGAATTTGGGGGGATTCATTCCTAGGCATGGGATGAGTTCCTTAAATTCAGTTCACTTCTCTAGTTGTTGGGATAACCTAGCTGCATTCACATTTGCTGACTCTGCTCTGTGGGTGATAGTCATATTATAGCCCTGTAAGGCAAGACTCCATCTTAGAAGCCTGCCATTCATCTTACCTATTTGGGATAGCCAAACCAGGAAGTTATGATCCTTCTGTACTTCAAAGTGCTTCCCGTACAGGTATGGCTCCAGTTTCTTCAGTGCCTACACCAGTGCAAGGCACTCCTTCTCCACTATAGAATAAGCCTGTTCCTTGGGAAGTAATTTCTTACTGAGTTACACTATTGGGTGATCCTTTCCTTGGTTAGAAGTCTGACTAAGTGCTGGCCCAATACCCACATCTGAGGCATCTGTCTGGACTACAAATGGCTTACTGTAGTCAGGACTAGCTAACACAGGAGCACCGCACAGTGTCTCCTTTAGCTGTGTAAAGGCTCGTTCACAAGCTGGCTCTCATTTTACCCTTTTAGGCATTCTTTTCTTTAGCAGGCCAAATAGGGGAGCTGCCAGGGCACTGTAGTTTGATACAAATTTTTGATAGTACCCTGCAGTCCCTAGAAAACTCCATACCTGCTTCTGTGTTTCAGGTCTGGGTCATGCCTCTATTGCCTCAATCTTAGCTTGATTAGAATGAAGCTGTCCCTGGCCTACTACATGCCCTAGGTATGTCACCTGTGCCATGGCCACCTGGCACTTTTCAGCTTTCACTGTGAGCCTGGCCTTCTGTATCCTGCCCAACACTTCCTTAAGGTGGGACAGGAGTTTCTTCCAGCTGGCACTGGAGATGGCAATATTGTCTAGGTACGCCATGGCATACTCTTCAGTACCATGTAACACCTGGTTCACCAACCTTTGGAAGGTGGCAGGGGCATTCTTCATTACATAGAAACATAGAATTTGATGGCAGATAAGAACCGCTTGGCCCACTTAGTCTGCTCATTTCCCTACCTAATGGATAAGCTGCAGACCTAGTTAACCAACAGCCTACTTCCTCCTACCCCCCCACTAGAATTGCCTTATGTCTGTCCCATGCATTCTTGAATTCCACCACTGTTTTTGACTCTACAACCTCCTCAGAAAGGCTGTTCCATGCATCCAAAACTCTCTCTGTGAAGAAATACTTCCTCACATTACCTCTAAACCATCCCCCCTCCATCTTCAAATTGTGCCCCCTTGTTCTTGCACATCTATTTTTCTGAGAGATGCTACTCTCTTGGACTTGGTTGCTTCCCTGGAGGTATTTGAAAGTTTCTATCATGTTCCCCCCACCTCCCTCCTTTCCTCGAGGCTATACATCTTAAGCTTATTTAGTCTTTCTTCATATGTCTTCTGGTGCAGACCCTGCACCAGTTTGGTTACCATCCTCTGGACAGCCTCCACCCTGTCTATGTCTTTGCGGAGATGGGGTCTCCAGAACTGTACATAGTACTCCAGATGTGGTCTTACCAACTCTCTGTACAGAGGGCCAACAACTTTCTGTTTTTTACTGGTGGTGCCTCTCCCTATGCATCCCATTATCCCCCCAGACCTCCTTACTTCCTTCTCATACTGCTGGTCCACCTTTAGGTCATCTGATATGACTAACCCCAGGACCCTTTCCATTTTTGTTGTCAGTATCTCACCCATCATTGTGTACTCTTCCCCTGGGTTTTTATTTCCCACGTGCATTACTTTGCACTTCTTTGCATTGAATCTAAGCTGCCATACATTTGACCATTCCTCCAACCTTGCCAAGTCCCTTTTCATCCTTTCCACCCCACCTTGCATATCAACCCTGTTGCAGATCTTTGTGTCATCTGCAAAGAGACATACTTTTCCTTCTAGTTCCTCTGCAATGTCACTTATAAAGACATTAAAAAGGACCGGCCCCAGTACTGAACCCTGCGGTACCCCACTAGTAACCCCCTTTCTTCACTGTGGACTCCATTTACTATTACCCTCTGTGTCCTGTTGTCCAGCCAGTGTTTTACCCAGGCTACCACCCTGGGACCCACTCTCAGGCTGGCTAATTTGTTTATTAATCTTTTGTGCGGGACTGTGTCAAATGCCTTGCTAAAGTCTAGGTTGGCCATGTCCACAGCCCCTACCTGGTCTACTACTTTGGTCACCCAGTCAAAGAAATCAATTAGATTTGTCTGACATGACCTTCCTGCTGTGAATACATGCTGCCTTGGGTCCTGTGCCCCTCTGGCCTCTAGCTACTCAACAGTTCTTTCCTTCAGAAGTGATTCCATCATTTTCCCTACCACTAAGGTCAAACTGACAGGTCTGTAATTTCCTGCCTCTGTCTTGCTCCCACTTTTGTGAAGGGAATCACATCTGCCCTCCTCCAGTCCTCAGGTACCACACCATCCTCCCATGATTTGTTAAAAAGGGTAGTCAGTGTTGTTACTAGTTCTTCCCTTAGTTCTTTTAGAATTCTGGGGTGAATCCCATCAGGCCCCATTGCTTTATCCACCTTCAGTTTTAAGAGTTCTTTCAGAACCCTTTCTTCTGTGAAAGGACTACTATCAACCCCCCATCCAGAGTGCTTCTGTTGACTGGATTAGGTATCTCTCCCTGCTTTTCCATTGTGAATACTGAGCAGAAGTATTCATTCAGTATCCCTGCTTTTTCACTGTCGCTCTCTGCCCAACCACCTTTCTCTTTATTCAGCCTCAGTATCCCTGCCTTAGTCTTTCTACTCTCCCTAATGTACCTATAAAAGGTTTTATCCCCCTTCTTAACCGAGTTGGCTATCTTTTCCTCAGTTTGGACCTTTGCTATTCTGACTGCCTTCCTCAGTTCCTTCTACTTTAACTGGTACAGTTCTCTGTCCTGCTCCTTCTGTGTTTCCTTATTCTTCCTGAATACTATCTTTTACTCCCTAACTTTCCCCACCACTTCTTTTGAGAACCATAGTGTTTTTTTCTTTCATTTTGATTTGTTTATTTGCTACACACAAAGGCTTGTTGCTTCTGTGATGGCGGTTTTGATGTTTCCCCATTGTTGCTCCACCCCATCTTCTTGTCTGTTTGCTAGTGCTTTTCTGAGGCACTGTCCCATTTTGACAAAATCAGCCCTCCTGAAGTCCAGTACCTTCACTTTTGTATGGCTTGACTCTACAGCTAAGTTTATCGTGACCCACACTGTTTGGTGGTCGCTTGTTCCCAGATGGCTACCCACTTCAAGATCGGAGATCCTCTCCCCATCCCCATTTGAGAATACCAGGTCTAAGATTGCTCCCTCCCGAGTGGGTTCCAAAACTAGCTGTCTGAGGCATGCCCCCTGTAGGGCATCGAGAATGGCCCTGCTCTTGGATGCAGCTGCAGCAAAGGTTCTCCAGTTCACATCTGGCATATTCAGGTCCCCCATCAGCAATATCTCCCCTTTCTCTGCCATCCTAAGGTTGCCTTCTATCATTTTCTGTAGTCATGCTGCTTCCTCCTTGTTTTGCTTAAATTTTTACATGCCTCTCAATTTAAATCCAGCACTCCCCAGTATTTGATTTGGTCTAAATAGTCTCTGCACTCAAACTGCACTCCCTGAGTCACTCAATTTAATTTTGGCACCATTCCTGTTTCAGCAGGCTCTCGCGCCCCCCCTCTTTGTTCTAATTCAGCCACTCCCATTCAAAGTACCTACATTTAAGTGATATTCTGTTCTCCCTCTCTTCAGACTATAGGCTCCCCCGAGGGTGCCTGAGAGTGTCGCAAGGGCAGGAACAAGCAGCCCTCCCCCACAGCTTCCATTGCAATATCAGGTACGAACTTCCAGGAGCAAGATGGAGCTCCATAGTGCTCAGCTGGAATGCATTGGAGTGACCCCGCCGATGCTCTGTGTCAGCTGCCCCACCACCCCCACCACCACCCTTGGTCGACTCATTGTTTTATAGCTGGTAACACGTGTCATTCAAAAACCTATCAGGGGCTATCCCCATCTGCAGATTATCTCCATCCACCTCTAGTGGCCGCTAGCCCTCCTAACCTGTATTGTCAATCTAGATTACCCACTGCAGCTCCTGCTGTTGCCCCTTATGGCTCCTATTGCAACTACATGCAGCAGCATCCAAACAATTAGCCAAGACCAAAATGAGGATGCTTCACTTAATATGCCTTCTCATACCAGCAATCCTCCTCTCAACACCTGCCCCCTCTTTAACACTCTTGTTAACTACCTCTCCCCTCCTGCCAAAATAACCTACTCGCTCCCCATTCCCCAGGAATCAGCCCGTCCCTCCCCTGCATTTACCACCCCATCTCTGACTCCTCCTCTTGCCCCTCTCCCATATTCCCCTCTTCTCTCCCCCCAGTCCACCACTTCTTACCCTCACTATTCATTCACCCCCATCTGCTCCACTCACACCTCCTCCACTTGGAGGCACTACTACGGCGCTTGAACCTCCACACCCAACCCTCCAAATGCTGCTCAGGAGCACCCAAACACTCCCCTCTCCTCACATACTCCGTCATCCTCTTGCTACTGGCAGGTGACATACATCCCAGCCCTGGCCCCTCTGCATCCAAGCTAAGCCCAAACTCTCCCCCCACTCCTACTGGCCCATCCTCTTCTCTCTCCCCTGACTCGCTCCCTAAGGGCCTCCGCATCTTCCATCTCAATGCCAGGAGCCTCCTCCCCAAATTGGATGCCCTTACTGTTTGGATCACCCAATACCACCCCAACATTCTCTGCATCATGGAATCATGGCAATCTGCCAAAATACCCAACTCCTCAATTACTATTCCTGACTACAACTTATTTCGTCAGGACCACGGCAAGCGAGGAGGGGGTGTAGCACTATACATCAGGCAAGCCTTCCCGTGCTCTATCATCTTCAGTGAATCTTGCCCTACTTCTCATGAATCCATTGTAGCGCACCTATCCTTTCCTTCCTCCACACCCCTCTATGTTGGGGCTCTTTATGATCCACCAAAGACCTCACCTGATTCACTCTTTAATGCCATCTTGTTGATCTCCTCTAGAACATCAAACAGCGAACTTGTGTTTCTAGGTGATTTCAACCTTGACTGGCTCTCCCCCTCTGCCAAACACACCATCCTAATAATCGAAGCCCTGAACCTCGCTCAGCTTATCCGGAAACCTACTCGCCTAAACCATCGGTCCCATAACCACACCCTTCTGGACTGGATCTTATCAACTCATCCCCACTGTATACCTGCCTCAGGTATTTTCTCTGATGCCCTTAGCGACCACTGCGTTACCTACTGCGTCTGCAAAATCCACTCCCCGCTCTCTCATCCTAAATTCATTTGGTCTCGCCCACTACACCTCCTAAATGAATACGCCCCGCAGCGGGACCTCTCAATTGCTGATTGGCTTCTAGTCCTTTCCACGTCTGATGTAGACATTGTTCTATCCCTGTTCTGCAGTATCTTCCAGAGTATCTGCGACCTACACACACCCTTCAGGAAAGTCAGGGTAAAACACTTCCACCACCCCTGGATCACACCCGGCCTTATCACCCTGTGTCGCTCCAAGGACAAGGCATGGAGATGGTACAAAGTCTTCCATGACTCACGGGATCTACAATCCTACAGACATCTTAGGAATAAATTTGTAAAGGCCATTCTTCTATCCAAATCTTCTTACTTTAAAGTGCAGTTCTCGCAGAACCAAAACCCCCATGCATCCTTTTGGAAGACAGTCAACTCCCTTCTTGACCCACCTACTAAACAGAATTGTCCGGCCCTTAATATCGATGGGTGTACTGTCTCAGATCCTGCTTCTGTGGCTGAGCTTTTCAACAAATATTCTGTCTCCTGTGCCCTCCCAAACTCCTCCTCTCCCTCCCTCCTCCCCAACCTGGTGGCACCATCCCCTCCACCCTCCACCCTCTGGCTTCCTCTTTCCACCCTTCACACCACTAGAAGTGTACAAAGCACTTTCCTCCCTCAGCATGACCAAATCCAGCCCCGACGGCATTCATCCCAAACTTCTCCGAATCTCTGCCTCCAGTATTGTGGCCCCTTTGACTCACATACTCAGTCTCTGTTTATACAAAGCCACTGTCCCAAAAGCCTGGAAACTGGCCAAAATCATCCCTCTGTATAAAGGTGGCGATCCCTCCCTCCCAGGAAATTACAGGCCTATTTTGCTCCTCCCGGCCCTTGCCAAAATTCAGGAATCACTCATATTATCTAAACTGTCATTCTTTCTCTCCTCCAACAGCTCCCTCTCCCCCGTACAGTCAGGGTTCAGAAAACACCACTCCACCATCACCTCCCTTCTATGCGTAACCAACTCCATTGTCTCTGCTATGGACAACTGCCTAGCCACCACCGCCATATTCATTGACCTGGCCAAAGCCTTCAACTCTGTCTCCCACCCGCTGCTACTCCACAGACTTAGTTCTTTTGGCATTGCCCAACCAGTCATCACCTGGTTCCACTTGTATCTCTGTAACAGACAACAATCTGTTCAAGTAGGCAATGCTATCTCCACTCCTCTCCCCATCGTATCAGGTGTCTCCCAAAGCTCTATACTTGGTCCCATCCTCTTCTCTCTCTTCATTAATGACCTTCCCTTCACCTGCCTCTCCTCCAATGTGCATCTATATGCAGATGATGCTATCATCTTTGTCTCAGGCCCTTCCTTCGGCTGCATCCTCCCAAACCTCCAAAAAGACTTCAATAAAATCCAATCTTGGTTTCTCGACAACCTGCTTACACTCAATGCAAATAAAACTGTCACCATGGTATTTGGATCCAGGCAAAAGCTTGCAACCCTTCCGCCCCGTGATCACCACCCTGGATGGCTCTCCTCTGGACCTAGTTCTTACTTTCAAGTACCTGGGTATATGGCTGGACAACCACCTTAACTTCTCCACCCACGTTGACGCCATTTTCTCCAAACTATGGCCAGAGCTCGCCATCCTCTATCACCATAAAGCCAGCCTGCCTATCTCCACCCATTGCGAGCTCGTATGTAAAACAGTCTTACCTGTCATAGAATATGCCGACATTGTCTACAGTACTGCCCCAGCATTCTCTCTCTCCAGATTAGATATCCTTCTCAACTCCTTCTGATGCTTCACCACCGCCTCCCCCCCACTCACTCACCACTGCCTAGTCTACACTGCACTCACCCTTGCTCCACTGTCCCACAGGAGAGTCATCCACAGTGCCTCCCTCATTGCTAAATTTTGGTTCAGTTCCCTTCCTCCCTACCTCGCTTCCCTCCTCACACCAGCCACCTCCCTAACCTACCCACCTCATCACAGGCACACTAGCACTTTTCACCTGCCCTGATCACACACTCTCAATGGCCTAGCTGCCTTTTCCTACTGTCTCCCCCTTCTCCGGAACAACCTTCCCTCTGAACTCCGCCCAGCCTCTTCTCGACCTGCCTTCTCTCAACTCCTCAATCTCCTACCCTCCCCACCCTGCCCTAAATGCACCAACAGTCCCAGCTCACTCCCGAGGTCACCTACAGTCACTACTCACTTACCCTAGCCCTGGACTGCAATCCCTGCCCCATCTCACTCAGTTACTCAGTATGCTCGCAATTTTGTTTATTATGTAGATGTATCTTATTTCTTTGTAAATATTGACTGTACAGACTGTTTTTGTATTCTTCACCATGGGGTCTGTATACAACCCCTGTGCAGATTGTGGTGCCATTTCCAGTCCCCAGGGTGACCCACAGTGCCTCCTCTCCTCCCTGTTTACCCTTTAGTTCTGTTGCTTTGATCCCTTCCCTTACATAGAGAGCTACTCCTCCTCCTCCTCCTCCTCTTCTTCCCTCCCTGTCCCTCCTGTAGATTGTGTACCCTGGTATGTTGACAACCCAGTCATGGTTCTCTGTGTACCATGTTTCTGTGACAGCCACAATATCCAGGCATCCCTCTTCCATCAAGGCCACCATTTCGGGGAGCTTTTTACCTAGATTATGGACATTGGTACTCATTACACTCCATTTTTTTATGGCTTTATTTCTTTTTGCCCCATCCCTGTCCTTTACTGCCTTTGTCTTTTTCTCCATTTACCCCTGCCCTTCTCCCTATTGACTGCTCTATCTTGGTGCTTAGCTCACTAACTACCCTGATTTTTTTGGGGGGGGCTAGGATTTCCTTTCTCCTTTTGAGTGCCTCCCCCCTTGGCTAGTCTATGGCATTACTGTGAACTCAAATAACCCTTTTGGAGTGATGAAGTTTGACTTCTCCCTAGCTCTGGCAGTTAACTCCACCTGCCAATACCCTTTTGTCAGGTCAGTAGTGGTAAGGTATGTCGCCCCTCCCAACTTGTCCAGTAGTTCATCTGTCCATGGCATTGGGTGGGTGTCCAACTTCGTGACTGCATTGAGTGTACAATAGTCCACACAAAAATGAGTAGAACCATCCGGCTTGGGAATGAGAACTATGGGTGAGGTCCAGGGGCTGTGGGATTTCTGGATTATCCCTAAATCCAGCATTTCCTCCACCTCTCTCCTAATGTCCTTTGGATGGCCTCTGACACCCGATATGCTGTCCGCCGTATGGGCGCTTGTGTCCCCGTATCTACATTGTGTGTTGCTAAGGGAGTTAGTCCAGGCTTGGCATTAAACAATGGGGCAAAGTCTGCTAAAACCTCCCTTACTTCCTGGATCTGTTCCAGAGTCAACCAGGATGACTGTTTGATTGCCTCCACAGAGGACTCCCACTTGCTTTCTTCCAGCAAGTCCAGAAGGGGGTCTTCTTCATCTATCCCCTCCATAGGACTACACACTGCAAATACCATGTCAGCCCTATTTGCATATGGCTTCATCATGTTGACATGGTACATCCTTTGGATATGTCTCCTGTCAGGCAGTTCTACAATGTAATTTATGTTATTCACTTGTCTGACTACTTTGTATGGTCCTGCCCACTCGGTCTGCAGCTTATCTTTCCGGACAGGGAGTAGGACCATGACTTCCTGACCGACAGTGTGTGAGCGAGCTCTGGCTTTGTGGTCATACCACACCTTTTGCTTCTGCTGGGTGGCTGCCAGGTTGCTCTGGGCTGTTCCCATAAGCTTCTTCAGCTTTTCCTTAAACTTAAGGACATAATCCACTATGTGAGTTCCCTGGGTGATGTGCTTGCCTTCCCAGTCCTCCCAGATCAAGTCTAGAGGCCCATGCACCCTGCGTCCATATAAGAGCTCGAAGGGGGAAAACCCTTTCAACCCTTGGGGCACCCCCCTGTTTGCGAACAACAGGTGGGAAAGGTATTTCTCCCAGTCCCTCCCATACTGTTCAGCAAATGCTTGGAATATCGATTTAAGGGTACCATTAAACCTTTCCTTGTGAGTGATAAGGTGTTTTGCATCTCTGCACCACCTCACACTTCTCTCACAAACACTTCATCAGGTCCAACATGAAGGAACCTCCTCGATCGGTGATAACCTCCTGTGGAAACCCAAAATGAGAGAAAATCCCTAACAGGGCATTTGCCACTTTGTCTGTCCTCAGCGAGGATAGGGTGACTGCCTCTGGGTACTGGGTGGCATAATCCACCACTGTTAGGATGAACCTCTTCCTGGAGGTGCTGGGGGTATTCAAAGGCCCCACAATTTCCATTCCTATCCTCTGGAATAGCTCCTCCACTATAGACTAGGGAATTAGGGTGGCTTGGGTTTTACTACCCGCCTTCCCTATTTCTTGGCACCGGTGACAAGACCTGCAATATTTCTTCACCTGCTGGGTGAAGTTGGGCCAATAGAAATTCTGGGCCAGTCGCTGCATAGTGCGTGCAATTCCCAGATGTCCAGACATGGGGATATCATGAGCAGTCTTGAGAAACTGCTCACGGTACCCCTGGGGAATGACAAGCTGCCTGTCCCTCACCCCTTCTTCTGTCCTTACATCCTGTGTATACAGCAGTCCACTGTCCCAATACACTCTGTGTCTTCCGTCACCTCCCTGTGTCCCATTAGACTCTGCACAAGCCCTCAGTCTCTCTAAACTAGGGTCATTTTTCTGAACAGCTGCAAAATCTTTGCATATTCCCATGGTATGGGACAGGTCCTCTTCAGTTTCTTAACTATGGTCCCTAGCTCTAGCATCAGGGCATTCAGGGTCACTGCCATCCCTAGCCCTCTGACCACTGGTTACCCTTCCCTCCTCAGACTAACCTTCTGTAGCTGTTTTGTTAACTGCTACCTGGGGAATTTCTACCTCCCTTTCACCACTCTCCATGTCAGGGGACATAGGCTGGGGAACCAGCCTCCCAGTGTTTTCCACAGGGGCTTCTATGGGGTCCAGGGAACCACAATTAGCCTTTGCCATCTGACTGCGGGTAACCACACACACTACCCCTTTTTGGAGATTGTTCCCTATAATCACATCCAGGGCAAGATTTTCTGCCACTGCAACTTTTTACGCAGTATCTCCTGTCTCACCCCAGTCTAGAAGAACACTAGCAAGTGGCAGAGTTTTCTCCTCCCCAGTGAATCCCTGTACTATAATCAACTGATTAGGTATAAGCTGTTCAGGCTCAACCAAATCCCCTTTTACTGTGTACCTCAACCCATGAGTTTGCACCCCATTCACAGTAACCGGGTGTATGTGCTCCCTCATGTTTATAGGCATGCTTTCAGGCATACACAGTGCACCCCACCTCTGTTTGAGCACCACTTTGTGGACTCTGTGCCGTTTTAGGACAGTGTCTTGCAAGGTGCCCTGGTTGCTTGCAAAACCAACACTCATCATTTCTTTTATCAGGCAAATCCTTTCTTTGTAACCTAGGGCTGCCCACTTTCTGGGTAGGCAGTGAGGGTTTTAACTGCCCTGAAGATGTGCTTTTCCATTTCTACACTGTCACACCCATCCCACTCCTTCTCATAGCAGGCCTGCTTCTGGCATAGCGGTCTGAGAGCTTGACAGCCTCCTGCACTGTTTTTGGATCTCTGTCCTCTAGTCACATTTTCAGCTCTGCTGGGCAACCCCAAAAGAACTGCTCCAAAAGCACCACATCCTCAGTTTTCTCTACAGAGTCTGATTTGACCCTCCCCCTCCAATGTTTCAAAAAAATTATGTTGCTTTGTGGCTAGTTCCTTGTAGCTCATGTAAGAGCTTCTCCTGAGCTTACTGAACTTGACTCTATATGCTTCAGGTGTCAATTCATACTTTTTAAGCAATGCAGTTTTAAGTTTATCATAATTATTACCGTCCTGATTGTCCATTTGACCCAAGGCATCATGAGCTTTCCCAGTAAGTAGCGGGGATAGCTGGAAGTTCCAGGACTCTCGGGAAATTTTTGCCATACCTTTTCAAATGAATTTAAAAATGCATCCATATCCTCTTCCTCATTAAATTCAGCAAATAATAAAGTAATAATGCACAACAGGGTGTGTGTTGTGCTGGGATAACGCTTCGCCTTGGGGGGGTTGGGCATGAGGCCGCAGGCCGAGTTCATCCAATGCCCCAAGCGTGGCATTATCCCAAACGACACACACCCTGGAGTGCATTATTCCTATTATACAATGGCTTGTTGTTATATATAAAATAAAATAAAATTTTAAAGAATGTTTTTATTAGAGTGGAAAAATATTTTTGTTTCTTAAGAGGAGATGCAAAAAAAGAGAGCATGGCATCCATAATCTCCATAATGATGAAGTAGACCTGTGGCGTCATGCTGGGATAACGCCATGGGTCCAGCCCCAAACTGACCAATCACAGTCCAAGATTCTTTCTTGCCATTGTACAATTTAGAATTTAATTTATACCTGTCCTGGAGCTCCAGGTTCACTCATGCCACTTACCTGCTCCGGTGTTGGATGCCGGAGTCTCAGCTTCTCCAGTTCAAGTTCTTGCTGGTGCTCTCTCTATTCTCGCTCGGCCTCTCGCTGAAACTGTCACTCTCATTTCTCGGCCTCTCGCTGCTCTCACTTGGCCTCTTTCCAAAGCTGGTTCTCTTTTTCCTGTTTCTCCAGCTCCATCTGGAGCTTCTTCTGTTCAAATTCCAGCTCCATTCTCTTCAACTCTAGCTGTAGCCTGATCCCTTCTGGCTCCAGCATTGTGGTGACCTTCCCTTGCTGCTATGGCTCTTGGTTCCCACTGGTCACGCTGTCCTCCTCCCTGGGACTGGACAATGATGGACCCTGGCCCTTCCAGGCCCACAGTTTGGTCCTTTTCAGTCACTGACTGTGACTCGAGGTCTTGGGCATTCACTTGTACATTGACTGCCACAACAGCCTCCATGAGGTACTGTTTGTTTTGCCCCTCACATCGGACTCCTCTTTCCTGGCACAACTGCCACATGTGGTCTGTGGTGTATTTGCTATAGCTGGAAGCCATCTTCTTCCCTAATCTGTGGCTACACTAGCTTGCACCCGGGAAAAAAAAAAAGGTAAGAAATTTAGACTGTAACCAAAATGATATATTTCTTTTAAAAATCTCTGCCTTGTTTGTGTGTGAACTGTTACAATGTGTCAATCTGACACACTGAACTGTTAATGCCTGTGCCACCAAATAATTACACAGTATGCAACAAATCTTTCAGATCGCACCGCTGCACACCAGATCTGTCACAAATCCACTCCGGGGGTCAGACCCTCTGCTCCCACAGTGCCTAACCTTGAAGTGCGATTCATGAAAAGGGGGCAAACAGGGACACCCTCCTGTTTGATTTGGGTCCGAGCAACTACCAGTCTCGAGTCCTGGGATCAATTATGAACCCTTTTTAGCTAGCACATCTGGGTAACAGGTCCAAATATCACACTCTCTTTAGGGAAAGCAGTGCAATACTTGACCCAGCGGGCATACAGCCAACCTGGTTCACAGTCCCCTGCCAATTCAATTGAGACGCTGGTATTTTATTACCTTGCTGGATCTTTACACAGGTCCCCTTTAGTGTAGCTGCATAAAGTGATACAATAAGCATTTAACAGCTGTGTTAGAATTTTAAGACTATCCCACCATTCACACCCAAATGAGCATGTCTCAGGCAGCGTTCTAAGGAAAAACAAAGTTTACTAAAATTAAAAATAGCAACTACAATACCAAAACACAGAAAATATATACATTAAGGGTACAGACAGAAAAAAATGGACAGTTATAACCAAAGCACCTCACACTGAATAACTAATTGCTACCTCAGTCTTTCAGTTAGCAGATGGTTTCAGCTAAAGTTACCTATCTTGGTAGATGTGTCCAAAATACCAAGATGACTCTTAGAAGTCTAGAAAAAGAGTGTCCCTTCCAAGTTCAGAACAAGAATGTGTCAGTTCCTTCAGCCAGCTTGGCAATATCAGGGTTAAAGTCCCACCCTCCTTGTGATGTCACAGCACATGAGGTCACTTTAGTCATCTAATTAATTTGTAACATGCAGCTGCACAGGCAAACAGGTCAGGTTACTACTTAATTGGAATCTGCAAATATAGCAATATTTTTAATTATAACAAGACAATCTCTTCTTCCCATTACAGCATGGTTTTTATGACAGGTTACAATATCCCTTTGATCTCTCAGGAAAACAGTCTGAGAACCACGTCTCAACATCGTGAGATTTTTGACATAGACTGACTAGGAATCATTCTCCCTCCCGTCACCTCATAAAAAGGCAATATTTTCACTTCAAAGCGTCAACTCTCTGAGAACATGACTTTTATGATTGCCACACAGGTTTTGTTGGGCATGTGTTAATTTCTTTGAAGTTAGCTGTTTCCTGACACTCAGAGAGAACAGTATATTTTCAAGAATCTAATGTCCCAGGATGCCTTGTGCTGACTGCCATTTTTCACAAGCAGAATTCAAAAACATATATTTATATTAAAATTATATACACATAACTGGCAGATGGTGATTCCCGTCAGAATACTGTCATAACTTCTTGATACAGGCATCCTGTCATCCAACATTGCAGCTGTAAACATGCTTGACTACTTTGGGGCTATAACATTAGTCACAGTTGTGCTCAGACCAGAACAAATTCCATCACATCACTCGTTTTCAGGAAAGAGAATGAAACTGGTTTGCTAGAACAGAATGTCCACCCTATACAAGAAAATTGAATGAGATATACTCATTAAGCACACCAGTCAAATTACACACTTCATTAGATGTAGTGTATTACTATTATATTTACCTATTCTTTATAGAAGGAACAGTCAAGCCACAAATGAAATACACATATCCTTCTCATTGTACAAAAGCTCAGTAACTGAGAATACAGAAAGGGATAGATTGTGACATGCATAGTGGCTGTCAAATCACCCACATTATGCACCTGCAAATGCCCCTCCATCTATGACCTAGGTAGCAGACAAGTGACGGAGAAATATCAGATTTCTGAAAGAGGAAAAAAATGTTTCTAAATCCTTGATGCTGACAAGACTGAAATCTGACAGTCACAAACTACAAATAGCATGAGGAGTGATATAAGTGGGAGTATATGCATGTAAAGTACAAAACATAAAAATGTATTTACAAGGAGATAAGATTAATCTAATTTATGTGAATTGTTGTACATGTATTATTATCCTGATGAAGTGGACAGGTATTGAACCATTAAACTTTGATTGATTGGGTATATCAGCTAATATGTCAAACTGATGGATTATGGAGAAATTAATATCGGAATAAAGATTTTAAATATGTAACTGATGAAAGGGCCATTTTTCCACTGAGTATGTTATAAAAGATGAGCTCTCAAATGCCAAATTAATGAATTAAATACAAATACCGTTATCATAATTGTTTGAAATCTTTTATTTTAGTAGATACTTTTAAACTGCAAGAAGTCCCATTCAGTGCATGCCTTTAAGTCAAACCCTGGCACTGATACACCTCTTTCAGACACAGAGCTATAAATTGTTTTTCATTTTGTGCAGACTATAACTGTTTCCTTAATATACAGTAGAAACAGGAACCCCCATAAAATTGTCACTCACTTTTTATTTTCTTACAGACTTGGTTTTGAATTATGTTTACTTGAGCACCACTGTCTATTTAAAACTTGCACGGTTTCTTTTATTAGAGTAACATTTCAATCACTTTCAATACATTTTCTTCAACCACAGCTCCTAAAAGATTATTCAGTTTCACTTTCTGATTTTCTGTACTAGGCCTTAGCTTTTCTGTAATCCATCTCTGTACTCTTTGAATTTCCTACTGCATTAAAAACAGCAACATCATTTTCTCTGCTTTCTCTCTCTCCTGCAATGTAAAGTGCATTGGTATTGTTTCCATCTGGAAATCTTGTTGTTTATACCTGTTTGAAGCACTCTGATGTACTGCAGTGCATTTGCACTGCACCCTCCATTACTGTGGTATACCAGGGAGTTATCAAAGGATGCACAGAAGGCAGCAACCATCCCCAGTGGGCTGCAGAGCAGTTGGTTATTGCTCATGAAGGGGTTTTGATCCAAACTGAGAATAGTATAGCTTGATAGCATTGATATGTGTAATGGTTTTAGGTAGTCATTGGCACTAAGTAGTCACCGCAACACATTAACCAACCCAGTCCATTAATTAGGGGATTTGTTGTTCCTCCTTTTTTGGTTTTTGCTGTGAAACATTAAAACAGAAAAAAAATGTTTTTTATGATTGAAAAATGTTATGGTCACCATTCAGGAGCCCATGGCTGAAATGGTTTTTACTCCTTGCAACACAATTATACCCTCAGGTTATCTTAACTGGAAAAACTGCTGTAAAATCAAGATCTCAATAAGAAAACCAATCTACCCAAATCCGTGTTTACATGGCAGCAGTGCTATTCATTTTAGACTGCAGCAGTGTGGTCCCAATCAACAGCAAGTGGCAAACCCCCTGTCCACACAGCCCCTCTGTGCCCCACTACATTCTGAGCTGGTGAGGGGCCTTGCATCAGGGGCTGGACTGTTGCTCGCCACCGCAAAGACAGAGTGGACATGTTGCGATGGTGTAGACAGTCTACACAGCAGTTTAATCTGCTTCAAGTTGCTCACTCCGGTTGATGTCCCTAGCTTGAGAGGGAATGTGGGACCGGCTTAATGAGCTACTTGTCGCGATCGGGTACATATCCACAGGGTCGCATTTGCACTGGATCAACCCAAGTGATTGGGTTGCTCCAGTGCAGATTTGACCATGTAAACAGGGCTAGGAAAAACAACTCTGAATTAGGCTTGATGCACTTCCAGTTGGCTCAAAAAAAAAAGAGTGACAGATACAACCGGATACAATAAGGCTTCAAGTGATACTCCAAGGTTTCAAAAGTCCTCCTGAATAGGTTTATAATGCCATGAGACATCCCTTTTGAGGCTCTAATATGCTTGTAGATATGATATTTGATTGGCAGGTTTCCTGCTGCACCTCATAGACTGTACTGCAAGAGGTGCAGATAGTGTTAAAAGATTCAAGACTAGACTTGACAGCTACCTGAGGGGAAAAAGGAATTATATGTTATTGCTGTTATAATAGTACAAAGACAAACTAGAGGGGCTACACTGTCTTAATTTGTCTCACCAAATCTACAGTATGTGATACTAGACAGATTTTGAGACAAATTAGAAGAGATTTTCCCATTTTCTTCAAACCTATAGAGCATTATAAATGCTAACGCATGTAATCCTAATTCCCACTCCACTGGCAGCATAACATATTGTAAATGGGTTGGGTGACAATACTAACATAATGCATGCAATCATATAACTAGTGCTACCAGCTGACCTGCTTGTGTTAGGCTACTGATGGATTGGAAGCAGCAGTTACATGTATTAGAATGTCAATCACTCCAATGAAAGTTGGACTCAGCAAGACTCCCTTTCAGGATATAAAAAAAGTTTTAATTTTCAGGACAGTCCATCTTTTACTTTTAAAGATATTTCCCAAAGACATCATTTCTATATTTGCTCAAATAACAAGACTGTGTTAAAAATTTAGTGTAAAAATATTAAAAAGCCAATTTTCAATATTTTTACCCCAAATTACTCATCTGCAGCCGTATCGACTCTGGATAGAATTTGTTATGTACGGGTGTAACTAGCCCTAGTTTCCAGATGTCGGGGAATTGGGAGTGTTGTAGTGATAGATTAAATATTTTTGTTAAAGGGCTAGCAGTCTCATTGTGAGATAGGGCAATAAGTTTCATATTGAGGGTATCACTGCCTATTCTGGTTTTACCTAGGACATGCTTTACACAGAGGACGGTGTCAGTTACTGATATGGTTTTAAAATAAAGTTTGGGGTAGCTAGGATTGCTAGGGGGATTTGGAGTTTGAGGTGTGTGCAATGGGTTTGTAATGTAATGTAAAAAATTTGTTCCCACGTCCAACTCCTCCCTACCTCCCACTCCTCTGTTTTCTGCCTCAATATTACCCTGCCCTATACATTTACCACGGCCCCTAGCAGCTGCTTTTGTTAGGTGCCAGATTGTTAGTCTGTTACTAAGGATGGTGTGCCTCTGTATTAAATGTAAGCTACTGTATACAATGTGAATGTTCTTATTGTTCATACTCTTCCTCAGTAGGTTTGTCCCGTAGCACTTTAGGTTTTGCTGACTCTGTATATACTCCTTTATATTTATTATTTGTTTCTCTGTCTAATGTGCAAACACTTCCAGTTATGTACTCTGTTTTCAACTGTAAAGAATATCTGTTCAACTGGATGTTTGTGAAAACAGGCATTTTTGCTCACATACTTTCCAGTATAAAATAAAAATTGATTGATTGATTGATTGAATGTTGTCCTGAGTAGTAGGTGAAAGAACAGCACTAAGATCAGTGAAGGCGTTATTAAATGCATTTGCTATTTCCCCTGGGTCTAGTGTCATTGTTCCATTGACATTGAGCATTGTGGGGGATTGCTTACTATCTTTTCCAGTGAGTTCCTTTAGATTATCCCCTGAATGCCTTGCCATTGTTCCAGGTGTGGGTCTGTGCATCTTTATAGTATGCAGCTTTTGCCTGTCTAATGTCCCTTGTGCATCTATTGCATGCTGCCCTATAGTTCTGTAGATCCACAGGTGCCCTGAGGCTTTGGCTCAGAGCCATAAGTTGTCCCTGGCTCTCATCTGGGTGAGGAGTGTAGGAGTAACCCACTTGGCTGAGTTTCCTTTTTACACTCTCTTCTTGTAGGGGGTGAATCTGTCACAGGCAGCATTGAAAGTGTTGATAAAGTAATGCAGGGCTGAGTTGCTGTCTGTGGTCAGGTCTAGGTACGTCCAGTCCAGCTATGCTAGATGCTCTTTGAAGGCTGTCAGTCCTCTTTTTTAGGACTCTGCTGTATACAAGTTTGGGGGGGACCTTGTGATTTTTGCTGACCATGTACAGAGTATTGGGGAATGGTTGCTAATGACATCTGGTAGTACTGTGATTTTGTTATTCATTCTGGGTTTGTGGCTAGCACCCAGTCAATGAGAGTACTAGTTCCTGTTTTATAGTTAGTCCTGGTGCTGTCTGTGACTATCTGGGTAAGGTGGAGACTGGCTAACTGGTTCTTTATTGTTGTATTTGATTTGGAGGTCCAGTATATGTTGAAGTCACCTGTTACTATTGTCTCCCAGTTGTGGCTAGTGGATTAAAAGAGTCTGATGAATGAATCCATTCCTGTGTGTTGTTTTCCAAGAGATATGTAAACTGTCATTACTGCCATGTTTTTTTCCACCCTTGCCAATTAGTAGTTTTACTTCCAGACACTCACAATCACCTGAGGGGGTGGCTAAAGTGATCTTTTGTCCCTGTAGGTTGTCACGCAGGTAAAGAAGGCATCCTCCTCCTGTTCTAGATGTTCTATCCTCCCTGAAAGTATTGAAACCTTTTAGGTATATTGATGTGTCTGGGGTTGCTTGGATGAGCCATGTTTCAGTAGTAGATATAAGGTCAGGCTGAACCCTGGGATGGGGTGAATACTTCCTGCCACAAGTAGAAGAACTAATAGAAACTTTCTGATGGCCCTTTGGTTCGGGTACTTTGTGTGATATTTGTGCTCATGGCAGACTTGGTGAGTTATTTTATATAGTGGGGTGTTTAGATGGACATTGATAGAAATAAAGGTGCATTTAAGTAGGGTTTTGTTGACAGAGAGAGTGGGAGGGTGATCTGAGAGCGGGATTATGTTGTGAATAGGTGGAGTAGAATCTGTTCCCCAGTAGTTTATAGGTGAGTGTAATTAGGGATTGTATAGTAAGTGCAAGTGGTCTGCTTGTCACCTGAGACTGCATTCACTAGTGCGGTCAGAATTGTTATACATTTCAGCAGGTGAGTGGCTTTCCATAAAGATTTGTGAGTAAATTTACATGAGGCTATGAAGTGAGGGATGATGTTTCATTGTGTGATCCATTGAGGCACAATGTGAGGTTCTGCTGTTATTTGGCAGATAGAGGCAGCATTTGGGGGGGGGCTGTGCTATGATGGCTTAATGTGCTTGTGTGTAGCGGGAGTGTTGTTTGTGTAGCGCTAATGTTTGGAATGGGGAGATGCAAATCTGGAAATTTTTGAGGACTTGGGTTAAGAACGTTTCAACTATTGGGCTGGGGTATGGGGTATTGTGATTTATCTGTGTTCTGTGATAACAGGGACTCTATATCCAGGGATGGTCTCCAGCAGGGCTCATCTTTGTTGGGAAATCATATTAACACCTATATAGACCAATATTTAAACTAATATACTGGGGGAGGGAGACCTGAGTTCCTACAGATACTCACCCCTATTAGCCCTCCCAATTTGGGGGCCACTACCAACTTTAATTTTGTGGGGGAAATTATGTCGACTGTGTCAGAGTTAAATGTTCTTGGCTCAGAAATTAAGATATTGCTAATCAATACTAGAAGTTTAAATAATAAAATGGATGAATATCAGTATCTACTGAATAAGGATAACATTGACGTTTGCGGTGTTACAGAAACCTGGTTTACTTACTCCCATTGGGGCCATGACATTCCAGGTTACACCTCTGTGTTAAAAAATCAGACTGCAACTAGAGGTGGAGAGGTTGCTCTATATATAAAGGAGAACCTAAATAGTTATGAACTTAAGGATGGTGATTACCTAGCCTCTGATGCTGAGATTATCTGGATAAAAATTAGTTTAGATAAAAGAGACATAACTATGGGTCTTTGCTACCGCTCCCCCAACTTAGACACCTTAAGTAACAACATCTTTTTGGAAGGTATCCAAAACTTGAATCAGTTTGACAACCTTATATTAATGGGTAACTTTAATCTCCCAAACATATGCTGGAAAACTCTGGAAGGTAAAAGTGCCTTTGATAATAGATTTCTGGATGTTATATTGCAACATGATCTTGAACAACTGGTTCCCTATACAGCTAGGCATAATAATACCTTAGATTTAATATTTACTAACATCAAAGACTCAGAGAAACCTCCCACAGTGCTCAGACCACTAGGGGACAGTGATCACTGCATGGTTCCCTGGTCACTTAAATATTATAATACGACTGTCAAAGGTATTACTAAAACCAAAACTTTTTCAAAGCTAATTATGGTAGAATTATGGAATATCTCACTAAATGGAACTGGGAAGATGAACTTAAAGATCTTGACTCTGAAAGCATGTGGAAAATAATTAAAAACAAACTTGAATATTGTATAAAATGCTGGGTGCCTGACCGGATTAAATATAATAATTATAAGAGACTTCTCTAATGGTATACCATTAATATTAAGAGTTTAATTAAGAATAAAAAAGGCCTTCAACAAATACAAGAAACAAAAAAACTGAACAAAACTGGAATAGGTTCAAAATAAAAGCAAATAAGACAAAAAAAGCTATTAGAACGGCAAAAAAAAAACCCCAAAAAACCTTGAATATAATTTGGCAACTATAACTAAAGACAATAACAAAAGATTTTTCAGTTATATTGGTTCATTAAAAGGAAATGGGCAAAAAGTGGGACCAACAGTAAGTGAAAACAACATTATTTCAGATGAACAAATTATGGCTGACAAATTTAATTCTTATTTTATTAGTGTTTTGAAACCAAAAGAAATAGCAAATCAGAATGGCCAACACAATACAGTGGCTACACCACTGTTATTTGTTAAAATGGATGATATAAATGATATTAACCAAATAAAAGCAAACTCGTCTGCAGGGCCAGATAACATTCCTCCAAAATTTATAAAAGAAACTGCTTATGAATGTTGGGCATATTAACCCTCTTATATAATACATCCATAAGGGAAGGTGTAGCAATCTCAGACTGGAAAATCATCACAGTTCCCATCCATAAAGGAGGCTCAGAGCAAAAAGATGTGCAATCATAGGCCTACAGTATTGGTCTGACCTCTTGCATAGGAAAAATTATGGAAAGACTATTATCACAAAAAATGAATGCACATATTTATGCTAATGGTCACAATGATATTTCACAGTATGGTTTCACTCTGGGAGATCTTGTCAAAGTAATCTGATACATTTTTTTGAGCCAATTAGTAAGGCAATGGATGAAGGATTACCTGTAGATGTCATTTTCCTGGATTATGAAAAGGCATTTGATTCTGTATCAAACAAAATGCTGGTCGAACAGTTAGCTAAAATTAATCTACACCCAAATATTATTAACTGGATTAAATCATGGTTAACGGATAGAATACAACAGGTTAACATTCGAGGGCATAGGTCATTCTGGGGCAAGGTCTCCAGTGGAGTGCCTCAGGGTTTGGTTTTGGGTCCCACATTATTCAACATCTTGATTGCAACCATGCAAACTACTAATGAGGTGTGGATTAATAAATATGCTGATGATAGCAAGTTAGGTTGTATAGTGAATGACACAAAATCAACTTGAATCACCTAGCTTCTTGGGCTACAGAGAATAAGTTGACCTTCAATACATCTAAATGTAAGGTTATACACATTGGTAAAAATAATCAGGATGGCTGTATACTTTTTGAGTAACATACAACTGCAAGAGATCAACTCAGAGAGCGATTTAGGGATCCATATTACAAATAGTTTAAAATTTACTGAGCATACCAATAAAACAGTAAAGAAATGCCATCGTACGATTTCTTGTATATTAAAAAACATTAATTGCCGGGAACCAGAGGTACTTGTGCCTCTATATTCAAGCTTGGTTAGATCCTATTTTGATTTCTGTGCCCCATTCTGTGCTCCCACCTCATTAGGTGGTAAAGATGCAGTTGAGAAAGTTCAAAGGAGGCTAACTAGAAATGTGTCCAATTTAAAGAATCTCACTTATGAAAATAGACTCAAATCTTTAGGGCTTTTCTCACTTGAATATCGGTCATTGGGGGGGGGCCTTTGTTTAGTATACAGGGCAACTCGAGACAAAGCCCTGTTTGAAACTATCTGCTTTGAGTGGCATATAACTCACTGTACCACTAGATCTCATAAATTGAAATTAAAAATGAACATTAATAGTACAGTAAAAAGAAACAGGTTTATAACCCAAAGGGTTGCACCGATCTGGAACTCCCTACCACATGATGTGGTTTTAATGCAAACTTGGAACAGTTCATTTTCAACCTTGACAACCACATGTTTGACAAAAAATATCTAATACACAATTAGGATAATTGGAGGTGAGTTCATTTTGGGCTAGTCCCTTGAACTCGTAGTTACCTATGAACCTATCTGTACTACTGTGATGCTTACTTATATTTATTTATGTATGATGTAGTTGATTATATCATATATAGGCAAGATGTCTTTGAGCTTGAGAAGGTTAGCTACAATGGCCATTAATATAATCCTGGACTGATTACGTTGTGATTATGTAGTGGTGTCCTGCATTTGTGCCTATTGGAGTACAATATGCAGTGGGTATTGTTAGGTAGCTTAGGTGTAGATTGTGGGGAGGAATGTAGCAAGAATGACATGCAGGTGCTATGTTTTGGATTACGTGCTAATGGTAAGGTAAATAATTTATGGTCAGGTGGAATGAGGGGTAGGGAAAATGGAGTATGAGTTGACTGCTGGACTTGGGTGGGTGAGATGGGGTGGGAGGGTGGGAAGCATTTTTGCAGTGGTCGAGAGCCCAAGTAGCTGTGAAAAAATAATCAGGCAAGTCTGCCAATAGTTATTTCTGGTAGGATCAAAATGGTGATGGACGCTGAAAGGTAAGGGCTTCAGTCCTGGGAGTGTATACCTGGGGGTCATTTCCTTGTATGCAGGTCCTGGCTGAGTGGGAGGGCAGGCAATGCAGCCCTCACAACCCACTGTCCTCATCCTGGGCAGCGGGGAAAGTAGGCAGCAGCTGGAGAGGGAAAAGAATTAAAGGTTAGTGGGTGGGACATGCAAAATGGGGGGGGAGAGAGAAAGGATGGAGCCAGACAAGAGTGAGAGAGAATGCGGGGGGGGGGGTCTTGAAGCAGGAGCAGGAAACATAGCACTCTAGAGAGAGAAGCACTGTAATTACATATGTCCTAACCTATTGCAATATGGCCATGGCCACGCAGGCAAAGTGCTGTGGGATGGAGGACTAATGAAGTAGAATGGGGTGGACGGGGTCAGATTTGCAGGAAAACTGCCTGTTTGAGCTGTTATAGACCTTATAACTGAAGAATTTAAAAAGGCACAGATTATTACAGCTTATAGCCACAAAAGCAATGGGGGGGAAGGTGTTAAACCTCTAAGTATCAAATACACAACCACAAGAGTGGGGGGGGAGGAGTCTTGAAATATCAATGCTGCAGCCCCAGTTGTGGAGGGGAAGGGGTCAGTAAGATTCACTTTAACAGTCTTCTAAAGCAGTAAGCCAGGTGGCATATAAATGTAGGGTAGAATAAACAGAAAGGTGCATGCAGGACAGATTACAGGACTCTAGTGTGTAGTACAGTGTTGAGGACAGAAAAGGGAAACACATGTAGACAGAATCTTATCTGAGAGGGCAGCAGCAAGATTAAACTGTAGACAGGTCTCGGGGAGATACAACACCTGAGAATCACTCTTAGCTAGCAGCATCTACAGGTGAGGGGAGTGTACAGAAAATAAAGGGAGATACATCCTAATAGGGCACAATGGCAAAAGGAACATAGTAAGTGTAAAATGCATCCTAATAATGACAAACCACAATGCATAACAATAAGTACAAGCACAATTCAAACATTAATGACCAAATCCCATAAAAGGCATTTTCAAAGTGGGTGAGAGCCCAAGTAGCTGCAAAAAACAATCAGACAAGTCTGCCAGTAGTTATTCCTGGTAGGATCAAAATGGCGCCAGATGCTGAAAGGTAAGGGCTCCGGTCCAGGGAGTGTATACCTGGCGGTCGCTTCCTTGTATGCAGGTCCTGGTGGGGGGTGGGTGGGCAATGCAGCCCTCATGACCCACTGTCCTCATCCTGAGAAGCAGGGAAGGTAGGTAGCAGCTGGGTGTTGCTTCCTTGTATGCAGGTCCTGGCAGGGGAAAGGGTGGACAACGCAGCACTCATGACCCACTGTCCTCATCCTGTGCAGTGGGGAAATTAGGTAGTATCTGGAGGTTGCTTCCTTGTATGCAGGTCCTGGCAGTGGGATGGTGGGGAATGCAGCCCTCATGACCCACTGTCCTCATCCTGGGCAGCAGGGAAAGTAGGTAGCAGCTGGGGGTCACTTCCTTGTATGTAGGTCCTGGTAAGGGGAGTGCAGGCAATGCAGCCCTCATGACCCACTGTCCTCATCCTGGGCAGTGGGGAAAGTAGGTAGCAGCTGGGGGTCACTTCCTTGTATGCAGGGTCTGGCAGAGGGAGGGTGGGTAATGCAACCCTCACGACCCACTATCCTTGTCCTGGGCAGTGGGAAAAGTAGGTAGCAGCTGGGTGTTGCTTCCTTGTATTCAGGTTCTGGTGGGTGGAAGGGTGGGCAACGCAGCCCTCATGACCCACTGTCCTCATCCTGGGCAGTGGGGATATTAGGTAGCAGCTGGGGGTTGCTTCCTTGTATGCAGGTCCTGACAGCTGGAGGGTGGCAATGCAGCCCTCATGACCCACTGTCCTCATACTGGGCAGCAGGGAAAGTTAGTAGCAGCTGGGGGGTTGCTTCCTCGTATGCAGGTCCTGGTGAGGGGAGGGCAGGCGACACAGTCCTCATGACCCATTGTCCTCATCCAGGGCAGCAGGAAAAGTAGGTAGCATCTTAGGGTCATTTCCTTGTATGCAGGGTCTTGCGGGGGAGGGTGAGTAACACAGCCCTCACGACCCACTATCCTTATCCTGGGCAGTGGGGAAAGTAGGTAGCAGCTGGGTGTTGTTTCCTTGTATTCAGGACCTGGGGAGGGCAGGCATCGCAGCCCTCACAACCATCTGTCCTCATCCTGGTCAGTGGTGAAAGTAGATGAATGGATTTTAAATAGTGGTTTATTTCAAATAAAGGAGTGTTTGTGACCCACATAGACATTAGGTAGGCATCTATTTAAATTAAGGAGCACAGTTTTGGGGGTGTTTATTCTAGTACCTTAGTAATGAATTGAACAGTGGTTGTGTGTGTGCATAATATCTATATAGATATATAGGTGTGTGTGTGTATATATATATATATATTAGAAGCAAAAAACTCCATTTAATGCATTAGTTAGGGTTGTTGGGGTCATCTGCCCTAACTTTCATCCCATCATATGTGTGAAGAAGCAGAGGTATAGGAGAATGGGGTGAGAGTTAGGACCGATGACCCCAACGCGCACCCCGATGCTGGTTGGGGGTGGGCTGTGGGGTCCAAGGGGGGGCTTTCAACCCTAACACCAAATTTCCTTGCTTTTGTTGCTGTGGAACAACCCCTAAATAATGCATTAAACTGAGTTTTTTGCCTCTAATTTCCCTTCTTTTTGAGAATGATGATGAGAAATAGTGACTGTAATGTGGCGGCGGGCCCCGCGCTCCAGCCACATGATGTCTGGTGATATAGTAACAGGAACAGGAACACAAACAGAAGCGCGAACAGTGGCGCACATGGTAATGCAAACGTAAATGGTAAAGGAAACATTAATAGAAACGCAAGCGCAAAGTGAACCGGCATGAACAGTAACACAAATGGACATTGAAGCACATACGAAAATGCAACTGGTAACACGAATAGTGATGGCAGCAGTATTTTAAATGGAAATGTTAAGTGTCACAGCAAAAAGAGCACAAAGGGAACAGAAATGGAAAGCGAACATAAGCGCACTAGTAATCGCAAAACCGTATCGCTGAGCACAGTACCCCAATTGTAAAATGGTAAAGTTAACAAGAAGAATAATGCCAAAGTTAAGAGAAACGGAAACAGGAACAGAAGTGTGTACGGAAACGCAAACTGAAACGCGCACGGGCACAGTACCACAATTGTAAACAGAAATGGTAATGGTAACAGCAAGGAAGACGCAAAATGAAAGAGAAACAGAAAAGCAAACGAAAGGGCTGCCAGAAATGCAAATGGCAATGCGCACGGTGACGCAAACAAAAACACAAAGAGAAACAGTAGTGGAAACGCAAATGGTAACAATAGCAAACACAACACCGAATGACAGCGCAAGGGTAACACACATGGTGGCATACATGGGAACGGTAACGCAAACAGAGACTGAAACGTAAGTGGAAACAGTAATTGTAACAGTAATGGAAGCGCATACCCTAGTTTTGCCAAATGGGTGCATACAGAAACACAGTATGTACAAAGAATGTATGCAATGTAATGGGGATTGAAGCTTAAGACGAGCATTGGAAGTACTTAATTGCTAATATCTCAGCAACCGCACAATGTAGAAAAAAAATTGAAATTTCACAAAAATCATGATTTTCCTGGGTAGGTTTTGCTACTACATAGCCCTTGTGAGGCTATGTAACTCTAACAAAATTCCGTATCTACGCACCATTTTAGAATCTGGAGCCGAAAGGCGCGGTGGAAGCCACCATGTTAGTCTATGGGAAAAAATGTCAACTTTGGAGTACCGTAACTTGGGAGCCGTGTAATATTTTTTCACCAAGCCACCAAAAGGCACATCTGTGAGATGTTGACTGCCTTCCTTCCAAATTTCAGCTCAAAAGACCAAACCGTTCTTTCGCAGCAGGGTGGCAAAGAATTCCTGTCATTTTGGCCAAGTCTGAAAAAGTAGTGTCGCAATGTACAAAAGCTTTCGTAAAATTTTGCAAAAAAGTGTCGCAAGTGCAACACTACTTTGCGACACCACTTTTTCTAGAAACTTGAAAAACTTATTTCTAGGGTGTTTAACCCCAGAATAAAGACATGGCTAGCATCCTGAGGGTCTGACTAGGTGAACACAAAAAGAATTGTGTTCCTAGAGGGTCCCAATTTTAAATGCCAAGCATTTTTCTGATCACCAACTGAAAACAAAATGGCAGATTTGCGACACTACTAGGGTCATTTGCGACACTAAACCGTGCATTTGCGAAAGTGTTGAACTTTTTGTTAACTTTTCCCATTGACTTGTAATGGGAACTTGTTTTTTTAATAACTTTTGAACCGTTTAATATTTTTTCATGAAATCTTCAAAAGGCACATTGGGGACCCTGGCCACACATTCCCTGAAGATTTTGGACCTGTCTCACAAACCGTGCGACCTGTAGGTGAGAGCAAAAAATCACAAAAAAGCATAATTGTGCAATTCGTTATTGCTTAATAACTCCGCAGCTGTATATCTGATCAGTACAAAACTTGGCAGATCCCAAGATCTATCATGCCCAATCATGCATACCAAATTTCAGGCAAATCCATTGAATGGTGGCAAAGTTATTAAGGTGCATAATTTGACCCTTTAACCTTACAAGTGCTACTCAACCCTAACTATGGTAGCACTACCGTGCTACCATAAAATATATATAGCATAAACTGAGTTAATGCACCAGTTAGGATTCAGGTTAAAGCAACAAAAGCAGGGAAATTTTTTTTAGGGTTTCCACCCTAACTCCCCCCTTCCTCTCCAGCAGCAAAAGGAAAAAACATTACAGTTTTTGGGTCTCCTGAGTCTTGGCGAATTAGTGGTGGGGGTCTTTCTTTGGGTTGTTAACCCTAATGCTTACCCCCTCCCCTGAGCAAACAAGATCACATGTGATCTCTTATGTTGTTGGCAACATGTGACGAGACATTCTTCTATACCTTTGAGGAGTGTATCAGTATGAGATACTGGCTTGGAGCTGTACCTCGTGATTTGGACAGGAGGATATGGGCTGGGGGGGCGGGTTGAACATTAGGGTTGACAACCCCAATCAAGACCCCACCACTGATTCACCAAGACTCAGGAGACCCAAAACCCTAATGTGTTTTCCTTTTGCTGCTTGGGTGGGCAGGGAATTTGGATTGGAAATCCTAATGCTACATTTCCATACTTTTGTTGCTTTATATTGAACTCTAACTGGTGCATAATGCAGTTTTTGCAATGAACTTCCTTTCTTTTTGAGACAGTTGAATCATATCCTTATTTACACAGGTCCCTTTGGGATCTGCATGAGCACATCCATCTGGCTTCGGAAACGCAGTCCCTCCGGATCCTGCACCTCCATATGTTTATAGATGTAGACATGCAGGATCCTTTGAGCCCTGCACCAAATGTAGAGTCTATTAGGCTGCAGAAATGCAATACCCTCTGGGCCCTGCACTTCCATGCAGCTACAGATGGAGACATGCAGGGTTCTCCCAGACATGCACCAACTGAGGAGTTCATATCAGTGTGGAATACATGGCCTTCCAAACCTTGCAGTTCTGTGTTGCTACAGATGTAGACATGCAGGAGACTGCTTCCGTGTGACTACAGGTGCACCTTTTTGATCATGTCTCAAGTATGTTTCATAAAAAGCACATGTTAAAAATTTGGCTTTGAAATCTTCAAAACGGCACAGTAATGAGCAAGTCTTCATTCTTTCAATATAAAGAAATTCTTCTTCATCATGAGCCCATATTTCTATTTCGTGAGTCAGTAGTCTTGTTTCATGAGGGTAATGAAAGAAGAATGTCAACTCATAAACAAGATGTTGCACTTAGGTTTTTTTTTTCATTCTTGTTTGTGAGCCCATTTCCTTTTTTGTGAGGCTCATGAAAGAAGAATACAGCCTCACAAAACAAGATTTTCAGTTCACGAAACAAGAATGTGAAAAAAAACTAAGTCCAATATCTTGTTTCTTGAGCCAACCTTCTTGTTTAGTGAGAGTTCCGTGAGCTCACAAAACAAGATGCCTGCTCACAAAACACGAATGAGGAAAAAAAAAACTCCAACATCTTGTTTTGTGAGATGATCTTCCTGTGTCGCTAGTTTTGTGAGCTCACGTAACAAGATGCCTGCACATGAAACAAGAATGAGGAAAAAAAACTAAGTCTAACATCTTGTTTCATGAGCTGACCTTCTTGAGTCATGAGAGTTTCATGAGCTCACTAAACAAGATGACTGCTCATGAAACAAGATTTTGAAAAAAAGTCCAAAACCTTGTTTCATGAGCTGAAATTCTTATTTCGTGAGGCTCAATTCCTTTTTCATGAGCCTCACGAAACAAGAAAATCGACTCACAGAACAAGTCTCGCTAAGGATTTTAGCGGTGTCCCAACACCATATTTTGTGGTCATTGTTCGAAAGTAAGTCCAGAATTGGGCTAAACCAGTTATGTTTAATTAGATTCATATGTACTATATTTGTTTCTCCAGGGCATCATTTTTATGGGTTTTCAAAAAAAAGTGTTTTTGAAAAAATGGAAACAAGATGGCCGTGGTCTGAAACAAGAATTTTTAATTATGAAAGAATAATTTCTGCTCACAAAAAAAGACTCTTCTTTCGTGAGCAGAAATTCTTTTGTATCAAACATCTATCTGAAAGACCATACTAAGCAAGCTCAGAAGCAACATTTCAAATCTTTATAACTTGGGAACAGATTAATATTTTTTTCACCAAACCAGTGAAAAGCACCATTCTAGGGCAAGTATTTTTTGCCCTGAAAAATCTCAGAACAAAATTCCAAACCGTCTGGACTGTAGGAGACAGCAAACAACAAACCCCCCAATTTGTCTTCCTTTTGCATTATCCTGATCTCAGATTCTGCACATATGACCAGAATGAAACTTCTCAGATCAAGAGACCTTGCCCCCCCAAGATGGTGCATGAAAAATTTTGTGCAATTCCGTTGAATGGCGGTGAAGCTATTGAGGCACAAAGTTAGAGGGTTAACATTAACCACTACGCAATCCTTACTGTAAAAGCACTACTGCACCTCTATCATATTGAAGATATATAAATTAGATAGTGATTATATGTATGTATATGTGTGTGTGTATATACATATATATATATATAATGTATATTATTTGCAAAAAACTATGTTCAATGCATCATTTAGGGTTAAAGTAGAAAAAGACAGGAAATGAGAACATTAGGGTTAACCTCTAACCCCCCATCTGCCATCCTCCACAGACTGACAGATGATTGGGTGTGTCGTAGGGGTTGTGAGGCCCAAATCTCACCCCATTCCATGCGTAAGCAGGTGGACATGCTACAGTAAAGGAGAATGGGGTGAGATTTAGGCCTCACAACCCCAACGACACACCCCATCATCTGTCAGTCTGTGGCTGATGGCGGATTGGGGGGTTAGAGGGCAACCCTAATGTTCTCATTTCCTGACTTTTTCTGCTTTAACCCTAAATGATGCATTAAACATACTGTAGTTCTTTGCAAAGAATTTCCTTACTTTGTGAGAAAGCGTATTATAACTACCAAAAAAACATGTATTGGTGGGAGCTCCAAGTTCCCATATGCATAGCTATACAGCATATATTGGTGGGAGGGCAGGTGCCCCAACCCACCAAGTAGCCCATATGCATAGCTGGGTCATTGGAGGTCAGGTGGGGGGGTGAAGGATGGAGCATTGTCTGGACTGCTCTCCTGTCCCGAGGGGGAGGGATGGGAACATGGCCGGCACTCGATGGATCCCTGGTGGACGCCGGGAGTAATGCAGTAACAGGGTTGTCCAGTCATATTGAGGGCGGGGTGGGGCAGATGCTGGACATCATTGCACATCCCCACCCTCTGAAGGAGAGAAAAGCACCAGCAGTTCAGGATGACATTGCCCCGGCGCCTACCTCTATGACTCTCTGCCACTGTTCTGCTCCACCAACTGAATTAAAGTCTGCAGCGCCACCACAGGTCCTGAACCCCACCCTGGGGTGGTAAACCAGGGTAGCAATGTCAGCGATGCCAACACCTTCTTCAATCTTTGATGGACGTGATGATGGGCGTCGATGGTGTTATGGCCCCACCGCGGGGGGGGGTTAGCCGGTGAGTAGCAGTAGACACACAGCAGCCACAGAAGAATGTGGTAAGGTGACTGGAATGGGCGTTGATGGCAGTACATCAGGAAAAATAGAATAAATATGATAGCAGTGCACCAGGAAAAATAGAATACATATGAAAGAAAATATATATCTCATGAACTGTTCAACCTACGGAAAAAATTTCACTGCAGAGTTACTGTGTAGTTTACAATATTCTTGCAGCAGCATACATCACAGAAAGGCCACCAGCAGCGAAAAGTGTGTATCTCACTTTGTTCCCGACATAACGGCACCACAACGCATCACAGATTTCACCATTTGAATGGCACTCACTAATTATGGGCCATAACTGATCAGTGGTTACCTTTACCATACATCAACAGGGTTCTATGTCAAAATAGCGAAAAAAAAATAGCGAGTTCAATAATAGTGAGTGAACAATAGCGAAACACAATATAGCGATGGAAAGTATAGCGAGTGTAAAAATACCTCAAGAACAAATACAGCGCTCTGTGTTCTGCTGCTGTATTCTGTGGCATTCACCATCCTTCACTTCCTGTTTCCCCATAGCAACTTGATGTTGCCTGGAAACCAGACCATAGTCAACCCAGAGTCCTTTCGTGCGTTTAAGTTCCGTTGCAGTAATGGGCCCCTTACCTTGCGTTGTTGTTCTTCTGGCAGTTTTCATCCTGGATTAAAGTAATTGTATCGTGAGATGTCTGTGCAGTTTGTGACCAGTCAAAAGGGTAAGCCTCTTGTTCTTTATGAAGGCTACTTATACAGCATGGATAAAGAAATAGCTAACAAGGTATATTGGAGGTGTGTCGAAGCTCATAAGTTCCAGTGTCTGGCAAGGCTTCACACAGTTGCAAAAGCTGTTTCTGCTTTTATTAAACAGCATAACCATGTCCCTAATTCTGGCAATGTTGCAGCATGTCAGTTAATGGCCAATATTCATGACAGAGCACGAACAACAGTAGAGAGCACGTTACAGGTACTTGTGACATCCACTGCCACTGTGCCTGAGTCAGTAAATGGTCACTTCCTGAAATAAGGTTAATGAAGCGCACCATTCAGAGAATTAGACAACAAGAGCATGCAGGCCCAGTAACTCCAACATGTGTAGAGTCCCTTATTATACCTAATGAGTTTGCAGTGCTGGGATCTGGGGAAAGATTTCTTCTGTATGACAGCGGGGCAGAAAGTGACAGAATTCTTGTGTTTGGCACTGAGGGTAACATTAGAATGTTGAAGGACAGTCCAGATTGGATGCTGGATGGTACCTTTAAATCATGCCCAGCTTTATTTATACAGTTGTACCGTATCCATGCAGTGCATTCTGGACAAGTGATATCTGCTGTTTTCCTCCTTATGAGCTCACGTACAGTTATTACATATGAGCACGTCTTTAAGCAAATTAAGGCACTGTCTGGCGATAGTAGCCCCTCTACAGCTATTATGGACTATGAAAGAGCAGCATGGAAGGGTGTCAATACTGTGTTCACAAGCACATCAGTCTGCGGTTGCTTTTTCCACTTTGCTCAAGCCGTTTGGCAGAAAATACAACAGTGCAACCAGTCCTCGATTACTTCGAGGACACTTGGCTTGGAAGGCCAAAAGGACGTTCCAGGAGAAGGTCTGCAATGTTCCCAGTTGAGAACTGGAACTGTAATGCAACAACTCTTCTTGGACTTTCACGAACAAACAATGCTGTCGAAGGGTGGCATAGAGATTTCAACTCCCACCTTGGCTCATGCCACCCCAGTATATGGAAGCTCATAGAGTGCTTTGTACAGGAACAGCGGCTTACAGAAATCAAGCTGGAGCAGTTAATTTCTGGTATAACCTCTGGCAGAACAAAAAGAAAATACAGAGACCAGAATGAAAGGATAGAGAAGATTGTGCACCAGTATGGTGAGAGATCAACGTATGACTACTTAAAAGGTCTTGCATATAACTTCCAGTATAAGATTTAGCATGTCTGACAGAAGGGGTGACATGAAATAAAGAATCAGAAGAAGAGATCAAGCATTGAATAAGACATCGTGGATCGTGTATTCAATAAAGGATTTCTGGCAACTGCCAGTTTTTTTTTATATCAAGTTTTCGCGATTTTGATGCTTTTCACACACTCACCCCACACTCTGCTTGGTAGATGGTAGATTGTCTTCCTTGTTCTCCAATATTGCACAGCAGTCTGTAGAAACTACCTATATCTGGCACAAGAGAGACCACCAGTGGGCGCTTGGTCAGTATTGTTAAATGTCTTCATCAATCTCCCTTCTTCCGAGATTGCAGCTACTGGTGCTAATTTAACGTGAGCAAAGTCGCCATTAATGGTGCCTGCTATTAAATGTCACTTGCTATTATTTTTTGCGCTATTCTTTATTCGCTATTCTTTCCTCGCTATTATCACAGGATACCGTCAAAAGTACTTACTCCTCTAGCCTTGCTGTCCCCTTCCTTGTTACCCATTCCCTTGTTCTCCTTCCATCTCTTGTTGCTCCTGCCTTTTTCCTTGTGCCCCCTTCCATATGACCCCCTCTTTTTGACCCTCAACAGCCTTGTAGCACCTTCCTTTGATAGCCCCATCTGTCCCTTCTGTAAGGATGATGCCCCCAACCACCTCCAGTGGAGCTCATCTTTTCCTTGGGCTCCCACAGCAGTTGAAGAAATCACTCAGTGTAGGAAGGACTGTGGACAGGCTGATAAGTTAAAAAGCACTGGTACAAATCCATTGTAAACTGTAAGACACATTGTCAAAAAACAGGCTTACATTATATTTTACATAATGACATAACTTCCCTTCAGCTGAGAACTCGTTGATTCTCAACAAATAATTGACATCAGCTAGGAAGGCACTCAGGCTTCACTCTCATGCCCCTGATGTTGATGATCTAACTTGGTGTTGAGAATCAGCTTGTTCTCAATGAAGGGTGGTTAATTATTATATATATAGTGGTTGTAGGCTTGGTGCTGAGAGGGAGGATGAAGAAGTTAGTCAAACATGACATTCCATTTGTACATTGTTGTGATTGGTTAATTCTGTATGTTGCTACTCTCTGGCTATTAGTACAATGGGCATTTCCAAGGGGCTCCCGGCGTTCAGTTATTTAGCTGAAAGAATGCACTATGACACAGTGCATCACAAAAAATATATCATGATAACATTCCATCATGAAAAGATATTAATATTTTTCCAGGATGCCTGAGATAGCACTTGTCCTGCAGGTATTCAGAAACATACTTGCAAAAAACCTGTGTTAATGCACCAGTTAAGGTGTTGCCCTGTTTATTTTTGGAGCTACGATATCTCTCCCCTCTTCCCATCCTGTCCACACCCTTCCCTTCCATCAATCTTTTCCTTTTGGACTCAGTGTTGTTGACTATTCATTTCCACACTCTCTGGTCTACCCAGCCTTCCTTTCTTTGTATGAAACTCCTTTGTATAAGCCTCTCTGTGTTTTCTCAATGGGTTCTACTATATGATATAAATATTCTGAGTTAATTTGAAAATCGTCTATGCAATTATTTAATAATTGGGACTTTTCCCTATTTATTGACATAGATAGCCCATGTAATTTCCACTTAGGTAACTTATATAATTGCAATTTAATATTCAACCATTCTGTTTTCAATTACTCACCAGTTTTTTTTTTTGTTTTTTTTTTATAAATATAAGAAACATAGTGTTTTTTGCTGTTGGGCTTCATAATTTGCTTAGCAGTTACTATCCACGTTAATATCACTTTAACTGATGTATTATAAAATTTGCCAGTCTGTACTTTCCTAGCCATGGCCCCTGAGAGTCATGTCAGACCCAAAGCACTGGGATTTTGCTCTTCAATTTAATTCTGGCATTATACTGCATATTTCATGTTGTTATTTTTCCAATGGAATGCCTTTTTTGTGTTTGTTCCTACACTGTTGTCTACAAAAGGGCACATGCTGCAGGACTGTGAGTGGTGCTACCTGTTCTTTCCTTCTTTTAATGGGAAGCATCCATGTACCAGTGCCACAAATCTCAGTGCATGGCAGCTCCTGATTAGCTGTTTTACATAAGTATATATTTTTTTACCTTTCTGGCTTTTGTTATTTTGTACTTTATCTGTTTGATCCTACTGTCCCCTCACTGACATACTGAATCCAGTGTCACTACAGGCGCATACCACAACCTCCCATGGCAGTCCTGAGTCTGATGTATCAACCTGGAAGCAGCCACAGAAGTGTGTACAGTATTGCTGTATGGACAGAGCTATTAATAGCTCCATTTTGAGATCTACAGTTCCAGGTGCTATACTGTGACCAAGAAGAATAGATCAACAGTCGATTGTAAGATTCTGACTTATGACCAGGGTCAGAATCTAGTCTACCTTAATAGTGTTAATAAGGAGAGTGTTTTGGGGCCATGTTCTCTCAGTGTAACTGTAAATATGACAACAGATATGACTGCCTTCAGAGAGTTTATTTCTGCACCTACTGGATAGATCCAGATAAAGATCACTACAGTGTAAATGGTGAAAAAGGATGGGGTGCACACAGTTGAAATAATCAGAGGGATTGTACAGGGGAGACCTCCAGCACGCCTTCAACATCAGCATACCTCTAGACACAGAAGGTTCCCCATGAAGTCATGTTCACACTCTTGTCTCTGCCTAGCACTCAGTGAGGGTTAACATGGGGTGTCAGTCCTTCACTGAAAGGAGGGAAATTGTGCTCTTGCAGTTGACAGAACTCTCAGGACTGCCTGACAACCGAGAATAGTGAACCCCCTCTGTAAGCAAGAGAGAATGAAAGTGTGCATAAAAAAAAAAAAAGGAAAGGACAGATTTGTGTACTTGAGTACATATGGGATGTATGCCTAGTTATGCCACTGTTTCTGTGCTGCACAGGGCTATTGTGATGTCACTGGCAATATGAAAGCTGCTCTCTGATTGGTTCTGTAGTCTACTGTGATGTAATCCAACTTCAAGACCATGACTGTGACCTACCCAACTTGCAACAGAACATACTGTATATCCTGTATATATGGTGTACACAGTGCCAAAATGTTTTAGAATGTTGTATACTAGGATTGCCTCATTAATCAATAAAAAGTATTATTCTGAGCAAGTATGGAAACATGTTAAATTTCCACACTTCCTATTTTTCGGTGGCTGGGAAAGGGCCAAAGTTAATATCCAGGTGCGACCAGAAAAACAGGATGATTAAGTTACTTGCTCAGTGTCACAAAAGATGCAAGTGGTAATTATTATTCAAACCCCGATCTCCAGTTGCTGAAGACAACCAATGTATGGACATTTGTTGTTACATTAATAATAGTTGGTAACCCCCAATATTAACTCATTTTTGAGAGTTGTAGGAAGCCGTATAAACCCGGTCAGCCATCAGAGCGGGTTGATCTGGCTTTCACAGTCTCACACCAAGCGATTACATCTTTTTCAGGCCCGTGCTAAACTGCATCTGGTAGCTTGAAACACACTCTATGTTTTCAAACTGGCAACTGTCACAGAAAGGAGCACATAAAGTTTACTTACTAGGCTGAGCAGAACAAGGAAAACGTTTTCTTACCGATGCTGATAATGTACAGTACTCCTTAGGAAACAAAGAAAGACTAAGAGCAAAGAGGTCCTTAGCGAGCAGCATAGGTGGCTGGTACCATGCCTGCCCGAATTTTGGCTCACTGTTTACAGGTTCAAGCACCAGTCATTATAAAAAAGAAAACATATATAACTGTGTACTTATGGGTTTTTTTACGACTCCCTCTGTGTGTGATGACTGTATAAACCTCTCTAGCTTCACTCGAGGTTTATGGGTCATCACACACCTCGGGAGTGGAAAAAAACCTCATATCACACAGTTACATATGCATTCTTCTCTATATAATAACTGGTTACCATTTTTCCCCAGAAGACAATCAGATTATAATTCTATCATTATAACCAGCCAGTTATAATGACATTCACGCATCCAGTTTCCCGCTCTTCTGTTCTTTCCTGCGGCTGCCACTTCTCATCCTGCACCTTTCACTGTCTGTGACTCGGCCTAGCAAGTCACATAACAAATAATTTTTTTAGTTTATACAGCGCTGCTTCCCAAAAGAAGAAAAACTAAACATTATTCTGAACTACCATACTAGCCATGAACTTCCTCTTCTCTGCCCTCCCCTTCCGTCATGCTCCTCAGCACTGTACACTTCAGTGAAGTACGAGTAAGTTTCTTTGTTTTGATTTTTTTAAACAAAAATATGTCTGGGTACAAATGTTTGTTTTTGCTTTGAAATTTCTTAAAAAGAGATGTAAACACTGAATTATCTCAGGAGCTGAGCCACCACAGACCACTTTGAAACCCCAACGATCTGTGGCTCGACTTCATGGCTACATTTACTTTGTAATTGCTTTGTCAAAAAAACAATCCCGAGCAATTATACAAAATAAAAGAAGGGTAGCTAGTTAAAACTCAGATTTTTACACACACCCTACGCTCTGGGGTTTATATGGCATCCTACCCCTTGAGGGGGTGTAAAATTTTCATTCTAACTAGCTACCCATCCATTATTCTCTATAATAATAGTATTGTAAAGCATACAAAAAATCCTTGTAATACCGTCACTGGAATCCATCGATAGTACTGTATTACAAGATCTTGTAATATAGCGCATGATGGAATGTTGTCTATGGAAATCCATCCCTTGCAGAAAGTTGTTATGCTGCAGTAGCAATGTCATTGTTGCAGTTATGCTGCTCTAGGTATGTAGCTACTGCAGCATAACAGCTCAGAACCATGTAGTGAGTTCTGACAGCACAAGCTGCATACCAAAGCCTCAACTGACAACACAGTGTGACAGTTAACTAAGAAGTAATTAGAAGCAGGAGTCCTGATAAATAAAAAACAATATCTGTTCCCTTGCAGGTCACACTGTAGTTTCCGTGAGGTCACATGCCAACGTAACTACACGTCACTCATGTTTTATCACAGTTATGGACTTTTAGTTTAACTTCATTTTGCTGATTGCACTTTAGCTTAATTTTAACTTGGCTCCACTTAAATGTTTTACTTAGGATGTGTAAAACATGTTCTCTGAACACCTCTTGTCGGCCAACTGTGGTTCCCAACTGTGATGAACTTCATTTGTTGTAAGTAAAAATCATCATTTCCACAGCTTCTGACTCCTCACATGTATCTGGTATGCAGATATTCTGCTATTCCGGTACTTTTTTCAGTCTTTGTTTAGATAGTAGAACATACAAGGACTATACATTATCTTTTATAATGTATCCATACCAAGTTTGAAAACTCTTCTCAAGGTTGTCATGGTGACGGAGCCTCTCGAGCTACACTCTTGAGGTTCCAGATGTCACCATGACAACCTCTCGAAGAGTTTACAAAATTGTTATAGATACAGGACTATACGTTATCCTCTCTATTATATGAACCTGCAGTGATAGTATTATGAGATGGAACACTCCGCTTGCACCACACACACACACGTCTCACAGCTGAGCACGAGCTGGCATTAACTGTATACAGTGTCACTCCAGTTCTTCAACTTATGAGAACGTGAAAGAAAAAATGAAAAAAAACAAGCAAACATAAACGTGAACTTAAAATCTATCTCAGATCCATAAATATTAAAAAAAAATTAATATGGGACTGTAATTACTCAGCTAAACTACCATCTTGAGGTTCTGGGGACATGTTGGAACCTCTCAAACTTCGCTCTCAAGGTTCACATGTCCCCAGAACCTCTCATTGGTATTACAGCCTTGTACTACACAGTCCCCTATGTATTATTCTATTTATTCAAGACATTCATGGGACATTTTTTCTTTTACTGTTTCAGAAATCTGGAATGCTATACCTTTAAGACAATTGAGTAGCATGTCAATGTTTAAATCAAGACAGAGAACATCTGTACAGTGTCTCAGGATGCAAGTTTTTCTTTGTGATATACCAGTGTTTTCTATTTTGTGATGTATTATTTGTGCGAATATGTAAAGTATGTTATCGATCAATCAAAAATCTTTATTTTACCAGGAGAAACACCTTTGAGTAAGCTCATTTACAAGATGGACCTGGACATGTTGTTATGCTGGACATGGATGTTATATGTCTGGGTTGTGCCTGTAAATGGCCATGTGGTTCAGTGTACCCACCTGGTTATCAAATCAAACCAGGTTCAAAGCTGTGCTCTAATCCCTAGGCTAACTGTCTTCCAGACCTTGTACATTATGTCCACACTTCCTATGTCATGGCACTCTCCCAAAGAGATTACACCCAGTATTTTCACATGAATGAGGTGTAAATCAAAGATGTCAGGCCTTCCTTAAGCATGTGCATGATTTATTTAAAAAAAAATAATTTAATAAATAAATAAAAATAAAAGAAATCAAATCACCACTCATGAGTGTCCTGATTTGGGCACACACATAAAAATAAATCGTGTTCATGCTAAGAAGACATGATCTACTCACTATATATATACCCACAGTAACATAATAGAAAGACATTTAAAAAGCATATCACAGTCAATTTCAGGAGTCTTTTGTTCCATGGATTCAAACTTAATCAAATGGCTAAGCATGGCATCACAGCATGGCAACTTCCACAAAGCAGAATGCATGCATTTATATTGACCAGATAAAGATTTTATTTGACTTTGAAAGGGTTGGGGGGACACATTCAAATCTGGTACCTACTGTACAGAACCTTGGCATTTTAAGAATGACGTGTTTCAAATTAATGCAACAAACAATGGTCTGACAGTACAGCCCAAAGCAATGAAATGAGAAGGAGTTTGGTACATCCAGTAAGCAGACCTGCCTTTGATTCCCACAACCCCCACTTGCATACTGTGTGACCCTATCTAAGTAAGTCAGTTAACCTCCCTGAGCTACCCTGGTGGATTTGGAAAGGAGTTTCAGCTCACTGTGTGGTGGGGAGTGGAAACTGAGGAAGAAAGGGGGAGGAAGGAGATATGTTTTATATATATATATATATATATATATATATATACACACACACCCATATATTGCCCATGTCTGCACATCATATTTATTTATTTATTTATTTATTAGCTTTTGGTAACTGGGTAAGTGCACTAGGCAGCAGTCCTGCCTATTTTCAGGCACAACCCAGGAGAGTACAACAAAATAATACAGTGATGACATCAGCAACAAGACAGTAAAAATAATACAGTCACAACAGTATGGGAGGAACCCATAAGATATAAGCAGCTAACAGTACACAAGATGCTGTAACAACTAGATGAAATAAGATATAAAAAGCTAAACAGTACACAGTGAGCTGGATATTCAAACTGCGCTATTTTGTGGTGCAAGCCCTTGCGCTGGCTGCACAAAATAGTTGCGCAGGGGTGTGGCCAGGCCGATATTCAAAGGAGTTGCGCTATTGAGCAACTCCTTTGAATATCACCCCCCGGCCACAGCCACTGTGCATGGCGCAGTGGAACTTGCGCCACCGCAAGTGGTCAGAGTGGAGCATTCAAGTTGCGGTGGGCGCAAGTACCATTGCGACATCGCCAAATTTCCATATTCAAAAGGTGACATGAAAATGGGGCCATAATTCATACAAGGCACAGGGGGCTATTGCATCTATTTATAGCCCCATTTGCCATCACCAAATGCTGTACAGGTCGCCGATCCCTGAGGACTTGCCTGGCGCCCTGCCAGGCAGCAGCCGTCGGGGACCGACGCCCCCTGCAGCCCGATCGTGGGCAAAAGTGTAAAAATTCCCCCCACCCCCCGACTGGCCCGATCGCAGACATAAGCTTAAATAAACTCCCCCACTAGCCCGATCGCGGGCATAAGCTCAAATAACCTCCCCACTAGCCCGATCGCGGGCATAATTATAAATACCCCCACCAGCCCGATCGCGGGCAGCACAAATCAACCCCAAGGACATAGCCCTGGTGGTCAGTGGACCGCTAAGCCCGATCGCGGGCTGCAAAATGTTACAACACCCCCAAGAACAGATCCCTGGTGGTCCAGTGGACCGCTTCATATCGCGGGCTGCAAAATGCAACACACCCCAAGACCATATCCCTGGTGATCTAGTGTCCCCACCCACCCACCCACAAAGCCCCACCACCCGCTCCCCGGCGGCGGGGGGCAGCATCCACCGCCCGCCCGCCGCCGCCGACTGACTGCCGGTGAGGGCTGCGCGATGGTGCAGAGCAAGAGCCAATGGGTGTGCAGCCCATACCGTACAAGGCAGTCAGATATCTGGTTTATGCGGTATGGGCTACACCGTAACTCTGCCAATAATGCAACCGAGCGATCGCCAGTGACGGCGGGGCGGGCAGGATGCCGCCCGCCACTGAAGGCGGTGGAGGCAAATGGGGTGAGTGAACATACCAAACCGAGAATATGTCTGAAGTGCAGCGTGCAACCCGTGTCGGCAGCGGTCCACTGAACCCCACACCTGAAGGTGTTACTCTGTGCTGCCTGCGGTCGGGCTGGTGGAGCTATCACACAATTAACCAATGATCAGGGAATGTAAGCTTACGCCGTGATTAAGCCAATCAGGGAGGATGCAGCTTTTTGCCCATGATCGGGCCAGTGGGGACAAGGGGGTTACTATATGCCCATGATTTGGGCTGCAGGGGAGCACAGGGAGTGGGTTGAGAGCCAGCCACAGGTGGCAGCTGCTGTGTTGTGCCCTGCAATGTGGCAGCTCACCTGTGGGTGGCTCTCGACACTCCTTTTTTTGGCTCAAAGTTGTGCAGGCGCAGGTTGGGGTTGCACCTGCACAACTCTGCACAGCCCGCTGAATATCAGGCTGTGCAGCTTGTGCATAGTTCCTCCCCTCAGTTCAGCATGCATTCATTTGCATTGTGCTGTTGCTCAGCTTGCCTTGGGGGGCGCAACTGCCTCCTGCTGAATATGGCAGAATGGCGCAATTTCAGACTTGTGCAGGCGCAACCCTATTGCGCATGGCGCAACCCTTTTGAATATCCAGCCCTTTATGTTAAAACAAACAAAAGCTGGATGCAACAAGATAGGTAATGCCTGGATGTCCTCAATGGTCACTACTGTAATATAGATCGGCGGGGAGGCATGGAGGAACTTGGTTCCAAGGTTGAAATTACTATTAGCTCGGTTCCTGGAACAAAATGGGGAAGGGATCGCTGGTGTGTGTAATGCACCCACCAAGGCGCAACATATAATGAGGGAATGTGTCTACCAGACACTGTCAGTCATGTGGGATCCTATATAACAGGTGGGAGGTGTCCGCAATGATAGCTCCCCCATTGCCATCACTGAACACATTTTATTTCAGAAGTTGGTAATGAATAACCCTACATCACTGGTGCATAACAGGCAACAGCTTTAGAATAGTGGTGTTTGAACAGTATCCACTGGAGTCGGTTACCAGCAGATACCTTCATTTTTACTGGATATCAGATACCATTGGATATGGATGGCACCTGAGAAGAATAGATCTGAGCTTCTTAGATTCCAAGAATGGACCTGACAGTCAGATCACAAGGTTCAGATCTATATATCTGACCCAGACCCCTAAAATCTGAGTGAGGATCCAACATACAGGCTTGGTCAGATAGCTGGGCTATCTGTCAGTGGGTGCTGGGATCCCACAGATCACTATCAGGGCACCATTTCTTTAGAAGTCTGTTTTTAGCAGTTCAAACAGTATCTTTATTTGCTCATGGAAATATATTAGATGGAAAGACATTCAGAATACTTGTGAAATTTTGGATTATTATTATGCAGAGCTACACTTTCGTGATGGTCAGGTTTCCAGAATACATACATGATCTGAACACTGCATACATTTCAACCTCTAAGGCATTACAACGCATAGCACTGACCTTCAAAATCACTTCCTAATTCAAAGAATAATAAGAATGTATTACTCTTCCTAATTTAAAGAATAATAAGACTTGTGTGCACCATGTATATCTACCAAGTAAGATGGAAATTTTAATAGCTTGTATATCCAGGAAAAGCTGAAAGAATAAACGAAATGGCAGTCACTGTATCTTCGTAAAACAAAGGCAAATTTGGGTGTAAACTACACAGCACTATGCGAAATAATGTATAGCAATTGAGAGGTATACGGATAGAACTGATGCTACCGTGCATTCCACCCGAGAGTCCATTCGTTTTGCAAAGGTTTTATTTTAGACTTACTTATTTTTTATTCCATTGTTTTTAGGAAGCTTTATTTCACATAAGTTTATGAAAAGAGCCATGTGGTATTTGGAGTGCTATGGAATACAGAGGCAAATATATAAGCATGCACATATTACATACATGGAAGCAAATAAATAGGCTAGCAAATATTGCATTCCCTCATGATTGATCAGTGGCTGTAAAGTTGTTTCCATCGGGCTTCTGTCCATCTACACATAAGAAATCAAATGCATCTCTCTAGTCCCGGACCCTCAAAACTAATCCCTCAGTCTGGAGTGCTTTTTTACCAATATTGAGTGCTGAGAAGTTACTGCTGGCGTCCCAGAACCTCCTGCAACTGCTGGAGTCAGCGCTTCTCTCACTTACAGATGGGCTAATGCTGCTCTTCGTGCCTCCCTTCCGAGTATGGCTCCTGACTGTGCACTGCTGCTTGCTGTCGTGTCTTTGCTACCACGGTCACCTGCTGAACAGAATCTGAGTTGAAGGCCGGGGAGCACATGAAAACTAATTTGCTAGTCTAATCTAGTTTGTTGAGTTGAGAAATGACTCGGGAACAGGAGAATGAGGAAATAGGTGGCTTTCCTGGCCACCAAGAATAATGGCATGTGGGACGGTTGTTATTTACCGACCCCAGTTTTCAGAGTTTGGAGGGTGTGGTGTGTGTGTGTGTGTGTGTGTGAATGGTCTCCTTGCCACCATGGCTCACAAGCCACTGATGAAATTATCACCTGAGAACTTTGCATGTGCTCCGTTGCCATGATGCAGAGATGGTCCGAAGAGCAAGCACACAGGCAGCATCAATACTTACTGAATGGACTAAATCCTTTCTTTTGTGGCTGGCACAGGAGAAAACTACAAGCGCTCAGCAGTGACAGAAGTAATTTTTTTGTAATGCTTCTGCTTTTAGCCTCCATTGTGCTTTTGGGTGGGGGCTCACTGTACCCAAAACAGAGCAGAATTTTCCTTAGCTCTCTGGCCCAGATACCATTTATGAGAGGGAAGGAGGCATGAAGAGGCAATCAGCTGTTAGTCGCAAAAGAAAGGATTCAGTCCATTCAGTGAATATTGGTGCTGCTGAGGCTCCACAGGTCAATAAGGGTAAGCAACCGAGTTTAACTGAGGTGAAGAGAGGAGACTGGGGAGAGTTGCATTTTTCCCCCGTATGGCAATCAGGCAAGGATGATTGGACTGGATTGGGGGGACACAGGCACTGCTCTACAAAAGTAAAAATAAATTGTCACCAGCTTTATCACTGGCTTTTTTTTTCTCAAAATCCCTGTAGTGAGATTGGTCAAGTATTAGGAGGGAAGGGGAGGGGATGGTGTGAGACTTGAAAAATGATAAGAAATCTGGTTCCCCTTGTAGCAGTGTTGAAGCAGCAGATGAGTTCTGAGTGCAGGCAGCAGCTAACTGAATGCTGAAACTCAATACCAAAACACATTTGTCAAGATGCTGGTCTGTGAGCCAGCCTGGTGGTGCTGAGGGTTGAGGGTCCAGACACCACACCTCACATCATGCTGGCGACCTGGGTTAGAGAATGGGCCCAGACCATCGGGGGTTGGCAGGGGGGAGAGAAAGGATTGAGCATCCGATGGACTGCTCTCCTCTCTCGGGGAGGGATCCAGGGGTAGCCCAGTACAGCAGAGCCGCCGGTGAAGACTGGTGGCACTGCTACACACTTGGGCTTGCACAGCAAGGGACAACATTGGGCGGCTGCCTTCCGAACGTAGGTGGAAGCACCTTTGTCATGGGCTAGGTGGCATTGCACATCCCACGTTGGGGGGCATAACCAGAACAAGGAAAAAAACAGTGCCAAGTATCAGGTGATGGCACCTGTCCCCCATGCCCTTCACCAGGATTTCTCAACTGGCCTTCAATTTCCCCCTGCCTACTCCTCATCCGATGCCAGAGTCTGCCTTACTAAGTGTGCCCAAGTAGGAGGAGGAGGGCGAACCACCAAGGATAGGGTTAGTTGGGGGTGCTGACGTCGATGAGGAGGGGAGAGAGGAGGCACAGCTCAGGGATCCTCAGATGGGCAGGATAAAGGATAGGATGCCTGAGAAAGAACCTTGGGGCCATGACGGGAGTGCAATAAAGCTGACAAAAAAAAAGACGCTGGTCTGTTCAAATTAATGAGTACATAAGTAAATGTGCATTCCAGTCATGTCAATGTCAAATACAAAAAACACACACACAAATGTCACTGCTTGGTATTTATCTTTTATTTACCAGAAGTATTTAATTCTTTGACTGCGAGGCTGCAAAATAATCAGCTGCAACCTCGATTAGGGTCTGCAGGCTAAGCGGCTGAATTGTGAGCCACTGACCGAAGATTGTAAATGTGCAAAACGCTATTTTTTGACAAAACTAAAATAAACCAGAGGCATGGGTCGAAGGAGGGAAGCCCCATGATCTAAACCCATGCCTCAGTTAGTTCACAAGTCACCCGAGGGGTAAAATATTTACTTTTTTTCCGACTGCAAACTGAAAACAAAATGGCGGACCTCGTGGCTGATATATGTCTGGTGGCCGAAGATTTATCGGCCGCGAGCCTGCAAATTCTTTGACCGTGAAGCCCAAAAGCCAATTCTTCTTTCGCAAATCATGCATTTATATTTTCCCATAGGGTTATAATGGGAACTTCAAACTTTAATAATTTTAGAATGGATTAATATTTTTTTCACCAAACAAAAAGTGGCATGTTGCTTGACAAAAGCGTTTTCTATGTTCCAAGTTTTGGACCAGCAGACCGCACGGCGGCCACACAGCACCATGCACAAAACTGGTGAAAAGTGCATTTTTTGACACATCGTTATGCAAAAAACGTATATCCAACTGAAATGTAACTTGGTGAATCAAGAGATCTACCATGCCAAACTGTGCATACCAAATTTTGTGCAAATCTGTTGAACGGTTGCAAGGTTATTAACGCACAAAATTTGAGGTTTAACATAGAAGTGTCTACTCAACCCTAAATTTATATATATATTGCAAAAAACTTCATTAAAGGGCCACTGTCAACCTATTTTGCATTATAATATTTCTAGTTAAAAAACTACAGTTTATGATTGCTTACCTTCTGTAACATTCATTGATGTTGCTGTTTGTTTTGTCTGTATCCTTGTGTAGTAAAACTGAAATGCATGCTAATGTGTATTAATAAACAACTTTGTTTTGTTTCAAATCCTGAATCTACAGTTATTGAATACTTCCTGAACATTAGAAACACCCCCAAACATTGCAGTGACTCATGAAGCAATAGCCTTCTAAACTCCCACTGCATCACGAGTGGCAAGATTGTGCTGGGGTATTCCTAAGACCAGGAAATATGCAGTTGGAGTTGATCAAGGAATGTAAACAAACCTGTTTTTGTGTGGTAATGTCAGTGTGTTGGGCAGTCTGTTTTTCACTTTTTAAAAGAAAAAAATCAGAATCAAACTACCAACTACAACAGCAAACTTTATATAATGTTGGCAATCATACAATGCATTTTTATGTTGATTGCACGCATGCGCAAGAAACATACTGCTGCAGCTTTCTCCAGAAGTACATTGTGGAGGTGAAGCACTGTTGTGGTCAATGTCCCCTCAGCCTATAAAGGCTTGGCCTGCTTCCCCCAATACCGTGGCATGCTGCTGCTGACACTAGTTCAACCGGCGTGCCGCCAGCTTGTAAAAAATTAGCCGCTGCAATTAGGGGCCTCCTTGTCATTGCAGTGTAAGCCATTCATTGCAGGGCAGGATCTTGAAAAACTGATATTGTTTGTGAACATGGTGGCGGCTTCACAAACAATATTAACCCCCCCACCGAGGGGTGCCCAATCTCCCTCGGCAGCATGTGCCCCCCGAGTTTATTTGCAGACGGGGGCCCCAATCCCCATCAGCTTCAGTGCTACAAAATTAATGTTGCTTATGGGGGAGCCCACTGCCCATCGGCATTATGTCACCCCCCCCATTTGTTTTGTGCCGGAGGGTGTGCCCACTCTCCATCAGCATAATATAATACCCCCCCTTTATTGTGTGCCAATGGGGTGCCCAATCCCCTGTCGGCTACAGCTTCCCCCCCAAAAGAAAGTCTCCTTTGGCATGTTGGGAGCCCACCCCAGCATGCCACATGCCCCTGTAAAATTAAAAACGGCCCGAGATGTCTTTTTTTTTTAACCTGTAAAAAAGGAAATGGTCCCTTGGCGGTCTCCCTGCCCCCTCCCCCAACCTGCGCCCACCCACTGAGTACTTTGCCTCCCCACACCCCCCCTCACCCCATACTTACCTCCGGAGTCTGGCATGACTATCTTCAGTGGACCAGGACCACGTCTGCACTCTTCAAAGCTGTCCACAAACTGAGAAAATGCAGGTAAGCTGTATAATGGAATAAATAGGGTTTTTTTCAACTTTAATGCATATCTCAGGCATTTTTTTGAATTTTGGCACTAAATTTTCAACATGGGGTTTTTGGGACTCCTCCTGATGAGTTGTGTCACTGTCATGTTGTTATTCGACTCCGAAAGTTGATTTTGCAGTCACTGCACAGAATCCCCTTTTGGGACTGATTAATGAAATGACAGTGCCAGTGTTCATGAGGTGGGCTCTCAAAAAGCCTATACTGCAAATTTTGTGGGAAAAATCAAAAAAATTACTGTTTTACGAGTGTGTGTAGCGCAGTTGCTATGCATGCTCGTAACTTTGTGAATTTGCAATATTTTCACACTAGATTTTCAACATTGGCATTTTTTCAGACCTCCTTGTGAACAGTATAGCTGTCATTTTCCACATCCTGGCCGAACTGTGTGTTTTCGCACTTCTGGCGCAGAATAGCATGGTCGCTATAGGAAATCAGCATTCAGGACAGATTAAGAAAATGACAGTGGCACTGTTCGTGAGCAGAGGTCCTAAAATGCCTATGTTGAAAATTTTATGATGAAACTCCATAAAATGACTGTGTTACGAGCATGTGTTGTGCAGGTTCCACGCACACCTGTAAGTTTGCAAATTAGTAATATTTTCACGCCAGATTTTCAACACTGGCATTTGTTCACACCTCCTTATGAACAGTACAGCTGTCATTTTTCACATCCTGGCCGAAATGTATTTTCACACTTCTGGTACACAATACCGCAGTCAATGTCGGAAATCAGTGTTTGGGACAGATTAGGATCGAGCAACTAGGGGAGGGTGACAGAGCTCAACCGAGCTTTGTCGGGAATGATGTGGATTTCTTTGTGGGCAGGAAGAGGCACTAATGCAGGCAGGAGCCCAGTACAAATGGGCAGCCTGCAGCGTTGGGAGATACAGAATGACTGAGTGAGGGAGGGGGGGTGAGTGAGTTCAATGGAGCTCTGTTGGGACAGCTGCGGATTTCTTTGTGGGCAGGAAAAGGCAACAATGCATGCAGGGACTGAGTACAAAAGGGAAGCTTGCAGCGGTGGGAGAAACAGAATGAGTGAGTGAGACAGTGGGAGTGAGCGAGCGCAACAGAGCTCTATTGTGACTGTTGCGGATTTCTTTGTGGTCAGAAAAGGGTGGCAACACAGGCAGGAGCCCAGTACAGAAGGGCAGCCTGCAGTGCCAGCAGAAATGGAATGAGCAAGTGAGATGGGGGAGGGAGTGAGTGAGGCCAATGGAGCTTTGTCAGGACTGCTGCAAATCTTTTGTGGGCAGAAAAAGATGCCGACAGAGGCAGGAGCCCAGTACAAAAGGACAACCTGCAGTGCCAGGAGAAACAGAATGAGCGAGCGAGACAGGAGGACTAAGCGACCTCAACGGAGCTCTGTCAGGACAGTTGCAGATTTCTTTGTGGGCAGGAAAAGGTGTCAATGCAGGCAGGAGCCCAGTACAAAAGGGCAGCCTGCAGTGCCAGGAGAAACAGAATGAGCGAGTGAGAGAGGGGGAGTGAGTGAGCTCAACAGAGGTGTATCGTGACTGCTGCAGATTTCTGTGTGTCCAGAAAAAGGTGGGAATGCAGGCAGGAGCCCAATACAAAAGGCCAGCCTGCAGCGCCAGCTGAAACGGAATGAGCGAGTGAGAGAGGGGGAGTGAGCGAGCTCGGTGGAGCTGTGTCAGGACTGCTGCAGATTTCTTTGTGGGCAGAAAAGGGCAGCAATGCAGGCAGGAGCCCAGTACAAAAGGGCAGCCTGCAGCACCGGCAGAAACAGAATGAACGAGTGAGAGAGGGGGAGTGAGCGAGCTCAACAGAAGACTACTGTGACTGCTGCGGATTTCTTTGTGGGCAGGAAAAGGCAGCAATGCAGACAGGAGCTCAGTACAAAAGGCCAGCCTGCAGCCCCAGCAGAAATGGAATGAACGAGTGAGAGAGGGGGTGTAAGCGACCTCAACGGAGCTGTGTTGGGACTGCTGCACATGTCTTTGTGGGCAGACAAAGCCGGCAACACAGGCAGGAACCCAGTACAAAGGGCAGCCTGCAGCAGTGCGAGACACAGAATGAGCGAGTGAAGGAGGGGGAGTGAGTGAGCTCAACGGAGCTCTGTTGGGACTGCTGTGGATTTTTTTGTGGGCACAAAAAGGCTGCAATGCATGCAGGGGCCCAGTACAAAAGGGTAGCCTGCAGTGGCGGGAGAAACAGAATGAATGAGTGAGAAAGGGGGAGTGAGTGAGAGAGCTCAATGGAGCTCTATCGTGACTGCTACAAATTTCTTTGTGTCCAGAAGAAGGCAGCAATGCAAGCAGGAACCCAATACAAAAGGGCAGCTTGCAGTGCCGACAGAATCGGAATGAACGAGTGAGAGAGGGGGAGTGAGCGAGTTCAATGGAGCTCTGTCGGGACTGCTGCAGATTTGTTTGTGGGCAGAAAAAGGCACCAACAGAGGCAGACCACCACTACAAAATGGCAGTCTACAGCGCCAGGAGAAACAGAATGACCGAGTGAGACAGGTGGAGTAAACTACCTCAACAGAGCTCTGTCGGGACACCTGCGGATTTCTTTGTGGGCAGGAAAAGATGCAAACGCACGCAGAAGCCCAGTACAAAAGGGCAGCCTGCTGCGCCAGGAGAAACACAACGAGTGAGTGAGAGAGGGGGAGTGAGCAAGCTCAACAGAGCTCAATCGTGACTGCTATGCATTTCTTTGTGGGCAGAAAAAGGCAGCAATGCATGCAGGGGCCCAGTACAAAAGGGCAGCCTGTAGCGCCGATGGAAATGGAAGAAGCGAGTGAAAGGGGGGAGTGAGTGAGCTCAACAGAGCTCTGTCAGAACTGCTGCAGATTTGTTTGTGGGCAGAAAAAGGTGCCAACAGAGGCAGGAGACCACTACAAAATGGCAGCCTATAGCACCAGGAAAAACAAAATGAGTGAGTGAGACAGGCGAAATGAAAGACCTCAACAGAGCTCTGTCGGGACACCTGCAGATTTCTTTGTGGGCAGGAAAAAGGTGCCTACACAGGCAGAAGCCCAGTACAAAAGAACAGCCTGCAGTGCTGAGAGAAACACAATGAGAGCGTGAGAGAGGGGGAGTGAGCGAGCTCAACGGAGCTCTATCGTCACTGCTGTGCATTTCTTTTTGGGCAGAAAAAAAGGTGGCAATGCAGGCAGGAGCCCAGTACAAATGGCCAGCATGCAGCACCAGCAGAAATGGAATGAGCGAGTGAGAGAGGGGGAGTGAGCTAGCTCAACGGACCTCTGTCAGGACTGCTGTGGATTTCTTTGTGGGCAGAAAAAGCCGCCAACAGAAGCGGGAGCCCAGTACAAAAGGGCAGCCTGCAGCACCAGCAGAAACAGAATGAGCGAATGAGAGAGGGGGAGTGACCCACCTCAATAGAGCTCTGTCAGGACACCTGCAGATTTCTTTGTGGGCAGAAAAAATGTGTCAACACAGGCAGGAGCCCAGTACAAACAGCAGCCTGCAGCACGAGAAGAAACAGAACGAGTGAGTGACACTGGGGCAGTGAGCGAGCTCAACAGACCAATGCAATCAATATTTGGCATTGACAAATGCTTGTTTAAACTAGGGACACTTTGAGGCCTAAGGGGGTTGACAGTGTCCCTTTAATGCTCCAGTTAGGGTTAAAGCCTCAAAAGTAGGGAAATGAGGCGTTAGGGTTTCCAAACCTACCACCCCATCCCCACCCTGCAGGCAGCAGCAGGAGAAACCGTTACAGTTTGCCCTCTTCTGCATTTTCACAAATCAGGTGTGGGGTGTGCTTCAAGGTTGTCAGCCCTAATACTTACCCCATTCCATCACTAAAGAAGCTGAGATGTGTGGAGTATATGAGAATGGGGTAAGCGTTAGGGCTGACAACCTAGAAGCACACCCCACACTTGATTTGTGAAGATGCAGGACATCCTGGGTAAATACATACAGTAAGTACCATTTAAGAAGGTGAGTTCAATCACATTATATAAGGCAACAAAACAAATATCCCAACAAGAAACATTTCTTATTACCAGCCTGCTGCATGGCTGTTGTTGTATGTATGAGGTAGGAGTTAGTTCAGGTGATGATGGTGCTGAAGACTACCAGCCAACTTTAATAAGCAAATGAGCTAAAGCAGGAACCTGAGTCTTCTAGATGATACATTTTACAACCAAATCAGTGATGTACAACAGAAAATGGTCAACAAAAAGTACTCCAGTTCCAAGCGCGGTATGATTTATTTATTAAAAACAAAACCTGTCAATTGTTTTTTCAACAGAATACAGTTTTTGTAATAAAGAAATGTCAAAGGCTCCATAGAATACATGGCATTATGCCATAATTGAATAGCAAAATCGCACAAATTGTAAAAGTTATACAAATTCTGTACCAATAAAAATACGATTTAAACAATCACGTTCTCTTTTCAACAAAATGGAATATTCAAACATTTTGTAGCAAAAATATTGGTAAACAATGTTAAAATATTGTAATTACAGATTTTACATAATGCAATTCAGAAAAACAAATCTCAAAAACATTTTACATTTTACAATCAAAGCATTTCGACAAATTGCCTTATTTTTAGCTTTCAAGTTGCTCTGCTGGACTTTGTGCAGTGGGCAATACAATACATTCATTGTGGATGTGCTTTTGTCAATGTAAAAACAATTGGCAAATCGTTCTGTTCGTGTTTTCAGTATTTTGTTTTAGAAAGAACTGGAACAGCTCCTGAGCAGCAAAACATAGAGAATAATGTATGGGCAGCCATACACAATAAGTTGTGTTTCCATTGAGGGGTTGAGCTGGCAGCATATGAACCTCGAGCACGAAGCTGTAAAGGTCTATGCTGTCATCTCAACCCCGAGTTGTGGGGTTGTCCATATTTTATTTTTTATAGTATATGGTTTTATACACCAGAGTGAGAGACCCCCCACTGAAGTGAAAACGAAACATCTTACCATTTCTTTGTTCTGTTTTATGACGAAAATCAAATTTATAGACTTTTGAAAGTTAAAAGATACAACTTTGGGCACTGGGTGGTTAGTAAGTAGTTAGGTGTGGGATAAATGAGATATTTAAAACTGTATGATCTTTGAACTGTGCAGAACAATCGATCAGAATGTGCACAACAGTTTAGAATGTGCACAACAAGGTTTTTGAGCAGGCTGATTTTTATGCAGAACAAAGGCTAACCATATACTATAAGCCATTGCCTATGTGATCCTTGACATGAAATTTGAGTCACACACACACACACACCCCAGCCTCATAGCCTTCAGAAATCAATTGCTTTCAGTAAACCTCTTTTATAATGCAGTTCTCAGTTTCTTCCAGCATCCAACCCCCTATATTTGTTTAATTGTATCTTTCTGAAAGCTCCTTCCCTCTCTGCCATCCTGGGGTTGAATGACCATGCAGGCTGGAAGGGCAACACTGGCCATGTCTAAGGCCAGGCTTTCTCCCAGATGATGACCCCACATCTTGCTGTTGCTAATTAGGACCAATGATCACCACCTTGACCTCTTTGGAAGGTCTCTGATCCTTCACCAAAAGCTGATCATGCCTTAGAATTTGATGAGCAGGTTGCACCCCAGGAAGAAGATGCTAAAGACTACAGTAAAGGTGAGGACTGCTATCTGCACCTTCCTCATAATGTAGAAGCTTCTCTCATCGGGGGGCTGTTACCACAAGAATACTGGTTGTGTGGTCACGTGGAGTCGGAGGCTATGGATTGTCATTACTGCCAATCATCGGGCAAAACCCCCTCTCATCTGGCAGCATGCTTTTAGTGTGTCTTTGTCAAAGAGAACCAGAGTGGCGGTTCTTTCTTACACTGATATCCCAAAATGACTAACATTGTTTACCCCCCCTTCATGGCAAAGTGTTAGTGTGGAAATCCAATAGAATGGCAGCGACTCACAGTGCAGGGCTTGGTGCTCACTAGCAGGGCGGCCAGCCACAAACACAAAGATTTAGTCAATAAGGTTCAGTGGCACTCTGAAACAAATGTTGAAAATAACTCCAGACTGTTAAAAAAGAAATTTATAACAGCAATAATGCAGTCCAACAGTTGTTTCACATTTAATGTATATTTATACAGGATAAGGCACAAGGCAAAGCCTGTTTTCAGAGCCATCCTATGTCAAGAACATTACAATACATACAAACATAATTTAAAATACAAATGTCACAGGTACCATACAATACATTTCCATAATGGTTAACATTCTCAATGAAAATAATATGATTCAGTATAGGCTTTTTTGAAACTTGTATATGTGGGCAAAGTATATAAATCTGGAGAAAGGGAGTTCCAAAAGATGGAAAGAATGTAGTCAAAATGCATATGTCCATATTTGGTATGTGTTTGTGGAACTATAAACCCCCTACCCTTGATATCACATAGAGAGTAACTAGATTTCTTAGGCAACATTTTCGAGGTTAGATGTTCTGGGACTATACCATTTACACATTTATAGAAACAGCAAAACAAATGGTATCCACTGAAGCTGCAGGAATAAGTCACAGTGGTTATATAGTATGCAAGGATCTGTAAGGCCCAAAATAAATCTGTCTACACATACGAACATACGAAGAAGACAGCAGAAGAAGGTCATTTGGTCTATCAAGTCTGCTCATGTTGCAGGGTCCACAGCTTAAGCTACTGTCCCTGACCCCTCTCCCTACCCATGACTCTTACCCTCCCCTATACCTGTCCCAGCTTCACTTAAAGCTGCCCACTGTCTTCATCGAGATTACCTCTTCTGGCAGAGCATTCCAAGTGTCCACCACCCTCTCTGTGAAGAAGTGCTTCCTGACCTCCCTCCTAAACCTCCCACCCTCCAGCTTAAGACTGTACCCCCTCATGTTATGGTTGCCACTCAGCTTAAAGAGACTCTCCTTATCAACCTTATTTATCCCTTTCAAGTACTTGAAGGTCCCAATCATGCTTTCTCTCTCTCTCTCCTGTCTTCCAGGGAGTACATGTTCAGTGCCCTCAACCTCTCCTTGTATGCCTTACCCTGCTGACCAGCTATCATCTTTGTAGTCCTCCTCTGGACCTTCTCCAGCAGGTTAGTGTCCTTTTTGAGGTGTGAGCACCAGTACTGAACTCCATACTCTAGATGCGGCTTTACCAATGACCTGTACAAGGACAGTATAACCTTCTCTCTCCTACTACTGATCCCCCTAGATACAGTATGCATCCCAGCATCTTGTTTGCCTTTGCTGCTGCTTTCTTGCACTGTGTGGAGTGCTTCAGGTAACTAGTGATCATCACTCCCAGGTCCGTCTCCTCCGCTGATGTAGATACTCGGACTCCATCCAGGTAGTACTCTGTCCTAGGATTCTTGGCTCCAATATGCATAACTTTGTATTTCTTGGCATTGAAGTCAAGCTGCCAGATCCTGGACCACCTCCCTAGCTTTTCCAGATCTTTCTGTAGGTCCTGTATCCCTTCAGCTGTGTCCGCTCTCCCTCAGAGCTTGGTGCCATTTGTGAATAGACACATTTTGCCCTTAATGCCATCTCCAATGTCATTGATGAAGACACTGAACAACACCGGCCCCAGCACCGAGCCATGTGAGACCCCACTGGTTACCTGTCTTGTGCCAGATAACTCTCCCCTCCACACCCACCCTCTGAGTCTTGCTCTTTTTTCCAACCATCTGGCCATCTTTTCCCCAACCCTGAGATCCACCAACTTCCTGATCAACCTTTTGTAGGGCACAGAGTCAAAGGCCTTGCTGAAATCAAGATAGAGGATGTCTACCGCTTGGCCCCTGTCTACTGTCTTAGTAACACAGTCAAAGAAGTCAATCAGATTTGTTTGACACGATCTCCCCACCATGAACCCATGCTGCCTCACATCCTGGAGACCATGCTCCTCTAGATATTACACCAACCTTTTCTTTAGTATGGTCTCCAGGAGCTTGCCCACAATGGAGGTCAGACAGATTGGTCTGTAATTCCCTGGGTCATCCCTGGGACCGCTTTTGTGGAGCATCACTACATGTGCTGTTCTCCAGTCCTGTGGTACTACACCTGTCTCTAGTGAACTATTAAATAGGTCTACCAGTGGCCCTGCCAGCTCCTCAGCCAGTTCCTTTAGTACCCTTGGATGTACTCTGTCTGGGCCTGGTGATTTGTCCAGCTTCAATACCAGCAGTCCCTCCCTCACTCTGTCCTCCTCTATCACTACATCTATGCCCCCGCCCCTCTTTTCCCTTCTGAAGGCACTGGTCTGTCCTTCTCCCTGGTGAAGATGGAACAGAAGTACTCATTTAGTATCTCTGCTTTTCCCCCATTATCCTCCACCCACTCCACCCCTTGCTTAAGCCTAGCAATCCCTTCCTTCTTGTCCCTTTTCTCACTTACTGTATATAATGAAAGAAAGCGTTCTCCGCCCCTTTCTTAATTCCTTCAACTATCTGCAGCTCCTTCTGAGCCTTTGCTCGCCTGACTTTCCTACTTGCCTCACTAGCCAAACTTAGGCTTACCTTAGGTCTTAAACCTTAGACAATATTGAATTCTGTCTAACTTTTGCAGTGAATCTTTGTTTACATGCCGATACACTGTACTACCATAATCAATGAAAGGTAGTATTAATGAGTTCATCAACTTTTCTCTTGTTTCATGCATTAAGTTGTTTTTGTGCCTATATAGAACTCCTCATTTTTGCAAGACTTTTTTTGAGATGTAATCAATGTGTATATTAAAAGTCAAACAAGGGTCTACCCAAAGTCCTAAGTACTTATAACTAGTAGCTTGGACCAAAGTATGACCTTTTACAGAGTTTATAAGTAAGCTTGGTGGCACTGTGCTGCCTCCCACCACCATAACTGTAAACACCATTGAGCTGGTTTTCTTTACATTTAAAATCAATTTATTCACTATGAGCCAGTGCTCAAGCTTGTGAAAATCTTGCTCGAGCACGTTCTCCACAGTGCTACTATCCCTGGCAGGGTAAAGCAGAATGGTGTCATCAGTGTACAACTTTGTAGAACACTCAGTGAAAATGTTGGTAGTTCATCAATAAAGAAGATGAAGTGGATCCAGGATAGATCCCTAGTGCACTATGCTGCTCCAGCTCAGACCCCTAGTGCCTTGAATCCAATGATTATTCAAACAGAGGCGGGTCTGATAGGAGTGCAATCACCTTATATACTTGAACAGATCTAGAAGCAAATAGTTTGATACCTTTTATTGGACCAACATAAATGTTACAAAAAAAAAAACAATGTCTTTCTTTTTGCAATATCTGCGTTGGTCCAATAAAAGGTATCAAACTATCTGCTTCTGGATCTGTTTTTACAAGGTCCAATATGGCAACTAATCTATTTCTGTATGCCTTATGTACTTGAAAAACACATGACATTAATTAGTAACTTACAATCAAAAGTAATCGGCCTTAAAGCAACAGATACATTTATCCACTATAGTTTAAATATATACAAACAATTTGTTTTTTTTCCCCTTTGTATTTGATTACATGCATTATATAAAATGAAAACTAAATAATACTGCACTATTAGTAGTGCTGTGCTGAAAGAAAATTTAGGGATTAGGAAAACCAAAAAATAGGGAAATCAAATGGACCTCAATTTGTTGATCAGTGACATGGCAAAGTGCAATCAAAGACCCCCTAGTGCATCAATCACAAACCGAGTAGAAAGGGGGACGAGTGTCCCGATAACAGATCCCTGGATCAGTGTTATAAGGTACAACTGGAAAGAAAGAGAGAGAAAATAAATTAATAAAAGATAGACAGTTCAAGTTATATCATAATTAAACAGAACCTTCTCAAAACAAAGTTGATGGTAAAGACTAAGCAGCTACTTTTTCAAAAATGGGTTTAAATCCCATTGGTCGTTGAGACCATTGGGTTTCATACTGTTCAACTTATAAATCCACATACTTTCTTTCTCAAGTAACTGATTAGTTCTGTCACCTCCCATCTTAGGTTGGGGGACTCATTTGAGACCAATGAACTTTAAGGTATCAGGTTTGGACCCATGGTAAAGAGAGAAGTGCAAGTTGACCGGTTTATCTAATCTATTGTTAATTATAGATTAAACATGTTCTTGTATATGCTGCTTTAATGGACTTATAGTCCTTCCTACATATATTAGACTACAGCTGCACCATAACACATAAACTACATAAGATGAATCACAAGTTAGCAATTCTCAGATAACAATTCTAGTTTTTTCATCTTTGGGATGCTGAGAAAGGCCACTGCTAACAGTATTATTGCATATATTGCAGTGGTCACATCTGTAAAAGTCTTTTGGCCTTGTGGGTAGCCAGTTCTTATTTTGAGTGCTGGTACCACTGATACCCTTAAGGTGACAATGGACAAGTTTGTCTCTTAAGTTTCTTGCTCTGCTAAAAATAACTTGTGGCTTAGACCCCACAGCTAAACCCACTTCTCTATCATTATGTACAATAGGCCAATTTTGGTAAAAAATATTACCTATGCGACCAGTCACATGATTATATTAAGTTATAAAGGTGACTGGTGGATTACCTTCAGTTATATGATCTTTATCTGATAATAGAGTGTCCCTGGGGATTTGATAAACATTTTCCTTAGCACTTTGTAAAAGATTCACATCATAACCTCTAACTAAGAAATGAGAGAATAATCAGCTTGTTCCATAAATACTTTAACAGTGCTGCAGTTATGTCTCAATCTCAAAAGTTGGCTATAGGGAATGGAATTCCGTAGGCTGGGGGGGGCACTTGTGGCATGTAACACTGAACTGGTAGCTGTAGGCTTCCTAAAACATTTGGTGTCTATGATACTACCATCATTTTCATTGACTGATGAAGTAATATTAAAAAAGTCCAAACTTTTTTTATCAGCTTTGTAGGTAAATCTTAAATTTAGATTATTCTCATTAAGCCAGTCACTGAAGTTAGGAATGATTTGTGCATCCCCCTGCCAGACACAAATAACATTATTGATAAAATGAAACCAGTGTTTAATGTATTTCTGGTATGGGTTAATGGTCTCAAATATTATTCTCCCAGAAGCCTAGATTGAGATTAACATAACTGGGTGCCATAGAGGCACCCATAGCTGTACCACATGTCTGCAGAAAGTATCTGCCCTCAAATTCAAAGTAATTGTACATTAAGATGAACTAGAGAGCCTTTAAAATAAATCTACTGGTACTTTTCCACTTAAAGATAGTTCATCCAGGAAACTATTACTGCCAGTAGGCCATCATGATGTTGTATAGAGGTGTATAGGGTCACCACATCTATGCCTAACCAGGTATATCCATCATCTCATGCCAGGTCCTGCAATTTTCTCAGCAGATCTTTAGTATCCTTAATATATTGTCAACTGGACTTTAAACTGGTTGACAAATTGTTCTCAGAGAGTCAGAATTAATAATATCTTATCTGATTCAGATAGTGTGACAAGTGGTGTACCACAGGGGTCAGTCTCGGGACCAACATTGTTTAATCTTTTTAACAGTGATTTACAAACAGGGCCAAATAACTTCATGGTTAAATTTGCAGACGATACTAAATTGGGGGGCAAAGTTAATAATCAAGAAAATATTTCTGCATTAAAGAAGGATTTGGAAAAATTAACACTTTGGGCAAATGAAAATCATATGCAGTTTAATCAAGACAAATGTTTAGTAGTGCATTTCGGTGTAAATAATCCAAAAATGATACATTATATAAACGGACTACCACTTCACTCATCAAATTGTGAAAAAGATTTAGGGATATATGTTAATAATAAACTTGCATCAAATGATCACTGTGTTAGAACTGCTTGCATGACCAACAGACTTTTGAGGCAAATAAAACGCACTTTTGTTAATCGCACTGAACAATGCCTTGTTCCATTGTATAGGGCATACGTTAGACCATATCTGGACTATGGCTCCCCTTTCTGGAATCCAAACCAAAAAAAAAGACATAGCAATTCTTGAACAGGTTCAAAGGAGAGTAACTAGAATGATTCCAAGATTAACAAACTGGGATTATCAGAACAGGTTAAAAGATACTGGTCTCTTCTCTCTTCAAACTAGAAGATTAAGAGGTGATATGTTTATAGGCCCAGATATTCAAAAGAGTTGAGCCATGCGCAATAGGGTTGCACCTGCGCAAGTCCGAAAATGCGCCATTCTGCGATATTCAGCAGGAGGCAGTTGTGCCCCCCCAAATCATGCTGAGCAACTGAGCAATGATAATGAATGCATGCGCAACTGAAGGGGGAGGAACCATGCATAAATGGAGCATTGCGATATTTAACAACATGCACCATGTGCAATAGGGGAGCAAGCAGAAATTGCACCATAGCGGAAATGAGCCAAAATAAAAGGGAGCAAGGGAGAGGCACAAGAACGCTACAGGAAAGCCACATGAGAGCCAAAGATAGCAGGGAAAACTGGGCAGCAGGGACACACAGGGCTAGGCAGGAAAGGGCACCTGGAAGCAACAGGCACAGGGGAAGGTGTGGGGAGCCACAGTGCAGAAGGGGGAAGTACACCACACAGCAGTGAGGCCAGCACAGGCAGGTGTTCCTGGTGCAGGGGAAGTAGCAGCCAGGACAGTGGGGGGAATACGGAAACAGCTGCCGGGGGGGTGAACACAAGCCAGGGACATGGCCAGTGCCACCATCCAGATGGAGGCCGTAATGAGGGGGGTGAGAAGGTGGGCTGCAGGGGGCGTGGCCATGGAAGGGCCCGTCGGCGGTATGCCCCAACAGGCAGTACCGAGCCCGCACCAGCTTCGAGCTGTACAGTGATACTGAGATTGTGGGCCAGTACCGCCTGAATCGGGCAATTCTGAGGCGGCTCTGTGAGCTGTGCAGTGATGTGATGCAGGCACCCACATGACGGAGTCATGCCCTGTAAGTGGAGAAGAAAGTGACAGCTTGCATGTGCTTGCTCGCCACGGGTACCTTCCAGAGACCAACTGGGGACACCACAGGCATAACCCAGTTAGCCATGTCATGCCACCTCACCCAGTTCCTCAGTGCACTGCTGCCGCATGCTGCGGAGCACATCCATTTCCCCAGCACACCGGCGGAGCACACAGCAAACATACAGGAGTTCCACAGGGTAGCACGTATGCCTGGCATGCTAGGGTCAATAGACTGCACCCATGTGGCCATCCACACACCACCTGTCCCAGAGGGGGCCGCCTATATAAATCGCAAGGGCTATGCCAGCATCAACTGCCAGGTGATGTGCAATGCCAGGGGGCGCATAATCAATGTCTGTGCCATGCACCTGGGGGAGCACATGGTGCCTTCATCTGGCACCAGTCAGCACTGTGCCACAGATTTGAGAGTGGGGATATCCCCACTGGCCACCTAGTGGGTGAGTATGCAAACCACATGGACAATCATAGGGCCTGGGGGGGCATGGTCAGAGGTGACATGGGTAGTGGCCTACATGGCCCAGGGCAGGGCGATGCTGACCACCAAACTAACCTCCACCCTCTACACACAGGTGACAGTGGATACCCACTCCGTCCCTGGCTGCTCACACCCTACCGTGGCCCGTGATCCCATCGCAGCAACGCTACAATGAGGCACACGCCACCACATGTAATGTCATCAAGCGGGTGTTCAGGATGCTGAAGGCATGTTTCCATTGCCTGGACACCTCCGGCGGTGCCCTACAGTACAGCCCCTCAAAGGCCTGCAGGCTATTCCTGGCCTGTTGCATCCTGCACAACATGGCCAATGAATGTGGAATAGCCGTACAGTTCGAAGAGGGGGACAGCGATGGGGACGATGAGGACACCAGTGACAATGGTGATGGGCAGCCCCCCCTTGGGCGATGGGACCCCTGACTGCTCTGGCTGGCACAGCTGCACTGGGACACCATCATGGAGGAGCACTTCAGTCAACCCAGGTAAGTCATGGGGCCATGTGCAACCAACAGTGGCTATGGCATAACCCACAAACATGCATGGACACACACCAGGGGTGCATTCCATCAAGGGAAGTGGCCGGGCATGGAACCACACACATAACCAGGGATGGGTGAGGTCTAACATACCACATGGACGGACACACACACACACACATGCACAGCGCACCAGACATGCACAAAGGGTAGGAGGCACACCAACCCAGAATGCCACCCCTAGCCACACACATGTCCACAGACCACCACGCCCACTGCCTGTCCTTGTGCGTGTGTCAGATGCTGAACACCATTGCACATTGGTGTACAGCGCAATGCAGGCATCATCATGCACATGCAACTGCAGACAGCAGCCAGGAGGGTGTGCAGATGGACTGTGTGTCCGCGTGCAGGGTTGGGTACCCACCTGTGCAATGCCCGCTGAAAGACACAATGCACACAGGGCAGCACCAGACAGTAGCCACGTTGGGAGACAGGTCAGTCACATGCCACAGTGTTCCGGCCACCACGGATGTGTGGGTGGCTCTGCCGAGACCCGCCAGCACTGACTGGCCGACCACTGGCCTCATAGGGTGGCACCGATGGTCCCCCAGGGGTTCCACTGCATGAACGCAACCCGTGCTCGCGCAGGGGTCTGCAGCACACCAAACATGCCTGTGCCAGGCATGCTTGGGATGCCCACAGCTGAACCCGGTGTCGACAAGGAGGGTGTCGCACGACGCCGGGAATGGGGGGTGGACAGTGCACTGCATGGTGTCTGCGACGCATGGCACATAACTGTGTGCCCATTGTGGCCATAACAGCAGTGAATGCCTGTGTCTGCCTGTCAATGGCAGCGGTCACATCCTCCCACAACCGGTCCATCCCTGCCAGGATCAGAGTGGTGTCTCTGCTGCGATGCTCCTCTGCCTGCTCCACAGCCACACGCAGTGCATCCACCAACATCGCAAGCCGCATCTGCTGGTGGACTGATGCTTGCAGTATGCAGGTGTGCTCATCCAAGAGGTTATCTACCTCCTCGGCATCCTGTCCCTCAGGGTGTGAGCGGCCCTGATGCCCAGCACCCCTTGAGGGTGGGCGCTGCACACCAGGACCAGGTCTGGGCATGTCCACAGGTGGTGCACTGCCGCCGTCCCTTGATCCTGTGCCCCCAAACCCATTGGCCGACTGCTGATGCTGCCCCTCCAGCTGTCACTCACCAGGGCTCACTGGTGCTGCCGCAGTGGCTGCAACAGTCCCACTGTCCTGTACACACAACAGTGCTGCCCCACTGGTGGTGACAGGCTGGGACTGTGATGACACGCAGGCCTCCACGGCAGCACCACCCACAGCCACGGCCGCAATGTTACCTGCTGTGTGGCCATCCTGTGGCACACACATGTCACTGCCCATGCCTTTAGAGACATCATCATCGGTGACGGACCCGGCACCAGCCCGAGTCACAGCATGCTGGTGTCCATGGATGCTAGCATGTTGGGACACGGGCAGGGCCTCCTCCGCACCTGTTCCAACAACATCAGTTTGGACAGCCAGGTGGGCCCACTGTCGCACTGAGCCACGTATACCTGTGGAGGTGGAAGGGCCCTCCTCCATTTCCATCTGACTGTCCTCAGTGGACAGGCCCACCACCACTGACCCATGCAGATGCTCAGGATCTGTAAGGGAAAACAAAGGTGCATTACTGCATGTTACCTACCCTGCCCCCAATAGACAGACCATGATCTACCATGCAGTGATGGGCTACCACCGTCTGGAATCCACCACCGGAACCCCTCAATGGCAGCTCGCTGCATGCTTCTAGCAACCTCTCTCTCCTGTGGGGTCAGGTGTACCACCTCTGGCTGTCCCCCACCTGTCACAGCTCATGCTGCCCTGATGGCAGCCACCTTCTCCTTTATCCTTCTCCTGTCTGTGCCCATCTTCTTCTTGCACTCCTGCACGGAGCGCTGGTGGCTGCCATGCAGGTTCACTGCACGTGCCACCTCCTCCCATGCAGCAGCATGGGCCTGTGGTGTTCTCTGCCATCCGCTGAGAAGTGGCTCCTCATCCAGGTAGGCATCAAACAGGGCATCGGTCTCGGCCTTGGTGAAATTAGGCCTCCTCCTCCTCCTCCCACCACTGTGTTCCTCCTCTCTCACAACTCGCTTGGTCATTATTTAGCCTGTAAGAATGAAAGTTGTTACCTGTGATTGTGCAGTCCCATGCATGTCCCAAGATCCACAACCCACACTCCCAAAAAGCATGCAACTCACCAATAGACTGCAGTAACCGACTATGGCCAGTGCAGCCCAATGTTGCACTTTTATAGCGCAACCCATGCAAATGAGGTGAGGCGCAACTTTAAGTGGATGCAAATTGCAGTGCTGCACCACTGAATGGCTGATTAGATGATTTGCATATGATGACTGAATAGCACGCTGTTGCGCTTTGCATAATTGTGTTGAACATGCTGAGTCAAGGGTGCAGTTCTGTGACATGTGCAGTACACACCTCACTGCGCATGCCCAGGTTGCTGACGCAGGCGTCTGCCGCGCTGCTGACGTGCTGTGCGCGGGAAGCAATGCAGGGCACGGCCACCATTGTGCCAGTTGCACTACAGCGATGTTCACCTATATGGTGTTGTGGCACTGGGCCATCATAGCACACTGGGGCAACAGCATGGTAGGCCGCTACTGGAGGTGGCACACAGGCATCCAATTGCGCTACATGCATTGGGTTCCAATGGCACTGTGCCTGTCCATGCACCAGAGTCCCTTGACCCTGTGCCCGACCTTTGCCCCCTAGGTGCCATGCGTCAGGTATGGGTGCACCACTATCGCTCTGTTCGGTGACAGCGCGATAGGGAATGGCAGCGCTGTACCGTGCAGCATCTGCACATGGTGGAGCTGCACTGCAGAGTAACATTTTGAGCCAACTGAGCAAGTAGAATGGTGCGGAGGAGGGCTGCACAGTGGACCCAAGTGGAACTGGCCAACCTAGTGGCCATAGTAGAGCCACTCTATGGCCCACTGTTTGGGGAGGCACCCTGGACAGGTCCAGGAGCCAGGTGTGGGAGGAGGTGGCCAATGCACTGGAGGAGGCCACAGCAAGGGGGCGGACAGTGGAGCAGTGCTGCCACAGGTATGGAGACCTGCAGAGGAGAGAACCAGACCTGCTTGCCTGCCTGAAGTCATGTGCCAGGAGGGGCACGGTGCCATGGCCAGGTAGGTGTTACGTCCACACACTTTTATCTTCCATATGGGTATCATGGTTGTATGTGTCCAGAACATGGGGGAGGGACCATCTGGTGTTGGCTGTGGTGGTGTTATCAGGGTGTGGGGTGGGTGGGTCTGGCTGGGTGGGAGTGCACACACATGTGGGCAGGGGGACTTTGCTACAGGATTGTACTGATGTTCCTCTCTCCATGTTTGCACCACAGGGCTGGAGGAGAGGCGTCTAGCCCGGGAGATGTGGTGCCAGCAGGAAGACAGGGCCGCTAGAAGGGGCGACGGTCAACAGCGCCCGAGGGACCGGCCTGATGATGGTGAGTGCCATACCTCCATGATTACTATTGCATGCTGTGTAACAGGGTGGGCAGTGGGGCATGGTCACCATCCATTGACACCACTGCCATGCATGTAACTTGTTACAGTCAGCACTGTCCAGTGGCACTGCATGTCTGGGAGTGCATCAATGGTGGTCCATGCGTGCACCGGGTACATGGCTGTGCCACTGCCTTTGCACCACATAGCCATGTCACTAAACAGCCACGGTGGTGCTGTGCATGACTTGGCCGGAGGGTGTGTGCAGCGGTCCACATGGCTGTATGCGCCTGGGTGGGCAGGTCTTGTGGATGTGATCACTGTGGGTGGTCACACACCATCACAGAGGCATGTCCCACAGCCGTATGCCATGCACAGTGGGTGGGCTGTATGGGGCTGTGCATTCACACCTATTGACTGTGCTCCCTTGTCCTAGGTGTCTGCCAGCTGCAGGAGATTAGGGAGGCATTGCGGGAGATCCTCAATGTGGCCAGGGCTTCTTTGGAGATCCTGCAATGGATTGACCAGCTTGGGGTCCGGAGAAGGCACCGGAGGCAGAGCAGCCAGAGCGGGGAGCGGGGCTCCCATTGATCATCCCTCTGCCCCTGATATCCCCTACCCCACTGGACCCACTCTCACACCCCTCCTTTCCTGTCCCATTTGTTCACCCCTGCCTCTTACCCACACCCACGTTGTTTGTGGCCCTCCCCCCAACTTTGTACATAGTTTTGTAAATAGTTCCTTTTGATATGTTTTTTGAATACAAATATTTTGATGTGAGTACTGTGGTGGTCTCTGATTTGCAGCAGGCTATAGGTGCTCAGTTGCAGTGGTGTGCATGGCGTCAGGGGTGGTGCAGTCATGGGTATGTGTGTGTGTCAGTGGGGAGGTGACTATGGTTTGGGGGTAGCTATCAGTCAGTATCTGTGGTGTGTGTTGTGCCCTGTGCACTGGATGACTGTGTGCAGTGGTCCATGGTGCATGTTCTGTGTCCATGGCGCCCCTGTCAGCCCATCCATGGCCTGTGCAGCTATCACCCTTGCATGTCTGTGACCTGCACGGTCTGCTGGCATGTCAGTGGTGGCTGTCCATGCAGGGCAGCCACTGTACCTGTCACAATGCTGGGTTGCCTCCTGTCACTGGTGTGGTGCTTGTCTGCCTCGGGTGACACTATGGCCTCTGCAGTTGTTGTCCCACCTCTATGCTGTGGCTTGTGTGTGTTGCAGAGGATGTGCACTGCTGTCTGTGACTTGTGCTCCAGGCAAATGATGGTGGTGTACAGGTCCACAGTGCCTGTGCAGGGTGGCTGGCACTCCTGTGCCATGGAGGACTGCAGGCTGTGTGTACACAGTTTCCATGGCCCCACGCTGGGGGCTTGGTTGCCCCACTACTGCGTCCCTGTGTTGTTGTGCCCTTGGGTATGGGTGGGTGTTTGTCCATGCACTGTGTGGCATCCAGTGTGGTGCATGCTTCCATGCACCACTGTGGGTGTCTGCGCTGGCTGTTGTGGCCAGTGCTGGGTCGGGGTGTGTCCTTGGGAGGGTGTGCAGGGTGCTGTACCACTGGTGGTAGTGTCTGGGGCATGCCCTGTCTCATGTGGGGTACCTCGTGTACCGACGCATGGTTGGTCTCTCAGCTGTACCTCGGGGGTGCTGTGCATGGTGGCACTGTGTATGCCATCGTTGCATCGCTGTGTGCTGCCACCCACTGATGGGTGCTCATGGTGGGGCTGCCTTGCATGGTTCTGTGCTGCACAGGATTGCATTGTCACAGTGGGGTTGGTGGCATGCATGGGGTTTTCTGCAGTGGTGGATGCTGCTCCTGGGCAGGGTGTCTGGGGGTCATGGTGTAGGGTGTGCTCTGCATTGGGGGGATGGTGTGGCATGGGGTGGTCAGCCCTCCTTGTGTGCCAGTCACAGCTTGCCAGGGGGTGTGATGGGGCACCATGACCCGGCTGTGGGTTGGTTGCTTGTCTCCATGGGCCAGTGGTTATTCCAGCCCTCCCCCAGTTGTGCAGTGCATGGGGTGTGGGGGGACAATGTATGTTCTGCTGTGTGTTCCTCTGCCCATCTGTGGCATGGGTGGTGGGCCCCTACCTCCCTGGTTGTGCAGTTGCATTGCTGCCCTGCTGCTGGGGGGCGTCTCTGGTTGTGCTATGGTGCCTCTAGACTGCTCAGCTGAACATCCCTTGTTGCGCTATGGCACATCTGACCTGCTCAGCTTCCCCTCCCTAGTTGTGCTATGGCACAGGTGGTGCGATATTCAGTCATCGGCTGTAGGCACAGGTTGGCCGGCTCAGTTTTTGAATATCGCGCCTCTTGCGCATGGGCGCAATGGACTTGCACTTGCTCCTGCTATTGTGCACTTTTTGGGCGCAGTTTGAATATCTGGGCCATGGTTTTTAGTTTAATAAATTCACCAGATCTAAAGGAAAAATGTGGTCTAACACTCTCCAAAAGGAGACATGTTCTGAGACTGCATAATGAACAGCTTGAAGTAAAAACTTATAAAACCAGCGAAAGGGGAAGCTTTTTTCCAATAAGAGCATCCATTGTATGGAACATCTTGCCACAAGAATTGGTAGAGGCAACTAGTGTCACTGTCTTTAAAAACAAATTAGATGTTTGGTTGAGGGATAATAGATAAATAATGTCCCACATAGTGTGGGGAACAATATCGATGGGCTCTGGCCTTCTGTTCTTTCATACCAAGTAATACCAAGTAATATATGACTTAATGTTTTCTACACTGAACTAGAGAAAAAAATCAAGACATTTCCAAATTGAGTGTCATGGAACCTGACCCTGAGATGATGGGTCTACCTAGTGGGTTAGCTGTGTCCTTGTGGATCTGAGATAGAATATAAAATCCAGGAACCATGGGTTACTCAGTCCAAATGTATTTATAGTCATCCTCTGATATCTCTCTATTACTAGGTTTACTAGGCTTTGTAAGAAAAAAAAAAGGCTGAGGCCCATCGAGATTTTCACCCACATACGAGTGGGCTAATATGAAGACGTGGGGTGGAAAATAAACTACATATCTCATTTGTTTTTATTTTTTTTATCATTTAACATTTTACTCCTCCTTCAATGTGTAGCGGGTCCCAATGACCTCTGGCGGCTGGCACCCAAGCCCCCGGACAAGGTCTGGCGTACGCTACAGCGCCTGACACACACAGGTCCCAATGAAATTAATGAGCCCCTCTGGGGGCCCGTGACCGGGAACCAGGTGGCCATGCCTCTCATGTCCAGGGGGCCGGGGCATGGCCATGAGCCACCGTGGTCGCTCCACAAGTTTTCATCATTACTTTACCCCTAGGGAGCCGGACGTGCAATGACGTCTGCTGCACCTGCATGCAGATGTCCGCAGTGCTCCCTCCCCATGGAATGCACACCACTGACAGTGCGCCCAGCCTCCACTAGGTGCCACGGCAGTGCTCCATATACCCCATACCCATCCCAGAGGAAGGAGAGCAGTCTTGGGATGCTCAATCCTTCCTCCCCCCTGCCACCCCCCCCGGCACCCCGAGTCCATTCCCGAACCCGGGTCGCCGGCGTGGGGCGAGGTGTGGAATCCAGCACCTCAACCCTTAGCACCACTGGGCCAGGTATCTAATTTGTTTTTAAATGTATTAAAGTACTTGATACTTACTAAGTCATGGGACAGGGAGTTCCATATTCAGGGTGCCCCGGAGCGTAACATAATTATTTCTTAGATTTGTATTTGCCTTCTTGATCCTAATTTGTTTGTTGTGGAGCCTAGGGACTCTTTGATTAGTAGGAAAGGAAAGACCACATTGCTCCATTAATTCAGGTGATTGTAAAATCTTATAGACAAAGGGGATACCTTCCCTATATCTCCTATGTTGCAGGGAATGTAAGCCTGTGGCATGCAGTCTCTCCTGGTAGTTTTTGTGAAAGAGTCCAGAAACCATTTTGGTAGCATGTTTCTGGACACATTCTATTTAAACTATGTCACCCTTGAGATAGGGATTCCAAAAGGGTGACCCGCAGTTCATATAAGGTCTGATATAGGATCTATATAGGGGTATGAGACATTGCTCAGTTCTAGACACAAAGGTGTGTTTGATTCATCTAAGGAGGGAATTAGTTACTCTAGTTATTTTTGAACAATGGTCGTGTGAGGACAGTTTGTTATTTATCAAGATACCGAGATCTCTTTCCTTGTAGGATGCTTTTAATGGGATATTGTTTATGTAATATATGTTTTTTGGATTTTTTGAGCCAAAGTGGAGGACAACACACTTTTGGACATTGAACTCCATATTATTGCTCAGCACCCACTGTGCAATGCTTTTTAGATCAGAGACAAAACTATATAGGTTATCAGGGATGTCTACTTTCCAGCCCAAGTTTGAATCATCTGCAAATTTAGATAGCCAATTATGAGAAGTGTTCTGCATGTCACTAATGTATAGATTGAACAGCGTGGGCCCCAGGACAGAGCCCTGGGGAACCCCACTGGTTACTGGGCATTGGTCTGAAAGAGAGTTATTAATGTTTACCCTCTGAGACCTGTTTGTTAACCATTTTCTTACCCACTTAGTAAGACATGGTGAAAATCCAAGGGATTCAAGGTTGATTACTAATTTCCCATAGGGGACTTTATCAAAGGCCTTGCTGTAATCCAGCAGTACGACTTCCATTGGGATGTTGCTGTCCAAACCTTGATTGATATTATTATAGAAAGCAACCAGGCTTGTAGTGCATGAGTGCCCTGTTTTAAAACCATGCTGGGTTTTATCATTAAGCTGGAGTTCTCCCATTTTCTTTTCCATAAAGGATTTAATTATTTTTTTCCATTGTTTTACATAAGATGGAGGTAATGCTAATGGGGCAGTAATTTTGAACATTGGATTTGTTACCCTTCTTTAATATAGGGGTTACATTTGCTATTATCCAATCTAAGCGAATCTGGGAGCTTTCAAGGGATTTACTGAAAATGACTTTTAAGGGAGTAACTATTGATTCGTCCATTTCTATCAGAAACCTTGGGTTGACATTATTAGGGCCCGGACTAGTGATTTTTTTTAGGGTATGAAAGGCAGAAAGTACCATAGTGTCAGAGATGAGGTAGGTGTGAGAGCAGTTGGGTGGCTGATGTTTGGAAGGGGTATAAGAATCCTTTTGAGAGAACATAGAGGCAAAATAAGCATTAAACATATTGGCAGTATTTGTGTCAGAATGGACAGTAATATTATTATGGGATAGGGGTCCAACCTTTCTAGTGTTTCCTTTTTTATTGTAAATAGGAGTATAGAGATTTATAGGAGTCCTTAGTATGGGCTAGTCTAAATTCGAGTTTTGCTTTGGCTTGCTTGATCATATGCTTTAGTGTACGTAGTGCTATTTGGTATTTAGGATATATAGAGGCCCTGTTTAATATGGAGGTGTTCCTCAATTTTTTAAATAGCTTTTGTTTGAGCTTAATTTGAGATTTAATTTTATTGTTAAACCTTCTAGGGATTCTGCCCTTGTTATTTTTTTTGGATGGTACCTGGGAGGATTCTAACTGCTGAATAAGTTTCTTGAACATGTTCCAAGCATCGTTGATTAATAGGTGATGCATCAGTTTACCCCATGGTTTAGAGAGAAGGATTCTATTGATTTTTGTAAAGTCAGCTTTATCATAGTTTTTGTAAGTGGTTTGTTTGTTTAAGCTGACATGTCCTGTTGTTAGGGAGTACAAAATAATGGAGTGGTCACTGTTGCCTAGGGGTGCTTTAATTTGAATATCAAAAATATTGTCCCTTATGTTGGCCACAACATGGTCAAGAGTATTAGGACCTCTGGTAGGTGAATTAATGAGTTGTGTGAGGCCACAATCAGAGAGACATGACAGAAATAACTTATTCTGGTGGCTGGTACCCGATATAGATGTCCAATTTATACCAGGTAAGTTAAAATCCCCCAGTATGATGACATCTCCCCTGTCTGATAAACAGGAAATGTCGTCCAGTAATTTGGACGTGTAGTCATATTCAGATGCTGGGGGCCTGTTAACAGTTACCAATTGTAATTTTAGGCTGCCACTTAAATTGAACAGTTACCCAGATGCTTTCAGTGGAGGTTAGATGTTGGATTTCATACGAGTTAATATCATCTCTTATGTAGAGGCAGACCCCACCACCCTGTTTACCCAGTCTATCTTTATGGTGAAGTTTGTAGCCCTGAATTTCCTTTAACCAGATAGAGGATGAGTCCCACCAGGTCTCTGTTACTGCTATTATGCCCGAGTTGTAAATTTTACTGATGGCTTCAAGTTCTGCCATCTTGGATAGATTTAGTGAACGAGCATTTAATGAAAGGATTTTGTAGGGGGAGGGAAGGTGACTAGCGTTAAAAGACTTGAGAAGTTTCCCATTCTCACCCTTTGTTTCTAGTTTAAAAGATTATTAATCATTGTTATGAATGATTTCCCTAGAAGAGTACTGCCCATCCCAACAATACAATGGGGATTTGCCCGAGTATTTCTCCCAGTGAGTGATGCATGGTATTCCCTGCTTGAGTCACCATTTCCTCAGTCATTCATTAATGTGTTTAATGTTATTGTGACAGACTCAGTAGCTCTGGGAGCTGGTAGAACTTCTGAAAAGCATACAGTGTGGCTCTTGTCAACAAGTAAGTTGTTTAATGCAATGATGTCCTGCTTTATTTGTTCAGGGCTGTTATGCTTAAGCAATAATGCATGACAGGGTGCGTGTTGTGCTGCGATAATGTCACCCCAGAAGTGATGTTAACCCAGCACAACACACACCCTGGAGTGCAGTATTGCTATCATACAATGGCTTGTTTGTAAAACAAACAAAAAAATGATGAAAAACTACTTTTAAAGTAGATTTTTCTGTCATTTTTTGAATGGGTAGGGTTACTTCAAGCAAATGTAGTGCTGATTTAGCCAGCAGGTGGAGCTAATGTGTTTTTTGAGTAGCTGTGCAGTCCCCATAGCAACCTTTCAACCTTTGTCAGTGGTGACACTCTTTGTTAATATGACCTATTGCCTCAGTAGTTATGTTGTTTTGGGTTGCTGTTTTTTCATTGTTTTCGTCCATTTTTCCATGACTGTGTTTTTAGCACAGTTCTTCTGCTGGAGTATCGGGACTGCCGCCCCCTCCCCCACTTACCATGTACCGCGGTGCTGTGTGGATGTCTGAAACAGGAGGAAAGGAGGTAGGGAGGATATTCCTAAAGCATGTTTATGGCCCATCTAAGAAAAATAACAAACAGAAAAAAAAAAAACAGGAGTGAGTGAATCTAACAGCTACGCGGTCTGTGTAAAGACTCGCTTGCTCTCTGATCTCGCCCGGTGTGAACCCGATGGTAATCACGGTTTTAGCTGCATGTTTCTTTTTTTTGATAGGAGAAAGACACTGGGTGGGGGATGTAAGAGGGTTGTTGTTGTTTTTTGTTTGTGCTGGGGGGGTTTCGGGAAATTGAAAGTTGCTGGCGGCTGGAGAGAGAGTGAAGTGGGCTGCAGAATGGGAAGTACTGAAGCGTGCTGTGTGCAGTGACTTTTACTTAATGCTGTTTTTTTGTGTGCTGGGACTAGACCCGTGATGTTGTGCTGGGATAACATCACAAGTCCTATCCCAGACTGACCAATCAAAGGTCAGCATTTTTTTCTTGCCATTGTATAATTGATGTTATAGGTACCAGCATGAATGATAACAATTGGGTTGTTCCCTGCCTTTTGTAAAATATCTGGCATCATGGAAGTGATGTCTGATATCTTTGCCCTTCTAAAGCTAGAGCAGGTATGGTTTACTTTGTCTGGGTTACAGATGATATGGTCAAGATGTTTAATCATGGAATCACCAAGCACAAATACTTGTCTTGCCTGAGTGTGGGGGTGAATAGGAGGATTTCCGCAGGCGGAGTGGTGTGGGATAGCCGGAGAAGAAGGAGTAGGTATAGAGTTAGGAGGAGTGGGACATGGGGGGGGGGAGATTTTACTGATTTTGGGGATTTATAGGATTTTTTTTTTTTTAATTTCGTTGTTTAACCAGGTATAGCACACTAAGCTGAAAGCTTTTTTACAGGAGCGACCTGGGAGCACAAGTGACTTGCTCAGGGTCACACAGTATGCAAGTGGAATCTGTGGGATTCAAACCCGGGGTCTGGTCTGCTGGATGTCGCCAGATTTGCAGCTCAGAGCCTTAGACCACTGTGCTATACTGCCTCCTATTGGAGCTAGTAGGTTCATCATTGGAAGCTTGGATTGGGACAGGTGAACTGCCTAGTCACAGCTTGAAATAAAGGGCATGTAGTTCTTTCTTGAGCTCTGAATTGGGATCCTTGTTAAGCTCCCTATAATTTAGCAGGGAATATACAATCTCTCTATAGTGATCATTTTTAAGAATGACAATGTTACCCCCTTTGTCAGCGAGTTTTATAACCACAGTAGTGTTATTAGCCAGATTTTCTAATGCTGATCTCTTTTTTTAGTCAAATTCAATTTCTTGGGGGCAACATTGTCAATCAAAAGCTGCTTAGCTTGCTGACACACTGATTTTTCATATACATCAGTGGTATTGTTGTATATTTTAGGGCAAAATACTGATTTCACTTTAAACTTTCCTTTCTGTATTTAGAAATAGATTTACTAGCTGTCAATATGCCATGGCTAGAAATTGCATCGGAGGTCAAAAGGTCATAGTTTTCATTATTTTCAAACCACAATGATTCAAGTGCTGTAAAGTCAGATAAAGATGTTGCTTCACCTATATTAATCTGTGAATCCCTCATTTCAGTGTCTGTATCTCTGTGAGGATCTGTTGGATTTATAATGTTCATCGATCCAGCGGCAGGTCCCTCAGATATAGGGTTATATACAGGAAACTCGGACATAGCTTCCAGGACATAATCCAAGTCCTCAAAAGGGGGTACATCTATTTCAGATGAAAAGCCCATATTTAATACAGATGGAATGTTCATTGTCTGTCTGAGGAAGAAAAGTTTTAACTTAAGTTTCTGAAAAAATTTGTATAAATCCACAAAAATTTGGAAGGCATCGTGACTTCATGATTACTTTTTTTATATATAGATTTTTTATCCCTCCTTTCTGCGGGGCTGGCAGGCAGCTCTGTCCCCTTCCTCAGAGGGGCTCACTCTCTAGCCCCGACATCCCCACACCAGTTGTTCCCCAGAAGTTCCCCATGGGTTGCCCCCTCATGGCAGGCCAAGGGCAAGAAGTGTCGACTCCCCCCCGGAAACCAACATTTAGACTCTGGGGGGCTGGTGCAGGTGCATCCAAGCCATAACGGAGCCTACCAGCACCATTTTTCTGTTTTTCTTCCTGTCCCCTTGCCATGGTCACTCGCACGCACGCATGTGGAGGCACGCACATGCAGAGATCTGTGGCACCCTCCCTATTCTAGCCACTCACTGTCTGCACTACACTTGGGTCTTCACCTGGGGGCAGCACTGCATCAGAAATGACTAAGACCTTCCCCTGGGAGAGGAGAGCTTTCTTAAAGCTGCTCAATCCAACTCCTGCCCTCCTCCGGCCAACTCCCAATGACCCAAGCTCACTCCCGAACTTAGGTCACAGGCGCAGCGTGAGATGTGGCATCCAGCGCCTCAACCCTCAGCACCACCTGGCCATTCTATCATGATAACTTTTGTTTGCAAGTTAATAATTAATGCCATCTGTTTTTCAAATATATAAGTTGATTGCACTCCCATCAGCCCCACCTCCATTTGAAGAATCATTAAATTCGAGGTGCTAAGGGTCTGAGCTGGAGCAGCATAACTTTGCTGTGGAACAACTGTTGGACTGATTTATTTCTGTAATAAATTTCTGTTTGAACAGTTTGGAGTTATTTTCAACATTTGTTTCTGAGTGCCACTGAAGCTTATTGACTAAATACTGTTAGTGTGGCTATATCAAAGAAACCGGAGTGGTGGTTGTTTGTCTCCCTGCATGATTTAATATCCCCCCGCATGCTGTTGGTGTTGCCAGAAACTTGCCTGAAACTGGGCTAACTTCATTTCAGCACTTGGTTTAGCCATCACTGACTTGAATGGTTGCAGACAGGTCAGGAAGGTAGAGCTCTGATCGAGCTGTGGTGTGTCTGTGCCCCCAGCTCTGACCCACCTTACGTTCGTCTGCAGTTGGTGACACATTACAATTAATTAGAGGACAGGATGGGCTCCTAATCATCAGCTCCTGAACTGGAGCCAGCCTGATTATGCCCCAGTTTCCACTCAGTGATCAGCACAAAATGGCAGCCCCAGAAAAGCATGGCACCGAGACTGGGTGACAGGTGGCATCATGTCAATGACAACGAGATACCCAGCATGTCCACACAAGCTTTCTAGGAGGTGCAGTACAGGTGGCGACAGCGTCCCAAGTTGTGGTTGTTGAGTTACTACTCTCTGAGGTAGGTCAGGATCTGGAAGAACTTGAGACAAGTCCCCCAGCCAAATGTGCACTGTGCTACAGGTTAAGGGATGGTGGGCACTATTAAACAGATGGTGTGTGATTGCGGTTTACTATTTACTGTTACAGTGATAGTAAATACTAAACTGCGAGTCCACAATTACACACCATCTGTATCTCACTCTGATGGTTGGAAATCTCGACTGTGAATCTGAAATACACACAGCCACAGTCAGGGAAGCAAGCAGCAGTCGGAAATGTGGAAGCACAGATGTGGAAAGTGACATTTAAAAAACCCGTGCTGCTGCAAACCCTGACTAAAAATGCCAGTACCAGACAGATTTTCAAATGGGGGCTCCAGACCCTTAGCCCCCTCATTATGTATGTCACTGATCTTTAGTGTCTTTTGGACAAAGTAAAAACATAACAACTAATCGCAGATCTGATCACATTATGTGGGAATGGCTACCTGTTCAAACTGTAATGAAATGCTTAGCTGATGTTGGTTTCACATTCCTAATTCTAGCATTCCATGATGGACTTCATGCAGGGAATCACTGTACTGGTGAGTAGTATATTAATCAAAGATTATTGTAATGTAGATTTCATTTAATTGACCAATCAGATCGCTCCAATGAAATCTACAGTACTATAATTTACTGTAAAGCATTGGTGTGAAGCAATACTCTGCATGTGGACAGTGCCTCTAAGTAGTGCTGGAGTGCAATGGCTTTGGGACTTGCCCCAAGATGTAGACTGGGCAGTAGCCTATGTAGAAGCTTAACAGTGTACCTACTTTTATAGTAGATATACTGTAAGCGTACTAAATGTGTTAATATTATATTCTATAGGCATACTAAAATGTGTTAAATTAAATATTCATATTTCCTAAAATAGTAGCAAACTATAGGATATGTTTTACTAACAAAAATGGTTAACCATAGCACTGCCTAGAGGTCTAGGAAGATTATCTACAGTATAATGAATGGGTCATCACTCCTGGTCTCGAATAGAAGTGAGGAGTTACATACACAGGCACATGATATTTATAAATTTGGAGAGATCTATATTTGTATGTCTCTCCTGTTTACCTTAATACTCAGGCCTGTCTCTTGTAAGTTATGTTGTTTGCATGTAGCTTAGCTGTGAATCGCTAAACAACAGTCAATATTGCAATGACGACAACAAATGGTGGTGTCTCTGTCTTAGAAGCACTGCCCTCCTGTGTTATTTGCCATGGCTGCTGAATGTCAAAACAGAAAGTTGATTAACTGGAAACCAATGTGACAAATTAACGTTATTTGAGCACTGCTGCCAGCCATTGTTCTATCTGCAGCTGTGCAGGGGGCATTAATTTGAGATGTCCTGCATTTGCTTCTTGTGACATTTTAGAGTACGTAAAAATATCCATCACTGATTCAAAATGTCAGCACTGTGAAGGGGTTTAATATTCTGGATTGGAATAGTTTTGCAATTAGAATACAACCATATCCAGTTACTAAACACCACAGTGTAGAGATACCTACTGGTGCACAGTTGGCAACATCATCATTTGTAGCTACAACTAAACAAAGCAGATTTTTCTTAATTAAAGCATATTACCTTACACTCTTCATGAATCATTAGATGCTTGTGACAGAATGGTGTAGAACGTATTACATTAGAGTATTTAAAAACACAGGAGTCAGACAGAGCCACAGATATACAGTATACAATACACTGCACTCACTATGTTGCCAGTCTCTCCTATTGCTTGTAAAGACCTTTAGAAGTAAGTAATAACATTTTTTTTACGTGCCCAATCTGAGAGGCTCTGGCCACCATACAAAGAATAATTTACAGGGTCATAATAAAATTACAGAACAGGCTATAAAATTATTAAAACTTCAGACATAATTAAAATACATTAGCAGGATAAGCCACAGTAGTTTAAACAACTGGGTCTTTAGCCCCCCCTCCTGAATGCCTCCACTGTAGGGGGCCTCCCTCAAAGGTCTTGGGATCAAATTCTAGAGGACCAGGCAGCCATCCGAAATGAGTGATCACTGAGGCTTTCAGCCCAGTCCTCAGAACCGCTTGGAGGCCCTGGGTAGAGGAACGGAGGGTGTGAGCCAGAATGGCAGGAGTAAGGAGGTCTAACAGGTAGCCAGGGCCCAGTCCATATAGGGCCTTATAGGTGAGCAAGCCCACTTTGAAGTGAACCCACCACCTGACTGGCAGCCAGTGCAGACCCTGCAGGCCCGCAGTCACATGACAGAATCTGGGTAATCCCATCAGCAGCCTGGCCGCTGCATTCTGCACTAGCTGCAGCTGGTGGAGGTTCTCCCCACTGACCCCAGAGTTATAGAGCATTACAGTAGTCGAGTCTCAATGTCGCAAAGGCATGTACCAGTGATGGCAGGTCCACAGGTGGAATTAGGGGTTTAATCTGGGCAATGTTCCTCCTGATGGTAAAAACTATTTTTGATGACAGCTGACACCTGAGCCTCAAATGTCAGCCTGTCATTGAGGATCATGCCCAGATTTCTTTGGGGTACATTGTGTAGGAAACATGTGTTTTAAGACTACAAGTTCTTCCTTTTCTATGAAGACAATAAAAAGGTCCTTGTGGGTTGTTAAAAAAAAAAAGATGGAGCCATACACAGGCTACATTTTTAAAGTTAAAACATAAATCTTTTACACTGTTGCAAACCAATTACTTTCTTTAAATGCTGTGATTATTGAACTCAAGGGAAACAGCTATTCTAACCCCAGTAATGCTCAGGATATTCATAACTTTGTGCAGTGAGCCTGGAGGGATGGACTGCCTGGAGAGATGAAACACATGCAAATGATGGAATTCTTTGCATGTGAGCATCTTTCAAATACTGCCTCTACTGACTGTAGTATTCTAATCCCTTTAGATTTTTCTCTCCGCCTGAAAGTCTGGTCGCTCGGAGTCTCTGTCGCCCTCTTTCACATGAAGAAAGATAAAAAATCATTAAAAAAAAAATAAGTATATTTAATTTCTTTTACTGCCTCTACTGATTGTCAGTTTAGATCTAGTTTATTATTAAAAGTAGTTATTTTTCTCGGTTCCTCGCGGTTTGGCATAACTGTGAGGGATCCGAGTTAGTTTAGGTTATTTTGGATTGTCTGACTAAAGAACCTATATTATTTTCGCTAAATGTTGGTCCTTATAAACTTTATTTGTAACCATTTTTATTGGTTACAGAACCGCTGAACCGGTTCATATTTCATCTTCCTGCTTGGTTCCTCTAGTTCCTTATCAGTTCTGGAACAGACCGCAAAAAAATAAATAAATAAATAAAATAATAAAAAGCTGTTTAAATAACCGCAACAGTCTCTATTATTTAGTGGTTGGTGTTTTCCTCTTTGCTTTTCACCATGGCAGGGAAACCTAAGAAGAGAACCTGGGAGCCCGGGTTTAATAACTGTTTAAAGTGTGGAGATGTGTTTGCTAAGGCAAACAAGCACACCTTATGTGTAACTTGTCTGGGTTTCGAACATCTGGACCAGGAATGTGAAATATGTAAAACTTTTCCAGATAAAACTGTGGAAAAGTGCCTTGAATGGCTCAATAAGAAGTTTCATAGGGGTCCCTCAGTCTCTGACCAGCTGACACCCCAGTCTGTTGTGGCTGAACCCACAAGTGCTACTACCCCTGCCCCGATACGGGCGAAAAAGGAGCAAAAAGAGGAAAAGAACCGTCTGACTCTCTGGTTCCCTCAAAGAAGGCAAAGAAACTTAAACATGCAGAATCCTCTCCTGTTAACCCAGGAATTTCTGCACAGGTGTCTGCAATGCCTTTGGCTCAGGAGATAGCTCAGGCATTTAAAATTATTCAGACTCTGAAGAGCATCATTCCTCAGCCTCCTGCCCCCTGACAGGGTCCCCAGGTTGCTAGTACTGTGTTGTCTTCTGCACCGGAGCAACTATTTTTTTGAAGAGGATGATGTTCCTTATGAGGAGGATGAACCTATCCCTCCAGAGGTGTCCCATGAGCAGGATTTTGGCTTGCCTCCCAGGGTATCTGAGGATTTTTCCTCCCAGTTTTCCTTTGTAAGGAAAATGGCAGATGCCCTAGACATCACCACAACAGAGCAAGTGGAGGATGAGGAAGAAATTGAGTACCCGAGTTTGATTGGTTTAACACCCACAAAGGCCCTCCTTCTCCCAGTATATACATTTTTTAAGAAGGATGCTCTGAAGCTCCTGCAGACCCCTAATTCTATTCCTCCCATCGACAGGAGAATAGACAAAAAGTACCAGTTAAATAGGGAGGGAGCTGATTTCCTCTTCTCCCATCCAGACCAGCAAGGGGTAATACAACAGGCAGCCTGTGATAAAGCTAAGGTCCCTCTGTCCTCACACCCCCTGGACAAGGACTCCAGAAAATTGGACAGTATGGCCAAGAAAGGCTATTTGTCAGCCTCACTGGCCATGAGACAGGCTACTTTCCAAGCTTATGCTGCCCAGTATCAGAAATCCCTGTGGCAGTCGGTACTGGCAATGTCCATGAAAACCACCTCACCCTTATCAGATGACCTGGCTGAAACTGCCAGGTTTGGGCTAGAGGTGGCTAAGTACCAGTTCCAGATGGCTGCTGATTTGAATGACACTTCAGCCAGATGGATGGCTAACACAGTGGCTCAGAGGAGGTTTGCTTGGCTTAGGGCTACAAACCTCCCTCAGGATACCCAATCGAAGGCCCTGGATTTTCCATTAGAGGGAAATTCTCTTTTTGGGGAGTCCACGGTGGCCTATATGAAGAAGGTGGATGAATATAAGACTACTTATAGAAGCAACTCTGCCAGAGACAGAGCTTCTTCATCCACCAGGCCCTATGGAAGGGGGGGCAGAGGTCGGTCTTTCATGACAAGACCTTTTTTCCAGCCAGTAGCCATGCCCCAATACCAGCAGTACCGCCAGCAGGGCTACACTAGGGGTAGGGGTAGAAGGGGCTCTAGGCGAGAGTCTCAGGCACAACCTCAGCCCCAGCCTAAACAGAACCTCTGAGATGCAGGCCGCCTCCTCCCTACCTGTCGGAGGCAGACTGTCCCATTTCCTCCATCTTTGGTCAACCATCATCACAGACAAGTGGGTGTTGGAGGTAGTGGGCAAAGGTTTGTCTCTGGACTTCAGATTTCTTCCTCTAAAAAATTCCAGGTTTTCATCTCTTCTCCCCTAGCACAAACTTCGCTGCTAGAGACAGAGGTTCAAAAGCTGCTACAGCTCAGTCCAGTGGAACCAGTTCCTACAACCCTGTGAGAAAGAGGTTTTTACTCCAGATACTTCCTAACAACAAAGAAAAATGGGTAGTGGCGGCCAACTTTGGATCTCAGATCTTTAGACAAGCACCTGAAAAAAACAAAGTTCAAAATGGTAATTTTGGCTCGGATTCTGCCAACAATCCAAAAAGGGGACTGTCTGGCATCTCTGGACTTACAAGATGCCTATTTTCACATCCCCATAAAAGAATCTTTCAGGAAATACCTCAGATTCAGACTCCCATCAAGTCATTATCAGTTTGCAACCCTACCCTTCGGCCTTTCCTCGGCACCAAGGGTATTTACAAAATGCCTAGCAGCTGTGGTGGCATTTCTTCAAAGACAGGGAGTGACTGTTTTCCCATATCTGGACGACTGGCTGGCGGTGGGCAAATCACCAAAACAAGTCAGAACTTCTCTAAAGCTCACACAGGATCTTTTGGAGTCCTTGCGTTTCACAATAAACCAGAAAAAAATCTGTCTTAACCCCTACACAGACTTTACAGTTCATAGGGGCAGAGATCAGTACTCTACAGGCCAGGGCCTTTTGCCACTGGAAAGGGAGCAAAACCTTCAGGCCATAGCAAATTCCTTCTAGTTGCACAGGCAAAAAACAGCCAGGCACTTCCTGCAGCTCTTGGGTCATATGGCTGCATCCACAGGCACAGTGCAGGGTTCCCGGTTTCACATGAGAGACATTCAGTTTCATCTCAGGAATCATTGGAGTCAGAAAAAAGACCCCTTTTCAAAACTCATTCCAGTGACAAGGGCACTGTTACAAGCCCTTTGGTGGTGGAAAAAGGAATCCAACCTAAGGCAAGGAGTCCCTTTTCAGAAGGAGGATCCTTCACTAGTCCTCACTACAGATGCATCCCTTCTGGACTGGGAAGCCCATCTGGGGGAGCACACAACTCAGGGTACCTGGACAGAAGCAGAGTTCCTTCAGCATATAAACTTACTGGAACTCAGAGCAGTGTGGCTGTCACTAAAAGTTTTCTCTACACTGGTTATGGGCAAGGTGGTACAGGTCAGAACAGACAATACCACAACTATGTAGTACATAAACAAGCAAGAAGGCACCAGATCAGGCCCTCTATGCACAGAAGCCATGAAAATGTGGACTCTGGCGTATTCCCTAAAGGTGTCCTTGCAAGCAATCCATCTGCCAGGAAAGGACAATACCTTGGCAGACACACTGAGTCGAATCAATCAGTCCCATCATGAATGGACACTGAACAAGCAGGTGGTACAGGTAATTTTCAGGAGGTGGGGCGTTCCAGAGATAGACTTGTTCGCATCCCACCAGAACCTCCAGTTGCCTCAGTATTGCTGCAGACCACCGGCCCAGGGCACAATCCCTCTGGATGCCCTGGTGCTGGATTGGTCAGGCAAGTTCCTTTATGCCTTTCCTCCCTTCTCCTCTGGTCTTCAGAGTACTATTGAAGCTCAAATCCCTCTCAGCTTCTCTGATCTTGATAGCTCCAGATTGGCCCAGGCAACCATGGTGCTCTCTTCTGCTCTCCATGTCAGTGAGCAAACCAATAAGTTTGCCTCTCAGGCACAATCTCCTGACCTCTAATCAAGGAACATTGTTGTACCCAAATCTCAAGTCCTTCCACCTCAAGGCATGGCTCTTGAGGAATTAGAGTATGCAGACTTAAACCTTTCTGAAGCTGTATTAACTATCTTGAAAGGTTATAGGAAGCCCTCCACTAAGAAAATGTATTCTTCTAAGTGGAAGAGATTTTTCTTTTAGTGCTCTGGTGAGATTACTTCAAATGATGCAGGAGTCTCAGTGGTGTTGGATTATCTGACTCATTTACATTAGCATAGGTCTACAACCCAGTTCTCTAAGGGTTCATCTTGCAGCAGTGTCTGCATATCTTTTTGCTAGGACAAAGGTGTCAGTAGCATCAGATCTCATTTTCAAAAGGTTTTTTAAAGGTCTGATACATTTGCATCCTCCTCACAGGGTACCAGTGCCCGCTTGGGATCTTAATATATGTATAGCCAGATTAATGAGGGCTCCTTTTGAGCCCATGGCTACAGCCCATCTAAAGTATGTTACCTGGAAAACAGTTTTTGTTGTAGCAATTACCTCAGCAAGAAGAATCAGTGAGCTTCAGGCTCTCTGTGTTGACCAGGACTACATCTCCTTTCACAGAGATAAGGTAGTCCTCAGAACAAACAGACAATTCCTTCCCAAGGTCATTTCAGACTTTCATCTGAACCAATCAAACACTCTGCCTGTCTTTTTCACATACCATACGAGCTCTGGTGAAAGAAGACTCCACAGTCTGGATGTGAAAAGAGCTCTCAGCTATTACATGACAGCTACTAAGGGCCATAGGCAAGACAAAAAACAACTTTTTCTTACATATGGGGATGTCGGAATGGGCAAACCAGCCTCAAAAAGATCCATTTCTTGAGGATTGTCCAGTGTATTCAATTCTGCTACACTAAAGCAGGTAGGGAGTCCTCAGCTGGGCTGAGGGCACACTCGACAAGAGGAACAGCTGCCAGTCTTGCAGCTACTAGGGAGGTTCCATTATTGGATATTTGTAAAGCAGCTACCTGGAAATCAGTACACACTTTTACAAAGCATTACAACTTGGATGTTTTGTCCAGAAGTGATGCCAGGTTTGGCACAGCAGTCCTGCAAAGTCTGTTTCCAAAATAAGTTATGTGCCCACCTCCAGGGGTACTGCTTGGTAGTCTGCACAAAGTTATGAATATCCTGAGCATTACTGGGGTTAGAAGAAAAAATTACTTACCATAGTAATCTTCTTTCTTCCCAGTGATGCTCAGATATTCATAACTCCCTCCCATCCTCCCCTTCCAGAACTTCAGCCTCTGCACTCTGCATGCTAGTGCCACATAGCCATACCCTTCTGGGTACACTTCTCTATACCGAATAGATTAAGCAGAGTTTTTCTGTCTCTCTTAATAGTTTTCTCATGCTGTTTGGTGAACATCATTGTTTATTTGATATAGTTCCTCCTTAAGAGGTTTTTGGGTAAATTCTATTTATTAGGGTAACCCTAAAAAAAAAGGTTTTAGCTGTTGGATTTTTTCCTAATGCCTGACTTCCAGGCTTCTTACAAATCTAAAGGGGTTAGAACACTACACTTGGTAGAGGCAGTATCTGAAAGATGCTCATGTGCAAAGAATTCCATCATTTGAATGTGTTCCATCTCTCCAGGCAGTCCATCCCTCCAGGCTTACTGCATAAAGTTATGAATATCTGAGCATCACTGGGAAGAAAGAAGGTTACTATGGTAAGTAATTTTTTCTTCCTATCAAATCAGAGATTTAAAAAAAAATGTCTGGTTAACAGGGCAGCAAGAAAACAGATATATAGATAGACAGACAGATAGGTACATAGATTATAAGTCTAATTAATTATTCAAGAGGCAAACATGCACGATTTATAATCGCAATAATTATCTCACAGACGGTCATTTCCATTTCATTAACAACTGGCTAGGTGGGGTTGACCCTCGGCTACGCCTTGGGCCATTCTTCCCTCCACCCGGTCACTAATCATCAGGAAATGACCGGTTGTTCAGTTATTATTGCTAGATAGATAGATAGTCAGACAGACTGACTGACAAACAATATACAATCATGTACTAAGGTATCCTTTATTAGTGCTGGGCTCATATATGGTGTTTTATGTCACCATCTACTGGCCACATGTGGTATTGGAAAAGTGTGCTGCTCTGTACTTGAAATACATTAGCAGTCAAGTGCAGGGTCCTAGTCACATAAAACAATACAGTGGAACTCTTTTCAATGAAATGTACTTTTTCACTCAAATTTCACCATATTAGAAAGTTTAGTATAACAGTTTGAATTCACTGGATGTGTGGTAAATGAGGATTCGATTATACTATCTCAAAAAGTAAGGGAAATTCATTGCAAAAGAAACTTTGTTAATGCACCAGTTAAGATAACTTAACACCACAAGAATTGGGAAATGTGGCATTAAGGTTTCCACCAGTGATTCACCAAATACAGTGAAATGCCTAGGTTATGAGTGAACGTTGTAGTATGTAACTTCATTAAGTTTCACTATTTTGACTCCAAACTTTCAACATAGCCATTTTTCCACACCACCTCATAAAATTGACATGTTGTTTTTTAAATTTACCCATCTTTCTTAGTTCCCCTCTGTAGAACAGCACTAGGGCAAAGATCCTTTTGGTACCGTGCTCCTCTCTGGCTCAACTCACTACCCTCCCCCATCTCCCAGTCCCATAGCATCTCACTATTCAAATCTGGCCTTAAAACCCAACTAAAGGAGACTGCTAAGTGTTATTGTGGCTAATCTACCCTCTCTCCTAACCTCCTCTTCTCCTGACTTTGGGTCTTCCTAGACCCTACGTAATGGCACCCAGCAAACCCCTGCCTAGGGACCCAGGTGTGCTACCGAATACCTCTCCTGCTGACTAGGTTCATACCTAATTTCCTCACCTGTCAAATAAGTTTCTATGCCTGGACTGCTCTATCAGTACTGAAACTTTTAATACTGCCTGTCAATGATTAGTCCTTACTGTACCCTGTATTACCCTCCACCCCCTGTAACCAACGTGGAGTCTCTGAAACACTGCTGTGTCAATTCTGAAACTGTAAATACTGCCTGTTCATGTATGTCTTTTCTGTATTTGTCTACCCTCCACCCCCTGTAACCTGACGTGGAGCCTTTGCAAAAGAGTCTATGACTCAAAGGATTGTAATTCCAATCTTACTCAATAAATAAATATATAAATAAATAAATAAATCCTGGATGAGATGTATTTTTGCACTTCTGATACGAAATAGCCTTTTGGCCAGTATACCATAAATGGTACATGTCATGTTTATAAGTTGAATCATAAAATGAGTATCTTGAAAATTTGGGGCCAGAATTGGAAAAATATAATAATGTATGCAGGTTTGCTTTGTCTGCCCCTCATCTCACCCAGCACTGCACACTCTACTCAGAATCAAACTGTCTGTCACCCCCCTCCCAGCGAACTTAATATCCTTGGCCACCTACTAGATGACATCATTAGATCATCTCAACCAGCCTAGTTGGTCTCGATGTTTATTCCTGCAGAACATGTTCACCTACTTCGGTCTTCCACCCAGGTCCCAAATGGTTCACCAAATCTTGGAACTTTTTGCCTTGCCACCTTAGGGTCTCCAAGTCCCACACATTCTTTAAAAAAGACTTATATTTTACCTAAGATCCTCCCATAAATGTTCTTGCTCGTGACCTTATCTAATCCATTTTGTGTAAGTCTAATTCCATTTGTTGTCATGCACTGCTTCTTCCACGTGTACCTTTATCATCTGCATACATAGCTATTTTTTGTGTAGAGTTGTAACTAGAAACGCTTACCACTTGCGAACTACCTTACCTCTTTTGTATCATAATTGTTGTTCATCATAGTCTGTTGTGTAAAAGCCAGTCTCACTGCTTCTCGTTTTCCCAGGGTCTTTGTTGTTATGTACCTCAGTGATTTCCATCTCAGCCAGTTAGTCCCGAACTATTTTTAACTTTGTACTAGTAACACTGCATTGTACTTAGCTGATGGCTGAAACTTGTGCACTTTTTCCTCTACTGTCCTCAGTTATTGTATTTCTGATCATTGTAATAAGTAAGCATTAAGCCATGACAAAGGAGGTTTCTAGTGGGGAATTAATGCATGGCTGGGGGGTTGTGGTGCGAGGCCACAGTCCGAGTGCCTACAACCACCCACCCACCCATGCATTAATTCCCCAGTAGAAGCCTCCTTTGGAGAGGCTTAATGCACTTGTAACATGGAAAGCCCTGTTCAAAACATTGTGCAATAAATCAGAAACTTAGGGTACAATAGACATGAGGAGAAACACTGATTTCTAGTTTGTAAGAGTCACTTATGGTGTTTCTGAAATACAACATTCAATAGGCAATGTGCAACATTAATGTAGTGTCCATAAATTGTTTTTTTCACTCATGCACCACTTGTAAACCTCTAACATAATACAAACATTATCTCCATTTTATTTATTGTTTATTTATTTATTGAAAAGTTTCACCAGGAATGGTGCACTGAACAATATAAAATTGCTCGTCTCATGGAGTGTCCTGGGGGAAGGGGAACATGACAGCATGGTATCAAATTACAGTACACTAGAACAGTATATTTACATCAAACATCAGCACCATTTCCAAACAGTAATTGCAGAACAGGGAGGCACCAGGAACATAGGAAAAAAGTGATGCATCAGTTAGTAGCAATAGATAGTCAATTAGGATAGAGCAGGAGTAGAAATTGGCAACAATGCAGACTTAATACATTCAATACATACACATTCACAGCAGGATTAACAGTACTGGCAGCTTTACACATACAATACGGACAAGGAAGTGCAATCTTAAGTACATGAGTTTACTTCACGTTTAGTGCTAGGATCGGAAAGGGGGGTAGACGGAGGGGAAATGAGGAGGGGGCGATACAGATGGGGAAAGGTTAGGAGCAGTTACAGGATGAAGAGAGGAAGTTGAGGAGGGAAGATGAGATGGACCAAGGGGAGGAGGAGTGCTTGATTTGATGGGGCATTGAGTTCCAGAGCTTGGGGAATCTATGGAAGAATGATGATTGTCCTATAGAGGTGTAGTGTGTGATATAGCTCGGTTAGAGTTTTCTGAACTCATTACTGTCATTTTTCCTTGTCTCTTGGTACTGCATTATGGGATAAGTAGGAATATTTGCATATTTTTGTATTTAAAAACATCCTGTAATACAGATATGCAAATCGTTCTACTGTGACCACAATGCATTACTGAAGGAAACAAAAACCGAAGGCGATGCTTTTGCACAGCAGTGTCTTTATTAAGGTGGCTACACCTATTTTCCCTTTGCACTTGGGTATTGTACTAAATATAATCCTGCTAACTATTGTTTTCATTGCTGATTACTCACTCTGGGATGCCTACTTGTGCCGCGGTTCTTACTACTGCTGTCTTTCTATGAGGTCCACAGGGTTTTGGCGACATGAACTGGGTGGCTGTTAACAACAACGGAGGTATTTCCTTATAGAATTATATTTTGTTGTATTTTTGTTTCTCTCTCTGATGCTATAGTGACTGCTGCAGTCCCAGAGTTCCATGGGGCAGGTGGGTGGGAAGGGACATAGTGTAGAGCAAAAAATAGAAAAAAACACACAGCACTCGACTTCGTGTCTCTTAAAAGAGATACCACTTTTGCTGAGTTTCTCGGTCTTTGCTGTCTGTCAGCACAGAAAGAAAACCTACTCCTGACTTTCTCTTGCCACTGTTTGCAGCACAGTGAGTCAGTGTGTGTCTCGTTGTGAGCACATGGAATGGCATCACCTGTAGGGAGAGAGCAACAGAGATGGAGAAGGGCACAAATACAAACAGATGTTTATTAACAATGGACAGTCTAGAGTGCACTCCCGATGGCAACCAGGCATTACTAAGGAATTAATGCCGGCTTGAACTTGGATCATGTGTGGTAATTTAACCAATCCAGTTACATTATTATGTTACAGTATTTATTGCCATGTTACAATTGATGTCGCCTGTAATGTACTCTCCCGGGTCGTGCCTTAAAATAGGCAGGTTTTGTCTAGAGCACTAACCCGGTAAACAAAAGCTAAACAAATAAATAAAATAACTGTTAACAAACTTTGTGTGTACTACCACTTTTGATCCCAACGGGTATGTCTGTGATCCCGTGCTGGTGAGCTGAATTCGGGGGTGAGCTCAGTGACCCAGCTGGATGGGGTGAGGGTAGGGGAATGGTGCTGTTATGCAACACCCCCCAGCCTTGGAATGAAAGGTGCAGGGTTGTCTGCATGGGCCTGGGTACCATATAGTGAAGACAACTGTCCTATTGGCATAGGGTCCTGCACCTCTTCCCTCCCTTGGGTGGCAGAGGGCCCTGTGCATTGACTGATAGATGCACTCTTTGCCTTGTGCATCTGTAGCTGTGGCCACATAGAAGTGCAGGGGCCACAGGGCCCTGCACTTCCATAGCCCACCAGACAGCCCCATACATTCTTCCCATCTGTCATTGGACCAAACTGCAGATCCCGGAGTTTGTGGGCCATGCACTTCTGTATATGGGTGGAGTCTTCTCCACATACAGGGCACCTGCATCTGTTCAAGCAGGTCCCAAAACGGGGATACAATTCCACTGCCTCAAAAAGAAAGGAATTTCTTTGCAAAAAACTTCATTAATGCACCAGTCAGGGTAACTTAACGCCACAAAAGTAGGGAAATGTGGCGTTATGGTTTCCAACCTTAATGCCCCACACCCAAGCAGCAAAAGGGAAAAAACATTAGGGTTTTGGATCTCTGGAGTCCTGGTGAATCAGTGGTGGGGACTTCCTTGGGGGTTGTCAACACTAATGCTCTCCCCCAAACCCCTAGCCTCCAATCCTAAGCACAAGGTACACCTCCAAGCCACTGCCTCATAATGATACACTCTTCAAAGGTAGAGAAATATGTCTCACCACAGGTTGCCAACACAATTTGTTGTGCCTTTCTTCAGAGAAGAAAGGAGATAATGTGTGACATTGTTTGTTCATGGAATGGGGTGGGCGTTAGGGTTGGCAAAACCCCAAGGAAACCCCACCACTGATTCACCAAGACTCTGGAGATCCAAAATGCTAATGTTTTTTCCTTTTGCTGATTGGAGGGTGGGGGGTTAGGGTTGGAAACTCTAACAACACATTTCCCTTATTTTGTGGCATTGTTACTCTAACTGGTGCATTAACAAAGATTTTTGCAAAGAATATATATCCTTTGCAAACTGTATGAGAGCCTTCGGCACCATGCAATTCTGCTTAAAGTTGAATCTGTGGTGATTTGCATATGCAGCCCATGATGCTTTGCATTGTGTGGGCATGTGTATTGTATTTTCTTGAAACTTGGCTTCCAGCCAAATGCCCTTTGAGTAACCCTTTCCTCAGTGTTTGCACACAGAGGTTCTTTGTCTTATATATATATATATATATATATATATATATATGTATATTGCAAAAACTTTGTTAATGATTCAGTTAGGGTTGTTACTTCAGCAAAAAAGTAAGAAATGTGGCATTAGGGTTTCCAACACTAACACCCCACCCCCACCCTGCAGACACTGACAGGCATCAGGAGTGTGCCTTGGGGTCATCAACCCTAATGCTCACCCCATTCCATAAGTAAATAAGCTGAGATGGGTATAGTATAGGAGAATGGGGTGAGCATTAGGGCTGATGACCCCAAGGCACACCCCAGACACCTGTCGGTGTCTGCAGGGTAGGGTTGGAAACCCTAATGATACATTTCTCTACTTTTGTCGATTTAGTAACAACTCTAACTGATGCATTAACAAAAGGGCCCTGCATTCCCATCCCTCCTTAGATGTGTATATGTATGTAGCTGTGGAAGCACAGGGGCCTCCAGGCCCTGCGCTTTCATTTATAGGACAACAGTGACCAGATTGTTGGGATAGCCATCTTATTACCCCACCTCATGTACCCGGTACAGAAAATTTTCAGATCCCTGCCAAAATGTAATTCTGCACAACAGCAACACTATTCCATGCCACAGGTGCAAAAACACATTTTGGGCAAGATTTGAAAAATGACAGCTGAGACATACATGAGGTGGGGTAATAAGAAGGGGTCAAAATATTAAAAATTTCCAAAGTTACAAGTGGGTGTAGTGAAACTGCAACAAATGGTCATAACGTTGCATTTTTTCATATTTTGTCCCCACATTTTGAAGATAATCTTCTTACGACCCCACCTCATAAACCCCATAGGTGAAAATGTTCAAATCCACGGCAAAACGCCATTCCACGCCACAGGTGCAAAAACATGTTTTGGACAGGATGTGAAAAATGACAGCTGTGCTGTTCATGAGGTGGTGTGAAAAAATGGCTATGTTGAAAATTTGTAGTCAAAACATTGAAAACTACCAAAGTTATGCATGTGTGTAGAACAATTTCGACTTACGCTCATAACTCATTTTCAGGAATTTTTTCAACCAAATTTTCAGCATGGTCTTTTTGGGACCTTACCTCATGAACACTGGTGGTGATATTTCATTATTCAGTCCTGAAAGGTGATTTCACACAGCGACTGTGAAATCACCTTCTGGGCCCAATTAATGAAATGAGAGCACTAGTGTTCATGATGTGGGGTCTCAAAAAGTCCATGTTGAAAATTTGGTGAAAAAATTTCTAAAATTGGCAAAGTTATGAACATAAGTTCAAAATGCCATTGAAATACATTACATTACATTACCTTGATTCCTCAGTTCACGGTTTGGCTTTGAAAAGTGCAGATGTGTCTCAGTCCACAGAAGATGACAGCCCATGACCTCTGGTGGTAAGTATAGGGTAAGCGGGGGTATGGGGTGGTGGGTGCTCAGTGGGAGGTTCAGGATGGGGGAGGGGACAGCGGGGATGATGAGGGACTGCTTTCTTTTTTTTAGGTTTAAAAAAAGACACGGGGGACTGTTTTCTTTTTTTCAGAATATAATAAAAACATATAAGGGGAGCCACTAACCACCAATGAAAACAAACAAATATGGGGATCAGAGGGTGGGGGGTGCCACTAGACACCAGGGAAAGATACAGGAGGGCAGGGGGAACCACTAACAGCAAGGGAAAAATAGAAACAATTTAATATGGGGATCGGAGGGTGGGGGTGCCTCGGGACACCAGGGATACATAAATGATGCTGGGGGGGATACCACTAACACCAATGTGAAATGTATAAAATAAAATATAAGGATCAGAGGGTGGGGATGCCACTAGACACCGGGAAAACAGAGGCTCACTGCTGAAGCTGTAGCCGGCAGCGTAAGTTTCAGCTGTGGCTGCAGAAGTCAAGAAAATACTGCTGTTCTCATACAGAGAATGTGGGGGAAGCACTTCTCTTGCTAAGCTGGGCACCTGGGATTTTGGGTGCCCAGAAAAGGTGTTTCTGGCCATAATTTAAAAAATAATAAACATCAGAATGTAGCTAAATGGGTCCCATTTAGCTTGGTTGTGATGTTTGTTTTTTCAATTCCATTTATTTTTATGTGTTTTCTTTATTTTCTTTCTCTTGCTAACTAAGATACAAAATGGCAGACCCATGAAAAATAATTTCCCACCTGCAACACAAGATGACCCATCTGCTCAAAGGGATTAGGCTACTGCGACACAGGATGACCTGTCTATGAAAATGGATTAGCTCCTGCGACACAGAATCCATTTTCATGCTGGACATCTAAAATTTCCCATTGAAAATAATGGGAACTTCAACATTTAATAACTTTGGAACTGATTAAAGGAAAGTAGTCATTTGCAGGGGCTTCTGCCCCTGCAAACCTAACCCTTGGCTTAGCTTTACTGAAAAAAAGCAGCTTTTTCCTCACGCCGCAAAGTTCTTTATTTTAATTGTGAAAAGTTTGCTGCCAGAAGTATGGCGGATGCTTGGGCTGCTCCATTAACTGTAAAGTGAGGCTCCGCACCGTGCGCTTCAATACAAATGCATTTAAGTGCACAGTGCGGCACTGCACCTTTAAAATTAATGGAGCTGCCCAAGCATCTGCCATACTTCTGGGTAACAGACTTTTCACAATTAAAATAAAGAACTTTGCAGCGAGAGAAAAAAGCTGCTTTTTCTCAGTAAAGCTAAACCGGAAGGTAAGGTTTTTAGGGGTGGGAGCCCCTGCAAATGACTGCTTTCCTTTAATATTTTTTCACCAGACCTTCAAAAGGGACATCTGTGAGGCAAAGGCTTTCTACCCTGAAAATTTCAGACACAGCTTAAAACAATTTCTGAGATACTGGCGGACTAAAGAACAGCAAAAACATGTAACTATAAGGATTTTTCAGACTCCGTACCTCAAAAACCACACAACTGATTCAAATGAAATCTGCCACATCAACAGACCTCCCCCAAGAGATTATGCAAGCAAAATTTAATGCAAATCTGTTGAACCGTTGCAAAGTTATTAAAGTACAAAAATTCAGCTTTAACATAGAAGTGAGCACTCAACCCTAACTATAGGGTCTCTCTCTCTCTCTCTCTCTCTCTCTCTCTCTATATATATATATATATATATGGGTAGGGAACTTAGTCTCTGCTGGTTGGCTGAAACACATCACATGACCGTGCATATATCAGAACGCGACCACACATCTGCACTTTCACCCCCCTCCAAAACCACTTTAGTCATTTTATAGGATCCCACTGTAGGATGTGCAGTGGCGTCTGTGTGGTACCATAGATCTCTGGATCTGGCAAGTTGCATTATGGTCGGATGAGTGGTTGCGGAGCTGCAGAGCACCAAAAAGCATGCTAAAGCAGATTTTTTGTGTGTTTCTTTGCTCGGGGCTACAGCCCACACAATTTGTCCATCTGGTCTGAAATCTTCAGGGAAGATACAATCTGGGTAACTGATATCCCTAATGAAGATTTGGTGAAAAAATATTAAACCATTCAAAATGTATTACATTTTTAAGTTTTAACACTGAAGTCAATGGGGAAAAAATATATGTGCCTCTCGAAACTGTTGCGAAACCACTTTTTACTGTTGCAAATCCACTTTTTACTGTTGTGCTGCTGCCTTCTTGTTTCAGTTAGTGATGAAGAAAAACATCTGTAGTTCAAATTCTAGTGCCCCTAGGGTAAACACTGACAGTTGTGTTTACCTAAATGGGGCATGAGGAACACAGCGGTGCCATCAGTGTTTTTCTAGGACCCTAGAAATACCTTTTTTAAAATTGGGTCTCCCATAGTGTCACAAATCACGACAGTACATTTGCAACACTTTTGCATCTGTACTGTTGCAATTTGTAACACTACTGCACCAAAAATACAATTTTTTTGCCACACCAATGCACCTAAACGGTTGGGGCTTTTTGGCTGAAATTTGCAGGCTGGAAAGCCCTGACCCTACAGATGTGCCTTTTGATGGTTTGGTAAAAAAATGTAAAAGGGCTACAAAGTTACAGTGCTCCGAATTTGAGAAATTTCCCATAGGATAACATTGCAGTGCCTGCAGTGCCTTTTGGCATTCATATTTTGAAAATGGTGTGAGATACGGATTTTTCGTTCTCCGTAGCTTAGTCCACCTTTGGACTAAGCTTACATGGAAGTTTCGAAATCATAGATTACACCTGCAGTGGAATTGTTTTCATAGTTGCTATGGTTACTGAGATATTGCCAAATTAGTGTTACAAGGGTTCCTTTTCAGTACTATAGGGCTGCTGTATGTCTCAGTACTTATGTGTAAATGACAGCACAGGGCCCAGAGGGCCCTTGCTTCCATATACACATACCATTACGCAAAAAATGGGCAATGTGAAGAGAAACACATACTAGTTACCAGTTGTATTACACTTTCTCAAAAAGAAGGGAAATTCACTGTAAAAAACTTTGTTAATGCATCAGTTAGGGTTGATAGCACAGCGATAAAAGTATGGAAATGTGATGTTAGAGTTACTCCCCCTACCATCCCACCCCCACCCTCCAAACACCAACAGACATTGGGGTGTGCCGTGGGGTCATCAGGCCTAACTCTCACCCCATTCTCCTGTACTGTAGCATGTCAGCTTGTTTACACATGGAATGGGGTAAGACGTGTGTTGGTGTGTGGAGGGTGGGGTGGTAGGAAGGTAACCCTAACATCACATTTCCATACTTTTGTTGCTGTCCCTAACTGATGCATTAATGAAGTTTTTTGCAGTGAATATTCATTATACATATTATACCTGCCTGGTAGGGCAGGTATAGTTAGGGTTGCACAGCCACTGCTATGTTAAACCCACACTTTTGCACTTTAATAACTTTGCAACCATTTGTCCAATCTGCCTGAAATTTTGCAGGCTTGGTGTGGTACCATAGATCTGTGGATCTGGACATTTTTTTATGGTCAGATTTTCGGTTGTGGAGCTGCAAAGTGTTGAAAAGTGTGAAAAATCTTCAACTTCTTTTAATTTTTGATCACCTCTACAGCCCGAACAGTTTGTCTGACTGGTCTGATATTTTCAGTGTATATGGAGACTGGGTCAAAGAAGTGCCTTTTGAAGATTTGGTGAAAAAATATTAATTCATTCAAAAGTTATGAAACTTCAAATTTTCCCATTACAGCCTATGGGAAAAATATATGTTTAGCTCAAAAGCTTTGCTATCAACCTTAACTGATGCATTAATGACGTTTTTTGCAAAATATACATATGGTGTGGCCATTAGTTCCTGTGCACTTTTTTGTATACCTTGGACCTTCATGGGAACAGACTGTTCCTCATTTGAGTTTTTTTATGCCTAGGGAGGATCTGGACACTCCTTACTAGGCTCTGGCAGCACCCTTGGCAGACAAAAGTAATGAATCAATAGCAAAGGGCGTTGTGCCAAAGGATTGGAGGTTGGTGAATGTGATCCCTCTGCACAAGAGTGGGGGTTGGGAAATACAGATTATAGGCCAGTGAGCCCAGCTACTAGAGGCAGTCATAAAGGAGTGGATTGTGAATTCCTGGAAGCTTTCAGGCTTATCAATAGGAATCAACATGACCTCATGAAGGGTAGGTCATGTCAAATTAACTTAATTGATTTGTTCAATTCAGTGATGTAAATGGTTGCTAGAAGTCAGGCAGCTGACACCCTGTACCTGGAGTTTTGCAAGGCCTTTGATTCAGTGCCACAAAGAAGCCTAGTAAAAAAAAACGGCAGGGGACCTAGGACTATGTTAGGCCCTTGTACTTTATTTGTTGCCACAGCCTGCCTTGCCTCCCTTAGCACCCTTGTGTGCTTGCCCATACAGCCCCCTTGGGACATGTTTAACTTTAGTTTTGAACCCTTTAGTACTCTTCAGATGTATGTCCCATCTCTAACTTGTGACTAGCTGTATCCCCAGACTTGATCTTACTCTTTGATATTGCGTACCTGGTTAGAATAGCGTTTCAAGATTAACACGGTCAAGATGAGCCCTGCAAATACAGCATCAGAGGGCTGTGGGTTCAGTTCCCACATCTGGAACTTGGGTTAATATCCCAGTACTGACACTGTAGTGCAGCATGAGAGGGGTGCTGCACTTCTGAGGTGCCGTCTTTCGGATGAGATGTTAAACTGAGGTCCCATCTGCCTGGATTGGTGGTAGTTCAGGTGGATGTTAAAGATCCCATGGCACTTATCGAAAAGAGTAGGGGAATTTCCCCGGTGTCCTGGCCAAATTTGCCTCATTCACTGAAAAAAATACCACCAACAGCTTAATCTGGTTCAAGGTCAGTTGGCATTCATCTGTATCCCCCTCTCCCAGGTCGTGCCTGAAAATAGGCAAGATTTGTCTAGTGCACTTACCCGGTCAATAAAAACTAAATAAATAAAATATGCCTTTACAGCAACAGGGGTAGAATAAAGCACGTCAGTTACTGCTACCCCTGTCACTGTGAAAGCATATGGGAAGGAGTCAAGTAGCTGGAAGTGAGGTGCCTGATCAAATTGCTCCCATGGTGGAGCAGCTAGGGCACTTGCATCCAGAGGAGAGGAGACCCGGAGACCTGGGTTGTGTTCCTGGTCTCTTGGGTTGTGGATTTACAATTTTAAGTTCTGCCCTATGTTTGTAAATTGTTTTTCTTCCCTCCCCTAAGTGTTATATTTTTTCCCCCTCTGTTGGTTATACTTGATTCCTCCCTTCCCCGTGGTTCTCCCCATCCCTGAGATCCAGTCTCCCGGTGTTGATTATATAAAGAAGGGGGGTAAAGGGAAGCCACCCATGTCAGGGAGGTGCGGGGGAAAAATAAAAAATGTGTGTTTTATTTCCCATGGTAGCAGTCCTCCATGTGTTTTTGGACTGCTACTATTCGTGCTGTTGAGTAATGCAACATTTTTTCATGAGCACTGATCTTCCCTTGTCAATCTTCAACATTCATTACTGTTGGGTGTAAGCCAAAGGTGCGCACCCACCATGAGAGGTTTTGGTTTTTTTCGAGGGAGGAGTTGGCACTGATGGTGCCACCCACGTGGAGGAGGCCTCTTTTGTGGTGTTGGAGGAGCAACATGATTCCTTGTGGAGACGCATTGCTGGCACTGCCCCAACAGTCATCTCCATGGAGGTGTAGCCTCCCCCACTGTTGCAGCCCACGGCTGCTGGGCATGGCACTGGTGGTCCATCAGTGCCACCTCCCAGTGCCATCCTGGATCCCAGTGCCATTCGTGGCACTGGTGATCAGGGTGGTGCTGCGGGCAGTGCCGTGTCCCGTGGCAGCACCATGGGTGGCACCATCACCAGAGGCCCTCCTGGAGTCGCTAGCCTGGAGGTCTGCCTGGTCACTTCCTCTTCAGAGGAAGATGACTTGCAGGCTGATCCAGACTGGCACTCCGACTCCTTGGAGTTGGAGATATCCTTGGGAACGTGGTACCAGGTGGCCCTGCATCCATATGCCAAAGTCCCCAGCATCTGTAGTTCCAGCAGATCCTGCGGCTGAGGCTGGCTGGTGTGGATCCACTGGGGACAGCGGCCTGGGGGCTCAGGGTAGGGTGTCCTCTCCTGGGGAGGCCGTGGCAGCTGCCACTCCTGGTGCTGCCCTGGCCCCCCAGGTGAGGACTGGTACCCTCTCATCTACGGTCTACCTCGGGGAGCCTGCAGGATTGGGGGGCCCAACTTTGCTGGGGTAAAGGAAGCGGGAAGCCTCTGAGTCCGAGGGGTTGGGGGGGCAATGGTGAAGTGCAGGTACCCCCCTCCACTGCCCTGCGGGGAGTGGGGAGGCATTGAAGTGCTGAACCTCGCCTTTCCTTTAAGGTCTTGGAGGCATCCTTAGTTGGCAGTGTGGATGGTTGCCCTTCTGGACCCATGCAACCCCAGTCGCATCACAGGGGAGATTCTCTCCCAGGACTCCTCCGGACTTTGCCATCTCAGACACAGCCTTCACAGCCCGGTTTGGCCTCAGAGTCCCCCATCCAGCGGGACCAGTCTCTGGGTTTCAGAGACCTGGCAGAGGCCAGGCACTATCAGTTCAGTGCCCATCTCTCATCCCTCTGCAGACACCTCCTCCTCTCCCACGTCATGTGGGCCCTACGGGGCCCTTAACCTGGGAAATGTTCAGAGCCACCATGGCAGCCTTTCCCACTTATTTCAGGGCCATGAATGAACAGGTTTTTTGCCTGTCTCCCCCACCGCAGGAGGACTCTGAACATTCAAGCTCCTCTTCGTCCTTGTCTCCCTCTTCTGAGGGAGAGGAACCTTCCATCCACCTGTCCTCCGATGCTGATTTCACTGAGTATCAATGGTTCCTTTCAAGGCTGATCCAGGAGCTTCGCATCTCTACTGTGCTGAGAAGCAGTGCAGAGTGGGAGATATGCTCATTCCTGAGTGAATTCAGCACCCACCACCTGGTGGTGCCCTCCTGGCTCATCCCTTTCCAGGAAGCACCTATCCGCACCTGGCAGTCTCCAGCCACCCCTTCCCCAGCCTCAGTGGACTGCAGGAGATGGTATTGTGCCCTCCAAGGGTCTCTAGGTTTCCTACCTCACCCTCCTTCAGGGCTGATGTCCCTAGACACTCCTTCTGGGCTTCAGCATCTGGTGCATGACCGACCCACGGATCCGGATTCTGCAGAATTTGACCAACGGGGGTGAAGAGTTTTCTCTTTGGCTCATGTGTTACTGTGTATAGGTTCTCGTCAGGCTCACCACACTGCCTATAACAGACATCTGTGGTCGATGCTGGTGCAAGTCCCGGCATCTTTGCCTGTTATGGAGCAGTCTAGACAGGCCATTGCCCTCTGTGTTCAGGGTGTGAAGCTTGCAAGGCACCAAGCAAGGGTGTTTTGTGACGCCAATGAGGTGGTATCCAGACTTACGGGGACAGCAATCTGCATTCGGCAGATGGAATGGCTTCATCTATCAAGGTTGTCACCCATTGCCCAGTGTAGGGTGATCTCTGCTTTTTCCAGGGGACCAGAATTTTTTCCTGCAGGGCAAGGAGGACCTTCTAACGGTGCTTTCCGTCCCCCCTCCCCCGGCCACAGGGGACACCTCCTCATCCTAAACAGCCTTAGATCTTGTTGGTCTAATAGGGTTTTAGGGTCTCCCCCTCCTGTACCTCACCCACAGAGGACTGAGGGCTCTGCTCCCTCAGGGCTGAACCAGGTCTCCTCCGGGGGGCTTGGTACTCACCCAACAGTAAAGAATGGTGAAGACTGACAAGGGAAGAGATGAAAATTATGGACCTACCGTAATTCTTGATCTTCTCTTGTATCTTCACCATTCATTACTGAATCCCACTCTCCATCCCCTCATGGGCCTCAGTTCTTGGGCATCACCTCCACCCTGCTTGCCCTCCCCCTCCTGGAGGTCAACTGGGGACCGAGTCCCCCCTGGTACCTCAGAGCTCTCTGTTTCCTTCTCTAAAAAGTCACAGAGCGTTCAACCTGAAGGACGGTGAGTAGGGTCTTCACCCTAACCTCTGAGGGGACTCCCTCAGATTCTCCTTATGATGCACTAGGGTGCCCCCCTCTTGAGGCTTGCATGATCCTCTGGTTTATGTTACCCTCTGGTTGTCATTTACATCAGTGCAGTCCTAGGAGAGTCCGTGGGATTTTTCTCCCTCCCTCCCTTTTTCTTATGGCATGGATGTCCTGTGGTTCTCTTCTCCTGAAGTGGGGACTATGTCAGTACTCCCGTGGGAAAACTTCTACCAGATTTCTTTCCCTAGACCTAAGTCAGGACTCACTCCTCTTCTGAGCAGGACTGATCGCCCTCCAAGAGGCAGTCTGTGAGACCTAGGCTCTAGGATTTTCATAACAATTATGGATAAAGGGTGGGAGGAGAGATCCGCTTCTGCCAAGACTGATGACAATTAATCCCCTTCAGACCTTGGTTCTATAACATATGTGACTAGTGGGATCCTTGCTCCCTTATCTTCATTCCCGGAGGAGTTTTGAAACTCTCAAGCCAGTGGTCTTCCATTTTAGAGCGGCGGAGAGCCCTCCTCCCTCCTCCCCCTTTATCCTTTACTTCCACCTCTTCTGTCTTTCTTCTTTCTATCCTTTGTCTTCTCCTTCTCCCCAGACCGCCCAAGGATTGAGTTCCCATGACCACTTAGGGTAGGGTTCTCTTCTTTCTGTCCTCTAATTGGCTTATACCTTTTTCAGTTTATATCCTTTCCTTTTTCTATCCCTCATCTCTCTTGCCTCACTCTCTGTCGCTAAAAACTGTTTCTCCTCTCCGACGCAACAGAACTGGGATGGAGGAGGAGTCTATGGCACCTAACAGCCAACCCTGCATGTGCCATGCAGTGCGTCAGCCACGTGGGTGGTACCATCGGTGCTGATTCCTCCTTCTCCCAAAAAAAAAGTCCTGTGGGAGGTGCGTGTGTAACCCCTAGGTGGCGCTACCCCAAGGGCTACTACCCCTGCCTGCTTGGCTAGTTGCAGGTTAAGGGACCTAGGTACTAAAATTGGTGCCTCCCCCCCCGGAGGTCAGGGTTGTTAGTCGTCAAGCTAACCTGGGCACAGCCCTCCGGGACGCTGTAACTCCCTTCTTTCCCTTCTAGTGGCCTGAACAGTATACAATAATCACTTTCACAGTACCCCTTGTACACCATACAAGTACCCACACTGTTTGCACTTACCACCAGGGCTGGTTCCTCTAGCTCAACCCTGGGAACCCCCTGTAGAACAAGGTTATGCACAGCAAATAGCAACAGTACAATACTTTTGGCACAAACTGGAACCACAGTCAAGTTAAATGCAAAAAGAGTTAGGTCTGGTTTATTCAGGAGAATTGAACAAGGGAGGGGCGTAATCAGGTTGATTTGCTTAAAGGCTATATCAGTCAATTATGTATGCACTTCAGAGTCCCTACACAGTCACACACTCTGGGTACCCAGGAGGAAAAAGGTGGTCTAGCCAGTAACGTTGCCCAGGGTAGGCCAGCGTTGCAGCTGGTTGGGGCCCTGTGATGGAAGAAAGCAACATGCACAACACACTCTATTTGTAATCTGGAGCTGGAGGGCTCAGTTTGTGACAGAAAAGACATCAAAGCAATCAGATGACAACACTTTAGATTTAGCTGTTATTGCAGGGAGCAACCCTGATGTTTACTCATGATACCCAATACAGGAGACAGGCAGGACGAAATTGAGACTGTAGATTGTTGAGCTGGAGTGCCAGGAGAAGCAGGGCCCACATGAATCACCGAGGTGTCGTTCCTGTCAAAGGTGTTGAGCAGGGGGCTGATCTCCAGGCAGGTCTCTCATTGGTGACTTTCTCTGTGTAGCGGATATTCTGGCAGGGCCAGTGTGGCAATGCCCAGGCCAAACGAAGATGAATACGGATTCAGTCTGTGGGAGCTGGATGCAGCCTTCAGTAAGCAAAACACGGTTCAGACACACAGTGGGGAACCAAATCACGACCCATTGTCAGCACACAGCACATTCATGTGTAAGGAAATTCCAGTGTTCCAAGCAAATGCCGCTCCGGTTGCAATTACAGAGTCTCTGCACTATCCAGGAGTTCTGAGATGGCTGGAAGTCCTGACAGGCCAATCGCATTCAGCAAATCTTCAGTCTTCTTCAGGTAGGAGCCTGGTCACAATTCAGTGGCTTAACTCGCTCTCCAACTTCCGATTCAGTCCAATAAAGGCTCAGGTCCCCTCTCAGGGACAGCAGGCAGGCATGCAGACCAAAACTCAGGCCTCTCCACAGTTCTCCCATGTGAATCCCGACAGGATTGCTGCTCGATTATCTCAAGCTGTTACTCCTTCACTTCCCAACTCAGAGCTCACTTCTTTTGCTCGCCATGCCCATTAATCAGGGCACAATGAAATGGCTCAGAGATATGGTCCGAAATAAAGCTCCTCTTAGCTGTCCATGCGGGAGAGCTGAAGGCAGGCAGGCCAGACTCAACCTTCCCGGCAAGTCCCCATGCTACCCTGCAGGGCTGCCGCTCCTCGAGCTGGAGCTGCTCACTCTTCGGGCTTCAAATTACTTCTGCCTCTCTGCTGCAGGTAGCTTGGGGATTTTCCTTTCGATCCACAAGGTTCAACTGGTTGATCCATCTGTCTGTCAAAGCAAGGGCTGCCCCTCCAGGTCTGTTTTGGCGCCAAAATGCAAAAACTACAATTCCTACAGAATTTTGCTCCCACAAGACCCCTGGGGACAGGATCCATTTTAGAGTCCCCAAAGGTACCAATTGGTGCTGACTAGCAGTCCAAAACCAAAATGGTGGTGCAATACATAAAGTCCATGCTGCAAAAAAGGCAGGTTAGACAAACGCCAATACTATTGCCATTAAAGCAGATAAACAGTAAACAGTTACAAATTCCAATAAAGTTCCCTCTGCGCAAATAGCGATGGCAGAATGGAGCAACGACACTGAAGCCCGGGTGGGACTCGAGCCTAGACAGTCTCGGTCACTACCCAGAACAATTACACACTGCAAAATAGGCAGCTCTTAAAGAGACAGGCGCAGAGGCGATTAGGCACTCTGATGCAATTTCTTTCTAAACAGTAGAAACACAGGACACCAGCCTGTCAGAAGGCATTTAGGCACACCCAAGAAAAGCTTTTCTAGAACCCCCATTTGTAAGGGGGTTACACGCTTCCCTGCCTGGAGAAAACTTGGCATCTGCATTAAGTCTGTACCACCACAATTTACTATAACTATTCAAGATACTCTAGATAGATACACAGTCTGCAATAACAACAATTATGTATTTTCCATACATTTAAAACTTCACTATGATTCACACAACATATTACTATACTTATTTACAGTACTGCTTCCCATAGTCAAGATAGAGATGGGGCCCATCCCTATTATCCGTGACAATGGCGGGAACCCAGTTGGCACCAAATTTTTCAGCAATGTCAGACATTGGTCATCCTGGTCACTAGGGGGTGCTAATCCCAGCGATGCCTCCAAGATGTAACCCCTAGGTGGTGCTACCCCAAGGGCTACTACCCCTGCCTGCTTGGCTAGTTGCAGGTTTAGGGGCCTGGGTACTGAAACGGGTGCCTCCACCAGGAGGTCAGGGTTATCAGTGGTCAAGCTAACCTGGGCACAGCCCTCTGGGAAACTGTAACCCCCTCTTTCCCTTCTAGTGGCCTGAACAATGTACAATAATCACTTTCACAGTACCTCTTGTACACCATACAAGTACCCATACTGTTTGCACTTACCACCAGGGCTAGTTCCTCTAGGTCGACCCTGGGGACCCCCTGTTAAAAAAAGTTATGCACAGTAAATAGCAACAGTACAGTACTTTTGGCACAAACTGGAACCACAGTCAAGTTAAATGCAAAAAGATTTAGATCTGATTTATTCAGGGGACTTGAACAAGGGAGGGCCGTAATCAGATTAATTTGCTTAAAGGCTATATCAATCAGACAGTTATGCATGTAATTCAGAGTCCCTACACAGTCACACACTCTGAGTACCCAAGTAGGAAAAAGGTGGGCTAGCCAGGAAAATTGCCTGGGGTAGGCCAGTATCGCAGCTGGTTGGGGCCCTGTGATGGAAGAAAGCAACATGCATAACACACACTATTTGTAATCCGGAGCCAGAGGGCTCAGTTCATGAAAAAAGAGGCAACAAGACAATCAGATGACAGCACTTTAGATTTAGCTGTTGTTGCAGGGAGCTACCCTGATATGTACTCAAGATACCCAATACAGGACACAGGCAGGATGAAATCGAGACTGCAGGTTGTTGAGCTGAAGTGCCAGGAGAAGCAGGGCCCACACGAATCACCAAGGTGTTGTTCCTGGTCAAGGCATTGAGCAGGAGGCTGAACCCCAGGCAGGTCTCTCATCGATGACTTTCTCTGTGTAGCGGGTATTCTGGCTGGGCCAGTGTGGCAAGGCCCAGGCCAAATAGAGATGAGTACGAATTCAGTCTGTGGGAGCTGGATGCAGCCTTCAGCAAGCAGAACACAGTTCAGACACACAGTGGGGAACCAAATCACGACCCACTATCAGCACACAGCACATTTACATGTAAGAAAAATTCCACTGTACCAAGCAAATGGCTCCCCGGTCGCAATTACAGAGTCTCTGCACAATCCGGGAGTTCAGAGGTGGCTGGACATCCTGACAGGCTGATCGCATTCAGCAAATCTTCGGTCTTCTTCAGGTAGGAGCCTGGTCACAGTTCAGTGGCTTAACTCACTCTCCAACTTCGGATTCAGTCTGATAAAATCACAGGTTCCATCTCAGAGACAGCAGGCAGGCATGCAGGTCAAAACTCAGGCCTCTCCATAGTTCTCCTGTGTGAATCCCCACAGAATTGCTGCTCGATTATCTGAAGCTGTTATTCCTTCTCTTCCCAACTCAGATCTGACCGAAACTGCAAGCAGTCTGGGACTTTCTCCAGGATCCTAAAGGTTCGTTGGCTGATCTGTCTGTCAGTCACAACAAGGGCTCCCTATCCAGGTTCATTTAGGTGCCAAAAGCCCAAAACTACAATTCCTACAAAGTTTTGCTCCCACAAAGCCCCTGGGGACAGGCTCCATTTTAGAGTCCCCAAAGGTACTGATTGGCCCATTTCAGCAGTCCAGGACCAAGATGGTGGAGATAAACAGAAATGTCCATGCTGCAAAGAAGTCAGGTTAGACAAACTACAATATCATTAACACTCTAATAAATTATCAGCAAACAGTTACATCTTCTAACAGAGCTCCCTCTGCGCTAATAGTGATGGCAGAAACGGAGCCATTATCTGGCAGCCCGGGAAGGACTTGAGCATGGAAACACTCATCCCCCTCCCAGATTAATTATAACTGCAATCTAGGCAGCTCTGAAAGAGACAGTACATGGAGGCTATACAGGCACTCTCTGGCAATAACGTTTAAATGGCTAAAATGCAGGACACCAGCCTGGCAGTGAGCATTTAGGTAAGCTCAAGGAAGACTTTTCGGGAACCCCCGTTTGTAGGGAGGTTACATGTGCCTCTGGCTTACACCCAACAGTAATGAATGGTGAAGATAAAAGTGAAGATCAAGAATCAATGTAGGTAGTACATCATTTTCATTTATTGTTGGCGCCGTTCTTCCTGCACGCTTCTTTACCATGCTATTCTGACGTGCAGCATCTTGACCGAGTGCCCTGGTATTGTCTCTGTATCTTCAACTGTAAAAGCAGAACTAAAGTATCTCATTCAGTATGTTTGCTTGCCCCTTGTCCTCTTCCACACACATACTCCATACATCTTTATCCTTTCTATAGTATCTCATCTGCTTTCTCCCCCTACAATACATGAAGAAAGTCGTGTTTTCCTTAAATTTTAAAATGTTCCTTAACTCTATCTTTGCCTTTACCTTCCTAATACACTGCTTGCTTTTCTCTAACTTTTCCTTCTACACCTCCCTATCTGCCTCATTTTGCTCCAGTTTGTAGACCCTGACAGCTCTATTTTTGTCTCCAATTGTGTCCCTCACTTGTCTGTCCAATCATATTGGTTTCCTGTGGGTTTTTTTGTCTTACTGACAAAGTTAATGCACATTGGAGCAATTTCTTATACTGGCCGCTTTATTGCCCACAGTTTTTCTGCTTCTTCTTGCTGGTGAATGTTTTTTAGCCAACTGTTGCTTAGTTGTGCCATTTTTCAGCCTGTTTTCCTAAAACCTGGCACTACAGTGCTGGAAATCAGTTGCTGGGCATCCAGTACAGTGCTGAACTTCACAGGGTTGTGGTTGCTCTGTCCTATTGGGTCCTCTATTGTGATATCCTTAATAATGTATTGACTGGATATTTCAAGATCTAAGATTGTTCCCCAGTTCTTAGTACCTACACCTATTGGGTGAGAAAGCAGTCTTGCTAAGCCTCCACAAACATCAATTCTTTTTGGCTCCTTGCCTCCTGTGCGTCCCAGTCAGCTTTCGGTAGGTTGAAATCTTACATGATTTAAATACACTGGTTGCTTCTTTCCAAATTTCATTTTCTAGCACCTTGTCTCTGTTTGCTATCTGCTTGCCAGTCAAGGAGCCGCTTTGGCCTTGACTGCGAAGAAAGTTGCTCACCTGCCCTTGCCTCTGGAGGAATGGTGCAGTTGTGGTGACCCTAATTGACAGGAATGGGGACAAGGGAAATTGGAGGGGGGGAATGTTGGACATTTTTTGCAGTTTGATAAGTAAATCCCTTGGGCTGGAGTTTTCAAAAGAACTTTACGCTTTGCACATTATTTTCAAAGATCGTACACAGCTGATCCTGGTGTGATGGGGACTGTTTGGACCAGTCGGGCTGAAATTGGAGGACTGTCATTGAGTCCAGTGTGCTTTGCTGGACTTCCTATGTTGGGGCTTCTATTTTAACTGTGAGTGCTGTTGCTGGTACGTGTTTCAATCGGGAGCCTTGCAGTTGAAGGTGGCATGGTCTAACATGGAGTACTTTTCGAACAGTGCTCACGCTCCTCGTCTTTTTGCACAGCCAATCTCGGTGTGACAGGGGGTTTATTCAGGCCAGTCAGGTTGAAACTGAAGGACTGTCATTCAGCCCAGTGTGCTTTCCTGGACTTTCTGTGTTGGGTCTCCTATTTTAACTGTGAATGCTGCTGCAGGTGTCTGCTCCAGTTGGGAGCTTTGCATCTGAAGGGGCACGGCCCTAATGTGGAGCCCTTTACAAACAGCACTCATGCACCTCTTCTCTGTGCACAGCTGATCCAGTGTGACAGGGGGTCTGTTGGGCTAAAATTGGAGGACTGTCATTGAGCCCAGTGTGCTTTCCTAGACTTTCAAACAACATGAAGTCTTGCTGTATTCTGACAATTGCAGTGATTCCCAACCTTTGAACTGCCCCAGAGAATAAAGAGTTAACTTTCTATGCAGGGCATAGAATGCTGAGCTCAAGCTCAGTTGAAGTCTCTGTCTGGAGTGTTTCAAACCTAAACCATCAGATTCTTTACTCCACCTCACTGAACGGTCGCTCCGGAGATTTCTCCTTCAGCTCGGTTCGAAAGTCTGTTAAAGTTTCAGTTTTCGTCGGTTGTTAAACCGAAAAAGTATCCGCATAGTCGGTTCAGTCTCTGTCTGTGGTGCCGTGAGTACTAGATAGGAATTGCTCTGTTTTTTTCTGTGTGGAACTTGTAAAAGTGCGGCTTGGTTTGGCTGAACCAGCCATTTGATAGTCTATTTTGTGTGTTTTACTTAGTGTGTGGTTACCGGTTCTTATTGGTTTTTAAAAAAAAAAACGTGTTTGAAGCGTTTTTTTCCAACGCCCATGACTCGGTTAGGAACCGATAAGGGAGTCCTGCCTGGCAGTTGCCAAAAAAAGGGTAAGTTTGGTTAGGTTGGTCATGTCTGAGAAACCCAAGAAAAAAACCGGGTCCACTGGGTTTCAACACTGCAGTGAGTGTGGGGAGGTCTTTGCTAAGGCCGATCCCCACACCACCTGTGTTGATTGTCTGGAGTTTGAACACCTCGATTCAGACTGCCAAATATGTAAAAACTTTCCCAAATCTACCCTTGAGAAGAGATTAAGTGGACTGAGGGAAAAGGAGGCCGAGAAGTCTGCTGACCCAGATGGTCAGCCCGGTTCGGTTTCGACCAGACCAGAAGGAGTGCCCTCTGACCAGGGTGATACTTCTTTGGGCAAAAGGAGAGCCGATTCTGAGGGATCGGTTCTGACAAAAAGAAATCGCAAAGACAAATTGACCGGTTCGTATCCAGAAGTTCATGTTCCGACCGCCGAAGAGATAGCTAGAGCGATTTAGATTGTAGAATCGCTCCGTCCGGTTCCAACCGATCCGGCTCCTTCTGGCAGGGGTTCGGTTTGGTTGGTTCCCCTGGTTCAAGATTATATCCTTAAAGATTTTTATGAACCGGAATTTGAAGAAGAAGGGGAATTTGAGGATGATGATGATGTAAGTGAGGGTCTGGATGTGCCTGTGGAACCGGACATCTCCCCAGACAGACCTTCAGGTGTTTCCCCTCCTAGGCTTTCTGAGTCCCCTTCTCACTTTATGTTTTACAGAAAGGTTGCTGAAACCCTCCAGCTTCCTATGGAGAAGGCTGTGGAAGATCAAGAGCAGCCTGATTATGTAGAGATGATGGACATCCCAGAGTCCAGGAGACTGTCTATTCCCCTCCACAAATCTTTTGGGAAACAGAGACAAAAAATCCTAAAGTCTCCTAACACTATACCTCCTGTAGATAGAAGAATGGACAAGAGGTATACACTTTCAGGCTCAGACATGGAGTTCTTATATCAGCAATGCAGCCATGTTGGAGTAGTGCAGGCTGCTGCCTGTGACAAGGCAAATATTCCCTTGGCTTCACACCCCCCTGACAAGGACTCCAGGAAGACTGATGCCATGGCAAAGAAGCAGTACATGACATCTTCTTTGGGACTCAGGCAGGCGAATTACATGGCCTATACAGCCATGTACCAGAAGTCCAGATGGGACACTGTACTGGCACTGGCTAAACAGACCTCCCCCAGCTAGCCAAGGAGCTGGAGGCGGTGGCAGCAGATGGAACTGAGGCATCTAAGGTTCAGTTTCATGCTGCTGTGGACTCTAATGATGTGTCATCAAGAGTCATGGCTACATCTGTGGCTCTCCGGAGGATGGCTTGGCTCAGATGTACTAGCCTCTTGCAGGACACCCAGACTAAGGCCATGGATTTTCCTGTAGTGGGTAATTCTCTGTTTGGGGAGCAGACAGAGAATTACATGAAGAAAATGGATGAATACAGGACTACTTACAGGAGTGCTCAGGCCAAGGAAAGGCAGGCAACTCCTCAAAGGCAGCAGTCTAGGGGCAGGGGCAGGCCTTTTTACCAAGCACAGACCTCTTCTTCCTTTTCTCAGAGGGGGTTCTTCAGAGAGAGAGAGAGAGGCAGAAGGGGGATGAGCAGGGCTGCATCCACTTCTCAGCCTAAAGCCCCTGCCAAGCAGACACCCTGATGGGCCTGCCCGGGTCGCCTCTCCTATTCCAGTAGGGGGCAGGCTGGCTTACTTTGTCCAGGACTGGATGTCTATTACATCAGACAAGTGGGTCCTGGAAGTAGTAAGCCAGGGACTGGTTCTCAGCTTCAGAAAATTTCCGAAGATGAGAGCCAGATCTTTTCCACCTGCAAATCTCTCAGAAACCCTTGCCCTAGAGGCAGAGGTTTCTTCTCTCCTAGCTTTAAGAGCCATAGAGAGAGTACCTACCCTACATTGGGGCAAAGGACTGTACTCCAGGTACTTCCTGACCCCCAAAAAGACAGGGGAGTGGTGACCCATCCTAGACCTCAGATATCTTAACAAACATCTTTTAAAACCAAAGTTCAAGATGATAACTCTGGGAATAATCCTTCCCTCTCTAAGGCCAGGGGACTGGTTAGCCTCCCTGGACCTCAAAGATGAATACTTTCACATTCCCATCAGGCGCTCCCACAGAAAGTACCTCAGGTTCGAGTTGCCCTCAGGCCACTATCAGTTCAGAGCAATGCCCCTTGGCTTAACCTCAGCCTCAAGGATTTTCACAAAGTGCCTGGCAGTAGTAGTTGCCTTTCTAAGAAGGCAAAAGATTTCAATTTTTCCTTATCTGGACGATTGGCTAATAGTAGGTCAGTCTCCAGACCAAGTCAAGTCTCACCTACAAGTGACCCAGCAAGTGCTTACTTCTCTAGGATTTCTTCTCAACCTTCCTAAGTCATTTCTCGAACCAGTCAGCTCCTTACCTTTATAGGGGCAGAACTGGACACAGTCAGAGCAAGAGCCTTTCTTCCTCTAGAAAGGGCAAGGGCTCTTATTGAACTAGCTTCTTCCTTCAGTCTTCAGGTATCTCAACCAGCAAGGCATTTTCTCCAGCTCTTGGGCCACATGGCAGCTTCAACAGCAGTGGTCCAAGGGGCAAGATTCCAGATGAGGGATATTCAGTTCCACCTGAGAGCTTTTTCGTCTCAGAGGAAGGATTCCCTTACCAAACTGATCCCAGTGACTCTGATCTTAATCCAAGCCCTCCAATGGTGGCAGGATCAGGACAATTTAAGACAACGTGTTCCTTTTGTTACTCAGCCTTGTTCAGTGGTCCTTACCACGGATGCTTCTCTTCAGGGCTGGGGAGCCCATCTGGGGTCCCTTACTGCCCAGGGACTGTGGTCCCCCCAAGAACCCCTTCTCCGCATCAATCTTCTAGAGCTCAGGGTAGTTTTTCCTGGCCCTAAAAGCTTTCTGTCAGTCAGTACAGAACAAGGTGGTTCAAGTCAGAACAGACAACACCACCACCATGTGGTACATCAAAAAGCAGGGAGCCCTCGGTCCACGGCCTTGTGCATGGAAGCCGTGAAGCTGTGGTCCCTGGCTTATTCCCTGAAAACCTCTCTTGTAGCAGTTCATCTTCCAGGCAAGGACAATGTGCTAGCAGATGCACTGAGTAGGATCTCTCAGGGCCATCACGAATGGTCCCTGGACCCTCAGGTGTTGAAAGTGATTTTTTCAAGGTGGGACACTCCAGAGATAGATCTCTTTGCAACCCCAGACAATCACCAACTCCCTCTCTTTTGTTGCAGACCTCCAGTCTTGGGCTCAGTTCCTCTGGATGCCCTGATTCTGAATTGGGAAGGGAAGTTTCTGTATGCCTTTCCCCCCTTCCCACTCCTGTTCAAAGTTCTAGTCAAAATAAGGTCTCAACCTTGCAATTTGATTCTGATTGCTTCTGATTGGGCCAGACAGCCTTGGTACCCCCTGTTGCTGTCCCTAGCAGTCCATCTTCCCTTGTCTCTTCCCAGGAATTACAACCTGTTAACCTCCTCTCAGGGAAGGATTTGGTTCACCAGTCTTCAGTCTCTCAATCTCAAGGCATGGCTCTTGAAGAGTTAGAGTTTGCAGATCTTCATCTTTCCCAAGGGGTTCTGGATATCCTCAAGGCTTCTCAAAAGCCCTCCACCAGAAAGGCTTATAACTCCAAATGGAAAAGATTCAGCATTTAGTGTTTTAAGAAGCATATTTTTCCAGACACTGCTGGATTGCTTACGGTTCTGGATTATATGGTTCATCTTAATGGCCTAGGCCTCAGACCAGCTACTCTCAAGGTTCACTTGTCAGCTGTTTCTGCGTTTTTGTCTGTGGGGAAGTCTTCCTCACTATCTTCCCATCCTGTGTTCTGTAAATTTTTTAAAGGATTGCTTCACACCAATCCTCTTTTTAGAGACCCTGCCCCTGCCTGGGATTTGAATGTTTGCATTGCTCAACTTATGCAACCCCCATTTGAGCCTATGTCTTCAGCAGAGCTTAAGTACTTGACTTGGAAAACTGTGTTCCTGGTAACCATTACCTTTGCCAGGTGTATCAGTGAATTGCGAGCCCTGTCAGTGGAACCTGATTTTATCTCATTTCACAGGGATAAAGTGGTCCTTCGAACCAATAGAAGGTTCTTGCCCAAAGTGGTTTCAGACTTCCATTTAAACCAGTCTATGTCTCTTCCTGTTTTCTTCACTGATCATTCTTCCTCAGGAGAGAGGATGCTACAAAGTTTAGATGTCAAAAGAGCCCATAGTTACTACATCAAGCGTACCAAGGGTCACAGGTTTGACTCCTTCCAGTTGTTCCTCACTTATGGAGAAGTGGGAAAGGGCAAACCTGCCACCAAAAGATCTATTGCCAGGTGGATTGTGTCTTGTATAGAGTTCTGCTATGAAAAACTGGGAAAAACTCCACCCTCAGGCCTGAGGGCTCATTCCACAAGAGGTACAGCTGCTTCCCTGGCTGCTGCCAGGGATATCCCTCTGTTAGAAATTTGTCAAGCAGCCACCTGGAAAACAGTCCATATACTCGGTTTGGCACAGCAGTACTGCAGAGCCTATTCCCAAAGTACAGTAGGTTATGTTCCTCCTCCTTGGAGGTACTGCTTGGTAGTCTGCAATTGTCAGAATACAGCAAGACTTCATGCTGTTTGAAGAAAAAATTACTCACCTTAGTAATTATATTTCTTCTAATGAGTCTTGCTGTATTCTGACCTCCTCTTCCCCTCTCAGAACCTGTTTTTGGGAAGTGGGTGGGCAGGTGCAGTGTTGCACCCCAGAGGTGTTTTTTTGCTTGCACCCTCCTCCTTTTTGTTTGGGTGCTGATTTATTATTATTTGTAGTAGATTGGTTTTTGGTTTTTGGGTTTCCTAACTTGAGTCTCCCCTGGGAATCCAAAACTTTTTCAGCCAGTTGGCTAGTAGGAATTTTACAATTTCCACATAGAATTTTTAGTTAGTTAGGCTCATAAGAATCTGACGGTTTGGGTTTGAAACACTCCAGACAGAGACAGAGACATCAACCGAGCTCGAGCTCAGCATTCTATGCCCTGCATAGAAAGTTAACTCTTTATTCTCCAGTGCAGTTTAAAGGTTGGGAATCACTGCATTTGTCAGAATACAGCAAGACTCCATTAGAAGAAACATAATTACTAAGGTGAGTAGTTTTTCTTCTGTGCTGTAGTCAAGTGGTCCTCCACTGCAGTCCTTTAGCTGAAGGCCCATAGCTTAAGGGTGTAACACTGTGGGTGTCAGTGTGGGGCAGCAGTTGGCAGGAGATGCTGCACCACTTGTGTGACCCCCATATTGGAAGAAGTCATTGCACTGTATGTGAATCTATTATAAGTATGTATTAATCTTACCTGCACTAAACATAGCCTTCCATTAGCTTAGGTCTCTGTTACTACATATGGATCTTTTTTTAATTATTTATCTATAATTTGCATATTGATTGTACGCTACTAGTATTCATTTATCAGCTTGTTCTGTATAACCGAAGCAAGACAACTGTAATATATTGTATTGTATCTTAAAATGTACTGTACTGTACTGTCACCTCTGTTAACAAATGTTGTTCCGTACCTTAATGTATGACGTGGAACCTTTGTAAATGAGCCTTTGGCTCAAAGGTTTTGTGAATATTCCCAATAAATAAAAAAGAATCCTTAACAACTGTTGTTTGTGAGGGTATCTACTGTATTACTTTTTGACCATCTACCTGTGATACACAAGTGTGGTTTTTAATAGTGCATATATCAGCACTTCTGAATGTATAGCCTTTCCTTTTGATTTTTGTTAATTTGGTCTCCTGTCTGGTGAGGCTGTTTCGCCTTATTCGTTTTATTTTCTATTTACTTTTTTCTGCCACACGTTTGGGTTATGCCTACATCCCTTTGCAGCCTTATCTGGATAAGTCTGCTTCCCTGTTGCCGCCCCATCTGAGTCTGGCTAACATAACCTTTATGTCCCTAATCTGATTCAGGCCTACATCCTGCTAATGTTGGTAGTTAGGCCCTTCTTCCCTGTTATCTCCCTATCTGGGTCAGGTCTTCTTCTCTATAAGCTTACTATTCATTTTGGCCTTTCTCCCCTATAGTATCATTGTCAGTTCCATTGTCTCTCCCTATCTGTATCGCACCCCCCATAGCCATAGCTATTGCGCCTTTCTGTTACTTTCTACATAAGTGTGTCTAACTCCAGCACTTTATTTGCACTGTATGCTGTTGTCTTCTCTTGTTATGATCATAAGGATCATACTAATGACAAAAAAAGGAGCAAGGAGACCAAAAGGTCCATATGAGCTCCTATACTAATCCGTTATTACAGTAGGAGAGATTGTATCCATTACAGAGTAATCTGTCCAAATGATTTTTAAATAAGTGTTTGGTTTAGCTTATAACAACTTCAAGAGGCAAACTGTTCCAAGGATATACTGTCCATAGGGTGAAGAAATATTTTCTATTTTTATAGTTAAAAGATTTCCTAGACAGTTGTAAAGGATGACCGCTAGTATTGTGAAAATTATTTTTAAATGTAAGCCCTAGGTCTGAAAATAAATAGGGGTCCTCAACACGATCATAAAGAAGACATAGATCCCCTCTAATATGTCTTATGGTTAAGGACATCAAATTAAGTGTAGATAATCTAGAATAATATGTATAGTTTAGTAAACCCTTTATATTTTTTGTAAATTTTCTTTGCACCCTTTCCAAAGCATCACATTCATTCTTTCTGAATGGGCACCAGCGTGGGGAAGCGTAGTCCAAATGTGGTCTGGCATAAGCTCTGAAAAGTGGCATCATGACCTGTGCATTTCTGGAATTAATATTCTTTTTAAAAGACCATATAACTCAATTTGTTTTGTTGACTGTTTCTTGAATATGTTTGGAAAATGAAAAGTCGTTTGAAATGATAATTCCAAGGTCCTTTTCATCAGTAGTCAAATTCAGTTCCTGACTGTCTAATTTGTAGATGACGTTGGAGTTATGTGGACCAAGATGCATTACTTTACACTTAGAAATGTTTAATTTTAAATCCCATAATGTTACCCAAGTAGAAATAATGTCTAGATCTTGCTGTATGTGGGAGATTTGGTCCCAATTAACACATGGACCACCAATTTTTATCTTATGTGCATATTTAACAGATGTAGTAGAACAGTTTGATTTCCTCCCCTCCTCTTCCCCTTCTTTTCTCTTCCACCATCTACTGCTCCTTCCCTCCCCCTCTCTTTCAACCTTCCCATTCCACTTCCTTCCACCTCCTCCTCCTCTTTCCCCTCGCTCCCCAATTCCCCCTGGCATCCTGGGTGTAAACTCCTTCCAGCTCCTTGGCTACATCTTAGAAACATATAGAAGTTGATGGTAGAAGGAGACCGCTAGGTCCGTCTAGTCTGCCCATTTGTTTTAGACCTATTTGACACTCTAGTCGACCTTTGTAGTCAGGGTTCCCTTGTGTCTATCCCATGCATTCTTGAATCCCCCCCCCCAGTTTGACCAGACGAAGCACCGCTGAGAATCCCCCCACAATTTTGAAGTTCTTTAGCACTTTCTGTCCCTTTTTTACCCTTCTCCTTCCACCTTCCCTTCCCCGTATTCCCCTCCTCAAATCAGCATATTGGTTTCATTAAGCTCCTCTTTTCCTTTCTGTGTTTGGTGGCAGGAAACATGGAATTAAATCCTGGCTCTGTTATGGCATTGTACTTTCAACGTCCCAAAGGACCGAGGGTCACCCATTTAAACAATTGCAGCCTCCTCCCAAAAACTGACCAGCTACAACCTATTGTGCTTACATAGAAACATAGAAATTGATAACAGACTAACCCTCCCTTCCCTAACCACTAAGGTTCCCTTGTGCCTATCCCAAGCTTTCTTGAATCCCGTTACAGTTTTTGCCCCACCACCTCTGCTGGGAGGCTTTTCCATGCATCCACTACTCTTTCTGTGAAGAAGTATTTTTTTCTCACATTTCCCCTTCATAGCATGTTTCCAGCTTCATAGCATGCCCCCTTCTTCTTGAGCATCTTTTTTAATGAAAAGACGAAATTGATGATAAATAACCAAAAGCAGCAAGGAAACAAGCTTAACCTGTAGCCAGATGCATAATCTGTAGCTAGATGTATTTGTTATATCTGAATCTTTTTTTTATATACATAATCAGTCAGTCAATCAATCAAACCTTTATTTTACCAGGCAAAGCACCGTTGAGAAAAACTAATTTACAAGGTGGACCTGGGTAGGTCAAAGTCGAAATGCAGTAAATAAACATTAATAATGTAACTTGAGACAACATATGTGCATATAAATCAGGGGCATCCGTAGACGAATAGCTTTAGAAAAAGAAGACAAACAACATTTTGGAGATATACACTCATAATCTATATACATATATACAATATAACCACATTGGTTTAAGATTCAGCATCTTGACTGATAGTTATTGTAACAAGTTAAGTGGTCCAGGAGTGACAATGAAGATAGCTGGTAAAACACTTGATAAATTGGAGTGCAGCCAGAAGAAAGGCTGTCATTTAGGCACAGGTCAGGAAGCATAGGAAAACCAGGAGCAGTTGTAGAAATCACCAAAAATTATTTATTTACACTAGCAGTATCATAAAATAAACTTGTTCAGTATAACTATTTACAAAGGCAAAATAAACTTTTCTTTCAGTCTCTGTGTCCCTTGTGCTCCTAATCTCTCTTGCAGTTGCAGCTTAGCTTTTATAACGAAGTCCTTTCAACCCCCATCATTAGCAAGCATCCTATTTCTTTCACAGTGTTCTGTTCTTGTATAGTTCAGGCAGGTGAAAGGCAGGAACAGTGTCCCTTAGCTGAGGCCCTATTTTCACAGCTCTTGCAAAAGGCTCAAACATTTGCATTCAGGTAATCTCTTGAGTTTACAGTAGCTTTTTGCAATCATCTCAAAATATAATTATATACATTTCAACAGTAACACTATGTGGGAGGTATTCAATGGGGTTGCGCTGGGCGCAACCGAGTAGCACCAGCGCAACCCCACAATGTGCCCCTGTGCGATATTCAAAAGGGAGCCTAGCACAGAGCAAGTCCCAATGCACCAGGGCACATTGTTAACCTATGCAGTGCATTTGAAGGGGGTGTGCCCATGCATATGTGGCACATCCTGATATTCAGCCCGGAATGTGTGGCACATCTGCAGGCACAACCCCAGATGTGCCACATACTGTGGCACAAAATTGAGCTGTAAAATAAAGGCTCAAATGTCTGCCACACACAGGTGGGTGGCTGCATTGCAAGGCACAACACAGCAGCCGCCAGCCATGGGTGGCCATCTGCCCTCCCAGAACATTGTCCACAAGCACCCATCTCTGCCCTGGTAGTCCAGTGGTATCCCCCTCCCTTCCATTAGCCCGATCATGGTAATATTGAGAAACATATCAGCCCAGGTAGGCTAGTGTAATCCCCTCCCTCCTGTTGTGGTGCTCACTGGTAATAATCTGTAAACTAACATGCCCTGACAATCTAGAAGTAACCCCCCTCCCTCCTGTAACCCGATCACGGGTAATAGCACCAAAACAAATACCCTGGTAGTCTAGTGGTCTCCCCACCCCTCCCATGGCCCCGATTGGCTGAAATAACATCCATGTAATGCCCTGGTGGTCTAGTGGTACCCCCGCCCTCCCTGTAGCCCCAATCGTGGGTTCAATGTCATAGCCATAATCCCTGGTGGTCCAGTGGCATCCCCCACCCGCACAGGACCCCTGGCCAGCCAGCACCCCCCATCATCGGTGGGTGGCTGCATCCCGCCCAGCTGCCCACTGAATGACAGCTTACAGTACGGTCTGTAAGCCCATTGGTCCACAGTGTGGATGAATGGGCTTGCAGGGCATACTGTAATATACTGTACTAGACAGTCGACAATGTGTGAATGAACTGCATTCACATATTTGTGACTGTTTAGTACTGTATGCCCTGCAAGCTCATTGGTGCTTACAGACCATACTGTAAGCTGTCATTCGGCGGGCGGCCGGGCGGTATGCGAGTGGGATGCAGCCACCTGCTGATGGCAGGGGGGTGCTGGGTGGCCAGGGGTCCTGTGCAGGTGGGAGGGGTGGGGGTGCCACTGGATTACCAGGGATTATGGCTATGATGCTGAACCCCCCAATTGGGGCTATGGGGGGGCAGGGGGTACCACTAGACCACCAGGGCATTTCATGGATGTTATTTCAGCTGATCGGGGCTACAGGAGGGTTGGGGGGCCCACTAGACTACCAGGGAATTTGTTTAGGTGCTATTACCATGATTGGGTTACGGGAGGGAGGGGGTTTACCACTGGACTGCCAGGGCATGTTAGTTTACTTATTATTACCGGCAAACACCACTATGGGAGGGAGGGAGGGGTTACACTGGCCTACCAGGGCTGATATGTTTCACAATATTACCGTGATCAGGCTAACGGAAGGGGGGTAACACTAGATCACCAGTTCCACTGACATATGTCAGTTTCAGTGATCGTGGCAATGGGGTGGGAGGGGAGTTACCACTGGACCACCAGGGATTCACTACATGTTGATGGTGGCTACGTAGGGAGCTGGGTGCATTGTGCCGGGATGCCCTGTGCAACGCATGCAAATGGGGTCATAATAACATGCAAATGGCCCCGTTTGCACTATGCATATATTATGGCCCCATTTGCATGCCCAGGTCTGAATATCGTGGGTGATGTACCCAGTGCAACTACAGTTACGCTAGTGCATTCCCAGTCCTCCCTGTCTGGAGACTACACCGGCGCATTGTCACTGCGCCATGCACATTCTGTGCCATATTCAAAGGTGATGCATCATGGTGCATTACCTTTGAATATCTTCCTGTCTTGGCCCAGGCACATCTCGAAATGCGCTGCGCCCCCACTTACGCCATTGCCAGGCGCAGTCTGAATATTTCCCCCTCTATATTTTCTAAACACAGGGGATCTCAATATCAGTTACATTTCCATACAATGATTTGTACGTATTTTTATATTAGGAGATATGCAAGGGAGTAAAAGACAGACAACAATAGAGGACTGGGAGACAGTGAGAGGCAAAGAATTGCGAGCCTGTCGGGTTGATCAAGTCTGAAGTCTCACAGGAAATTTTTGTTGCACAACCAGACAGAAAAGAGACAAAGAAGAGACAGAAAAGGAAAAATCCTTGCATTTTAAACACTTTCTCTAACAACTGGGACAGGGTCCTGTTCCACCCTGTTACAAAGGCACAGTGGGAGCAGGAGAGAAGAAACAGTGGAGGGGGAACAATGTTAATGGATGAGCCACTCCCCAGAATAGAAGGTCATTAGTGAAAACATTCATATGTCTCCTTGATGGAGCGATCAGGCAGAGTTTTAAAGAAGGAAACCTTCACAGGGGTTGCAAGTTTAAATGTTTTTTGAATGGTGTTCCATAGGACAGGAAGGGCGTAACTTATCGCCAATTTACCATAACGAGATCTAACCTTGGGAATGATAAGGGAGATACAGGATAAACTTCTCAGTGGGTAGCTACCCACCACACAACGGGGCAAACAATCTGAAATATAACGTGGAAGCATATTGGTAATGGCTCTATATGTCCATAGAACTGAGTTCTTTTCACATCTAAAACTCATGGAATTCCAACCTAAAGTTGAATAAAGAGAGCAGTGGTGAGTGGAATAAGGCACACCCGTAATAAATCTAAGAGCTTGGTGGTATGATGTGTCAAGCTTAGTCAAAGCAGATTTTGGGCCTTGCCCATACAGAAAGTCAGCATAGTCTAACAACGGCATAAAGGTTGTTTGGACAAGCCTAATTTTTGCTTCCAAGGTTAGTAGATGTCTGATCCTAAAAAAGAGACCAAGTCTCTGCGTAAGCTTTTTTGAGAGCTCCTCGATATGATTGACGAATGAGAGTTTATCATCTATCCAGACACCTAGACATTTAAACTTCGCCACGGTTTCCAGAGGCTTACCTAAAAGCATGGTTATTTGGGGTGCAGTACCATGGTTACATTTATTGGAGGCATTGACTGATGGGAGAAAAGAGCATAGTCTTAGTTTTTTTAGCATTTAGGAGTAGCTTTCGGTGCAGTAGATTTTTCTGAATAGGTTAAATTCAAACTGGAGGTCCCTCAAAGCTAGTTCCAGGGAAGACCAATATATATAAATGAGTGTCATCCGCAAACAGATGAATGTTTGCTGATTTAATTCCTGCATTAATGTTATTAATATAGATAGCAAATAGTAAGGGGCCTAAAATAGACCCTTGTGGCACTCCTCTCTGTAGTACTTTTAGTGGAGAGAGTTCTCCTTTATAGTTTATGCTCCCCAGCAGTTGCTTCACCTGCAGCCTGCCCCCGACACTGGAACACACTCCACCACAGGACTTCCACCCCATGAGTTTACTCCCTCAAGGCAGAGCCATCCCAAGGGACAGAAATGCCAAGGGTACCCCTGAGGCAGCTATGCACTGGGCTGGTGGCCAAGCCAGGAGGTCCTGAGGCACTTTTTTTTTTCTCGTAGTTATGTCTCCCCCAGAGGGATGCAGTGTGCAGTGATACCATGATGCCACCCTGTGCGCCCCCAGGTAGACATCAGCATCTGCCCGCCCCTCCACCCAGACCATGACAGACTTTGGTGAGCCCTCCCCCAGTTCACTGCTAGGGATCAGGCATACACCAATCACTGTAGCCCTCACCCCCCCCCACAGTGAAGAAGAGTAGTCCCTCAGCTGCTCATCCTCCCCCCCCCAGCTAGCCCTCCAGTGGCTTGAGTTCGCTTCTGAACTCAGGTCGCCAGTATTATGAGTGGTTGCACAATCACTGTGCCGGCAGACTGGCCCATCATATCTGAATCTTAACTCTCCACTAAGGTCTGAATGTTGCTGTGGCTGTCTCTGGTTACTCGTTGGACAGCAGCTTTGCATGAAGATGGGTGGTGGTGTTGTAGTTTACATATTCACCAGCATCCAATTTGTGACTATGCTTGCTGTCTCTTCTCCCTCCTCCTCCTCCTGTGAACTTCTCATCATGAAACTCTCTCTTCCCATCTTTGTTCCCATCTTTATTGCTGGGGTTTACAGATGCCCTGGTATATCCCCTGCTTCAGTTACTGAAGCCCTTTCCTTTATCGGTTCCCATTCCTCCAGAGGAGAGTTGCTCATCCTTGGTGACTAATATAAATTGGCTCACCTCCTCTGCAAATAAATTCTCCCAAAATGTAAAACCCTTCCTACTGACTCCATTTTTTCTGACTCCACACATCTAAATTTAAATCTTTAAATCTCTCTCTCTCATAGTGAGTCCTCTCATCCCATCCCCGTCATATAGTAGATGCAGGTATCCTTCCTGATGACCTCAGTGACCATCATATGGTTTATTGTGCACCCCCCAAATTCATCTGTCTCACATAATTTAGATCTCTAGATGTATCCACCCTCCTAGCCAGCCTATAAGCATCTGATAGGCCAACACCCATCTCTGTACCCACTAATTTTAATTATACCCCCAGTACTGTCAGACCAAATTTATGGCTGTATGGGATCATCATACACCCCTGAGGAAACCCAAATGATGGTGCTCCCACTTTCCCAGGATATCAGCTAAGTTGATGGCTTGCCTCCATACCAGAGACCTTGCTTGGCAGTCCTACAAGATCACTGGCTCTCCTGCTGCTTTTGTCAATTATTGGCACATTTACAACACCTGTACCAAAGCCATCAGACTAGCAAAGTCCAAGTATTTTGCATCCTCACCCCAGAACAACATTAAATTACCCCTCTAAGCACTGGAAGATTATCTGTTCCCTTTTCTCCCTTCTGACTCAGTTTCCTTCTCCTATTCTCAAGGTTGGTGACTCCCTAATCTCTGACCCTTCTTCTGTTGCCTCTTCCTTTAATACCAACTTCATCACCTGTGCTGTCTCTCTTGTCCATTTTCCTTCCTCCCCCCTCCCTCTGCCTTTTCCCCATCACTCTTTTTCCTTCTCTCTCACCTCTCCCTCTGCTTCCATACAGGTTCTGCTCACCCTTAATCCTCACAAGGGAGGTAGCCATAATGGCATCAATCCTAAGCTTCTGCTTCTCTCTGCGCCTGCCATCACTATGCCTATTCTCAACTCCTTAATCTCTCTTTTTTCTCTGCAAGTATCCCTGAAGCCTGGAAGCAGGCTGCTGTCATCCTTCTTCTCTTGGTAACTTCCATCCTAGCTCTTTTTTTCCCCATTATGACTATGTTACAGGAACACCTTGTCCTCTGTCTCAGCTCTCTTCCTTCTTTGACTCCTCCTCCTCCTTCTTTGCCCCTTTCCAGTTTGGATTTAAGAAATTCCCATTCCATTTTCACCTCCTTCCTTCAGCTTACTGACTCCATCCTTTCAGGTATGGACCAGGGTCTGATCCCCCGGTCTTTGTCGATCTGTCTAAAGCTTTCAACACTGTGGCACACCCCCTCCCTCTGGACATGCTTAGTGCAGTGGGCCTCTCTGCCTCACCATTCTGCTCCTATCCTGAGAGCACTGAGAATAGATCTCAAGCTGTCCAGCTTGGAAGCTCCCTATCCCCCCATCTGATCAGGCATCCCTCAAGGGTCTGTCCTGACTGGGCCCATCCTTCTTGAATGACCTCCTCTCTGCATGTTCTTCTGCATCCATTCATATGTATGCTGATGGTACAGTATTCTTTTCATCTGCCTTCTCCTTCCATGATCTTATTTCTCAGTTGCAGCTGGATTTTGACAATATTCAGCAGTGGTTACAGTATAACCAGCCCTCCCTCAGTGCAAAGAAAACTGTTTCCATGACATTTGGCATCCTGCAGAGGCTTACCAGACTCACTGCCATCCCTTATTCCACATCCTTGATGATGCTGCGATTGAGAATGTATCCTCCTTTCAAGTATCTCAGGTTCTTACTAGACTGTAGTTCCTCTTCTTGATTTCTTGGTGAACACTGATGCCATACACTATAAGCTCCATCCCAAGCTTCATGCACAATACAGGAACAAAGCAAATATCCCACTTCCTGCACACCATGAAATTGTTTTAAAGATGATTCTCCCTCATTTTGACAATGGTGACACAGTTTACAGTGGAGCTCCCAAATCCTTCCTTGCCAGACTGGACTTCTCCTTTCACTCTTCTTGTCATTTTGCCTCTGATTGTGCCCCTCGTACCCAGCACTGCTTATTCTACTCTGCCTTCTCTCGCCCGTCTCTTGATGCCAGATGCCTTTCTTACTGTGCCTCTTTTATATCTGAATTTTGGTTTGGCTCCCTTCCCTCCTTACTTACCTCCCTCCTACCATCTTCCCCTTCTACCATCTTCCCCTCCTTCCTCCTACCCTCTCTGCAGCAATGTTTCCCTACCTTTTTCTTCCATCTAGGAAAACTACTGTTGGTCAAGCTGTCTTCTCGTATTGCTTACCTAAACTCTGGTCCACCTTTCCTCTGTCAATCCATTCTGCCTCTTCTGTTTTGCTTAAGTCTCTTCTTCATGACTTTTCTGCTCCCATCTGCAACTATGTATTACTCCTACCTTTTTGTTCCCCTTCTCCCTACTCGTATTGCCCCACCCTGTTGCTCTCCCCCCATGCCTGTAGGAATAATTTTCCCCTTGCCTGTCCAACTTGATTTTTATCTACTGCGTGTACGTTGCTGTACTGTTATGCCTTGCACTATTTATAATTATACACCTTTTGATGTACTGTATTGCTGTATAGGACTACTGTTTTTGTAATGCTGTTAATTACTATTTATTTTTTCTCCTCTTATACCATCTTCCATCCCCATCCCCATGGACACATCTGAAAATGAGCGGTTTTCAGCTCAGTGCATCTTTCCTGGTTAAACTTTGAAATTAATAAAAACAAATAAGATAAAGATTGCATCTAAATGTTTAAAGTTCATCTTATGAAAATGGGGGCTTCATCACAGTTTTCAAGGACATCTGTCAAATTTTTATGTTGGTGTGTGCTTGTGCGCCAGCCAACATATTGCAGTTGTAGTAGATTTGGAGGTGGGGTCACTGTGGGCGAATGCAGAGCATGCATCAGTAGGTGTGTCCCTCATTCCCCAATAAGGTAGCTTGCAGGTGCCACACCAGGAATACATAATGTGGCAAGCACATCTAAGGAAAGATTCACTGTAATGAGAGCCAAGCTCATCACACAGCAGCAGCACCTCCCGACGTGCCTTTCCTGGTGAAGCATGCTAGAAAACATGGTGGCATTGTCTGTCGCCACCACCTGCCACAATGCTGACTTCAGGGGTGCCCAATCCCTCTGTCAGCATGCCATGAATTAATGTGCTAACGGGGGAGCCCACTCCCCATCAGCATAATGCTCACCCACCATTTATTGTGTGCCGAGGGGGGTGCCCATTCCTCTCGGCTCTAGCCCCCCCCTCTTCGGTATGTGCCAATGGGGGTGCCTAATCCCGCATTGGCTTGCCCTCAAACACTCAGGCAGCATGCTGGGAGCCCACCCCAGTGTGCCAAATGCCCTTGTAAAAAAAAAATCCTGCGATGGTTTTTTTTTTACTCTGTAAAAGAAGAAAACAGTCCCTCATGGTCTGTCCTGCTCCCTCCCCCAACCTGCACCCACCCTCTGCGCACCCTGCCTCTCCCCACTCCCCCACCCCATAATTACCTCCTGAGTCTGGTGCGATGATCTCCGGTGGACCAGGAACACATCTACGCTCTTCAAAGCCGACCGCGAACTAAAGAAATGCCGGTAAGCTGTATAATGGCATAAATAGTGTTTTTTCAACTTTGGTGCATATCTTGGGCATTTTTTGGAATGTTTGCACCAAATTTTTAATATGGGGTTATTGGGGCCCCTCCTCATGAATTCAGTCACTGTCATGGCGTTATTCGGTCCTGAAAGGTGATTTTTGAGGTCACTGTGCAGAATCACCTTTCGGGACTGATTAATAAAATACAGTGCCACTGTCCATGAGGTGGGCTCTCAAAAAGCCTGTGTTGCAAATTTGGTGAAAAAAATCCAAAAAAATGACTTTTACGAGCGTGCATTGTGTGTGAACTTATAATATTTTCACTCCAGATTTTCAACATTTGCATTTTTCCACACCTCTTTATGAAAGTACAGCTGTCATTTTACATATCCTGGCCGAAATGTGTTTCCGCACACTTCCAGCACAGAACAGCGTGGTCGCTGGGTGAAATCTGTTTTCAGGACAGTTTGAGAAAATGACAGTGACACTGTTCATGAGCAGAGGTCCTACAATGCATATGTTGAAAATTTGGTGATGAAAGTCCATAAAATGACTGTGTTACAAGCACGTGTTGTGCAGTTTCCACGCACCCTTGTAACTTCACAAATTTGCAATATTTTCATGCCAGATTTTCAACACTGGTATTTTTTCACACATCCTTATGAACAGTACAGCTGTCATTTTTCACATCCTGCCCAAAATGTGTTTTCGCACCTGTGGCGCAGAATGGCATGGTCGCTGTGGGAAATCAAATTTTGGGACAGATTACCAAAATCACAGTGCCACTGTTCATGAGGTGAGGCCCCAAAATGCCTATGTTGAAAATGTGTCTCTTCAGGGTGGGGGTGAGGTTGGCGTCAGTTCAGTACTTCACTGCCATTCCCATTATGCATCTCTGAATCCTGCACTACCAATGGCAATGCCAGCGAGACAACATTCGGCATTGACAAATGCTTTGTTAACTTTCTCACACTTAGGATATGTCATTTTATTCTGTGTGGATGTATTCATATCCAAGAAATAATATCTTTGAATTAAATTTTAAATACTTTACCATTAGATAATGTAACCTAATACAATATAAAACCAAACAAATTCAGCACTAGTGAGTTCCAGCTTATTTAGAGTGCCAGTGTTCTTGGTAACTTGGTTGTTATGTTAGACAGCCTATGTAGACTACTCCTAACTAGTGCCACCCCACCCTTTTTTCAGTCACCTGAAACCACAGCGACTACTCCCTGTCCTTCTGTGGTAGTCTTATTCTCCCAACACTTTCAAATTGTATTTTGCATCATGGAGTTCCTGGTAGGTCATACGTCCCTGATTTTTGAAATCTTGTTCCTTAATTGCAGAGGAGCGGCTAACCGGTGTGACTGTCAGAGATTGTTGTATAACAACAAAATCTGGATTCAGTTCAGTTCACCTTTATAGTCCCTGCAGCCTGACAGCATGAAAGCTGAGCCTCTGCTGGCCTCATGTGGCTGATCTTGAAACTGGGAGAAGGGGAGAATTATTTTATTTATTTGAAACAAGGGTAAAGGAACGCAGACACCAGGTAAGCCATGGTGTACACATATTTTTTTAAGGACAACATTTTATTGTTCCACAGAGGCACCATTTCCCCACCTTCTGATGATATAATAGGATTTCTGTGCTCTATGTAAGTAAGAAACTATGTAAATGCTTACAGCTGAATGATGCTTTAGTTTTCTCTCATGCTTAGCACAACAGTGGGCTATCCAGTTGTTGAGCAACAAACAGGATATAACTGGGGAAATAAACTGGGTGGGAAGGGGGCAGTAAATAAGGGTCTAGTGTGCAAGATGGCATTCAACCTTTATTTTCCTAACTACACCCTAGATTTTAAATTGAGACCAGCAGGAACAATCTCATGAGATGTGGGACATCTTGTTTTCATGTCCCATGAGTGACTCAGTGCTCCTAAAAATGTCAACAATTTGTTTTTTAAAGTAAAGGTGTAAGTTCACCTTACTAAGACTTTGGGCTTCACAGCCCAGTACCCTGGGGCAGCGATAGCCCTTCTGTGCCAAGAGTAAAAATTTTAATATGCTCTGTAAGGTTTTGGAAGGGATCATAATTCGGGCTGAGCTGCCAGCCAGCTGATCCCTTCCCACTTCCTAGTCTGCCCTCCCCGTCCCTGCGCTCCTCCGTATCATGACGTTTAGCCAGGAAGAGCGCAGGGACGTGCATACAAGTATATGGGGCTAATTTTCTGAATGATTTTGCACACTTTAGACTGCATATTAGGGAAAATGAAAGCCACCGCTTGACTAATAAGGTTCCTATTAGTCAAGAGGTGGCTTTCATTTTTCCTAATATGCAGTCTAAAGTGTGCAAAATAGTTCCAAAAATTAGTCCCATATACTGTATAACGGTGTCCCACTCTCTCCCTGGCTAAACGTCACAATACAGAGGAACATGGGGGCGGGCGGGCAGGCAGACTAGGAGTAGGAAAAGATCAGCTAGCTGGCAGCTCAGCCAGAGATAGATCCTTCCAAAACACTTACAGAGCATATTAACATTTTTACTCTTGGCACAGAAGGGCTATCGGTGCCCCAGGGTACCGGACTGTGAGGCCCAGTATGTAATCTTGCAACTTTACTTTAAGTAGAATATGTTTCTGCCAGAATTTCTAAGGACATAACCAGAAGGTAGTTTTCTATCTCCCTTTACCACCTACCACTCACTCCACCCCCAGAAGTGTTTCTAAAAAGTAGCATGAACATCAAATTAGTTACAAATGCAACTGTTTTGAATATCTGGCCAGGAACTTCTCTGATTGCTCATCCTTTTCTCCCACTTTACTGTGACATGTTGCCTCCTTTCCCCACTTTGATAGGATTTCCCGTTTCCTGATCTGAGGAAATTTGTATAACTCTAAACAATTTAACACTTTATTCCAACCATGGCACTTGCTATTAGTCTGTTAATCTATTTCTGTATTTTGGTTTGTTATTGAAATTAATGTAATCTACGATATTGTCCTCCTGTATAGTATTTCTGTTGTACATTGTAACCCTCTTTTTTTGTTTGTCTAAAACTGAACGTTTGTGAAAATGAGCAGCTTTTGCTCACATGCCTTTCCAGTATAATAAATAAATGAATAAACTAAACCTTTTCTGCCCCTTAACCTTTGAGTAAATGGTGAGCCAACACTGCAGCAGGACATAAGGAATGTGTTCCTCCCCATTGGGTGAAGCCCAACAGCAACTCAGGGATGGACTGTCTACGATTTATTCATTTGTTAAAATCAGTTTTAATCAGGCACTGTTAATATTTTTATTTTAAAATGTATTTATGCAAAACAGCCCAACTGAGCTTTAACATCTTGTTTCCAGTGGGATTCTGCTTCTACACATTTCCACAGTTGGCTGCACTGGAGCACCGAAAGGGTAAGTGAGTTGCCCAATGTCACACAGTGAGTATTTGGCTCTAGTGGGGTTTGAACCTGTGATATTGATGGATGGATGATTTATTTTTATTTATTTATTTTAAAATTGTTAACTGAGAAAGGTACATTGAGCCAAGGCCTGTTTCCAGGTGTGAAACAGGTGAAAGGGATTACAATAAACTACATACAGCAGTAAAGAAGCGTTCCAAAAATTAAAGTGCAAATGATGATGATGGAAGGAGAATTCAACATGGGACAGGGCAAATAACAATAAGGGGTGAACAGAAGTCAGTTCTCTGAGCAGCACTAATGCCCAATTAAATTAACAAGTATTTGTCAATGCTGGATGTTCGCCACTGGTATAGAAAGCCTGGGGTACTAGATGTTTTGTGGTGCACTTTGTGGCTTATGTTGAAGCTAAATAACATCCCTGAGAAGTCCTGGTAGAGAAGATGCTCGTGTTCCAATTCTCACTTATTTGCAGAGTATTTAAGCAATAAGGCATGACCAAGGGTTATGTTGATGATCTGTTAATCACTTTCTAGGGGTGTACTGTGGCACGAGGTGTAGCTGAGTGCCACATGCCCCTAGAGTGTGATTAACTGACCATTAACATAATCCCTGGGACTGCCTTATTGCTATTATAATAAAACATGCTTTTAAACAGTGTTAAACCTTGTTCAGCATATAGTTAAGCTCTACATGTATGTTAATAAAAGATTAACATAAGGCTGTTAGAATGTTTGCAGCCAATCAGAAAGCTCCATTTCTCAGACCCTTTTTATAATAATGTTTAACAATGGTTTACAAATAATGACACACGAAGCCTAAAAAAAATTGTCATGAAAGATGTTCATAATGTATGTTGCAGCTGCAACCCTGTCTCAGTACTTGCATCTGTGCATACACACTGAAACTCTGAATTGCAGGTATTACTGGGTCTTGCTTGTACACATTTTTACTATATATTTACCCAGGATACAGCAGATGAGTTGCAATATCTCATTTTCAGTGGTGTCCTGCTTTGACACGTTGTTAGATTGTAATTCTGACACACACACACACATCACTCATCAACTTTTTATCCTTCATCTCTAAATTCTGGTTCAACCTGCTCCCCTTCTACATCTCTTTCCTCCTCTCACCTGCCCCAGTCTCTACCTATTCCCTGCGTACCAAGGACTTGTGCTCTTTCTCACTCCCTTTCCCCTCTTCCAACTTTGGCAAATGTGCCTTTAACGATCGCCTCCCCTCTCTGTGGCACTCTCAACCCCCTCTCTTATGCAACTCTCCCTCTCACTTCTCTGTCAAATCTCAACTATGCCTTCTACCCCTCCCCACCTGTCCCCATAACATCACATAGCACATACTGTTGGCCCCATTTGCACTTATTCTGCTCTCTGTTAATTCCCCCATCACCTATACCTCCCATATAGTCTGTATATCTAAATAGCCTTTTGTTTTGTATTGTATCATGAACTGTCCTCCAGTGAGGCTCCTACGTAACTGTATGATCCTGTAACATTTATTTGTATGCTTCTTGCACTTTTGCTTTTGAACACCTCAGTTGCTGGACTATATCTTATCTTGTTATATATTGTATGCTGTGTATTCATTGTAATTTGTATATTTATCCCTTGTCCCTTTCTCCTGGGTCACACCTGGAAATGAGCCTTGGCTCAGAGTGCCTTTCCCGGTCACCAAATGTTCAAATAAATAAAAAATTAAAAAAATGTACCCAGGATAGGGTGGCTGAGAGGCAATATCTACTTTTAAGTGGGCTCCCACATTTTGACCCCAAATATCCAACAATCTTTTATGACCTAGCTTTATGATCAAGTTAGGTGGAATTATTAAAATCCCATCTGAAAGGCGATTGCACTGTGCAACTGTGGCAAGAAGTTTTGGAGGTGATTCGAAAAACTGACACCTGCCATGTTTAGGAGGCAGGGTAACACAAGGGATATATTGAACATTAGGGACCAAAATCTGCAAAAAAAATAAGTTATGGTAAATGTTGGAATGATTCAGTTTCCTCATAACTTAGTTTTTTTTTTTTTTTACATTTGTACCCCAAATTTTCAATATAATCATTTTATGACCACTCCTGAGCATGACAGGTGTCCTTTATAAAACAATGTCTGAAATGTCATTTTGCACCACAAGTGTTAAAACACATGTTGGGTAGGATTTGAGAAATGACAGGTGTCACATTCATGAGGCTATGTCAAAAAATGACTAGGTGTAAAAGTTGGGGTTAAAATATTGAAAATTACCAGTTACTAGCATGTGTTGAAAAATTGCAAATTAGACTCATAACTTTGTTGGTAGGTAGGTAGGTAAAAACTTAATTTTTATGGCATGGGGTCATCATGTTGCAAGACATTATGCTGCATGGCACAATTGCACTGTCAATACAGTGCAATTTCTGCCATGAAGCATAAGTCTTTTTTATGTGGGGGCTCTGCTCCTACACCCCCCCGTTACCAGGGGGTTGCACCCCCAAACCCTTCCCACTAAAGATTCCCAGCTCCGGGGGGGGGGGTTACCTCGGGGAGCACACAAAGTAAAATAAAATTAAAAGTTTCTGGGACCGGGAATCAAACCCGGTCCCAGATGCAGCACCTGGGTTCCTGCTGCTGTGGCTCACTCCAGTGAGCCACAGCAGCTGCTCAGTGGAATCCACTCCCAGCAGAGGTCTTATCCTCTGCCTGGGAAAGAGCGAATGGTGCAATACCGCGTACAGCAGTATACGAGGAATTGCACCATTCGCTCTTGCCTACGGTGCTATCCCGGGTTAGCCATAATGTTGTACACTATTAAGCATGTGACATTATGACCCAATAGGTATTTTTATACAGGGTATACATGTCATTTGGACTTTGCAGTCCAGTTTTCAAGACAGTCCTGTGTAGCTGATCTGTTAGTTTCAATAAAACACAGGAGTAGTGACAGCAAGAAAAGATCACATACAATTTCACTTATATAATATACTGTACATAAAAGAATAGCTCAAAGACGACATCCATGCAGTATTTACAATATGTACAGTTACTTATTTTCTTGCCGTAATATTTATGTACATTGACAAGTATGAGAGAACAAACACTTAACTGCATGTACAAAAGCTCGTCGTCCTCGAAGCGCACGAGTTGTAGGTGGGAGTTTGTTCCATAATATAGCTGCCCTCAATTTTAATGTTCTATCCCCATATTTGTTCTTTCTTTTGTCCTGGTGGATTCTATTTAAGTGTACTAGTCTCAGTAAGCCCCTTTTACTATTAATGTCTTCTGAAAAAACGAATCAGAGAAATACCATGTTCAGGATGAAATATGCGCCAGTCCAGTTGTTTTCTCATATTTGTACCCCAAATTTTCAACATAGCCTTCTTATGACCCCACATAGACTTCTTATGAGCCCACCTCATGAACAAGACTGGAGATCATTTTCAAATCCTGCCCAAAAGGTGGTTTCGCACCACCAGTGCGAAAACACATTTTGGCCAGGATTTGAAAAATGACAGCTGTCACATTCATGAGGTGTTGTGAAGAAATGGCTATGCTAAAAATTTGGGGTCAAAATACTGAAAACTGCCAAAGTTACGAGCCTGCATTTGTAAATTTTAATATAGGATCATAATTGTATTGTTTTTAAATATTTTCACCCCAGATTTTCAACATAGCCTTTTCATAAGCCCACCTCATGAACAAGTGCAGAGAAAATGTTCTATTTCTGCCTGAAAGGTGATTTCATGTAGGGTCTGCAAAATCCCCTTTAGGGATGCAAAAACACATTTTGGCCAGTATTTGAAAAATTACAGCTGTTCCATTTATGAGGTGCTGAGAAGAAATGGCAATATTGAAAATTTAGGGTCAAAATATTGAAAATGACCAAAATTACGAGGCTGTGTTGACAAATTTCAACATAGGCTCAGAGCTACCTTTTGGGACAGATTTACCTAATTTCAGTGCAACTGCTCATGAAGTGGGGTCCCAAAAAAGACATGTTGAAAATTTTGGGCAAAAATATTCAAAAAGGGCCAATGGGTCATGCCACTAACTTCAAAATCCCATTGAAATACATTGAACCAGCCGCATACCTGATTTCACACACACACGAAAATACTCTCTCTCTCTCGGCTGGCAAGCAACATAATTTACTACCATTTAGACACTTAGGAAAACTGTATTAAGTATTCCAGCTGTAGCTTTCTACCGGGGAAATAATCTTGTTTTCTCAAACTTGTGATAAATTCTGCAGTTTAACTCGGGCTACAGCTTTACAAAACTTCCTTTTGTGATTGAGTGAAACAGACCGAACAGCTGCAGAGGGGAGGGGGAAAATGTTATAATGAGCTTCTCTGGAATACAGCTCTGGATGTTTAACATTCCTCAACAGGCAGATCAGCTTGCTGGGCAGCAAAGATCAAAGGGAAGAGCTGACCCATGATTGGATCATGTTTTCCTTTAGAACTAGAAGACTGCTTCCAGTCAGAAAGCCCAAACTCTGTCATTATAAGGTTGGCTGATGATTGGTGTGCCACTGACACACCCCTACCAGATCACTCTGCATTGGACTGACAGTGTCACACCCCTCAGAAGGCACTCTTATATCAAGATGTTTGCTTGTGCATACATGCAGGGTGAACATAACAAAAGCAGGTTGAAACAATTCAGTGGAGCAGTTGTACTGACATGAACAGATCCGGGGGGCCCATAATGGGGGTGGCAAGGGCGCCATTGGTAGGTCAGGTAGGGAGATGACAGGAGCATGAGGGGGGAGGGGAGGAGCTTCTGCTGGTGCCTAAGGGAAAGAGGAGAGAGTAAGTGATAGGGGAGGGAGCAGGCTTTAGATGGAGGAAAGGCCACATGAGCAGGCTGTCTGCCTAGCAGAATAGTGAAGGTGGGGGAGGCAGAAGGTGTGAGGATCCCCGGAGCAGAGGGAATGTGAAGCAGAGGGAATGGGTAGAGGAGTGCAGCTAGATAAGATGGTAGGGACCCAAACTAGCATGTGGAGATGAAGAAGGCACAGTGGGACTGGTGATGTGATGGTAGGGGGAGAATAGACAGGGAACAGTAAATGAAGCAGTGGTGACTATGGGGGGGGAGTTGGTAGCAGGACAACAGAAGGCATTACAGAGAGTGTCCAGTCTGGCAAGGGTGGAAGAGGGCGAAGTACTGTAGAACACACCCACTTAGTTGAAGACTTCTTCAGGACCTACGGGGACAGATAATCTTTGTTATGGTACAAGGGTCCAAGCTTGGAACTGAGCTTGAAGTTGATGGCTTCGATGTGGGCAGAGAAGTCAAGCCTCTTATCAAGCCACATACACTGAGATACTTGAAGGAGGGAATCACTTCAAGTGGGGTACCATCCAGGGTGGAGAAAGTGGGGGGAGGGCCTGGCCAGTTTCTGGCTGGTAGCAAAGGTGATGGACACTTGTTTTAGTTGGATGGATGGCTATAGACTTTGGTAACTGAGTGGAACCCACCGGAACAATGTCCATTTACAGGGGCAACCAGGACATGCACACAAGCAATGCAGAAGCACACATGGAAACAAATGATGGAACAAGTACATTAAAAATAGAGTAAAGTATGGGGTAGTATGTGTAACGAGAAGTTTACACCCCCCCTTCAGTGTTAGATGCTACATAAATCCCAAGAGCGAAGCTCAAGGGGTTTATTAAAGTATCTAACACCGAGGGTGTGTGTAAACTTCGAGTTTACACACACTACCCCATATTTTATTTTATATAATTGCTGGGTCTCCCCTTTTTTGCCACAGCAATTATATAAAATATTAGGCATTCAGGTGTGGCCGCACTTCGGTTCTGTTTTTGGCCGGTCCACACATTTGTCTTGACACGCATTATCAAAATGTTTTAAGATGTTTTTAACCCCCTTGTTTTGGAAATTAGCTGATTTAAAAAAAAATGACTCATCACTGAGTTCCACTGGCAGTTCACTTTGAGGCAGAAGGTGAGCAGATGAGTGGTCAGGAAGCGAGGAACTGTGGCAGGCGCATGCACAGAGTGAGGGAAACTGTGCGTGTTTGCCATAATAAACACTCCTTCATTACATCAAATTATGGCATGGTTTCCTTACGGGAAAAAGGTGAGATCCATTAATTATAATTCATTCAAAACTACAAAATTCCTTCACTGTACTGGTAGGACAGGACAGCCAGGAAGAGGCACCTGAAGTAGTGGCTAGGGAGCATGTGGGGGTCCTCAGAAGGGGAGGTCCCAAGGTGAGAGGAAGAAGCACCCAGCCAAGGTGGAAGCAGCTGCTGGTAGAGGACACTATCATTAGGGGGATAGACTTGGGAGTGGGAGATGGAGGGGGAGAGAGAGGTAAGATGCCTCCCTGGTACCATAACTCTGAGGGATAGTAAGCAGATCCAGAGGACCACTACAGCGGCAGGTCACAGGAGGGAGCTAGATGTCATTGTCTAGCAGAGGACAAATGACCTGGCAAGAGACTGGAGTAGTGGTAATGCAGGGTAATTTCAGGGAGTTGAGAAGGGGCCTTAAGCAGGTAGCACATACAGTGGCATTTACTGATGTGTTACCTGTGTACACCCAAGGGAAGGACAGGGCACTCTGCACTAGGACATTCAGTGATTAGTTGAAGGCATGGTGCAGGAAGGAGGGCTTCAGCTACACTGGGGGACTGGGAGATGACCTGGGAGGATATGAGTCTTAGCAAGGGTGATGGCCTACATCCTTCCAGGAGAGGAACCTCAGTCCTTAGTGAGAGGTTTAAATGTTACTTGGATAAGTATTTAAAGTAGCAGAGTGGGGAGGCTGTATTACAAGGGAGGCAAAAACTCCCCCACATGATGAAGAAATGAGGAAGGAAGGGCCTGAGGGAAGGAAGCTCCTCCAGGGCAGGGGCACAGAAAGAAAAGGGTGCAGACAAAGCAGAGAACAAGGGGGCGGATATAAACCAAGGATGCAAAAAGAGAGGAGAAAAACACAAGAAGCAGGGAGGGTAACGTGGTAAGAGAGGGGTCGGTGGGAGAGACAGGGAGTAGCATAGGCAGTAGGGGAAGGGAAAGAAGGGCTGCAGGCAGGGAGAAAGCTAGGTATGGAAAGCCATATGCACCAACTCAAGGAATCTGGGAAGTAAAATTCCAGACCTAGAGCTCATCATGGTGGAGGTTGGCCTGGACTTGATGGCCATAACTGAGTAATGGTGAACTGAAAATCATGACTGGGATGGGGTCACAGCAGGCTATTCTACTTTCAGGAGGGATACAGAGGGGAGGAGAGGAGGAGTCATATTATATGTGAAGGAGGGAATCAAGGCAATAGAAAAACACTGGGGAACCTGGAGCAAAATGAAGGGGTAGAGGTGCTCTGGGTCACCCTGGAGACAGGAGCTGGGGCCACTGTCCATACAGGGGTAATATACAGATCTCCAGCATAGGGAGAGGAGTTTGATAAGGCACTAGGGGAAGCCATCATCAAGATGGCAGATAAGGAGGAGATGCTGCTAGTTGGGGACTTCAGCCTGCCAGATATGGATTGGAGCCTTCCAGAGGAGTAATTTTGATGCCAAGGTTGGGGGGGACAACCTCAATCTCAACCAGCTTTGGATAATGGGTACTGTGGTACATACCAAAATGTAAACGTTATATGGAAAAATACTAAATTTCCTATCAACATGCCTTTGAAATGTAATACATATGGAAAACAATGAAGACAATTTTTTCACAGGACACATTTTTATTTTAAATATATTGTTTATTTTTTTTCCTTAATTTTTATTGCAGTTCTCAATATATCAGCGTACTTTACTTGGTGACAATACCTAATAATTATTACAGAAAGGGAATGTGTAAGAAAAGGATCATTTTCTTGTCTCTCTTTGTTACAACATGTCAGGTGGAACCAATACAGAACTATAAAATCCTGCAATATGTACGTATAGAACACATGTGGCAAAAAACACCAAGACCACAAGCCAAGACCCAGAATCATAACTGTAGTAACTTGATAATATCCAGAGTGCTAAAACACTTGAGACTGTGTCCTTTTGGACTGTAATGTGGTTTGTGTCATGCCAAGAATAACATGAGTGTCCAGAAAGGCTGGAACATGGCCCTCGAGAACTGCCTTACCTGCTTCCTAATATGGCCACCAATTGTGTTAAGCAATGACATCATTGGAGCCAGAGAGCTACATGGCTTTTATAGTGTTAACTAATTATTTTTCCCTCTGTATAGAATTGTTACACCAAAATGGTCAAAACCATGTGCACTAAGTTGATCAGTACACATGCAAAGCTATGGTTCGGTTCATTGTGTTTAGTTTAACATGTTAAAATTGTGTTTTAATCGAAATAACTTTATCTTTTGCAAACCACAGTGCAGTACAAATCTTAAATAACCTGATGGTCCAGGGGTCATGGCAGATTCAGGATGTTACAATGGGGGTGCTGGGGTGGTATGCATACTTGATATGCACTTTTAACATTTTTATTAAACCTTTATATTGTCTGCTATTCTTTTTTAGCATGTTTTTGACAAAACCTACAAATGTGATCAATAGATTTGAATGTAAACATTTGTACAATCAATAAACCAGACTTTAACAAAGTGAAATGCAGCAAGCAAGTAATTTACAATGGGGCGGAGGGTGCAGCTGCACCCTTAACCCAACCCCTTGATCCAACACTTATTTGTAGCAAATGCTTGTGTAGTCCAATGCCAGAGTTAATACTTTAGAAATCAAAATATGGTTGTCTTGACTTCTTTTCCCATGGGAAATAATAATAATAATAATAATCAGAAGAAGAAGAATCAACATTTATATAGCGTTTTTCATACACAGTGTATCCCAAAGTGCTTTACAGGTATGCTAGACTGGTAGTGAAGTGACTGAATGTATAGTGGCAGTCATTTCACACAATAATATTCACATGTAGCATTGGACAATTGCATGAAATGGTTTTATGGGAGGGGAATGTTGGCCTGGACAACGGGGTTAGGTAGCGATCATGGTGCTGGCAGCCCCAACTCTTATATCTCACAGTGATCTACTCATGTTTTTCCCCCTTCTGTGTTCCCCCTTCCCTGAATATGCCAGTACCTTGCAGGAGTGTCCTTCTCAGTACCCCTCTGGTATTCATTGTTCACTACTTCTCCCCACACCACAAATGGATGAGCTCATCACCTTTCTGCATCATGAATACAGGTAGTACAGTTCTTGAGAGAAGTAGATCTTTCCAGTAAATCAGGCTGATGGCAGCAGGGAACAAGGGAAAAAATGGGCAATCTATCCTTAAAAGATTTAGGCTACCTTTAATTAGGCACTATTAAATGATGGGTGTGTGCATCATTATGCACATTATTTAATTGTGCTTAATCATAGGTGGCTTATATCTTATATGGGAAAGAATGCCTATTTTCACCTTGTGCTCTGCTGCTATCAGCCTGGCTTATCAGAAGATGATGTTTACTATTAATATGTAAAAATAACATAGGAGACTGTATTAATTACATTCATGATGCAGAAGGGTAGAAAGCTCATCAGTATTTTGATGTGGGGAGCAGGACAGAAGAATGAATGCCAGAGAGGGAGTGAATAGGTCATTCCAGCACAGTATAGCTATATTCAGGTTAGTGAAAGACAGGAAGGGGAACATTGAGCAGATCATTGTGATATCTGAGATGTTGGTCTGCCAGCACTGTGATCACAACCTGATTGTGGATGAGAACAGCCAGCGACGACAAATACTCAGAGTGGCAGGTCTGCACCTAAATTGTTACTTTAATTCAGTATAGGGAGATTACCCTTGGGTGAGGGGGGAATGTTAACGTTTATTAGGACATTATTGGGGGAGCTGTGTATAGCTCATTCAAGATTTGGAATGTTGGCAGCCAGCCAACTCACACTGTGCAGTAGGGTACAGAAAAGTACTGCAGAAGATATGCGGGGAACTGTCCTGCGGGGTTCTGCAGATCACAGATAAAGGAGTAGACTGACACTGGAAGTTGGGTGGATTTTCTCCAGGCATTAGTATATCTCTCCTGCTAATAATATTGTTATCCATAGTAAGTGCAGCCCTTATGAGGCCATGAACAGCAGTTGTTCAGGTGTGCCCTGATGCTTATTGCTTTGCCTCCAGGAAGACCTAGCTGTTGGCTAATGAGGTGGGGAGAAAAACAACAACAGGGGGAACTGTACATACTGCCTTCACTGTGCGGAAGGGTGGTGATCCACTCAATGTTTACTGTGGGAGCAGAAGTCAAACATTGAGAAAGTGGATTGACAGTGAACTGGGAGGCATTTTTAACAGTATCAGCTAATGAAGCGATCGGTATAGGTGTGCACAACTGTCTGAGGTACAAGATTACAATCTGAGGTGTGATAATTCTCTTCATGAGACCGTAAGTTGATATGCAGCCCCATGCAGTACCAAGGAATATGATGTGCTTGTTTGAACACATTTGAATTTTTGGCATCAGCCCATTGCAACATTTTTATTGCTACAGTCCAAATACAGCACAGTGCCTTTCATGAGCATGAACAAATTTACGTGCAATGGTGTCCAGACATAGCTCATCAAGTCTGGTTTGGTGAACATGACATACAGCAACTGCGTTCAGGCAACACTGGGTCATTGCAGACCGTAGCCATGTTTTTAGGCGCCTAAGTGCACTGAAACTGCGTTCTGCTTCACAACTGCTTACTGGTATCACCAACAGTAGTTGCAGAAACTTTTCTAGCTCTGTAAAAAGGCCACGGACATCTAGGGGTAGTGCTTTAAATAGGACTACAGCCTCATTCAAAGAGGTATATGTGTTACTCTGTGCAAACATCTCAAGCTGAACTTTCAGCATTCTGGGATTAAGCTCTGGATATTTTTTAATGCAGTCAATCATTTCCTCCAGCTCATGGTCACTCTCATCACCCTTATGTATTGCAGCAAGAAGGAACTGTTCTAAAGTTGAATACTCAGTCAGCCCTTGCTGATGGAACCTCCCTTCTAGCTGGGCAGCTGAGATGTCTACCATCTTAAAGAATTCCATTCTGAAATAGTCCTCCACTGTTGCATGATTGTGTTGCTCCTGCCAGCAAAACGGACTGGGACCCATTGTTGCCTTGGTGGTAATGGGATCCAACTCCAGCTTCTGGACAACTTTGTCAGCTTTTCTGATGGCTTGCAGGACATTATTTTCATTCCTTAGTCTTTGTAGCTGATCTTTATGAGGCTTACTTGGGTAAGCATGCCACCTACTGTGCAGTTCGGATTTTGTAGGTCTTATTCAGATAAGTCAGTGGTTCCATAACTACCTTGACCAGCAGCAGGCTTACTAATGTGTTGCCCTTGCTGAGCTTCTCTAAGAGACCACTTGCCCTTGTTGCAGCATCCCCATTTTCCAACTCCATTTGTTGGAGACTCTCAAGGATTTGCTCACATTGCTGCGACACAGCTTCAACTGCTGCTAGTCTTACAGTCCATCTAGTTGGACATAAGGGTCGCAGTTTCTTGAAGGAGGTAGATGCATTATCAGATGTAGCAATTTGAGAAAAATTGTTCTGTACTTTAGGGATTCACTGAACAGTTTGCCCAGTTCATTTACACAGTGCAAGGAATTTCTTAATACAGGGCTTGCTTCACAGCTCTCTTTCACCACAAGATTTAAGCAGTGAGCACCACAATGCACAAATGTGGCAAGTGGCTGACTTTCATTTATGATAGCCTGTGCACCATGATAGCATCCTGACATGTTTGCAGCGCCATCAAATGCCATACCTTGGAGGAATTCAATTGGCAGAGGAAGTCTTGTGAGGACGTCCATTATGACTTTTGCTATTTAAGGGTTCTGATAGTATCCTGTGGCTCATAAAACTCAATGAACTCCTCCTGGGGCTGCATGTTTCCATCAACGTATCTAAGGCAAATGCATTCTTGTTCTTTACCTTGGCAGTCTTGTGTTCCATCAACGATAATGGAATAGTATGATGACTTGTTAATATCCTTCATGACAGAACGGATGATCTCATGACTCATGAGTCCGATTAGTTAATTTTGAATTGTTGGGCTTGTATAGTCCTGCTTTCATTTCAGCCAAGTTGCTAGGGTCTCATCTTCATTGCTGAGTAGCTTGAGAAGTTCAGCAAAATTTCCCTCATCAAGCTGATGACCTTGAATTGCCAATCCCTGTCTTCCCAAGTAACGCAAAGCAGCTATTAACTTAATCAAGCACTTGCGAGACACATCTTGTGAGGTCTTTTTCGGTTCCACTAGAGCAGAATCAATGCTTTGACCACGGGATACATGAGCCACCTTCCCTAGGGTATGCTGATGTGTTTCTGAGCTCTGATGAGCAATAAACTTAGTCCGTGCTTTCCTCCAGTTGGTGAAGCCTATTGTGGTGAATACTGGTTCTCGCCTTTTTGACAGCTCAAGCATCCCCATTTGTTCACACTTTGTGCAACAAAAGCAGAGCACAGCTTTTAACTCAGGACTACAGTGCAGCCATGAAAATTCCCTGTACCATGATTCCTGGAATCAGAGTTTTTTGTTTACACAGTCCTGCTTTGGTATTTCCTCAGATGGTGGTTGGTACGGCCGATCCATATCATGAGTTGTCATCTCCATTCTAGGCACTGTTTCTGCAACAGATGGTGATTGTGGTTGGGGTGGCTGATCCAGAGGCACTGTTTGGCTCTCCAGTAAAGGAACTGTGCTGTCGACAGTAGGAAGGGATGAACTTGTACTTGGTTGCTGTTCTCCCTTGTTAACATTAGCATTGAAGCCCTGATCTAGCTCCTCATACACTGCAGTACATATTTCTTCAGTCGGGATCATCTGTGTGGATGAAGGCACGGGATCTATATGAGGTTTCTTCTTGAAGAACATGGCAATCGAAGGTTGGTCTCTCTGACGTTTCATGTTATGAGATCTGCAGTTAACCCTGATCTGTGAAAAATGAACAACTGTTACAGATTCTTCTTCATTAAAGGAAAACTCCTGAGTTTGTGGGTTCCCACACAACCGAAAAGCTATCCCTCCGGTTTAGCTTTTAGCAGCACAAGTGGAATTTTCTTGAGCCGCAACTTTGTATATTTTAATTTTAAAGTAAGTCTGAGTCCAGAGATTAGGTGCTCTATTTTCTGCAAAGTGTGGTGATTCACCACGCCCAACACTTTTGTATTGAAGCATGTGGTGCATTGCCGCATCTTTGCAGAAAATGGAGCACACCCTGCATCCTCCAGACTTCCGGATTTCGTACTTTTTAAAATTAAAATATACCAATTCTCTCTCCTAAGCTGGTCTCCAGGCTTCCCTACTCCTGGGCTGTACCTTCTGATGCTGATCCACAGGCAGGAATCAGACCTCTGCAGCAGGGGACATCCAGCCTTCCACTTCCTGTTTTCCTCAGTTTACTTCCTGCCTCCAGTCTGGCAGGTACTCTGCAAGCAGTGCTCTGTCCTCTTGGCATAGCTGAAGACAGCAGACTGTAAGTCCATCAATTTCTTTTATTTCAGGCATTGTAGCTGTTTCTCAGCGCTCCTGCATGGACCCCAGTCTCAGCCTTGCAAGCTGTACAGACTGGCCCCATTTCAACACAGTCTCATTTTTCCTGCGATTTTGGACCGGGCCATCCACATCAGGAGCTGGAATCTGGCCAGTAGAGATTTGGGGCTAAAAATCGGCACCAGAATATTTTGGGGCAGAAAAATCAACCGGAGGGCTTATCCAGGACATTCCCTCACAAAGGGCAGCCCCGAATGTTTCCATCGACGACTGGCACATTGGACTCCTCAGCCACTTGTCGACTGTTACTCGCTGCTCATGCATTCATCAGTTGGCACTCTGAGATCCCCAGCTGATCATCCACAGGGCCTGCTCCCCTGACACAGCTCAGAGGCTCAGAGGCTTCTAAAAGAGCAATTCCTCAATGAGGATGGACTGGTTCCAACTTACAGTCTGACAACATGGGTATACATCGACCACCAGGGCGGCACAAGAAGCCCCAAAATGCTAAAAGATTCCCCTCTTCTTTTCAGTGGGGCGAGCACTACTGAAAGGTGTATATTCCTGGACAGGAAAATGACAGCAGTCTGGCTCAATTTACAAGGTTGTTCTTCCAGGGGAATGGGAGCTGGAGGACATTGCCTTCCACACTCCAACAGAACAGGGGGGCAATCCTCAGACAGATCTTTCGCCTGTGGGCGGAATTGGAAGGTACAGCAACTCTGCTCCCTGGCCATGGACAAACCAGCGGTGGCTCAAGATGCCTTCTCCCTAAACCGGGATCAGTTCAGCCTCCTGTTTGCCTTCATCCAATACTGCTTCTATCAAGACTCCTCCACAAGTGACCTTGGACAGGGCAGTCATGATTCTAGGGGGTCCCTTATGGCCAGTCCGCACATGGGTTTCCGACTATCACTCATCTTTTGAGGCGACCACCTCTAACCTTCAGTTTCAGCCCAGACCTTCTCCTTTAAGGGCCGGTCTGCATCTCAGTTTGAACAACTTGTCTCCCGGGGCCTGAAGATTGAACAGGAAAAGGTCCAGTTCTGCACCCAGTTTTAACAACTGACCTCTCTCTCTAGACTGGGAAAGTGAGTGGAAAAACTTTCAAGGAGCTATGCAGTACAGCTCCTGTTATTGACATGATGGGGAGTTCATATGCCTCTTCTTCCTCCAAAGTGCATTATAGAATCCGGAGGAAATCTTGATTCTGGCTCCATTTCCAGACACATACAGAACGACACAATATAATCGCCTGTACTACTGCAGTTCCTTTAAGACAGATGGACAAAAGACTCCAACCAGTCACCTTACAAATTAGAGTTTCTGCACTGGGGCACACTTGATGGGACTGGGGGATTGTTGGGCTCATATCCCCATGTCTGGTACTTCTACAGGTAGCAGCATTAAAACATCTTCAATTCACCAAAGCTATCACCTTGGAGTCTTGATATGGTGCTCAGGGCAGTGACCAAGGCCCCCTTTAGAGCCTCTCATGCCATCCGTCATGCATCTCAAAACAAGGCCCCCTTTAGAGCCTCTCATGCCATCCATCGTGCATCTCAAAATAAAGATTGCCTCTTTTTTCTCAAAGCTATTACTCCTGCTAGGAGTTTCAGCAAACTAAAAGCGTTGCTGGCCTAAGAGCTGTACACTAGTTCATCAGGCTAGAACAATTCCACTTTTTATTTGCCAACGTTATGTCCTCCCTCTATTACAATCAAGGGTTCATTCTTCCTCCTTCTGCCCACTCTCTAAAAGCAACAAGAACGGAAAGTGGCATACACTAGACCTGGGAAGGGAGAAAAATGGACATTAAGAGAGAGGAAGCTATTCGCAAAACTTCGTCTGTGTTCATGCCAGCTAAAGAGGAAAAAGATGGGGCAGCAAGGATGCAATAGGCTCTATAGCCAAACGGATTCCATCCGTCACCTCTACACATATGATCAGGCCAGAGTAACTTGCCTGACCCAGTGAGAGTCCATGGCCCCCTTCGTGGGTGTAATTCTGAGAAGCATCGACAGCACACTCACACTGAGTGGCATTTTGATGAGATGGGTGCTGTATAGGAGAATGGGGTGAACTTTGTAGCCGAACAGTCCAAGGCAAACCTTGACGCCTCTCGCTGGCTGCAGGGTGTGGGTGGGGGTGAAATGGTATCAACATTACAGGCAACAATCCCAGTCACACCCCTGATGCCTGTCATTCTCTACATCTGGAGGAAAATATAAAAACTGGTGAAGTCCACGAGCAAGCGAGAAACTGTGTAACGACACCCGTAATGTGGGGGTGTGGGAGGTAGATGCACATAGGATGGGCGGGTTGGGGGCAAGACAATCAATGAGTGACCAAGTAGCACATCCGCCTCTGGACCAGAAGGTCGTGGGTTCTCATCCCACACTGGGATTGGACTTGCACCTAAAAATCGCTGGCATCCGAGTGCAGTATTGGGGGGTGCTGTACTGCTGGGGTGTGCCATCCTTCGGATGAGACATTAAACCGAGGTCCCTTCTGCCCATCCTGGTGTTGTCCTGGTGGGTGTCCAGGTGGAAGTAAAAGAACCATGGGCACTCTTCGCAAAGAGTAGGGAACATTCCTGGTGTCCTGGCCAACATTCCCCTTCCCATAAACCAGTTCATGCAATTATCCAGGCTGTGTGTGGGTGATGATGTGCGATATGGCCGCCACCACACAGTCAGTCACTTCACTACCAGTTTAGCATTGCTTGTAAAGCACTTTGGATGTAGTAAAGCTTATATAAATGCTGAAACAAACAAAACAAACATGGCGTGATTTAGCTAGTGCTGGGCACAGCACCACCAGCAGTTGAATTCAGAGCTCGACACGTGTGCCACACATGGCTCCATTTTGGAAAAACAAATTTTTTTTTTTCTAATTTGAAAACTAAGCAATGCGGAGAAGTTAAAGTTAGAAGCCAGATCGGACGGAGCAGGAGGAATGGACCGGCACCCACAGCAAGTAATTTCAATAAAATAATGAGAAACAAAACAAAAAAATATATACTATATAAAAAAGTGGATGGCTGAACATCCACAACAAAGGCTGCGTTTCCATCTTGAGGTCTCTATGATGTCATCAACTCCCTCGATGGAAACACAGCCTTGTTGTGGGTGTCCATCCATCCACTATTCTATATCAAGTGTATAGTGGAATGCTGTTATGCATGAAATTCCATGCCTGGAATATGCTTGTTCTGCTGCAGTAGTTATGTCATTATGTTGTTCTGCTGCAGCAGTGATGTCACTACTGCAGCAGAACCACTAGGAATCCTGGCACATTGTTGCTTTCCTCTATTTAATTATGTGGTGACAGTATTCTAGAACCTCTAGAGACTTTTCAAATCAGTTTCATTGTGAGAAAGGGAGAAAAAAAACACACAAAGCACACATTTCACATAGTACTACTATACACTATAACAAATACAGGATGAGCAACTTCATGCTCAACCTGTGTGTTCTGCCACCTCGGGCTTCTGATTCCCATGGACCTCTCGAGCTTCACTCTTGAGGTCAGAGGGAATCAGAACCCCTCTGTGGCAGAACACACTGGTTGTGTATGGTTGCCCATCCAGTATTCTCTATGTTTATCATCCTGGTGTCCTAACATTTCCAACTGCCTCCCAAGTCTCTCCTTGATAAATCCCTCTATTACTTTATCTACCACAGATGTCAGACTAATGTGCCCATAATTGCCCATCTACTCCCAAGACCCCAACCTAGGCTCATGTCCCTCCCTCCCTCCTCCTTCCTTCTTTTCCTTTGAAACAGGCTCCATCCTCCATCACTGTCCCCCCTCTGCCTATTGACCAAATCCTCCCTGTCCACTTGCACCCTCCCACCATCCTCATCCATTTCATCTCCCGGGTATAGTATGGTGAAATGGTTTGCAAGCTTGATGCTCACACCCATATTGCTCTCTCCTACTTCCCGCCTCCCTCATCTGTTCCCTCTGAGCAGCCTCCCTGTGGCATACTTCACGTATGATGCCAGCTTTGCCCCCCACACCTCCAGATACCATATGATCCACCTATCCTCTGGGATATGTCCCTTTTGCCTTGTCCTGTTGTCCCCTGTGGAATACCATTTTGACATCCTCCAAACCTCCATGCCCAGTTTAATATTATGGCTGCCCCACACTCCTTACACCCAATCATCCCCCCATTTTGGGTGTGAACCCCTACTATCACAATACACAGTCAAACTTACACAGCTCCCCACCAACAATTAATATACCACACACACCACACACACACACACACACACACACACACACACACACACAATCTCCAGCAACACAATATACAAATCTTATGCCCTTCCCCCTTGGTTCTACACAAATCCAAGCTTCTTATTGCTCAGTCTCAGCTAGTCACGCTGTGCACTCCCCAAAGCATCCACCCCCACAGACCATTTAATAGAGGTCGGAGCCGGGGTAGTTGGTGTGGACACAATTACAGCTCTTCCCCGAGTTTGTGAGGGATGGGCCAGACTTATAGCCCAGACGTAGATTTAAAACTTGGCACCCTCACAGCCGATTGCTCCTCCAGCAGCAGACAGCTCCCTCCAACCCTGGCCCACTGCCGACTGCAGCCACCGGGACGTCCTCTCTGATGCCTTCCTCAATCACTACTCTCCCGAAAACCCTGGCCCACTGCCGACTGCAGCCGCCGGGATGACCAGAACCCCCTTGCACACCTCAGCTGCCAATGCAGCCCTGAAGCCATCTTCCTCAATGCAGCTGCCGATGCAGCTCTGACTTCTCACCATATCAGCCCCCTGGTAGGATTCTCCACCACCGATGCAGCTAGCAACCTCTTCTCCCAGCAATTTACAGCTGTTCCTCGAGTTTGTGAGGGCTGGGCCAGAACTATAGCCCAGACGTAGATTTAAAACTTGGCGCCCTCACAGCTGATTTGTCCTCCAGCTGCAGACAGCTCCCTCCAACCCTGGCCCGCTGCCAACTGCAGCCACCGGGACGTCCTCTCTGATGCCTTTCTCAATCACTACTCTCCCGAAAACCCTGGCCCACTGCCGACTGCAGCCGCCGGAATGACCCTCCAGTGTATCCAGATCCCCCTGGACTGTGTCCAAAATTATGTCATTTAGAAGTTATAAAATTGTAAATTATGACATTTAGAAGTTAGACTTAGCACAGCCCAAGGACCTGTCCCACACAACCTGGAGTACAGTAAATATAAATGTTCGGTTTGTACCTCCCTGACATCTAAGCTGGGGGTTGGCAGGGGAGGAGAAGGATCGAGCTTCCGGAGGACTGCTCTCCTTCTCTGGGAGGGTAGAGGAGATGGGTCTGGTGCTGCTTGCCCACTGGTGGAGGCTGAGAGGCATGAAGTCATGCCGTAATATGGGTGGAGCTGGAATAGATGCTTGCTGTCAGCATCATTGCATGTTCCTAGCTCCAGGGGAATATAGCATCAGAAAATCCACTGGCACCCATGTATGAGCCGGGGCTTGGTGGCCTGACCCTCCAGACACATTCAGTTCTGGCTCAGCAGCCCCACTCAAGGTGGGGGGCATCCCCCAGGTGAGGGTGTGGGTCCCGGAGCCAGGTCGAGCCTGTTTGTGGGGCTAGGGGTACCGGCAGGCAAAAATATTAAAATAAATATGGGTTAAAAATATTTTAAAATTACCAACTTAGCCGACCCAGTGGCGTGGAGGGTTGATGCGCTGTGCGCCACACCTCACGCCATGCCGGTGACCTGTGTTTGGGAATGGGCAAGGGCTGCTGGGGGTCAGCAGGGGGGATGACTGATTACAGTCACTGGTTCGATAGGGAGAGCGGGTCTTGAACCTGGGTCCTGGCATCATGAATCAGGGACAAGGCTTAAAAAAAAAAATCAGGGACAAACACCCCAAATGGAGGGACTTATCTTAAAAATTGATGTTATTCATTCATAAAGCCAATAGAATGAAAGGATTTGTGTTAAGTTGCATTTTATGAAGAAGAACAAGTCTGTTACATTAATGGTTGACATTATTTTGTGCTTTTAATCCCCACTGTTCTATCACAAAAACACAAATTTCATGAGGGACAGAGGACAATTTTGAGGCAAAATCAGGGATGTCCCTGAAATTCAGGGACAACTGAGAGGTATGCATCTGGGGACTTGCACATTGCTAATTTTGCACATAGCCACTTCATGAAATACAGCACTTTTTAAAGAAATAAAACTGGTTCGAGCTTCATTTACTCCGAGTGATGGGTGCTAGATTTTGGTGATAGACTGTCTGATTTTTATCTCTGCATCGCCAGTCACATTGCAGCCTTTACTCCTCTATTTGGCAACCTTACATACTCCTTGTCAGCCAAATCACTGTCCACCTGCCTCCCAGTTTACACCCAGTCCCCCGACCCCTCACCATTCATTAAAGGGAAACTCTGGTAAGGCTGCAAAATGCAGCAACTAGTGCAGAAACACCCAGATAGGGCTTTTGGCATAAAAAGAGTTTTCTTTTACCTGCTGCTTTTCTGTTTTAATCAAAAAGACCCACTCCTTGCTTAATGGTGGCAGAACCACGGATGACCATTTCATGCTCCACGTGCTGCTTCCGGCATGCAGGGTATGCTGATGAGGGCTACTAGCTAACACTGTGGTTTTTGCAAGAACCCCCCCCCCAACACTTTCTCTGCTGTCACTATCTGGTTGCCTTGCATCACCACAGGAGGCACATTTGACAAAGGCCACGCTTGACAAAGGGAATTGTGGAGGGGTAGTATTTATAGACCTTACCAAGGCATTTGACACAGTTAACCACCCCCTACTGCTCAAGCAACTGTCCTCCATTGGGATCTCCTGCGTTGCCCTTCCATGGTTCACCAGCTACCTTGATAATCGGATCCAACGTGTAAGGATTGCAGGGATCTCTTCGGATGAGAAACCGGTCCGCTCGAAGTCCCCAGGGTCTATTCTGGGCCCTCTACTCTTCTCCCTCTTCATCAACAATCTCCCTAGTGCCTGCCACCAAAAAATATTACTATACTCAGACGATGCTGTCCTGTTTTCCAGCCACCATGATATTACAGTCCTTGAATCTCAGCTGCAGCTCGACTTCAATCGCATCGAAGACTGGTTCAATTCTCATAAACTTGTCCTGAACCACAGCAAGACTAAAGCCATGTCCTTCTGTAACCGACAGAGCAGGCACAACTCTCTGTCCCTCACCATCAAGAACCACGCTGGGAACCCACTCGAACATGTCAAGGAGTTCAAGTACCCGGTATTACCCTGGATAGTACCCTCCTACACTGGCATATTGATACTGTTGCCAAGACCGCCAATATACTGATTGGACTACTACACAAACACAAGCACTGTATGCCTCATGGATGCCCTTAAACTAGCCATCTACAGCTCTGTCACCTCTATCATTGACTACGGCCTTGCCATCTATGGCTCTGCCTCAACAAGTGCCCTCCGCAGGATCTCAGTTGCTCTCAACAAAGTCTGTAGACTACTGACGGGTGCAGCCCGACAAACTCACACCTGTGACCTCTATGCACAGGCCAGCTGGCTACCCCTACGCAGCAGAATACAATACCAGACCTGCTTACTTACCAAAAAGATTCTCCTTGGTCTAATGCCACCTGGTGTTAGCTCACTCCTTACTACCTACAGTGGGACTCAACAAACATGTGGTGCCCAATCTCTAACCTTTCAGGTTCCCAGATGTCGTACCTCCATGGGTCAGCTGTCCTTTATCTATAGAGCCACTCAATGGTTCAAGTCCCTCAATAAAGAAGCACTTTCCTCTACTACACTTGGACCCTTCAAAAGGAATCTCAAACTTTACCTCACCTCTACCACTCAATGTGACTGCTTCTCTGAACAGAGATCTCTCTAAACACCTCCCAGCTCACTCATGTCTCACAGCCCTCCCTTTCCCAGTCTCATTCCCTCTGGCACTGGGCTTTCCTTGTGACTCCTTTCCCCCTTCACATCTCCACTGGTACAAGACATTTTCCACCACCATCCGACAGTGGCCCATTAGCCTGCCAACTTCCTCTCCTGGTCACATGCCTGCAATACTAACTGCCTATGGTGCCCTCTATCTCTTATTGTTACCGCAGCCAGCTGCCTACTCAAGCTGCTCGTTTTATGAATATTATCTCAAAGAACGTTATAACTGAGTATCTTTATTTTTTCTTTTAGTTGTTTTGGTTGTTTATTGTGCATTCTTTTACTACCTCTGTATGTATGTTGACCCTCATCCTTTGACGTGGAACCTTTGTAAACGAGCAGTTTCTACTCAAAGGTATTTGTAATCCAAGAATTTAATAAATAAAAATAAATGAATAAATAAATGTGCTCCCCGTCCAGTCCTACGAGCATACCACTCAACCGTCACACATTAACGAGGTACGTCACTCACTTTACCCCTCAGAAATCCTCTGCCCCACATGAAGAAGGGGATATTCCATTTTTCCCACCAAGACTTTAACGCATAAATTAATAAGTATCTATTATGCTCTGGTAGTTATCAGCAAACATTATTAGTGCACTGACAGCAATGAATGGGCTGCACACACACTGCAAATCTGGTGTGGGCTGGGCTGGGTTGAAAAAATCCAATATCAAATGTGGCCTGCAAAGGACCTAGGGATACATTCTCCCCAACACCCCACATCTGGACCAGAATTTACTTGTTGAAACTTTACTTATGAAGTAGTACAGACAGTTATACACATTACAAACACATTTAAAAATTACCTGCTTGTTTTTTCTGACAAAATGGATGCAGCAATCAATGCCAGCACCAGCAGCACAGCACTCCAGCAGATGGGTTCCTGCCTCCAGCAGTCTGAAGTCGAATAACTGTTTTATTTCGGTCCAGACAGGCCTGTCAACTCCCACATACACACACGGACGCAGACTCACACTGCAAATGCCCTGGAGACCCTCGAACTGAACTCTGTCCAGTACTGCACTGTTTTTTGACTTTCTCCCTCTCAGATAGAAACATAGAAACATAGAATTTGACGGCAGATAAGGACCGCTTGGCCCACCCAGTCTGCCCATTTCCCTACCTACTGGATAAGCTGCAGATCCTAGTTAACCAGCAGCCTACTTCTTCCTACCCCCCCCCCCCAGGATTGCCTTATGACTATCCCATGCATGCTTGAATTCCACCACTGATTTTGACTCCACAACCTCCTCCGGAAGGCCGTTCCATGCGTCCACAACCCTCTCTGTGAAAAATACTTCCTAAATTACCTCTGAGCCGCCTCCCTCTATCTTCAAATTGTGCCCTCTTGTTCTTGCACACCTCTTTTTGAAAGATGCTACCCTCTTGGACTTTGTTGATTCCTTGAGGTACTTGAAAGTTTCTATCATGTCCCCCTCTCCCTCCTTTCCTCGAGGCTATACATATTAAGCTCCTTAAGTCTCTCTTCATATGTCTTCCGGTGCAGACCCTGCACCATTTTAGTTGCCCTCCTCTGGACAGCTTCCATCCTGTCTATGTCTTTGCGGAGATTGGGTCTCCAGAACCGCACACAGTACTCCAGATGGGGTCTCACCAGCTGTCTGTACAGAGGGATAATAACTTCCTGTTTTCTACTGGTGATGCCTCTCCCTATGCATCCCAGTATCCCCCCAGCCCTCCTTGCTGCCTTCTCACATTGCTTGCCCACCTTTAGGTCATCTGAGATGACAGGACTCCCGCCAAGTAACCCGCCCGAGTAGTCCAGACTGCTAACCCGCGGTCCACCCCGACAAATTGAGTAAATGTCAATCAATGACGATGACGAGTCGGACTCCGATGAGTTACTCTGTCCTCCTGGCAGTCGCAGGCTCGCACTCTAGTCACAGCCACAACAGAATTTTATTCTTTTTAAAGTTTAAGCTCGCGAGTCGACGGTCACAAGTTCGCAAAGACACTCTCTCCACTGAGTCATCTCGGATCGACTACTCCCGCCTCACAAAAGCACGCAGAGCACGCAAGCACACCACAGCAGCCAGTCTTCTCCAGCTCCTCCTCAGACCTCACGATTGGTTAGAGGAGAGAATATTTTTTACTGGTCAAGGGAGCGTGTCAAGCTACTTACGGGCAAGTCCGTCCCAAGTCGCCAAGATAAATCCAACCCATCCAAGATCAGTGTGTAGTGTTTTCTTTGTGGTCTACTTCTAAGAAGCAGACTTCTTTCCACAGCGCGGGCAGCGGCAGTGCGGACAACAAAAAAAAAACAATAGTCCGATACCACCCACACAAGCAGCAGTGCCAGTGGCTTGTATTATGAACGCAGCTCGGTGGCTGATTTAAATTAAATAAAGATGTTGGGGGGTACAAATGGGATAAAAAGAGGCGATGCCGAAAGTTGGGGGGGACTTGTGCCCCCCATCCCCCCCATAATTACGCCCCTGGAGCCTTCTAGCTGCAACCTCAGCAAGGAGCAGGGCTATACTTCACTCCCAACAAGGGGAATTTCTCAGGCAGCTAATCAGCAAACCCACTAGGGATGAGGCAGTGCTGGACCTTGTGCATATTAACAGGGACAGCATTGCAGATGTCATGGTGGACAGTCCCCAGGGACCAATGATCACTGTACAGTGTGATTCAACATTAAGACAGGTGCCAAGTGGCCAGACCAGTGGTGTAGAGGGCTGAGGCACTGGTGTCTTACCTCTTACCATGCCGACGACCCGGGGTCGGGAGCCACCTCGGGTGTAGGTGGGTCAGCTGGGAGGAGGAGGAGGAGGATCGAGCATCCCAAGGACTGCTCTCCTCCTCTGGGAAGGGTGGAAGGGGATGGCCACTGAGCTGCTGGCTCCTGGGTTGGCTGGGGGCTGGTGCAGGCTCGGGGAACACAAAGTGTGGGTCAGTGCGGGCCAATGTCGGACGTGCTGTGCGTGGAAGCGTGCATGGCAGCATCCTTGATGCCATTGCACACCGTGCTATGGAGGGAGGATCATGAAAAAGGAAAACTAATCCTCCTGTGCACAATGTGAAGGCTGCCCCTGCGGTGCTGCAGCAGACGCAGTCAAGTCATCTCCCCCTGAGCCTGGCCCCCAGGTCTTCCACGGTGTGTGGGGTAAGTACCCACTGTGATGCAGCCTGAGGTGGGCAGGGCAAAAGGGGTCAGACCTCTGACTGTGGCCGGTGCAGAGCCAAGGAGTCTGCTGGATGGGAGGAACCATAGGCACACACCCCCAGCCAAGGAGGTATAAAGAAATAAAAAAAAAAGACAGGTGCCAAGACAAACCAAATGAAGATAAGGGTCCTGGACTTTAGGAGGGTGGATTTTAAAGAAATGCGTGACGCCTCAGAAACTATCTTGTAGGGAGGATTGCCAGGCAGGGGTAGAGAAACAGTGAGAAAAAATAAGGGAGGAAATAATTAAGGTGACCAGTCTTGTGCGAAGGAGGTAAGTAAAAACAGAAGGAAGAAAATATCGTTATGGTACTCTAAGGAACTGGTCATTGTAGTGAAGAAAGAAAAAAAGGGTAGCATTCAAGATGTACAAAGAAATTTAATTTATTTTTTATTTAAACTTTTGTTCACCAGGTAAATACAATAGGCCAAGGCCTGTTTTCATGTACAACCCAGGGCCACATTACAGTCAGTCAAGATGTTATTGATACTAAGTACATGCATAGAAAATGCAGGTTGAGCTTAACTTAATAATATATAAAAGAAATAGACATACAATATGTACAGGTAGACATACAACTAGACAAACATTGTAAAAAGCAATTACATTGTAATAGATTTAAAAATACTTCTTTAACTGCTGTTTAAACATGTCATGACTTTGCATGTCATGTCATTTCTCAAGCAAAGTATTCTAGCATTTAGCTGCAGGAACAGAAAAAGCCCTTTCACCCATCAATGTAGGAATATTTGGAATGTCAAAAACTTTCTATTAGACCTTAGGTTCCTGCCTCCAGATTTCAGTTTTAACAAGGAGAAAAGAGGGGAATCATTTTCTAGTTGAAGAATGTTATCAGTAATGCAATTCAGATTATACAGACTATTAAACTTCGGGGTAGTAAACCAGTTTGGGCATAGAGGACACAATGATGTGAATTATAAGGTAGTTTGAAGAAGGAAGAAGACAGAGAGGTGTACCAATTAAAGCAGAGGGAAGCAGGTAAGGTAGTGAGGAGAGCAGAGGTGCAGACAGAGGAAATGCTAGCCAAAGGGGTAGCCAGAAGGAATAAGAATTTCTTTGGGTACGTGAGCAAGAAGAGGAAAACAAAAGGATGGGTAGTAAGGATTAGGAGGACGGCTGAGGGAGGCTATGCACAACAGGATCATGAAAAAGCAGCCATCCTGAATAGGTACTATGCTCAGTCTTCACAGCAGAAGGAGGCGGAATAGATGGGATCCATCCTAAATACCTCTGTTATAAATCCTGCGTTAAAAATTCCCCCCCCCCAAAAAAAATCCAGAATTAATTTAATACAGACATTGAATAATCTCAAATACAATAGATCACCAGGAGAAGCAGAAATTGGGGGCATTTCAAAGGAAAGAGTACTGAAGGGACTTACAGATCTAAAAGTGGACAAGGTCACAGAACCAGATGGGATACACCCAAAGGTACTAAAGGAGCTCAGGGAGGTTCTTGCTGTACCACTGATGGCCTTATTCAGCAGGTCACGGGAAAGAAGCCTGGATCTGGAGAACTGAGGGAGAGCAGACGTGGTCCCACTAAGTAAGAGCAGCAGCAGGGAGGAGGGAAGCAACTATAGGCCAGTCAGTCTCACATCATTGGTGGGGAAATTAATGGAAAAAAGTTTCTTAGGGATCTGGACAAAAGGATGGCAAAAATCAAATGGGTAGACTACTGTTCAATACTGCCTGTAATAATGTGTTTTACACAATAAAAAATGTGGTACATAAACATTGGAAGGTACTCAGGGCTACTGAAACTGGAGGAGAACTGTTTAAAGATGCAGCACCTGAGTGATCAATTAAAATCTGTGGAGCATACAGTTCTGAAGATAAGAGAGGTAACTTCCGGTTGGGACTAGATTTAAAAGGAAACTATCCTTGTGGCCATTGTATCAATGCAATATATATATATATATATATATATATATATATATATATATATATATATATATATATATATATATATATATATATATATATGTTGTGTTGAAAAAATCAAAAACATTGCAAGGCTGAGGATTTTATTAATTGTCAGACTGAAGGGGTCATTTATTTATTGAAGTGCACCTGTGATTTAGTCTGTAACCCACCTTTCCTCCTCTGTCTAGGGGCCGACGTTCCTGAGGAAGGTGGCTACTTCATAGAAAATCTCTCCCAAAACCCACTCTTGACCATTTCATTGACATAAACAAATTGGATCTTACCGGGCAGTTGCAGGCCCTTCACCCTAACCCCAATATAGTCCAGAAGGAGATTCCAAATAGATCTTGTAGCTGGAACTCACTTTCTCCTCTGGTCCCGGCCCCCTGGAAGGTTCAGCTGGACAATGTACATCAAGGATCTTAAAAAAACAAAAACTCCTGGATTCTGCTAACACTTAAGGATTAATTTCATTAGATATTAAATGACACTGAATCCAGAAACAACTGGTTTCTTAAAACAAACAAATGTATTCACCTGGACCCTCAATGATTCTGAGAGGGCCCAGGGTCCTGTTTGCTTAAAACTTCCTCAAAACTCAGCTCCATGGGGACAACAGTTTTTCTATGTACAAAGCTGAGAAAGAGGCACCTTAAGGGCAAATTAACACAGGCAGATGTAATATGAACCACAACATGCAGCTACTGAGCGTTTATTCCAAAGACCAAAATGCTTTTTCCAGAAGCGTGAAGCTCCTAAACAATTTCTCTGGCATGGGTAAGTACCACCCCAATGACCTCTTGTTAACTGGAGTGCTCCTTTTTCCTTAATGAGCCACTTCCTTCACCTTGAGATAAAGCTATCAACTGTCCCTATTTTCCCAGAACAGTCCCTATTTTAGGCAGCATGTCCCAGTGTCCCCAGAAGTTTAGCAAAATGTCACTTTTGTTCTGGTTTTTGCTTACGTGTTCCAGTTTTGTCCCTTTTTTTTTTTTGCTAGCTGCTAATATGTGAGTGACAGTTATTTCAGCACTACTGTGGTGCTACTTGGGCTGGACAGCAGTTTGCAACTTCAACCCTTGTACCTGTGTTGTACCGCAAGCACGTCAGTGGGAGCACAGTAAAGCATGTTCCTTCCTGTTCAATTAGACTGGGTAGTAGTGCAAACAAGCGCATGTGGACATCTGCCTGCCAGTAGCTGAGAGGGACTCCAGACAGAGAAGAGACTGGCAGCAGGGAACTAAGGTACCCGAACCTGATCATCTGTAGGGAAGTGTATGAAAACAATCTGGTGTGGTGTGGTTGGAGTCACTGAAGTGAAGTTTGCTCAGTAAATGAGGTGAGTGTAAATGGGTTGGATGGGACTGTCAAGAGGAGCAATACATGCAGCTCGAATGTCTGATCACAATTTAACACAGGTTTGCGTCTAATGAACTTTCTGTACATCATGATTTGGAACTTGCTGCATCAGAATGATGTATTGTTTTAATCTGGATGTTTGCTACTGATGTTACTGTGGGGCGTCATGGCCAGAGCAAACAGAAAAATGTAATTGATTGTGTAAGGCGTTTTCTGTGGCAGTGCCCGTGGAGTGACACGTGGGGGTCATGGTCAGGATGGATCTGTCTCAGTTTTAGGCCTTGGAAAGTCTGTAGCTTTATCTTGAGAAGCAAACAGCTTCTTCCCCACCATTCTCTGGCTTGCTACACTAGCCCAAGGGACACAGATGGTGCAGCCTGCTAGTGCCTCAGCTGCCACCATTTCCTCTACAAACCAAACTCTGCTGACCTTTGAATTCTGGCCTGTACCCCTGGTCCACACACCCTGCTATTATGTGGCCCTTTTACTGACCACCTCTCTTTCCTTTAATTTAGATATTGCCCATTAAAGCAGTGGTCTAAACCACTAGGCACCAGCAGTCTCCCTCACATTTGTCTTTCTGTGCATGAGCTGAGCAAACTGGCACGGGAAACCAAAGGGTCTTCTGTAACCCACCCAGGCAAATTCATCCAGCTGCCCTGAGGCCTGTCTCTCTCTAACTAGACCCTGTATGGGTAAGAGCTTCCCCCAGCCCCAACACATAGCCCCCTGAGCTGCCCTGTCACCCGTGAATGAGAGCGGTAGCTGTCACTGGCCCCATTCCTGCAGGAACCCTGCCACAGCCCCTGCAGCCCTGGCAACTCAGGCCTCTAACACCATCTAGGAGCCTCCTAAATGTCCCCGAGGCCTAACCTTCCTCTCACTCTCCACCCTTCAGAGACCCAGGACGCCCTATTCAACTGCATAATATGGCTACCTTCCACCATCCAGGGAAAGCCCCATCCAGGACCCGGCGCTTCGCTGCTTTGCTGTCCTGCCTAAAGGAGGGGAACTCCCTCTCACACTACCCTAAAAGATCTCATCGGTCTGCCCTTGCTACCTACTGCTTCCCTCCTCCTCGATCTCCTTTGTTTTCCCTCAGATATATCCTACCCTCTGCTGCCCCCAAGTGGCAGCCCACAGCAACGACTCTCCCAGGACACTGACATAACTACCTAAACCTGGGGGAGTAGGTGTCGAACCCAGGGGAAAACCACAAGATTAAGGCCCTAAGGTGAGCACAAACCCCCTCAATTGGGAGGGGGGCTTACAAGTCTGTATCGACAAAACAGCAAGACAGCTGAGAGTATGCATAGGGGCTCACAAAAGCTGTATCAGATGAGGGGACCCCAGCTCACTAGTGGATAGGCACTTTCTGGAAGTAAAACATCCAGTACCGACATTAAGATTTTTTGGATTGGAAAAGGTCAAAGGAAGTCCAAGAGGGGGTAGCAAATGAAAAAAAAAGTTGCTAATTACGGAAGCTTATTTTATAGACCATTTTGTGGCAATCAATCCAAGATATGGCTTGAACAGTGCCATAGACTGGATGCTTATTATTTATGAATATTGGAGCTATAACAGTATATAACATTGCCCCAATCTTGAAGTGTGGTGTATGACTATATACAGGCATTTCTATTGGGCAAAGTATTCCCCCAACTGTTGCACAATACGTAACATCTTTTATTTTACTTTCAAATAAAAAGGAAAATGGACCACTGTAAATATCTTATTATGAAAATAGACTAAAAAACCCTCTTCCTATTGATCAAAGTCCTGGTAATACCGGGTGATCTTTTCCTCATACCTATATACCTGATTGGGACTGATTGTTTGAATGATTGAAATGTGCTAATATGTATCTGAGATGTCAAAGATGGAGCATGAAGTATAAAAGAAAGCCAGAATCTGGCATACAAGCTATAATCAATGATTTTACAGGCACATAGTTTCAAAAACTCAAATTGTTCCCTCATCTGAACACCTAATATGACATTAAACACTAGGTGCTGCTGTACAACAACAGCGGATTAGGCGTGACCACAGGCACGCTGGTTCTCAAGCGCGACCACACCATGTCTGATGTCATAGGCGACTTCCACTGTGGGTGTGCATCTTTGTGCCCGATTTCAGAGCAGTCTGGTAGTATATAAAGTGAGGCACACAGAGAAGAGCCGCCTTCAAACACAGAGAAAGCAGGGGGGCCATGCAGCTGAACTGAGACTTCTTGGTAAATTTATGAAACTAAAAAGCAAACTGTGCCCTGAAAGTGGGATGTAGCTGTAAAACAACTAATGGCACATATATGTCTTTAACAGGCAAAAAGGAAAGAGAGAATTTAAAAGAAAAAGCAAAAAGTAAGACACGTAGGCCCAGCTATTCAGAAATGTGCACAAGTGCAATGTTTGCACTGCACCTGCATCAGTGCTTGCGCTGTTTCTGTAGCGTGCCATATTCAGAGACATTGCACAGGCACTAAACCCTATGAATATTGCATGCCATGCAAATGACAGGCTATCGTGCAGAGCACTGCAACAGTGCAGCTCTGAATACTGCACTGACCACAAAGGGCCAAGCAATGGCACAGCCCTGACCAGATTACTGAGTACAGAGCTGCACACTGGGGTGGCTGTGGATGGGAGAGGAGGGCACCAATGATAGGCACATGACACAGCTGCATATGTATCAAAAATAAACTTTAATATAATAAATAGGCAATAGGCCTTGCAAAACAAAATAAAAAACTGCAACAGTATAGACAACAGGGTGGGGAAAATAAAACTGGGTCAGCTGCCCATAAATGGGGGGACCCATGGGGACACCCGCTCCCCCCCCAATGCATGGCCCACATCACTGGTCCTCTGCCAGTGCCGGTGATGGTGGCAATTGCTGGTGCTGCCAGTGATCTACAATCAGGTCCCAGACGGCCTGAGTGATTTCCTCCACCCCTTGGGTCAGTAGCTGCTGCAGGTGGATCAGCCTTCGCAGCAGGTCGTCCCATCCCTTGTAATCTTCAGTTGCCTCAGAGGACTGGCAGTCCTCTGGACAGAAAGGCAATGTATTGAGTTAGCTGTCCACACAGGATGGGAAATGCAGGTGTGACCTAATTACGCAACTAAGGTACAACCAGCCTACACATGGGCCACCATGCCACACATGGATGATGGGAGTCGAACATCCACAATAGACCGGTCATGGCATACCAGAGACAGCATCATAGACCCATACAGTGGAGGCTTGCACATACAGTGACTGTGCGATGCTGCACTTGAGTGTGCCTGAGCTGTGGAATGGACACTCCATTGGCAGGTATGCCACAGGTATGAATGCAGCACATGCAACTACAGGACCAAGCCAGAGCCCAATGGGCAGTTTTATGTCCCAAGTGGCAAGGAGTCACACCAACACACCCCGCTGTCCCTGACTGGGCATTTAGTGCACAGGCTAACACTGATGCGCAGGTCACAGACATCCAGGAGCCTCCCCTGGTGGCAGCAGGGGTGGGGCTCAGGCACAGACTTGTGGTGCACACAACACAGCTGTGCATGACTGGGACCATTATGCAGCACTGTGTGCAGTAGGCATAGTAACACATGAGTACAGCAGTGGTGTACATGGGTGTGTGCCCAACACACTGTGCTCCAGTCACCACAGAACTGGTATATTATGCAGTGAGGCCTGGAGGCACCCACCTTCCCGGCAGATGCTGGTGCCACCCAAAGTGGAGGGTGTCCCTCAATGCAAAGCTTGCGCAGGTCATTGCACAGCCCTGTCATGTCTGACTGTGTGGCTGGCCCCACTCAAGTACTATGGAAAAATCATACCCTACTCTTAACTGTGTCAGTTAGTTACCACTGCTGCTGCATAACAATGTCAATCACATAGGGCTCAGAAGAGGCCAGAAGGGGAAGGATCCAGGTTAATTTCAGTGCAGTGCAGTAACTGCTCATTGCTGATCTTCCTGGACTAAAAGTCTCCACCACTTAGTTACACTAATGGGACCTTGCAGGAGCCAAAAATCTTCAGGAGGGCTGGCGCTGGGGTAGGACCGCTCATGCGCGGCACCATGAGACTAGCTCATGCCTGTATAGGCTATCTCAGTGTTGACCCTCCAACTGGCTCAGTTCCTTTTCTTCCACTGTCGAGTGCGCTTTGATGATGACGTTGCTCACCTGCTGGAGTCAAGTCTTTGTCTATTTGACAGCAGCCTTAGCCATTCAGTATTTGTTTAACTTACCATTTTTAGTGTTATTTTCTTATTTTAAAAAAAGGAAAAGAAGAAGTTGGTTAAGAAGAAAAAGAAGAAGAAATTCTCAGCCTGCCATAAACGGAGTCGACCTTAGGCGGTAGCGGTGACGGTAGGGAGATTTTGCTTGAAAGTTGTGATGGCAGTGGGGCTGTATCTGGTCTGCCACCCTTTGCAAGGGGGGGTCTGACCACGGGTAGTCTGGTGCTTGGGGTGGGTGGTAGGACAGTCCGCCCGAAGCACAAAAGTAGCAGTTCCCGGACCCGGTTCCGCTTGGCCTCGAGCTTTTCTTCCTCCTGGTGGTGGAAGAAGAATCGGTACTGCTCGAGGTCACCTTCTGGTACATCTGCATGGGGCTTGTCAGTGGTGGAGAGCGATAGGCCTGAACTGACTCTGGTGGGTTCCTCTGGGGCACCACTCTTAATGGCCGCAGTCTTCAACACTGGATCCCGTCTCTGTCCTTGATGGGGTTCTGGTGAGCAGTTTCACCCCTGGGCTACTCTTTTAGGGCAGGGGGTATGGCGTCTGCCCAGTTATCCTGGCCAGTGGACCTGGTTCCAGGGCCTTCGGGCATCAGAGTTGCTGGGCCGTGGCTGTGTCGGTCGGGCCAGGATGTGCATGGTACCTCTCCGGTACCAAACCATTGATGCTGACCTCATGCCTACCCTCTCTCACTGCAGGGCCGCATGGGTACTACTTTCCTTCTCCCTCTTTCTTCAGGTCTAGCAGTGGTTCTGGCACCATATGTGGTGCCAGCGCCATGGATGGTGCTGAACTCTTCTCCAGTCCAGGTGGTGGCATCTCCCATGTTCCTAGTCTAGACCTGCCTTTTGGAGATTATTCTGGAGTAGAAGTGGATCTGGATGAGTCTATTCTGTTTTGTCGAAGATGCTGCGGATGACTCATTTTATGGGTTGGAATGTAAGCTTTCTGTATCACTATGATGGAAGATCTTCTTTTCAGTTCTTTTTCCACAGGGATATGGGGTTCACCATAACATTTCAGTCTTCAGCTGTGGACCAAAGAAGACTTCCATGTCTTGAGTTCCTACATTCCTCAGTCTGAGTACACCCTGTGGAACACACTCTAAGCAATGGCCGAGAGTTTCCAGGAATCTAACCCTCCATTGCTAGGGGCTTACAGCCCAATAATCAGCTGAAAGTTTTTATGGACACCTATGACTCTGCCTCTAGGGTAGCTGCTGCTGGCAGCAGGTAGTTAACATCTCCCTGACAGTGCTTATCTGTTCGGCCCTCAGGTTGAATTATGGGGGCCACTCAGAACAATACAGCTGCCATTTAAACAACAGGTGGTGCCTGCTGCCCCTTAGAGGGACAGAACCGTCAACATTCTCATACAGGCAGTCCTTTCAAGGTAAAGGCCTAGGTGCCTTTATCAAGGAACTGACCCAGTGAAGGACACAGGGCTCCAAAGTGTCCTGTACCTACCTCTGTGAATCCAGCCCTTGTCCCACCTCAGATGTCTGAGGGAGACTCCTATCGGTGGTAGGAGAGGTGTCTAATTCATTTTTATAGCCAGTGGAAGTCCATTACAGTGGGCATATTGGTCATCAGGATTGTCTGAGAGGATACTCTCCCAATTCCGCAGATTTCCCCAGACTTTCCACCCAGACAGCAGCCCAGTCTGTCCACCTCTTAGTCACACTCTCTTGCTTCTGAGATCCGGCACCTCTGCAGAAACTGGGCAGTAGAAGTTGTTCCACAGTGGAACAGAGCATGGCTTCCTATTTCCATTGCTTCTGGTTTCAAGATAACAGGAGGCATGCGCCATTTGTCGGCATTGGAAGGTCAAACAAGTACCTGTTCGGGGAGGAGTTCACTAAAACCTCTGTGTTCAAGTTTTCATTTCTGGTCATTTGGCTCCTAGCTAGCCCATCTGGGCAAGAGACACAGGAAGCAGTTGCCACAGCTTCTTGTTTGTTCTCTTCGGGGGGGGGGGGTTCTGACTCGGGGAAGATGCCAGTTTCATCTTCCCAGCAGCTCCTCTTCTAAGGAGCCCTCCTGGATTCCTCTAGGGCGTCGTTTTTTGTTCCAGAGGACAGGAGGAATGACATCTTCAGATGGCTCATTACATCATGGAAAACAACTCTTTTGGGTCCCTTTCGGTCTAGCAGATGCTGCAACTCGGGGCGTCCCCCTGCAGCAAGCAGTGGTCTCTGACCATGCTTCTGCAATCCTCCGTTCAAAATGACGGGGCCTCAGACAAAATCTCTCATGGGGAGCTCACTGTCAAGACCTCCACACTCAGGTGTAGAGCCAAGAGGAACCTCATCTTTTCATAAATTTCTTAAAGATGAGAGTTATCTTATAAACAAAGTCCTAAAAGGATGCCCTCTGCCACAAAGTGATCCTGCTTTGGACGGATGATAGAGATGTGATGTATTACATCAGGAAGCAGGGTGGGGCACCCTTCTACCCTGTCTGCAGAAAGGCCATGAGATTATGGCAGTGGTACCTCAAGTACGATGCGTCAGTCCAGATTTCATGCAGTTGCTTCAGAGAGTGAGGCAGTTCAGACCTGCCCCTTTTGCGTCCCCTCTCAATGCAAAACAGCCCCTATCCTACTTCAGAAATCTAGATCCTGGTGTTTCCTGTCAGGATGTATTCACTGCAGTAGACAAGATGCTCCCTGTACATTTTTCCACCTTTTCCCTCAAGTCAGAGGGTGCTACACAAGTGTTAGGCACAGGGGGGCAGGAGAATTCTCATCGTGCTAGACTAGCCTCGGCATGTATGATTGAATTGATCAGCAGTCTGTCAGAAGTTCTCCCGAGACGACTCCCTCTACGAGTGGACCTCTGACACAGGGACTTTAGTCTATCCTAACCTGCTTTCCCTTCATCTCCATGCTGGGCTCCTCAGGAAATGGAAGTGGGCAAGTTTTAGGTTTTCAAGACCATCGCATACATCTTCTAAGCCGTGCATAGTCCTTCCACCAGGAGGGCTTGCTCGGCTAAGTGGAAACCCCTTCTCCTTCTGGGGTGCAAGTCCTGTCTGGACCCTCCGGTTGCCCACCAAGTAAGATGTTAGGATGCCTCTTGGACCTGTCGATTGCAGGTCTGCATTACTCAGCAGTGAAGGTACGCCCCTGCGCATTTTCATTCTATCTTGAGCCAGTAGATGACAGATCACTGGCTCAGTTACAGTTAGTCAAGTTTTATTTCCCCCTACTTACTTCATTAACTCCAGAATGAAGGAGAGCGCTCCCTTCATTTTCTGGATGTTAAGAGGGTTCTGCGATTCTGCATCAACAGAACAAAGAGACACGCATCTGAGCATCTGTTGTATCTTTCAGCATGCCTCCGTTGGGTCAGCCTGTTGCCATGACATGTATTTCGGCTTGATTAGTCGCGTGTCTTCGACACTACTAATCCATGGCACAGGTCAAGTTGGAAAACCGGGTTCATACCACGCTACTGGAATGGTTGCAGCTTTCCTAGTGGAGATTCGTAATGTTCCTGTTGCAGACTTCTGCAAGATAGCGAGTTGGAGCTCAGTGCATACCTTTGTAAAAACACTATGTTCTGGATGTCCATGCCAGACAGTTCACTTTCTTCGGTGGGATGGTCCTTATAGACTTCTGTCCTGAGTGAACTCTGTCTCCTTCCACCCTTCTTGGGGGTTTGATTTTCAGCTTGGTACTCTCCCATTAGTGGGAATGAGTGGTGGAGACTTTTAGTCCAGGAAGATATGGAAATTACATACTTACTGTAATTCTTGATCTTCTTGGACAAAGTCTCCTCCACTCATTCACATGCCCACCCACCATCCCCCAAACTCACTCATTCTGTTTTGGTCTTCACTTCCTGTTTTTTCGGCTATGAAGACATTCTTGAATTGACCCTTCTTACATGGGTCATCAGAAGTTAGGGTTAGGTTTTCTTTGTTAGTTTATGCTGCACCTCCTCGGTTGAAAAAGTACTGAGGCGGTTGGCAGGTCGATGCTGAGATAGCCTATATGGGCGCGAGCCAGAGTCACGGTGGTGTGCATGCGTGATCCTATCCTGGCGCCGGCCCTCCTGAAGATTTTTGGTTCCCCCGGGGTCCTAGCACCTCTGGCATAGTCCCATTAGTGTGAATGAGTGGTGGAGACTTCGTCCAAGAAGGTCAAGAATTACGGTAAGTACGTAATTTCCATTTTTTGATTTAAACCTAGATTTGTGTGCTTTTAGTGGTGCTGTTTTCCTTTGCTGTCTTTACTTGGAATTGTTTTGGGGCAGTTGAAAATGTAATACCTAATTTGGTGTGCTTTTAGTGGTGCTGTTTTCCTTTGCTGTCTTTACTTGGAATTCTTTTGAGGCTGTTGAACATTTAAAACCCAGTTTGGTGTGCTTTTAGTGGTGCTGTTTTCCTTTGCTGTCTTTACTTGGAATTGTTTTGGGGCTGTTGAAAATGTAAAACTTAGTTTGGTGTGCTTTTAGTGGTGCTGTTTTCCTTTGCTGTGTTTACTTGCTGTAACTTTTTGTTCCTTCCCTCCCCCACCCCCCACTCTTAATTATATGCCCTGTTAAATCTGATTGACAGAAACCAGGCACAGGGAATAGCAGGGGTTGTGGAGTAGGAGGGGCACAAGGGGGAGGAAGCCCGCCCTCGGCACAAGTGTTTTGCCTCATTACTTGTTGTTTCCTTCTTTAAAAAAAAGGATCTAAGGATTGGTGGCAGGATTTTCAGGACAGTAAATTAATAAAGAGAGAACTACAAGGAGAGCTTCAGTAACAGTCAACTACTGGAATAGCAGTGTAAGTGCAGCATAATGTGGGGAGTGGTGCAATGCAGTGGATGCAGGGCAGCCATATTCAAGCAGACCTTCTGGACGATGAGGTGCTGCTCCATCTACAGGCATCTCTCTGGACTGCAGGATGAGGTAGCCAGACTCAGAGTGGAAGTAAACTGAGTCAGGAGTACCTTCATCCCTATCCAGAGACCATCCAGTCCAATGCCGCTGCCTCAAAGGATGCCAAGAATGAGGAGTAGATTGGATGACGGTGGGCTCGGGTAGGGTTAGAGTGGTTGGGCAGAGGCACATCCCAAATCCTATTCCACTCCAGAACTCATATGCCGCATTGGCAAATGGGGACAACCAAACATAGGTACCCAGAGAAGTGGAAGGGAAGGATGTGGAGGTCAGCCAAGAAGGTGACCTCAGTGGGGAGAGCAGTGTACCCCAGAGGAGAAGGAGGAGGAGGAGGAGGAGGTGAATCCTGGTGGGGGACTCTATCGTTAGAGGGATCCAGCTAGGAACACATGAGGGGGAGGACAGAGAGGTGAGGTGCCTACCAGGTGCCACAGCATGGAGGGATGGGAGGAAGATCCTGGGGATCGCCAGAAAGGTAAGACAGGAGGGTGAGCTGGATGTCATTATCCACCTAGGTACTAATGACCTGGCAAACAGGGAGCCTAAGGAAGTTCAGGAAGAGTTTAGGAATTTGGGGAGGAGTCTCAAGCAAGTAGCTACATCTGTCACCTTCTTGGAAGTACTACCTGTGAGAGGCATGGGAGAGCATAGGGGTGCATGCACCAGGAGCTTTAACACATGGCTGAAGAACTGGGGCTGCATGGAAGGGTTTGGATTCATTGGTGACTGGGGACCCACCTGGAGGGATGGGGGCTTGTTCAAGCCTGATGGCCTGCATCCGTCCTGGAGGGGAATCCAAGCACTCAATGATAAGTTTAAATGCTACATGGACAAGCATTTAAACTAGCCAAGGGGGGTGGCAGGCCAGCAAGGAGGGTATCTATTTGCCCACCTCCCACAACTAGCAGTGGAACCAGTGAACAGGAGGAGGGGATATCTCTACTAAGCAGTGTGCAAAAGATGGCAATAAGCACCCAAGGGGATAGGCAGAAAGGGGGTAAAATTCAACAGAAGGGCATACAGCAGGGAGAATCGGTGATAAAGGACAACCAGGGAGGGGGCTGGAGTAGAACAGCTAAACAGTCCAGAGAGTTTACATCATGGAAAGCCGTGTGTGCCAATGCCAGGAGCCTTAGCAACAAGATGGAGGATCTGGAGGCTGCCATGGTGCAGTCGGACCAGGACATTGTGGCCATCACAGAGACCTGAAGTAATGATAATCATGGCTGGGAGATGGCCATACCCAGCTACAACATATTCAGAAGAGACAGGGCAGGCAGAATGGGAGGAGGAGTGGTACTTTATGTGAAAGATGGCATAAAGGCCACAGAGATCCAGGAGGAGCAAATTGGGGGGGAGAGATACTGTGAGTTAAGCTGGAAAGGAAAATGGGGTCAGCCATCCGCACAGGGGTGGTCTGCCACCAGCCCAGGAGGAAGAAACAGATAGGGAGTTAATGCTAGCCATCCAAAGGATAGCAGACAAGGGGGAGGTGGTGCTGTTTGGAGACTTCAATATTCCAGACATGGACTGGAGCTCTCCAGCAGCAGCATCAGCCAGGAACAGATTTATCCTGGACTTTCTTCAAGGCACCTTCCTTAAGCAACTGGTCATGGAACCAACTTGACAGAAGGCAGTACTGGACCTCATGCTCACAAACGGGGACAGTGTGATGGGGTAACAGTGGGGGAGCACCTGGGGAACAGTGACCACCAGTCACTGTGGTTTGAAATCACAGAAGGAACAGAACCAAACTGCACAAAAAACACGTATCCTGGATTTTAGGAGGGCAGACTTTGGGAAAATGGGGACATGCTTGAAAGAGGCACTAATGGGAATGGGGAGGGAATCAGGGGTGGAGGAAGAGTGGGCAATACTTAAAACAAGGATTACAAGAGCAACAGAATTATGCATTAAGCAGGTTAGCAAGAGGAAAAGAAGAGGAAACTGTTATGGTTTTCCAAGGAGGTAGCGGAGAAAGTGAAAGCCAAAAAGATCGCATTCCAGCAATACAAAAAGACACAGGCAGAAGGAGATAGGGAGAAGTACCAGGAGAAGCAAAGGGAGACAGGTTGGTCAGCAAGGGAAGCTAAAGCTCAGACAGAAGAGTGCATCGCAAAATCAGTGGGTAGAGGGGATAAAACCTTTTACAAGTACATAAGTGAAAAAGAAGGGCAAAGGAAGGGATAGTGAGACTGAATAGGGAGGACGGGGGCGGCATGGAGGATGACAACAGTAAAGCTGACATACTGAACAGATATTTCTGCTCAGTCTTTACTGAGGAAGAGGAGGGTAATGTGTCTGATGGAAGTACAAGGGGTGGGAATGGTGCAGAAATGGACACAAATCCCTTTACAAGGGAAAGTATCCTAAAGGAACTGGAAGGAATAAAAGTCAATAAAGCAATGGGGCTGATGGAGTGCACCCCCGGGTCCTAAAGGAACTAAGAGAGGTGGTGGCTGAACCTCTGGCAATCCTGTTTAGCCGATCACTGGAAACAGGGGAGGTACCCAAAGACTGGAGGACAGCAGATGTAGTCCCCTTATACAATAGTGGGAACAAAGAGGAAGCAGGGAATTACAGACCAGTCAGTCCGATCTTGGTAGTGGGGAAGATCATGGAATCACTACCAAAGGAGAGATTGGTGGAACATCTTGTTGCCAATGGACTACAGGACCCAAGGCAGCGTGGTTTCACTTGGGGGGAGGTCATGCCACACCAACCTCATTTAATTTTTTGACTGGGTGACAAGGGAGGTGGATCAGGGGAGGGCAGTGGACGTGGCCTATCTGGACTTCAGCAAGGCCTTTGACACTGTGCCACATAGAAGGCTATTAAACAAACTGGGGAATATGGGAGTGGGCAGGATAATAGTGTGGTGAGTGGGTAATTGGCTGGGCGGCAGGACACAGAGGGTGGTGGCAAATTGCTGTCACTCCACAGAGGGAAGAGTGACCAGTGGGGTACCACAGGGATCAGTGCTGGGACCCATCCTGTTCAACGTCTTCATCAGGGACATTGCACAGGACCTAGAAGGCAGAATTTCCCTGTTCTCTGATGACACGAAGTTCTGTAACAGAGTGGACTCGCCAGAGGGTGTAAACAGAATGAGGAGGAACCTGCAGAAGCTTGAAGAATGGTCAAGGGTCTGGCAGTTGAAATTCAATACAGAGAAGTGCAAGATAACGCATATGGGGCACAAAAACCCTAGAACAACTTATCAGTTGGGGGGGGTGAGGATATAGCATGCACCAAGCAGGAAAGGGATCTTGGTATTATCATCTCTGATGACCTCAAGGTAGGGAAACAGTGTGACAAGACAGCAGGTAAAACAAATAGGATGCTGGGATGCATAGGCAGGGGCATCACTAGAGGGAAAAAGGAGGTCATAATTCCACTATATAAGACACTAAGGAGGCCCTACCTAGAGTACAGTGTACAGTTCTGGAGACCGTACCTGCGTAAGGACATAGGGTAGAGAAGGTTCAGAGGAGGGCAACAAAGATGGTACAGGAATTGCATCACAAGTCCTATGAGGACAGGCTGAAGGACTTGAATATGTACTCCCTGGAGGAGAGGAGGGAGAGAGGGGATAAGATAGAGACATACAAGTACCTTACAGGGAGGAACAGGGGGCAGAAATACCCTATTTTCCAGTGAAAAAGATGTACCGGGACTAGAGGGCATGGGATGAAGCTGGAGGAAGGGCAATTCAGAGGAAACATGAGGAAGAATTTCTTCACAGAAAGGGAGGTGGACAAGTGGAGCACCCTGCCAGAGGAAGTGGTGGGGGCTGAAACAATGACCGGATTTAAAAATGTGTGGAATAGACATAAGGGAATTCTGAAGGTCAGAATAAGGGGCAACAGACTTCTAGAAAAACGTAAAGGGAACTTACAAGTTCAAATGGGCAAACTGGATGGGCCACAGGCCCTTATCTGCCGACAGTGTCTATGTATCTCTGTAACATGCGACGTCCACTGATTCCCCCATCATCTACTGACCCCCTGCCACATATGCGAGGCTCCATTGAGCCACATAGGCATAGGCATGACACACAGTGCATAAGGCACTGGACATGGCACAGCAGAGGTGGACTACCATGGTGGCTGTATGATGCACATGGTTGGACATGGTGGTGTACTGCTACTACAGTGGCCAATGCCAACCACCTGCAAACAGCCATGTATACACTGTCCTGAGCGCATGGCAGTACAGACCTGACCAAAAGTGATAGAGTCGCCACCAGGACTGTTGTATAGGGTTGCCACCTTTGGACGAGGTGAAACCCAGATCTTAAACCACACCCCAAACTTTCCCCTTGGCTCCACCCCTTTCGATGACTGATGAGTGTATGGCTCCTCCTCAACAGCCATTCGTAATGTCGGAGAAGACTTTAAAAGTGCTAGGAAATCATTTTAATACTGTTATTTTTTATTTTTCTTCTTTGGTAATCAGGTATGGCCCACTGGACACACGGGTCATTTACAGGGGTTACTCACATGGAGGTTAGGTGGCTTGCTCAGGGTCACACAGTATGCAAGTCATGGCTGTGGGAATCTAGACAGGGACTGCAGGATGTACCAAACTTGTTCACAGCTCAGTGCTCTGGCATCTGTTAAACACCCTTCCTTTTTCCTTTCCATGGCAGTCATGTATTCTAATATTCGTTAACCCATTTTTGATAAATTAATTATTTATGGTTGTGGTACCTTGAATTCTGCATTGCGTTCCCTTTACCCCAGTAGCTACTGCTGTTTCCTTTCATATTTCTAAAACATTCCATGCACATGGTATTCATCTGCTTGGCCTGAAATGGTGTAATAATATCATGGAATGTCTGGGTAGTAGATAAAATAAGAGAAGTAGCTGCTGAGGAATCAGGTGAGAGCAGTGGTGTAAGTGGTGAACAAGAAGTACAGGAACTCAAACATTTGCACAGATAAAAAGCAGAATTAAGATCCTCGCTCTGAAGGATAACTCTTGGGACTGAACAGGCCATTTGACCTTTTTCTGCTGTCCATATCTATGTTTCTGTATGTCTTTCAATTCCAGATACATCTGTATAGATAATGACGCACTCAATCAGAGATATCAAAGTTTTTCTAAAACAAATTAAATTGTTCTGTAAGTCAAACTGTGTGATGGAATCCACTGATCTAATGTCATAGGCCAAGAAATTGTCATTATGTTACTGCTGTAAGACTTTCATTTCAAATATCAGTAGGAAGAAGTACAGGAACTCAGTTCCTGCTGCAAAAAAGGTACAGGAACTGAGTTCCTGTGCGTTCCTGCTCACTTTCATCACTGGGCGAGAGGGAATCCTTTGTAGTAACAAAGGCAATAAAAATGAGATAATTTAAGAAAAATGATTTTAAACATATGCGTGCCATGGCCCCACAATGTGCAAACACAGGCATGGTGCAATGCCAGTGCATAAGTGCAAGCTGGGATTTGCATGGCAGGAAAAACTGCAATATTCATCCAGGGTATGCAAATAAGGTAATTCTGCAGTCTGTGGGCAAGCAACCACATCTGCATGTTATTACCAGTAGATATGCATACATTAGTATACCTGATTGCACCTGAAGTATATAACAAAGCACAGTGTACCACCTAGATTCCACAGCTGAACTGCAGGTGAACGGAGGTAGGTGACCTGTGGAATGGCCTAGAAAGGGATGGTTGAGCACTGAACTGTGTGTATGCAGTGGTTACAGCATGGCCTCCGGATTCATGTGAAATGTTCAAGGCAGGGCTTCCAGATTGACAGGGTTTCCTGTATTTTACAGGGAAATTAAGCCATTTACAGGAAAATTGCTCCCATAAACTTGCATTAGTTATATGGAAAAACAGAGTAATTTGGCTTCCATAGGCCATAATGTAAGCTACACAGGAAAAATGCCATAGGGCTACAAGGAAAATGCCAACACAATCTGGGAGCACTGTCACTGTGCCTCTGAGTGGGTTCCTCAGTGTTCAAGTACCTTCCATTACGTAATATGAAGGACACTGTAGTCAGTTGTCCTGTGTAGCCATTGTAACTCTATGGAAACATTGTCTATGTACGTGTCTCCATTGTCCTGTACTATACAGGAAAGCCTGTACATCTGGAGGCCCTGCTACACTGGACATGCTTAGGTGGGAGACCCATTACATCCAGATTTCTGGGCGGTGGACGTGTCATTTGTAGGTGGTGGTAGTCGTCTATAGTACTTAGTGGGGCAGGATGATAGCAGTGGTGGACCTCTCATACATCTGCCGGGGAGGTGCTTGAATGGAGTTCCTGAAACTCCTGCCCAATACAACCCCTGTGTGTATGCTATGTGCAGTGGGTACCCTGGACATATGGCAATGATGGCAAGTGGCGTCCACATCTAGTGGTGGAGGTGCTACCATGTCTGGGAGGAGGAACCCCCCTCCTGTAGCCCATGGTGTACATTGTCTGTGGGGTAACCCCCTCACATACATGCATCTGTGGTGGTGGCACTGGGTCCTAAGCGCCCTTACTCATGTCCATCACTACCTGTTTGTGAACATCAGAATGGCTGTGGCTGCACATGGGCAGCTCTGTGTCAGGGGAGACCAAGGGCTGTGGTAAGACAGGCATTGTTGGCATACCTGCAAGGTGGGGGTTAGGGGAATTTGTGCTGCTCTGTGCACTCACTAGTCACCTGTATTGCACTCTGTGCTATGGAGGACACTGACCGAATTCAGCCCCACCACTTCACCGTGGAGGAGTAACAAGCACTGGCACAGGCCTATAAGGCCAGGAAAGAGGGCTTGTTCTGAAGAAAGAGCATGAATGCCCAGGTAGGGCAGCTGTGGGAGGAGATAACTGATAAGGTCAGTGCAGTTGGTGACCACAACATGTGCACGGAACATGGAAACAGTAAAAATACGCTTCAGGGACATGAGGAGGCAGATGAAGCAGATCTTGACAATAAAGCACTGTGAGCTGCAAGTCACAGACAGGGGCCCATGGGCACTGGCAGCTGCACGTATCCTGAATCCTGTAGAGATGGTCATAGCATTCACATTCCTGCCTGTGGAGGTGAAGGGAGTGCTGTGCGGTGGCTACGAGAGCCTAAGTGGGACCTGTCCAGCCATGTGAGTGACTACCGGTGTGACTTCCTGTCAGCCATATGTACATTTGTGAATGTCTATAGGTATGGGTGTGTGCATATGCAAGTGTTGGGTGACACATTGGGTATAAGGCACAATACTGTTCCCTTTCACCCAATGTGTAGCCATCTCAGTGCAGGTCCATGATTTCCACATCTGGTATTGCCTGTGTGCTCACCAGTTCTGGGATGTGTTCTCCTTGGGGATGGGGTGTGTGCGCACTGCTTCTGGGAGTGTGTCCACTGCTGCTGAGTTTGTGTTCCCTGGTGGTGAGGTGTGTGCCCACTGGTCCTGGGTGAGTGTTCACTCGTGGTAGAGTGTGTATTCATTGGTGCTGGGTGTATGTACACAGGTGCGGAGGTGTGTGCTCACTGGTGCTGGGACATGTGCACACTGGTTCTGGGTTGTGTGCCCCATGGTGCCAGAGTGTGGGCTCACCGGTGTAGGGATATGTAGGTAGATAGTACACTGCATGTGCGCACAGACACACACACACACCCACCCACCCACCCTTGGGTGAAGTTTCACCATATGCAGGGCATGCATGCTGCTTCAACCTGCACACCACTCAGTACAGTACAGTGCTATAATAACTCCCCTGTCCTCCCCCAACAGTGCAACATGTCAGATCTGACATAGTGGAGGATGCCCCAGGACCATTTTGGTGGCAGCTGCCCCTGCTGCCCATCTGTCTGTGCCAGCCAGTGGACAGCAGTGAGAGGATGTGGACAAAGATTGGTAGCTTGGCAGAAGACACCAGGAGGAAGGACTGCTGTGTGACTGGACTTCTCTCTACTGGGACTAAAGAAGTAGAACTCTTGTACTTGGACCTTTAATTTAGGGTAAAAAAAACAAACTAACAAACAAAACAAAAAAAAGTGTGTGTTTGTCTGAGTTAACTGAACTGAATGGTTATCTGAGCAGTTATCTAGGTGTAAATCTCAGGTGATTGAAAGGACTTGATAGCTGTGCAGTTTAAATTACTTGTAGAAAGATCTAGTAAGTAGGGGGAGTGGCTTAGCTAGAAGGAAGCTAAATTTAAAGACTGCCTTAGAAAGATTCTGCTAGTATCTTGGCAGAGGACACCAGGAGGAAGGACTGCTGTGTGACTGGACTTCTCTACTGGGGCTATATTGCCCTCCTTCCCCTCTCCTCCACCCTCCCACCCAAAGCTAGTTCTACTTTTATAGGCACAGGATTTGACTGACAACAGGAACTTCCTGTTTGGGAGCAGGAAGTGAGTGATCACTGAGCCACCAAAGAACCACCATCCTAGAAGGGCAAGAGTAGCTCTCCGGCCCCTCTAGCTGCTGGAGGTCTGCCTCTGAGCAAGTAAGGGGTCTACTGAGAAATATAGGATATTCTTGTCTCAGAACAGGACAATCAGGAGCTTAAAAGGCACACAAGCAGAAAGTAAGTAGAGAGAGAAGAGGGAGAAACAAAACAGAGGAAAGAGTAAGAATTCCAAATAGTTAAGGGGCCAGAAATAAGACATGATGGGAGTGGTGCAGTGCAGTGACTGTGGAGCAGCAGTCTTCCAGGAGACGTTCTGGAGGATGCGGCGTTGTCCCATCTGCAGGCACCTCTCTGGGATGAGGGAAGAGGTTGCTCATCTCCAGGCTGAGTTGGCCAGGATTTGTGGGACCTCCTCTTCTATCCAGGGACCACCAGTGCCACTGACGTTGCCTCAGAGGTTGCCAAGAAAGAGGAGTGGTTGGACCACAGTGGACTCAGGGAGGATGAGGGTGGTGGAACAGAGGTGCATCCCTCCAGTTGTACCTCTCCACAATTCCTATGTCATTTTGGCAAAGTGTGGTTCCTCTATGGAGGCACCCGCAGTGGAGACCAAGGAGGATGCTGGGAACCTTCCCAAAGGAGACCCACAGGAGGGTGGCAGGGGACCCCACAGGGGAAGAAAGCAACTCCTGGTGGGGGACTCCATTGCTTGAAAGGTAGAACTGGGGGAGGAAGGGGAGAGGGAGGTAAGGTGCCTGCCTGGTGCCATGGCTTGCAGGAACAGGGAGTGAATCCTCAGGATTGCTGGAGCAACTGCACAGGGGAGGGAGCTAGATGTCATTGTCCACCTAGGGACAAATGACCTGGCTAAGAAAGGGATTAGAGAAGTGCAGGAAGAATTTATGGAATTGGGTAGGGGCCTTAGACAAGTAGCATGCACGGTGCATGGTAACCTTCTCAGAGGTGCTGCCCATCTATGGCATAGCAGAGGCTAGGGTTCTGCACCATGGGATTCAATTAGTGGTTGAAAAACTGGTGTGGAGCTCAGGGATTTGGCTTCATTGGGGACTGGGGGTCCATCTGGAGTGATGCAAGCCTATACTGGCATGATGGGCTGCATCTGTCCAGGAGGGGAACCAGGATCCTATGTGATAGGTTTAAATGCTTCATTGGCAAGGATTTAAACTAGCCAAGGGGGGGCACTGGAAAGGAGTAGGGGAAATCCTAGCCCCCAAAAAAAAATCACAGTAGTAAGTGCGGTAAACACCAACATAGAGGTGTCGAGTAGGGAGAAGGGCAGGGGTAAATGGGGAAAGTGACAAAGGCAAGAAGGACAGGGATGGGGCAAAAAGGAGTAAGGCCATCAGGAAATGGAAGGTAATGAGTACCAATGCCCGTAGTCTGGGCAACAAGCTCCCTGAGCTGCTGGCCTTGATGGAAGAGGGATGCCTGGATATCGTAGCAGTCACAGAAACATGTTACACAGAGAACCATGACTGGGATGTTAACATACCAGGGTACATAACCTACAGGAGAGACAGGCAGGGGAGAAGAGGGGGAGGAGTAGCTCTCTATGTAAAGGAAGGGATAAAAGCAACTGAACAAAAGAGTAAACAGGGAGGAGAGGAGGCACTGTGGGTCACCTTGGAGACTGGAAAGGGCACCACAATCCACACAGGGGTTGTGTGCAGACCCCCATGTCAGGGGGAGGGAATGGACAAGGATATGATAGAAGGCATTCTTAGGATGGCAGAGAAAGGGGAGATACTGTTGATGAGGGACCTGAATATGCCAGATGTTAACTGGAGCACATTTGCTGCAGTCACATCCAAGATCAGGGCCATTCTCGATGCCCTACAGATGGCAGGCCCCAGACAGCTAGTTTCGGAACCCACTCATGAGGGAGCAATCTTAGACCTCATACTCTCAAATGGGGGCAGTGAGAGGATCTCAGATCTAGAAGTGGGTTGCCATCTGGGAACAAGTGACCAACAAACAGTGTGGTTCATGTTAAACTCAGCTACAGAGTCAAGCCATACAAAGTGAGGGTACTGGACTTTAGGAGGGCTGACTTTGGCAAGATGGGAGAATGCCTCAGAAAAGCACTAGCAAACAAGCTAGAAGGAGTGGTGGAACAACAATGGGGAATCATCAAAACTGCCATCACAGAGGCAACAAGCCTTTGTGTGAAGCAAATAAACAAATCAAAATGAAAGAAAAAGCCACTACGGTTCTCAAAAGAGGTGGCTGGGAAAGTCAGGGAGAAAAAGATAGCATTCCGGAAGTATAAGAAAACACAGAAGGAGCAGGACAGAGAGCTGTACCAGTTAAGGCAGAAGGAAGCAGGGAGGGAAGTCAGAATAGCAAAGGCCCAAACTGAGGAAAAGATAGCTTCCTCGGTTAAGAAGGGGGATAAAACCTTTTATAGGTACATCAGCAAACGTAGAAAGACAAAGGGAGGGACAGTGAGGCTGAATAGAATGAACGGTGGGTGGACAGAGGGGGACAGTGAAAAAGCAGGGATACTGAATGAATATTTCTGCTCAGTATTCACAAAAGAGAAGGGGGAAGTGCCTAATCCAATTAACAGAAGCACTCTTGATAGGAGGGTCGATCCCAGTCCTTTCACAGAAGAAAGGGTTCTGCAAGAACTCCTAAAACTGAAGGTGGACAATGCAATGGGGCCTGATGGAATTCACCCCAGAATTCTAAAAGAATTAAGGTGGGAACTAGTGAAACCACGGGCTACTCTTTTTAATAAATCATGGGAGGATGGTGTGGTACCTGAGGATTGGAGGAAGGCGGATGTGATTCCCCTTCACAAAAATGGGACCAAGACAGAGGCAGGAAATTACAGACCTGTCAGTTTGACCTCTGTGGTAGGGAAAGTGATGGAGTCACTTCTGAAGGAAAGAATTGTTGAGTACCTACAGGCCAGTGGGGCACAGGACCCAAGGCAGCATGGGTTCACAGCGGGAAGGTCATGTCAGACGAATCTAATAGATTTCTTTGACTGGGTGACCAAAGTAGTAGACCAGGAGGGGCTGTGGACATGGCCTACCTAGACTTTAGCAAGGCATTTGCACAGTCCCACACAAAAGATTAATAGTCAATTAACCAGCCTGGGAGTGGGTCCCAGGGTGGTAGCATGGTAAAACATTGGGTGGACAACAGGACACAGAAGGTAATTGTAATGGAGTCCACTCTGAAGAAAGAGGGGTTACTAGTGGGTACCGTAGGTTCAGTACTGGGTCCAGTCCTTTTTAATGTCTTTATAAGTGACATTGCAGAGGGACTGGAAGGAAAAGTGTACCTCTTTGCAGATGACACAAAGATCTGCAACAGGGTTGATACACAAGGAGGCGTGGAAAGGATGAGAATGACTTGGCAGGGTTGGAGGAATGGTCAGAAGTATGGCAGCTAGGATTCAGTGCAAAGAAGTGCAAAATAATGCATCTGGGAAACAAGAACCCCGGGGAAGAATACACAATGGGGGAGAGGTAGTAACAACAACAAAAAAGGAAAGGGACCTGGAGGTAATCATATCAGATGACCTTAAGGTTAGCAAGCAATGTGAGAAGGCAGTAGGGAGGGCTGGGGGGATACTGGGATGTAAAGGGAGAGGCATCACCAGCAGAAAACAGGAAGTTGTTATCCCGCTGTACAGACAACTGGTGAGACCCCATCTGGAGTACTGCGTCCAGTTCTGGAGGCCCCATCTCCGCAAGGACATAGACAGGATAGAGACAGTCCAGAGGAGGGCAACTAAAATGGTCTAGGGTCTGCAAGAGAAGCCGTACGAGGAGAGACTAAAGGAGCTTAATATGTATACCCTTGAGGAAAGAAGGGAGAGGGGGGACATGATAGAAACTTTTAAGTACCTCAGTGGAATCAACAAAGTCCAAGAGGGTAGCATCTTTCAGAAAAAGAGATGTGCAAGAACAAGGGGACACAATTTAAAGATAGAGGGGGGGGCAGTTCAGGGGCAATGTGAGGAAGTATTTTTTCACAGAGAGAGTAGTGGATGCATGGAACAGCCTTCCTGAGGAGGTTGTGGGGTCTAAAACTGTGGGAGAATTCAAGAATGAATGGGACAGACATAATGCAATTCTTGTGGGGGATAGGAAGAAATAGGCTGATGGTTAACTAGGATCTGCGGCCTATCCTATAGGTAGGGAAATGGGCAGACTAGAAGGGTCAAGCGGTCCTTATCTGCCTTCAAAGTCTATGTTTCTATATTAAAGATGATGTCAAGACCTACATTGAGAGCTGGGAACAAGCAGAGCCTGCCCCAGACTAGGAGAGGTTGTCCTCCCCTACCAGCATCTATACCAGTGGGACACAGACACTGTTCCCACATGGCTCAGTGGTCACAGGGGTGCAGCCCACCACTGTGCCACCCAGGGATAACAACCATGGATCACCCCTGGGGCAACATGGACACAGCCAACCTTCAGTGCCCACAATGTACTGCAGCACCTACCATGGTGGAGCCCCAGCCCATACAATGACTAAGGGTGCAGCCTGAACCTGTGTCAGTGGACAGTCCTTGGTGACAGCAGGATGTGGTTGACAACCAGCAGCTGTTGCAGACTGCCATGATGGCATAGAGTGTCATGCAGTAGGAAATGACACACCTCCACCACATGCTGCATGGGGACATACAGCATGCTGAAGAGCGAGCAGAGGCATGCTATGCAGAGCTCATGGTGGTCCTACGCAACCTGCGCCAGGATCTGGCTGCAGGCACAACCACCTGCATGGATTGCCTGTGTGCCACTGTGCTGGAGGCTGCAGCCATGATGGCAGGCACTGCGGGGACTGGCCATAGCCTTGGCCTGTCTAATGGAAGCAGTGCCACATCACAATGAACACCATAGCATGCACCCACGCCATGCAGTGCTGGGACAAGAATGCCCAGCACACCTGAGACTCCCAGGCCACCAAGGATACTGTACACACGTTGCAACCTGTTCCTCCCTGGGGACAGTACCCTACGGGGCCATGGTCAGGGCCGGGTAACACCATCCCCACACTCATCTCCCGTACTGTGGATGAGGTCTCCCCAACCATACTGGGCATAGCACAGACATACTGTCCATACCCAGAGAGGTGGTAGGGGCATATGTAAGTTGTGCATGGCCAACCCTTGCCAACATGCTCCCCCTCTCTCCCCCTGTAGTACCCCTGTGACACCATCATCTGCCCCTGTGACCTAGCCCAGGCAGTTCTGACTCCATCATGGATGGCTGGTACTAGAGTCTGCCTGTCTGGCAGGTATCTATGTGTACAACCCTGTGGCCCCCACATGGCCTGTCTTCATGTGTGCCCCATTTGCTACCCTCCTGCCTGATGGGCCTGTAATTCCATGTACCCCCTCCCCCCCGCCTGGATGGCATATCTTTCTGTTGACACCCCTTAAGAACCCCCTTCTAAAATGGATTTATTTGTGTGTGCACCCTATTTGCTACTCCCACCTGGTTGCAGTACATTTCTGCATCCCCTGTTTTGTTACCCCCTGCCTGCATGGTGCACTGTGTGCAGTGTTCTTGTTGTTTGATAATATGTTGATTAACCATATTACAGTCTCCTGAGTGGCTTGTACTTTCCCACCATGTCTGAAGATATTTCTTTTTGAGTGGGCTCTGTACTCCTGGGACCTCCTGGCCATACTGGCATCATCCCTGTCAAGCTGCTGCAGCATCTTCTGGTCCTCTGGCTCAGAATCTGCTGCAGGTTGTTCTTCTGGGACTGTCATGCATATCCCATAATTAAGTGCCATGTTGTGTAGTATACAACAGGCAAGGACTATGGCACAGGCCTTCTGAAGGGTGTACTGTAGGGCACCACCAGAATGGTCAAGGTACTTGAACCGCATCTTGAGCCTTCCAAACACACTTACAATGATGCGACTTATAACAGTGTGTGCCACATTGTACCCATCCTCTGAAATGGATGCAGGGCATTGGACAGGTCTGAGGAGCCAGGGACGCAGAGGATAGGCACTGTCCCCCTGTGTAAGTCAAGGGCATAGATTAGTGTCATCATGTACCATAAGGGGCGGGGGACCTGTGGGGTATACTCACTGACAAGGTGGCTACTAGGATGCCCCCACATTCAAACCTCTGGCACAGAATGGAGCTGTGCCTTATGAAGGCATTTTGGGAGCTGCTGGGGTGCCATGCTAGGACATTGATGATGCACCCTGTTGCATCACACACAACCTAGTAATTGATGGAGTGGTGCCCCCTTCCTGTTGAGATACGTCTTCACTCCATCACCAGTGGGTGTCCAGATGGCAACATGAGTGTAGTCAGTGGCACAGAGTACAGATAGTAGGTGCACAACCCAATGGAATTGCTGAATAGTTTGCTCTGCTGGTATGCTGTGGAACATGATGAACTGCCCAGCATGGTCCAGCAGGATGTCTAGGAACTGGCCCCACAGTTGCGAGGTGGCTGACTGCAAGATACCGGTGGTGTCCTCCCACCAGTGTTTGGAATGTTGTGGTGGCCAGGAAACCTATGAGAGCCATCACCTTTAGCTCTACGGACAACACCTGGCTGTGCTGGGTGTCTGTCCAGAGCTGGTTATACAGCAGCTCACACAGCTGCCTGAGCATGAACCTGTTGAGTCTTTACCAGTCCAAGATCTGGTCATCACTGAGGACTTTGTATGTGACTCATAGATGGCCTCCATGGTCTGTGTGTGTGGGCCCAGGGTGGGCAATGGCCCTCTACTCTTCCTGTAGGACCTGTGCTGCATCAGGTAGACCAGGGGTTTTCAACCTTTTTGAATGTACAGACCCCCTACCAGCAATGATGGACCCCCTGTTACTTGGAGCCACAGTTATTAAGTGTCTTGGGGGATGGGAGCATACAGCTTATTGGACACCTACAGTTGTAGCACATAGCATGCTTGGTGGGAGCTTGGTTGAACTGTGATGTCAAAGTCTGAGAATCGAAGTCTCTGGAACCGGTGCACTTTGGTGCACTTAGATCGATCCCGAGATTGATCCTAACTGCATCAAAAGCACTGTTTACATGCAAGGTTAGAATCAATTACAAACTAACTGATTACTCTGTAATTGTCTATAACCTTGCATGTAAACAAGGTAACTGTGGCTTCTACCAGCAACAATTTTAAACCCAACAATAGTTCACAGCGATTTGTCCCAATGGCTTTTTCAGTTTTGATGGCTGTTCAAAGTGGCTACTCACAATGTATAGAAACAACTTCAAACAATCCTCATGCTCACATGGCTGTTCAGAATGACTTCTCACCACAGCTTCACTCAAGCTGCAAACTCACGGGAACTGCATGTGCCTCACCATTTTTTCCCCCAAAGTTAATATTTTTGTTACTTGCTCCACGTAACCCCCTACATGTTGCTTGGAGAACCCTGGGGGCCTCGGACCCCCAGTTGAAAAACCCTGAGGTAGACTACCGGTATATGTGCTTCCCCGTGTTCCATCTTGGACTGTGGCCTGCAGTGTCTCCGCCCACATCTGGGGTTTACCCTGGTTTAAGATGATCTTCTTATAGGCTGTAATTTTGCAGCACCAAGTGATCTGCGTAAACCCATTTGCACAGCACTAACATGCTGAATATTGTGCTGTGCTGATATGCATGGGCTCACCCCCTGCCTTTGCATGCTGAATACATTATCTCTGCACAGGGGAGAAAATGATTTTAGCATGCACAAAGGTACCCTTTGAATATAGTAGTTTGGCACAAACCCACGGGCAATGCAGGTACAATCACTTTGCACCTGGTGCAAAGCTTTGGATATCTGGGCCCTAATGTTTTAACAGACAAAAAATAATTAGGTATAACTGTATCATGGGTTGAAATATGGCTGCATTTTGGGGCTTGCACAAAAAAATCAAAGAATGGCATGGAGCAAATTTACCCACTGTATAACAGTGGAAAGGAAAATTATAAAATGAGTCTAAAAATCAAAGAACTTTCATTAGTTAAAACCGGGCAGGTGACCATGCATTATTAGAGCATAATGGTCCCAAACCATGTCATACAATGAACAAATCAGTCCTTCTACAACCAGAACTACCTTCCATCATTCCCCCTACAATTGGAATTGATCTTCCGTCACAAACATGGCTGCTACCTTTACACTGTAAAAACATTCAACTGGGCCCCAAAAATAAAACTACCTTAAATAAAAAAAAAAAAAATAATTAATTAAATGTTGTTTCCCTGATAATCACAATCTCCTTTCACACATAAACAAATTAGAAACATTAACATAGAAACATAGAAGTTGACAGCAGATAAGGACCGCAAGGCCCATCCAGTCTGCCCATTTCTTTTTCTACCTTATGAATGTGCCATTGGCCTTTGCTCTGTCAATGGCCTATCTAGACTATTCATACTCATCTGTATTGCTCCCTTATGCTTATCTCATGCCTGTTTGAAGCCCTGCACTGTATTCATATCCACCACTTCCTGAGGTAGGCCATTCCATGCATCCACCACCTTTTCTGTGAAAAAGAACATCCTCACATTATACCTTAATCGGCCTCCCTCTAATCTCATGCTGTGTCCTCTTGTCCTGATATTTTTCTTATATTGAAACATGTTAGACTTTTTTACCTTGTTAATGCCCTTAAGGTGTTTGAATGTTTCAATCATATCACCTCTCTCCCTCCTTCGCTCTAGGGTATACATATTGAGCTCAGTTAATCTGTCCTCATATGTTTTCTGATGCAGTCCCTGCACCATTTTGGTTGCCCTTCTCTGGATTGCCTCAGTTTGGTTAATGTCCTTGTGAAGGTGTGGCCTCCAATACTGCACACAGTACTCCAGATGGGGCCTAACCAGTGTCTTGTAAAGAGGGATTATTACCTCCCTCTTCCGACTTGTGATACCCCTACTAATACACCCCAACATCCCTCTAGCCTTACCTACTGCTTTAGAGGTCTGCTTGGATGATTTCAGGTCATCGGTGATGATGACGCCCAAGTCTCTTTCTTCCCTTGTGACAGCCAGCAACTCCCCTCCCAGCCTATAGGTGGCTTCAGGGTTTCTTTTCCCTATGTGCATGATCTTGCACTTCTTTGCATTAAACCCCAGTTGCCACTCTTCCGACCATTTTGCTAGTTTATCCAGATCTCTTCTCATTCTGCCCACCCATCTGGATCATCTACTCTGTTGCAGATCTTGGTGTCATATGCAAAGAGACAAATCTTACCCTCCAGTCCATCTACAATGTCACTAATGAAGATATTGAAGAGGACTGGCCCCAGGACTGATCCCTGAGGTACCCCACTTGTGACTTGCATCTCTTCTGACTGTATACTATTTACCACCACTCTCTGTTTTCTGCCCGTCAACCAGTTTGCCACCCAGTTGACCAATGTCCGACCCACCCTGAGCCTACCCAGCTTATTAATCAATCTTCTATGTGGAACAGTATTGAAAGCTTTGCTGAAGTCAAGGTAGGCAACATCTACTGCTCCCCCTTGGTCCACCACTCTGGTTACCCAGTCAAAGAAATCTATGAGATTATTTTGACAGGACCTTCCTTTTGTAAACCCATGCTGTCTTGGATCCTGTGCTCCTATGGATTCCAGATGCTGCATTATCCTTTCCTTAAGGAGTGTCTCCGTAATCCTGCCCACTGCTGAGGTAAGATTGTCTGGTCTGTAGTTCCCTGCTACCACTCTTGTGGAGCGGGATCACATGAGCCCTTCTCCAGTCTTCTGGGACCTTTTCTGTGCACAGAGACTCACTAAACAGTTCTGATAATGGCTCTGCTAGTTCCACCCTTAACTCCTTTAGCACCCTGGGATGTATGCCATCAGGTCCCATTGCCTTGTCCACCCTGAGCTTATCGAGCTCTTGTAGGACCCTTTCTTTTGTGACGGGACTAGTGCACACCTCCTTCCCCCCATGTCCATGGTGCTGAGCTGTGGGCCCTGCTCTACCTTCTCTTCAGTAAATACTGAGCAGAAGTATCTATTTAGGATAGATGCTTTTACATGGTACTCCTCCTCACATGCCCCCTTATCCTCTTAGATCTTAGCAATAACCCCTCTGGACTTTCTTCTTTCACTAATGTATCTATAGAAAGTCTTGTCACCTTCTTTTACTGTTCTTGCTAGTGTTTCCTTGGTTTGGGCCTTTGCCTGCCTTACTGCCTTCCCTGCTTCCCTTAGGGAAGTTTGGTATGCCTCCCTATCTTCATCCTGCTGCGTTCTCTTATATTTCCTGAAGGCCAGCCTTTTGGCTCTGACCTTTTCTGCTACTGTGTTTGAGAACCAAAGAGGTTTCCTTCTTCTTTTGCTCTTTCTTTTCTCACTAACACAATGGGATGTTGCTTCAAGTATTGCAACTTTAATGCTTGCCCACTTTGCCTGTACCCCCTCACCTGTATTTCTTTTTGCCAGGGCTAGCTTAACTCTGTTGGCCATCTTATCAAAGTCAGCTCCTCTGAAGTCCCATATTTTTGCCTTGGAATGGGATGATTTTGTTCTAGTGGCCAAATTGAACCATACCATGTGATGGTCACTGGCACCTAGGTGACCTTCTACCTGGAGATTTGTGATCCTTTCCCTGTTAGTCAGTACTAGGTCTAGGATAGCCCTGTCTCTTGTGGGTTGTTGTACCAATTGTTTGAAGCCCTCCCCTGCAGGGAATCCACCATGTGTCTAGTTCTGGCAGATGTCCCTGCTGGTATTGACCAATCTGTATCTGGCATGTTGAAGTCTCCCATTATCAGAACCTCCCCTTTAGCTGTCATGTTTTGTATATCTTCTAACAGGAATGTGACAATGTGACTATGTCCTCCCCCTGGTCTGGAGGCCTGTACACAACCCCAGTTCGTATGGCTGTCCCATTTCCTGTTTCCAGGGTGACCCACAGTTTTTCTGGCTCCTTGTGTGTATTCTGAATTTCTGTAGCTTTGATATTTTCATTGACATAAAGGGCCACTCCACCCCCCCCCTTTTTGCACCTCGGTCTCTTCTGAACAGTACATAGCCAGGTACTGAAGTCTCCCAAGTGTGATTACTTCTAAACCATGTCTAGCTAATGGCTTCTATGTCCAGTTTAGCCTCTGTCATTATTGCCTGCAGTTCTGGGATCTTGTTTCCCAGACTGCGAGCATTTGTGTACATGATTTCCCATTGGCCAGATTTCGGTGTGTTAGTTGTTGGGTGAGGTCCAGCATTTCCCCTGTGCATCATATGGGAAGCTGGACCTTTTTCTTTACCTGGTGATGCAAATGAACTACAAACATGCTGAACTCCTATTTGACCACTAGCTGGGGGGGGGGTGTTCTGCCCATTCGACGTATGGGGTGCTGCACCTCTGTCCCCATTTGCTAGTTTAAATATTCTGCAAAGATGTCAAACTTCTGCCCCAATGCACTGACTCCCTCCTTAGTTAGATGCAATCATCAAATTTAAAGAACTTTCACTCCCAAAACTGTTGCCAGTTTCCTACAAATTAGCGTCCTTTTTCCTGGCACCAGCCCTTGAGCCACATGTTTAGCTCCCCTATCTCCTCCTCTCTGACCTTCCGTCCATCTGTCCCCCTCTCCCAGACTGGCAGGATCTCAGAGAAGGGGATGCCAGATGAAATGGATGATAATTTGTCACCCAGCCTGGTCAGGTGTTCCTTGGTCTCCACAACTGACCAGCTGGTGTGATCGTTAGTCCCTATATGTACCAGGACATCAATCTTTTCTCCTGCTTTGTGAACAATTTTAGTAATGTGGTCAGTGTCTCTCCACACTGGTGTACCTGGGAGACATCTGACCATTACCCCTGGCAGGAGATACGTATCAGCTTCCCGAATCATGGAGTCTCCTATGATCAGAAGTTGTTTGCATTTATTTTTTGCTTTTTTTGTTTTGGTTCCTGTTTTGGGCAAGTTTTGTTGTGCTAGCTCCTGTGCTACAGTGTCCTGCTCTGCAGTGTCCTCTGCCCCTTTGTTTGATTTCGGAGATAGAGGCAGATACCTGTTTATAGGTTTTATATGGTTTGTGGAGGTGATTATGTTGGAGAGCACCAAGTGATGGGGCACCTGATTTGCCTCTCCTAACCACCTGCCAGCCTCCTGGACCAACTACCCTCTGCGGTCGAGGTGCTTCTGTTGGATGTTGGGGAAATGGTGGGTGGTTCTTATAATACATTTCCTCTTGAATATGCAATTTGAGGTGTGCAATCTCTGGCCTTGCTGCCTGGAGCTAAGCCCTTATATCTCCAATGGCCCAGCATGTAGGACAGTGTCCTAAATCCTGTAAAACTGCCCTTCTAAAAAGTGTTCTGCAGTACCTGCAGTTAATGATATCCATTCCAGATAAGTTGCTGGGTATATAACCTGGTCAGAGTAATATGAAGGAAGAAAATGAAAGAAAAAGTTTGATTTTGTGTTTTGTTTGTTTTTGTATAACTTGTTATAACAAGTTAAAGTACTAGTGCCCCTGTAAATGAAGTCACTGTGTGGCTTCCCTTCTGATCCACCCCTTCCTGCTTTGCTACAGGAAATGTCACGAGGAGTGTAGTGTGGGGTGGTTGGGGATGGAGGTGGGTGGCTGGGCCCTTCCCTGCCGAAAAAGAAGAACCACAGATGAAAGAAACAAGGAGGTAACAGCAGAAACAATCAGCCAGCAACAAATGCAGTAGCCCTGAAAGCTTATCCTAGTGATAGATAAAACTGTAAAACCTGTAAAGCACCACCTGTAATAATTTCACAGAAGATACACCCTGTAAGAAACACTTTGCTACAGAGAAAACTAAAGCAGTAACAGAAGATATACCTTGCAAAAGACAATTTGAATCAGAAGACTACAGCAGTAATCTGTAAGCTTACACCTGTAGGTACACCCTGTGATAATGCAGCAGAAGGTATAGCCAGCAATATCAATTTGAATCAGAGAAAAATAAAGCAATAAAATGTTAGCAACAAACAGTAACAATCCCTGTGAGCACAAAATAAAAATAACAACACACAGTAAATTTGCCTAGCCAAAAGAAGCCTTAATCCATATCCTTGCTCTGGTAAGGTTCTTTGCTCTGTCCTTTCTAGCAACCTAGAAGAAAAGAGCTCAGGTGAAGCTAGGTGCCTTGGCCAGCAAGTATGGTTCATAGTTTTTATTACAACTGTTTCTTTGCTGACAATGAAAAATCCTCCTTCTATCGTTACTTGCTCATCAGGGAAATCTTTTCTACTTGCCCTGACAGTGAGATAATTGAGTCTGTGTTGTATGTGTGTGTACAGTATGTTAGGAGAGGAACATTCTGCTAGTGGAACCAAGTAGAATTTTGAGTTCTTGTATTGCATGGTAAACATTCCACGGTAAACATTCTGTGACAGGGTTGAATAAGGACCTGTCCCATTTTTTATGCAGAAAGAGTTAAATGCAAGGATCTGTTCTATCCTCTCCTTTTCTATCTCTTGTCTGTCTGGTTGTGCAACCAAATGTTTTTGTGAGACCTAGGAACTGATCACTCTGATGGTCTTGTGATTCTTCGTCTGTTGCTAGCTTTCTGCCTTCATTTGCTGTTTTTGTCTTTTCTTCTCCCTTGCATGTCTGCAGTTATAAAAACATATGTGCATCTTTGTGTGAAACTGTGAAACTGTAAGTGATAGTGCCTGATATTGGGATCCCTTTGCTTGAAACGGTATATAGTTATACTGTTGAAATGATTGCATAAAGCTATTTGGAATTTAGGGGATTAACCTGAGATGCAGTTTGCGCTCCTCTCAGGCTTTTTTGCAAACTCTTTTGCAGAGCTGTCAACAAGAGGTCAGTTCTGGGTCACCATGTTCTTTTTGTTGGACCTGCAAAGAAACTGACAACAACATTTTGTGAGAAACAGGATGTCTCATTAACGAGCTCAGTATGAAGAAGTTAATTACTAGGCAAAGACTTGTTGCAAAAAGCACCGCAATATTTTTGCTAGAGAGACTGAAACTTGCAATTAGAGATACCCTCAGATGAAGGACTTTTGTTTTCTCTGTTTGTACCGCCTTTGCATATAGCTATCTTGAACAATATTTATTATTTTTACTCTGTCGTTGTTGTTAATAATAAAACGCTATTTGCGAATTTTGAAACTGCTCCTGGTTTTCCTATGCTTCCTGACCTGTACCTCGTCAACACATTCCATATCTTGAATGTGGGGAAAGACAGAGAAAAAAAAACAGGACGCATAAAGTAGGCAATAATACTATATAAACAAAGATTAAACATGGGAAAACACAGTTGCATAGGCATAGGCATAGACAGACCCAAACTTCTCAGATACATTGAATCATATATGGGTGTTTCCAGGAGAAATCTATCACCCCCCCCAACCATCACCAAAAAAGGCAACCTGGCAGGTTTAAAGTTTTGAACACATTTCCATTAAGAAACGGTACTCGTGATTTGAAATGCAAGGTAACATTTTTTTTTCTTAAAAAATGTGTGCCACATACAGTTTTCATTATGTTTTATGTTTTTAGCTAACCCCACACTTACCAGAATAGGGACTATTTTCATTTATTTATTTAAAGGTTTAACCAGGAAATACATACTGAGCTTATAACAGCTCATCTCCAGATATGCCTGTGGGAGAGGGGAGAAGGAGATACTGTAGCAACAATATAATTAATAAAAATACAAGATGTAAAATACAATGATATAGCATTACATGGAAAATCATACATTTAGAGGCAATTTAATAATGACATGCAATAAAAGAAATATTTAGGAGGCAGTATAGCACAGTGGTTTAAGGCTCTGAGCTGCAAACCTTGAGACCTGGGTTTGAATCCCACAGCCCCCACTTGCATACTGTGTGACTCTGAGCAAGTCACTTAACTTTCACTAACTAACAGAATATTTAAACTAGCAAATGGGGAGAGGGGTGCAGCACCCCATACGTCGAATGGGAAGAACACCCCTCCCCCCTCAGCTAGTGGTCAAACAGGAATTCAGCATGTTTGCGGTTCATTTGCATCACCAGGTAAGAAAAAAGGTTTGTCTCCCCATATGACGCACAGGGGTAATGCCAAACTTCACCCAACAACTAACACACCAAAATCTGGCCAATGGAAAATCATGTACACAATGCTCACAGCCTGGGAAATAAGATCCCAGACCTGCAGGCAATAATGTCAGAGGCTAAACTGGACATAGTAGCAATTAGTGAGGCGTGGTTTACCAGTAACCACACTTAGGAGACTTCAGTACCTGGCTATGTATTGTTCAGAAGAGACCGAGGTGCAAAAGGGGGAGGAGGGCCCTGTATGTTAATGAAAATATCAAAGCTACAGAAATTCAGAATACACATAAGGAGCCAGAAGAACTGTGGGTCACCCTGGAAACAGGAAATGGGACAGCCATAAGAACTGGGGTTGTCTACAGGCCCCAGACCAGAGGGAGGACACAGACACATTACTGTTAGAAGATATACAAAACATGACAGCTAAAGGAGGTTCTGATAATGGAGACTTCAACATGCCGGATACAGATTGGTCAATACCAGCAGGAACATCTGCCAGAACTAGACTCATAGTGGATTCCTGCAGGGAGGGCCTCAAACAACTGGTACAGCAACCCACAAGAGACAGGGCTATCCTAGATCTAGTACTGACTAACAAAGAAGGGATCACAGATCTCCAGGTAGAAGGTCACCTGGGGGCCAGTGACCATCACATGGTATGGTTCAATTTGGCTACTACATCTAAATCATCCCATTCCAAGGCAAAAATATGGGACTTCAGAGGAGCTGACTTTGATAAGATGGCCAACAGAGTTAAGCTAGCCCTGGCAAAAGAAACACAGGTGAGGGGGTACAGGCAAAGTGGGCAAGCATGAAGGATGCAATACTTGAAGCAACATCCCATTGTGTTAGAAAAGGAAGTGCAAAAGAAGAAGGAAACCACTTTGGTTCTCAAATACAGTAGCAGAAAAGGTCAGAGCCAAAAGGCTGGCCTTCAGGAAATATAAGGGAACACAGCGGGATGAAGATAGGGAGGCATACCAAACTGCCCTAAGGGAAGCAGGTAAGGCAGTAAGGCAGGCAAAGTCCCAAACTGAGGAAACACTAGCATGAACAGTAAAAGAAGGTGACAAGACTTTCTATAGATACATTAGTGAAAGGAGAAAGTCCAGAGGGGGTATTGCTAAGCTTAATGGAGAAAAGGGCATGTGAGGAGGAGGACCCTGTAAAGGCATCTGTCCTAAATAGATACTTTGCTCAGTATTTACTGAAGAGAAGGTAGGGCAGGGCCCACAGCTCAGCATCATGGACACAGGGAGGAGGTGAGCACTACTCCTTCACAAAAGAAAGGGTCCTACAAGAGCTTGCTAAGCTCAGGGTGGATAAGGCAATGGGACCTGATGGCATACATCCCAGGGTACTTAGGAGCTAAAGGAGGAACTAGCAGAGCCATTAGCAGAATTGTTTAGTGAGTCTCTGAGCACAGGAGGTCCCAGAAGACTGGAGAAGGGTCATGTGATCCCCGCTCCACAAGAGTGGTAGCAGGGAGGAGGCGGGGAACTACAGACCGGTCAGTCTTACCTCAGTAGTGGGCAAGATTATGGAGGCTCCTTAAGGAAAGGATAGTGCAACACCTGGAATCCATAGGGGCATAGGATCCAAGACAGCATGGGTTTACAAAGGAAGGTCCTGTCAAACTAATCTCATAGATTTCTTTGACTGGGTAACCAGAGTGGTGGACCAAGGGAGCAGTTGATGTAGCCTACCTTGACTTCAGCAAGCTTTTGACACTGTTCACATAGAAGATTGATAAATAAGCTGGGTAGACTCGGGGTGGGTCAGAAGTTGGTCAACTGGTGGCAAACTGGTTGACGGACGAGAAAACAGAGAGTGGTGGTAAATGGTATACAGTCAGAAGAGATGCAAGTCACAAGTGGGTACCTTCAGGGATCAGTCCTGGGGCCAGTCCTCTCAACATCTTCATTAGTGACCTTGCAGATGGACTAGAGGGTAAGGCTTGTCTGTTTGCAGATGACACCAAGATCTGCAAGAGTAGATGATCCAGATGGGGTGGGCAGAATGAGAAGAGATCTGGATAAACTAGCAGAATGGTCAGAAGAGTGGCAACTGGATTTAATGCAAAGAAGTGCAAAATCATGCACATAGGGAAGAGAAACCCTGAAGCCACCTATAGGCTGGGAGGAGTTGCTAGCAGTCACAAAGGAAGAAAGAGACTTGGGCATCATCATCACTGATGACCTAAATCATCCAAGCAGACCCTAAGCAGTAGGTAAGGCTAGGGGGGTGTTAGGTGTATTAGTAGAGGTATCACAAGTCGAAGAGGGAGGTAATAATCCCTCTGTACAAGACACTGGTTAGGCCCCATCTGGAGTACTTGCAGTATTGGAGGCCACACCTTCACAAGGACATTAATGTAAATGGAGGCAGTCCAGAGAAGGGCAACCAAAATGGTGCAGGGACTGCATCAGAAGACATATGAGGACAGATTAACGGAGCTCAATATGTATACCCTTGAGCAAAGGAGGGAGAGAGGTGATATGATCGAGGCATTCAAACACCTTAAGGGCATAAACAAGGTGAAAGAGTCTAACATGTTTAAATATAAGAAAATAGCAGGACAAGAGGACACAGCATGAGATTAGAGGGAGGCTATTAAGGGGAATGTGAGGAAATTCTTTTCACAGAAAGGGTGGTGGATGGCTGGAATGGCTTACCACAAGAAGTGGTGGCTATGAATACAGTGCAGGGCTTCAAACAGGCATGGGATAGGCATAAGGGAGCAATACAAATGACTATGAATAGATAGGCCACTGACAGAGCAAAGGCCGATGGCACATTTATAAGGTAGAAAAAGAAATGGGCAGACTGGATGGGCCTTGCGGTCCTTATCTGCCGTCAACTTCTGTGTTTCCTTGTGCTCCCAGGTCACACCTGTAAACAAGCTTTCAGCTTAGTGTGTCTCTCTTGGTTATAAAAAAAAAATATGACAATCTATATATGTAAAGAAGGGAAAAGTAGTGAAATGGCATGAACAGGGCAAAACTAGATAGGGGGGGGGTAAGATTAGGACAACTGGTTGCATGTGATGAGGCAATAAAAGTGGAAAGGGTCATAGACAGTTGCAGGAAGGATAACAAAAGTCATAACGAAGAGACTTTAGGGAGGAAGAAGAAGATGCAGAATAAATATATGGGGAAGCAAGGACCAAAGTTTAGGAAAATGTTAAAGGAAAGCTGTCTTTAATACAGATTCCCCACCCTTGCAAGCCTTACCCCCTGACTAGGGGTTGTGCAAATAAAATGCAATTTTCTGTGCCGGTTTACTTACTTTTTTTAATTTTTAAAAAGTCCATCAATCTGCAAAATGGTGCAGCATGTGCATCTCCATTTCATTGCAAAGTGTGGCGCCGCACCGCTTAATTGGAGCCGAGCGGTGCGGCACCACAGTTTACAATGAAATGGAGATGCACAGCCTGTGCCATTTTGCGGATCACTGGACCTTTTAAAAATTTAAAAAAGTAAGTAAACTGGCATAGAAAATTGCATTTTATTTGCGAAACCCCTAGTTGGGGGCTAAGGCTTGCGAGGGTGGGGAATCTGTATTAGAGACAGCTTTCCTTTAAGATAAAGCAGATTGGCCAACAGTAGATTTTCTATAAGGAAGAGAGAGAGAGAATGGCAAGAAGTGTTGCAAAGAGGGTAGGAGGAAGAGGGAGGAGAGGGCAAGAAGGAAGGGCGCCAAACCAGAATCTGGATAAAGCAAATTCTGGTCAGATCCACCACGGCTGCATAACGAAGTTAGTGAAGTTGTGTGGAATTGCTAAGGAGGTATGAAGAAACAACACAATGATTTGAAAGTAGTAAGATTCGTTTTAGTTTCTGTTCCAAGGAAGGCATACACATTATTAGGAAAATATATGGAGGTGTACATTTTAATGGAAGGAATAGGAAGCTTACAAAAGAACCACAGAGCAAATGCCACTAATGTATGTGTTATCCTGGATGATACTGGCCAGAGAGCCACATTTTAAAGAAAACATAATTGCACATATCCCAATAATGCAAAGCATCAAGGGAAACATATGCAATTCCCCATGATGGTACAGAAGGTGGCAGTACTTAAAAAAGTAATGGTTGGCATATGTTAAGCCTTGGGATTATTTACACATTTTTATTTATTTATTTTTTTAAGAGAAACAGGGTTTTTGTCCATGAGGTGATGTAAATTATATTTAAGCAATGTGTTGATGTCAGGTGTAATGATGATGGACTGTTAGAGAAAATGTGATATTAATTTTCAGAGGGGGTAGCTTTTGATAAGGGCAAGGTAGTTATGCTTGTGATAATGGGAATATTATGAAAGTATGAGGTCTATGCAGAAGTGGAGTACAAATATGCACAGTTTCATAAGTATGTGCTCAGAGTGCAGGCAAATGTGATATGCAGGTTTGTTTTAGAAATAGGTAAAAAATAGTGATACATGCAATTAATAGAAAAATAGATAATTACATAGACATATATATATATATAGAGAGAGAGAGAGAGAGAGACACACACACACAGACAGACAGGCAGAATAGGAATGGCAGTGAAGTATTGAAGTGATGCCAACCCCATCCCCAGACATGGACAGGCATTGGGGTGTGCCTTTGGGTCATTGCCCATAACGCTCACACCATTTCACCTCACCCTACCATGCAGACACAGACAAGAGTCGAGGTGTGCCTTGGGGTTTTCAAACTTTACACTCACCCCATTCCATAATGAAATATGCTGAAATGGGTACAGTGTAAGAGAACGGAGTGAACTTTGGGGCTGAAGAGTCAAAGGCACACCTCGATACCTGTCGCTGGCTACAGGGTGGGGATGGGGGTGGAATGGCGTGAACATTATTATTGACAATCCCAAGTCACACCCCGATGCCTGTCAGGCCCTACAGTGCAGGGTGTTATGGTCAGAAACCCTAATGCCCTGGGCGTTTCTTGGTATTTTCACTCCAAGTTTTCAGCATGTGCTTTTTATGACCCCACCATATGAAAAGTGACACTATCAGTTCATTAACTGAAAGGAGGTTTTGCACAGCGACTGTGCCATTTGGCACCACTGGTGCAAAAACACATTTTGAACAGGATGTAAAAAATGACTGCTGTACATTTCTTGCTTCAGTAACACACACACACACACACACACACGAACACGCTAGAACACAGTGGCAAAATGATTAGATTTTTCTACAAGCACTATTTCTATGCAAGTTGGAGCACGGGGGTGGGGGGGTTAAAGCTGGAAATCAGTTATGGTACATGACATAACCACATGGTCAGAATATTAAATATTTTAAAATAAACATAAATGCAAAAGTAACCATTTCAAGAAGAAAATGCAAACTGTGACACTTAACAGTTATAGGGTAAATTAGCACATCTGGACTTATTTGCTCCATATGCATCTCAGTTGCTAAGGGGTCCTGACCAAGTTCACCCTTCCTCAAGCCAAGCTAGCTACAGTATGTCTAACAATAACATGGATGGAAAAATTATGCCATATTTTCAACAAGAAGTTAGCATTTTAAAAAGAGTGCTGTAGACTGAGAAGCAGCTTGTGTAGGTGCATTCATCATGCTAGCCAAGATATGTTCTGGTTGCGTTCCAAAAGTGGCTCAGCAGGTAGCACACTCACCTCTGAGGCTGGGAGATCAGATGGCTGTGGGTTCTGTCCCCACACCAGGCACTTTGGTTAATATCCCAATACTGACATTGTAGTGCAGCATGAGGTGGGGTGCTGCACTCCTGAGGTGCCGTCTTTCGGATAAGATGTTAAACCGAGCTCCCATCTGCCTGTTCTGGTGGTAGTTCAGGTGGATGTTAAAGATCCCATGGTACTTTTCGAAAAGAGTAGGGGAATTCTTTATTGATAACAATAAAACCACATCTGTTCAGTGAATACATTTCCAAAAAAAATATCAGTTTAAACTTTATACACACTATATAACTTCAATCATAATAAAACAAAAATGATAACTTAATGTAAATCATATAAAGTCATTGCAAGAAAAAACATTTTTGTTAAGCTTTTGCTCATAACATCCTTGGTGAAACTACCAAAGAACCAATCATATTTTTCTAGAACAGTAACCTTTCCAACCAGATGTACCTACTTCCATGCTGAAATCTATCTGTTGGTATAAATTTTACTTGGCACACCCTTTCAATGTGTTTGCAATATACTGCTTGTACATATTTTAGCTTCACGTCTCCAAATTTGTCGTATTTCTTTCTCAGTCATTTGGATGACTATTCTAGGCAACAGATCCACCTGCTGTATAACATATTTACATCTTGCTTGCCACAAGCTGAATTTAATACATGTTAATAGTATATGTTGTGTACTTTCTTCCATCCCCTGGATTTGAGCTGTATAACCTGTTACTATTTCTTCATAAGTCAGCTGATTCCATGCAGTATTTCCCCATGCAGAGCTAACAGCAGACCATATATCTTTAGAGACAGGACACTGGATTAAAAAGTGTTCTAATATTTCCTCTATCTGAAAACATGTACCCCTTGGGCACCATCTTTCCTCCATTTTTTTGTGCTTAGCATTCCCTTTCTCCCCTAGTCTGCCATGTGCACATAACCACACTGTGTCCCACATTCTTGGAGGGATTCTTTTATCCGTTAGATATTCACCCATCTTAACATTTAAGTTTAATTGTACCCCTTTATAAGCTGTGTCAATATTATATCCTGCCATCTGTATTGTTTGATACATGGTTTTTCGATTAGGACATGATGCTTGAGTTAATGTTATATGCCATTTCCTGATTTTTCGAGTACTGGCCAAAAATATTGTACAGATGGGATTGATGATATCCTTAGAAGTTTTGGCGATATATTCCAGGCCTCCAGCAACGAGGGCAACCAGGATGCCGCTACTTTTTTCCACTCTGCCGGATCAGGGGATTGGAATTTTGCTATCGTGCTGTACAAAAATAAGCTATAAAAGTGACTTATTGGGTTAATTAAATTAATTCCCCCTTGTTTATACTCTTTATATAAGCACTCCCTCTTAATTGGGTTTAATCTAGACCCCCATATCAGTGAAAATACTAAACTTAATAGTTTTGAGTCTAAGTCACTCAGAGGCAGAAAAACTATACTCAGAAATGCAAAGAGAGGGATCAAAAACATTTTCACTATCATCACCTTTTTTTTTGTTTGTTGCCAGTTTTTCTATTTAGTTAATTTTTCTAAACCTATATTCAGTTTTTCCATCCAGTTTAGTGTAGCCATATCACCTCTCTCAAACTGAATCCCTAAAATATTTATTTGGGACTATGATATTTCAATTCCCCTTATCTTCTCCCGAATTTCCATCTCATTGGTTAATGCATACCCTTTACTTTTATTTTGATTTATTCTAGCTCCTGACACTTCAGAGTACTTCTGAATAATGTCTAGAGTTAGTGCCACATTTTCAATATCAGGAATTATGAGTTACATCATCTGCATATGCTATAGATTTTACTGTTGGATCACCTGTATTTAATATTATGGGACTCACCACTAGTTCCTGATTGATAAGCTTTAGCAAGGGGTCTATGCAAAACACGTACAATAGCCGACTCCATGGACAGCCCTGTCTAACTCGCATGTTTATTTTAACCATACGCCCTAGATGTCCATTTACCATTGGTATCGCAGCAGCTACCTTATAAACCGAATCTATCCAGTTTATAAATTGCTGAGGTATTCCATAGGCTCTTAAAATTTCTTGCAAGAACACATGGGAAACCCTGTCAAACACCTGTGCCTGATCCACAGCAACAATGAAGCCTTTTAGCTTGTTATTGTTCCCTAGGGAAACCAATTCTCTTATTAGTAATACATTTTCATGCGTGTTCCTCCCTTTTATCGAGCAAGTCTGACTCTAATCAATAACATACAGCCCTGCTCCACTAAGTCAGATGTTTAAGAGTGCTAGTGGTCTCCAGTTTTTCAATAATTCTCTCTCATAAGTTTTTTTCAAAATTAAAATTTGTGTGGCTATTGCTATTTGAGGTGGGATCTGTCCAGAGTCCAACATGGAATTAAAAACCACTTCTAAGATTTCCATAAGTTTGTTCTTAAAAGTTTTATAAAACTCTGATGTTAATCCATCTATCCCCAGGGATGTGTTATGTTTTAATGTCCCTATAGCTTTCCTTACATCTTCTTGTGATATAGGAGCGACCAGATTTTGTAATATGGATTCTGGTATTCCTGAAATATTTAGTTGTTTAAGTGTGTCTTGTATCAGGTTCTGATCCTTATATAATGAAGCCTTAGAAAATGGGCTTTTTATTTGGAGGCATCTGATTGGCTGGTACTCATTCCACAGGGGTACATTAACTTTCAATAGATGCCCACCAAATAAAAAGTTCAAGCCCAAACCTGCCTCATGCCCAGCCAAGTATCCTTGTGCCCAGCCTGCTTTGTCATTGGCTGGAACACTGGGCACACAATTTCAAACTGACGCCATTTTTTGCTGCTCGCTAAGCCAAAATAAATACAGAGTCACCCCACCACAAACACACACACACACACACACACACACACACACACACACACACACACACATGGGCAATAGAGCCCTCTGGCACAATGGTAGTTTTTCTTTTAAATTTAGCGCCCTTGTACGTTATTCCAGGTACATCCTTGACTCCTCGCTCCTCCTAAAAGCTGCCTACTTTAGTAACACTGTCCTTCTCCTTTTTTTAGCGAGATCATTCTCATTGCTACCAGAACCACCTTCCCCGCTCGGTCAGGCTGCCCTCCCGCTACATCCTCCCCCCTCCCATGCTACGTTTGTGACAAATGTAACAAAATTTAGTAAAAAAAAAAAAATTAAATAAAGGTTTCTTTTTAAACACTAGCACATCGCGTGCTCACCGCCGTACACAAATACTTCCTTAACTCCCTGTCTCACCCCGGCTGCACTCCCGCTCTTCAAAACATTACCAGATCTGTTTGTTTAATTTTTTAATATTTCTTTAAATGAAAATCAAGTCCTGTTAAATCATTACCTCTCGCTTCATACACACGGTCTCCTTGATCACCTGATCATGCGCCAGTGTCCCAGAAATGTAAAACTAAACACATTTATGACCAAAATAAAGCTTGGCTACAATAATCACGAAATGAGGTGACCTAAAGAGAGCTAGCTCCAGCAGCGCTACTGTGTATAACGGCACCGGTATTTTCTTCAGTTACCATACCGCAGATGAATCTCCATGTGCGGTACAGAAAACAAAGAAGGTACCACTCCTGTGACACACAGTATCACTATCAGAACTAGTGTTCCCTCTGTCTCTTGCTACAGATAATTTCTCATTTTCCAGTCAAGCTAGTTTATCTTCCATGTGAGTGCCTCCTCAGCTGCTGTACAACTAAAGAAAATAAAGTTAAAAGTAAAACTAAACATTGCCTCACTCCCACAGTTAATCACTGCATGCCACTCTCCAGCCCCTGTCACTGATGTCCTGTGCTGACATGCAACCGAATAAGAAGTCAGAGAATGAAACAAATGCCTTGAATGAATAAAAAAATTGGTGGGGGGGGCGTTTTGACAATGTTAAGCCCAGAGAGTGCATATGTGTGTGTGTGTGTGTGGGGGGGCTGCAACCATGGCAATCACCTCCAAGTACAGAGACTCCAGTAGGATGGAAGTGTAATACAGGCAGAAGAACTATTTTACTACAAAATAAACAAAACACTTCAGTGTTTTAATATTTAAATAAAATTTTTTTTTGCAATAATATATACTACAGTGGCCCATTTTCTAAGCACAAGAATACCCTCCAGGATGGGCGGTATGGGCAATACCGGACCGCCTAGGAGCAATAAGGCCCTACACCTGCAGTGTTGGGCCTCATTACGCCCCTGGGCGGTCCGGTATTGCTCAATATCGCCCACCCTGGAGGGTATTATTACTTGCATATATGACTCTATTGTGGACATGATCTGTTCCTGTGTAGTTACTCTAGTACCTTCTTGTGTGATTAAACTGTTAATATTTTTATTGTCCTGCCTTGTTTTACAACTTTCATGTATGTCTCCTGAAGTAGTTTTCCCTGGGGTGCAGATTCGATGTTCATGCAATGAAGAGGCAGCCCTTGAGTATTGCATTTCTTCCATTTTTATTTTAATTTGTTTACTTTGGGCAGAAAAATCTCCATAACCTTTGTTAGCTAATGTATAGATTTTATATAACTGGGACCTCGGCATTAAATAAACTTTATACTGATCTGTGTATTTTTCCCTAGCAAATCTCACAAATTCATTCTTCAAATCTTTTTTGTATCAACTCACCATCTCCCTATATTCTCCTCTAAGCAAGCAACCAACTTTCTAGCTTGTAAAGATCTAGTATTTGTGCCTGGCAATCATGGTCTTGTAATAAGGTGGTATTAGGTCTCCAGTGTCCCCTACCCCTACGAATCTCTAAATATTGTGATACTACCATCATAACCATGAGATGGTCTGTATTTTCAACTGGAATTGTATGGGCTTGTATTATTTCCAGGGCTCTAGAAGAAAATGGAAAATCAATTCTTGTTGCTAAATTACTTTTATAAAAAATGTACCCATCCTTTGGGTGAATAGTTCTATAGCAATCTTTTAGGCTACTTTGGTCTAAAGTCTGGTTTAATGCTCTGGTATCGCAAAATTGTTTTGTCGTTTTTGCACCTCTGTCCTTGATATCCTGAACACAATTAAAATCTCCTGCCCATGCCAACTGTCTAGAGGTAAACAGATAGGGTTTAATTAGATTAAATAGATCTACATGTTCTTTTTTAGTTTGTGGTGCGTATGTATTTATCAGTCTCCAAGCAACCTGTTGATAATTTACATCCAATAACAGTGCTCTCCCTGGGAGTAAGTCCAAAACACAAGTAACCTGAAAATCATGCCCTGAAAACAAAATTCTCACCCCATCACAGGTTGAGTCCCCCATTGAAAAAAGGAGGGTCCCCAACACCACAATTTCCCTGCTGCTGTAATATCACTTGTAGAGGATAATCGTGTGTCCTGTATAAAACAAAAGTCCAGTTGCCAGCCTTTTATAATAGAAAATGTCATTGTTCTTCTCCTAGGATTCTTAATACTGTTTGTATTAAGCGTAGCAACTTTAGTGGTTGTATAGCATGCATTACAATAAGCAAGAAGAGACACAAAACACCAGTAAACCACATAGTTCTTAGTCTTTTGTTTTATCTAACCTCCAACTTCTTCGAGGCCTGACTCCAAGCTATTTAGTTTTGGATCGAGCAGCTATAACTTTTTCTTCAAGGAACTCCTCCTCAGACTCTGAGGAAACTCCCTGGAGTGAGGAGACAGTAGAGGAAGACTCTGACTCCTCCTCAGAGTCTTGTGGGTGCAAGATCTCACATCTGTTAGAAAGTTGAATATCCTGGGATGATTCTGAAGTTTTTGATTGCTTGGCTTTCAGAATAACTTTCCATATTCCTCTTTTCTTTTTCCTTAAAAGATCGTGTGAAGCTGGAGGGGGCATAATGTCTTTCTCATTATTAGGTATAGAGGTCTTAGCCGATGGACTTACAACAGCCTCAGTTTGAATTATGCTTGTTTGTTCTGCTTGCAGGGGTTCCTCCCTACTATTGTTAATTTCCATCTGTGTCTCTGGATCCCCTACTGTATCATCCGGTGGTTGTTCAGAAGCTCTGTTTTCCTCTCTTCCACTCCCCCCCCCCAGGTTCGGGATCTGTGCTCTGACCTTGCCTTACATTTTCTTCATCGACCTTCCTTTGTTTTTCAATACTGTTTTTTTGCGCTTTATTCAGTATGTGATCCTGGTCTGGGTGGTCAGTTCTATTGTGGGTGGCCCATTCACAATCTTTGTAACCATGACCTGTCTCATCGCAAAGGTTACAGCGTAACTCATTTGTACATTGACCACTGGCATGCCCAAACTCCCAACACAAGTTACATTTTATTTTGTCACAGGCATTGTTCAAATGAGATAGAGACCCACATTTGAAACATGTTTTCAGCTGTCCAGGGTAAAAGCAGTGACCTCTGTCTCGCCCTAAAAAAAAGGATCTGGGATGGTGTTTTGGGCCTTGAGGCCCCATCCTGAGTTTTACCCAAAATTTCCAGCCTCTCGTCCAAATATGCTCTTCGTCTAGAATTAGAGTGGGTTCCCCCAATAAGTCACTTCTCTGCATTAGCCAATGTTTGATGTCATTTACATTAATACATTCATTCCTGAACAGTATTGTCACCTGTTTAATAGCTGGTTTTATTTGGGGAATTGCCCAGGATGGAAGCCACAGAGCTGAAAATTTTAAGCGTTCATACGAGGCCCAAAATTTGTCCAGTCCAATTGGCATTTTAAAGCTTTCATCAGATATAGTGTCCCCTAAGGCATGAACTATTGCATATATTTCATTGGAGAAAGAACAAGGAATTTTTAATTAATGTGCGCCCAACATACAATCTATCTGGTGGTTGCTCTAAGCCTCCAAGGTACTGCAGACGAACTGCATTTTTCCTCTGTGCTGGAGCTGTCTGTTGAAAAGTTTTCTCTTGTCTTCTAAACTGAGCCCATAATTGGGGTGCAGAAAAGAGCTCTTTCCTTACATTAGACTCTGAAGTCTCATCTTCCATCCTCTCCCCCCAGGTTAGATCTTTAGAAGTGTCACTCTGTGCACTATGTGCCTTATTGATTACTTTGAGGGGGCTGGGGAATCAGGCCTCACATCCTTAGAATGTAGGTCCATTCCCAGCCCGGTGGTGCTGAAGGTTGAGGTGCTGGATGCCACACCTCGTGCCACGCCGGCGACCCGTGTTTGGGAACGGGCACAGGTCATTAGGGGTTGGCATGGGAGGAGAACGATTGAGCATCCAGAGGACTGCTCTCCTTCTCTGGGGTGGAGGGACTCTAGAGTGTCTGCATCAGTTGTCCTCTAGCGGAGGCTGGGGGACAGAGCATGCCGCACCTCGACGTGGGTTGGAGCTAGGACAGACACACGACACACTCCACTTGCGTCATTGCACATCCTAGCTCCAAGGGAGCTCCAACTAAGGAAAATCGCTGGCCCCTGTGTATGAGCCAGGGCATGGTGCCTGACCCTTCAGCCGTGATAGTTCCGCTTTGGCAGCCCCACTCTGGGGGGGGGGGCTTCCTGGAGTAAGGGTCGGGTACTGTGACCAGGGCGAGCCCTTTCACGGGATTAGGGGGCACGGCCAGAAAAGAGTAATAAATTGCAAAAAAAAAAAAAAAAAGAATGTAGGTCCAAGTCTGACTCTGTACACAATTGCTTTGTACTATCTAACCTTGTTATATGAACACTAGAGTAAGTGGGATCTAACTGCCAGTTTCCTTTTTTATCTTTTTCCAGCCAGCTCCTGAAAGGGCTTTATCTACCAACCAAGTGCTCTTTTCAGGTTCTGACTCTCTACAGCCAGTTCTTAAAAAGAATTTTGAGGAGCAGCCTTCCCCAGCATCAACATTAGACTGCACATTAGATCTAATTTCAGTTTCTGCATTGTCATTAGGCAACGTAGCCCCCACAGTTGCTTCCTCAATGTTTTTATCTGGTACAATAAAGGGTTATTTTGCTGTATTCTGCACAGAAATGTTAAGAGATACACTGTTTCCAGTTTCTGTAATTACAGCTTCTCCATCACTGGTGTGCAACAAGGGTGTTGCCTGCTGTCTGTTCAGCTCCTTTGATGCAACTGCGTCACAGGACTTTGACATTTCACTGACAGCTCTCTCCATTTGCTGTTGCAAGACACTCTCTGCCTCAACCTGTGCAAGTTCGTTGTCACAAGTGCAACTCCTTCTCTTCTTCTGAAGCTTTTAAAAGGTGTAATAATTTTTTCCTTTTCTCCGGCAGCAATCTTTCCACTAACACTTCTTCAATAAACACCTCTTCACATTCAGACTCCATTCCTGCACTTAAATCCTCCAATGCAACTTCCAACAAGTGCTATATTTCCATAGCTGGACCTGCAGGAGTGGAGATCTGTTCTCCTGCAGGTACACCAGCCAACTCCCCAACCTGAGAGTCTGCCATCAAAATGGGTCCCCTGTGCTCACAGGAAGCAAGGGCCCCCTGCAGTAAGAGTAGGGGAATTTCCCCAGTGCCCTTGCCAAATTTCCCCCCATTCACTAAAAATATCACCAACAGTTTAATCTGGTTCAAGGTCAGTTGACATCCATCTGTATCCCTCTCCTCAGGTTGTGCCTGAAAATAAGCAGAATTTTTCTAGTGCACTTACCCGGTCAACAAAAACTAACTAAATAAATAAATCAAAATAAATAAACCAGTGAGAGAAGTAGGGGAAAGGGACAGAAATCTAAAATAGAACCATTTAACCTATTTGTGATTTAAAGTTGCATGACAGAAATGCGGCTTCCAGAACTGGATGCCATATTCCAAATAAGGCCTCACTAGTGATCTACACAGTGACATCACCACCTCCTTCCTTCTGCTGGTAATACCTCTCCCTATGCACCACAGCATTCCACTGCTCTCCTCACAGAATCAGGACAGACGTACTGCGATCTAAGGCACAGTGGGGTGGTGCTGAAATGAAGGGTAGCCAGCCCAAACAGACAACAAATCCGGAATAGTTCGGCACACTTCAGCCTGTAATCAGATAAATCCAGGTCTTCATCAGGGGGTCGAAGCGCTGGGGCACGTTAGTGATTTGTTTTGCTTTGTTTGCCTATTGGTCCTCTCATTCTGTAGAATGTAATAAATATACTTATTTGCTGCATATACATCTCAATTGCTAAGGGGTCCTGACCATGTTCACCCTTCCTCAAGCCAAGCTAGCTGCAGTATGTCTAGCAATAACATGAATGGAAAGATTATGCATATGAACACTTATTAATTATGCCGTACATACCCTAAGGCTCAAAGTGTGTCTCCTTTGGCTGCCATGATGTCTGTGGTTAATTGGAAACAAAAGACAATGTAACAAGACACTGGCCTCCACTGGAGATATTAAACAATAGAGCAAACTGCACTCTGGGAAGATTTCCAGGGACAAGATGCAATAAAAAACCTGAATAGCAGTTTCCAGGGAGTATAAAACCACCAGGAATGTTAGAAAAACTACCCATGTCCAGGGGGATGGCAACTCTGATAGTTGTTCCATTTTTACTTTTTTCCTGGCTCAGTTTATATCAGTGAAAAGAAAGTAGGAAAAAAAAAAACAACAACCAGACTTTTGTTTCTACAGGTAGTTGTTAATTGCAGCTGGCATTTTTTAACATGTGCAAGGCAACTCCACTTCTCAAACTTAAAAGAAAAAATGCACTTCATTAAAGGCTATGTTTACCAAGTACTGTGCCCGTGATTAAAATAATTTGAACCCCCTCCCCAAAAAAATGTGCCCCCACATGAAACTGCATGATTAACTGTAAAGACAATTTAAAAATGTATTCCTAAATGCATTACTAGCACCAATGCTTTCAAAGTTTTGAAACTACTAAAAAGACAAACTATATATATATTGTGTGGGCATGTGTGATTTTGTATTTTCTTGAAACTTGGCTTCCCAGCCAAATCCCCTTTGGGGTAACCCTTGCCTCAGTGTTTGAGCACAGAGGTTCTTTGTCTCTCTCTCTCTCTCTCTATATATATATATATATATATATATATCAATATTGAATATGGTAAACAAATATTGTTAATCCCAAAACCTGAACTTTATGTTTTTAGTATATAAATGTTTAAGAAAACCCTGTGGCCCTTTCAACCAGAATGCTGTGTCTATTGTTTTCCTTGGGAGCTGTAGTTTCAGATAGACACTTCTTAATTACTCTTTCCTTTTGAGACACCAGGTGGCTCTGACAATCATTTGTTCCAAGGGTTTTTAAGTCAATTTGAAGGCATTAAGTATCTTATGTTCTCCTAGTCCTTAATAAAATGCAGGGACTCCACAGACTTGTTCTGTTCCTTGGTTCAGATCCCAAACTAGTGTGTCTTGTTTCAACATGATAGATCCACCTCATGCCCCTCCCCCATAAATAAAAAAAGGTGGGGGTGGATCTTTAGGAACTTCTCGGGTGGAGGTGGAGTGAATCTTACTCCCCTCCCAAAAAACAATGCTGCCTCCTTCTACTCAGGTTCCAGTTTTTGTACCACCCATTTAAGAAAGAAAATAGTACCCTACAACCATTTACTAACATGAAAGCGCATTTATTTGATGGCAGAAAACATTTCTTGGAGGAGGGTAAGGCGGGGGAGACTATTTACACCATCAGTCAGTTCCAGGGACAGAAAACATGACATCATTCCTTTTGTACATGCAAAATGACTGCAGACTCGGCCTACTGCAGCTGTAAAAAGAGACACAATGAGAAAGGCACCTAGCATCAAGATAGGGAGGAGAGAAAGAAACTGAGTAAAGAGAGCAGTGGTGAGTAAGAGGTGAGCAATCTAAAGCAAAATAACAGAAACAATAAAAAAAGGCACCCAATCTGGCAAGGGAGGAATAGTTTTTGTATTCAGAGTTAAAGGAGAACTGTGCTGAACCTGCAAATCATTTTTTCCCAACAGAGGCTGTTTTCTAAGTACTGGTTAAAATTTTGTTATTGTTCCATCCATATAGGCCTTTTAGTAACCTCAGTGGATGTTTGTGGTTTACAGTCTGGTGGTAAGTACCATTTTAGAACTGTATGATGTAGTTTATGTCCCAAACAACCTCAGAGTTCCATAGCAGAACATAACTGCATTGTCCCAACAATGGAAGTGTAGAACAGGGACATAAACTATATCATACAGTTCAAAAATGGTCCTTACTAGCAGCATGTAAATCAGAAACACCCACTAAGGTAACTGAAAAGTCTAGAAAGCTAGAACAATAACATAATTTGAACCAGTATTTAAAATACAGCTTCTTCTGGGAAAGCTGACTTATAGAGTCAATCCAGTTCTCCTTTAAAATGGAAGCATAATTTAATAAAAGGTCCACTTTTTATTTTTTTAAAATACTTTCTTCTTATTTTCATTCATTTTAAGTCATATATTTAAATGCCATTTTATAACAGCAATAAGACACCCCAGGGTGTGCCATTAAGGTGAAATAATCACACTTTTTGGGTGCATTTAATAGCACTTGGCTGTGCCTCATGCCATTAAATGCACCTGAGGCATGTGATTATTTCACCATAGTGCACACCCTGTTTATTTATTTATTTATTTATTTATTTATTTATTTATTTATTTAACAGACTTTAGGATTACAACCTTTGAGTCAGGGACTCATTTACAAAGGCTCCGTGTCAGAAAAAACAAACATAAACACTTAATACATATAGACATAGAATGGCAGCTAAAGGTTAGTTTTTTCAGTTATATAATATTGCAGAATCAAGATCGGCTATACATTGCATTGAACGTGTTACTGAGAGCTGTATTTTATAGTTTTCGAGAGAACAATAAGTTTGCTGATGGAGGGAGTAACAGGTTTGATATTTACAGTGAAGTAGAGAATTAGACAGATATCTTGTGAGTGCAGCCAAAGGAGGCACTGGTAATAGGTAATGTTTGGTAGCCCTATCGGTAGGAGCTCAGTGGCGGGGTGGTCCCTTAAGATGATAGATAGATGACCCAGCACTAGCTGGTACATTGTCAGTGCCATGAAGTGAGAATGTACTATTTGAGGGCTGACTTGAAAGGTCCTAATTTGGAGATGGAGGAGACGTCAGCGGGGAGTTCATTGAACCAGGCTGGGGCCCTGTGTGGGAATGAACTTTGGGCTAAGGAGGTTCTAACCCTTGGGATGGACCACACCTGTCAGTTGGTCGTGCGGGTGTTCACCAAGGTGTGGGAGGATAGACGAGAGGCAGAAACCCCCAAGGGGTAAGCCCCAGGTGTATTTTCTTTGTGAGGAGACATGTTTGATAAAATAGCCTTTCATCCAGGGTGAAGAGATTTGTCAGGGCATATAGGATACAACTATGGGTACGCTTGCCTGCCCCGGAGAGGAGTCTGCATGCTTTGTTTATGGCGAGGTGGATTTTGTTAAGTGCTGTGTGGTCAGTAGCCGAGTAGATAGTGAGCCCATAATCGACTAGGGAGAGGACTGAGGAAGTTACAGCCAGATTAAGAGCTTCTGGAGGTAGGCAATCCTTGTGCTGATACAATAGACCTATACGGACATTTATGGTTGATGATAGAGTGTCAATATGTGAATGGAAGGAGAGGCTGGAATCAAATGTAAGACCCAAGTATTTATATGTATGGAGCTGTTCTAGAGGAAGGAGAGTGGGAGAGGATTGTTAGCTGCTCATTCTTGGCCTTATTCTTTTGGTGGGTAAAGAGCATTGTCTTAGTCTTGTTTACATTGACCACAAGTCTTTGGTCTATGAACCAGTTTTCAGTCTGGTTAAATGCGTGTTGGAGGGAGGACTGCAAAACTGTGGGATCTGGGTGCGAGGCAAAAAGAACCACGTCTTCCGCATAGATTAGTAGGTTGCTGAAGCAGGAATTGGGCAAGGTGTTTAGGTAGATGCTGAATAATAGAGGGCCGAGGATGGAGCCCTGGGGAACCCCAGAGTGGATGGGCTGGGTGGTTGAGAGGGTGTTGTTTATTTTGACACATTGTGATCTAGCTGTGAGGTAACTGGTAAACCAGGAGACGGGTCCTTGGGACAGACCTATGTGATGGAGTGTGCTTAAGAGAAAGGGGTGGGAGACTGTATCAAAGGCCGTTGGCAGGTCGATGAAGACAGCTCCAGCTAGGTGTTTTCAACCCAGGGCAGGGTGAATAAAATTAGAGAACTCAGTGAGAGCCGTAGTTGAACTGTGCCCAGATCTGAAGCCATGCTGCTCCCTGCAAAGTAGGTTATGAGCAAGCAGGTACTCAGTGAGTTGGGTGGCTATAATTTTTTCTAGGGCTTTTGAGAGTGGTGGGAGAATGGATATGGGACGGTAGTTATTGGGGGAGGTGCTGTCACCACTCTTCAGTATTGGGGTGACTGTGGCAGTCTTCCAGGCTGTGGAGAACTGCCCCAGACTTAGGGAGCGGTTAATGAGCTCAGTCAGTGGGGAGAGGACTGTATCTAGTACTAGATGTAGTATTCTCATATGAGGGGGTTGGCGGGAGGAACAACCTTATCCTCTGTGAAGATGACACTGTCGTCTACTGCAGTGATCTGCTTCCTAGCTTAATCAGTGTCAATCTCCAGGCCAGTCTTGCTGCACTGGAAGCCTGGTTCTCCGCAAACTCACGTGTAATGAATGAAGAAAAAACTAAGGCAGTCCTGTTTGGGTCCAGATGCCTTGGCTCAGACCGTCATGGCATCTTGCAGCTTCATACTGCCCAAGGGAAGAGAATAGAGGTCACAGACAAGATCAAGTACCTCGGAGTCCTGCTTGATCAGGTGATGACCTTCCAGCATCATATTGACTCTGTTGTTAAGTCCACCCACCAGAAGTTAGGACTTCTTTATAAGCTAGGTGACTCTCTTTCTCTCAAGGCTCGCTGCACCATATCTAACTGCACCCTACTCCCCTCCCTCCTCCATGGGGCTCCCCTGCTGCATTCCCTAAGAGAGGCGAACAAAGAAAGCTTACTACACTCTACCACAGGGTGGCTCATTTTGCCACCAACTCCCCCCCCCAAGAAGTCACCACTGTGAGGTCCTCGCTGATCTCCACTGGCCTTCTATGCGACAAAAACTAGCCTACTCCTCCTTGAGCCTGACCTTCAAATTTACCACTGTTGGCCCTCCTCCTCACCTGCGTGGGCTACTAAATCCCAAAGTCCAGGGCCAGAGCCTGAGATCCTCCACTGGCCATCCCCAAGACATCCCTCGTGTCTGAACTAACTATGGCAAGCGCTCCTTTAGGTACGCTGCCCCACATTTATGGAACCTTCTCCCTGGTGACTTGGCTAATTGTTGTACTATTCAGGGTTTTAAGTCTGGTCAGAAAGTATACCTGCTAGAGCTCAGTCTCTGTGGCTGCAACCACTAGCTCAGAACTTAGTCTTGGTGGTTGAAACTTGTTTGTCTCATGGCAGTCAGTCTACGGGGTGGCAATATATCCTGCATATTGCTGTTATCACCTCTCCCCTAAAGCATTGTTGGTTAAGATGTCATATGTCTAATTTATTTGCTATGTTATTATGTGTATGTAACTGACATGCGCTGTAATGTACTCTATATCCTATCCAATGTATGCTCCAGCTAGTGTGTACTCCTACCAATGTATGTACTACTGTGTACTCCTGCCAATATATGTAATTATTGTCTGTAACTAATCCGGGTCGCTCCTGAAAAAGGGACCTCTGGTCTCAGTGAGCTTACCTGGTTATCAAAATCTAAATAAATAAATATCAAAAGAATCTTTGCAATAGCAAGAGCCACTGAGTGCTTTAATGAGATAAGGCCTTGCCTCATTCGTAGAGATCACCCTGAGATGGAAGGGGTGGATGCTGGGTGTTGGGGGCAGGGTTGCAGGAGTGGGGTCGAAGAACAACGGAGCATTCCCCCAGGATGAGGCAAGGGTCATTTTGTAGTAGCTTGATTTGGCCTGTTTTATGGCCCAAGTGCATCTGTTACAAGCCACTTTATAGGATTGCCTGTCCGCCTGCATGCCAGATACGACTGCTTTATGCCAGAGATCATCTCTGTGCTTTAGCTGTTGGAGCAGTGCAGGTGTGATCCAGGGAGCATTACGTTTCTTGGATTGCACTTTTGTTAGTGGAGCATAGATATCACATGCTTTATTAAAAGAACAGGTGAAATAATCAAGGGCTTCATCTATTGTAGGGGCCAGGGAGATGGGGACCAGTCCCACTGAGTTAAGTATTTTCTTAGTTTTGTGAGGCCTCTGGGTCGGAGACGACGCCAGGCAATATAGTTTGGTTTGGGTTTCTGCTGAAGACATGACTAGGAAAAGAGGATGGGTGAGTGATCGCTAAGGGAGTTCGGAAGGACCACCAGGTCAGAGATTCTGTGGGGATGGTTGGTGAGGAGAAGGTCAATCAGGGTGCTAGAGCAGTTAGTGGGGTTCACCCTGGTAGGTTGGCTAACCAGCTGGGTCAGGTCCAGTGCAGCGAAGGTGTCTTTGGCGTGAGAAGCCGAACTGGCGAGCCAGTTCACATTAACGTCTCCAACTATGATGTGTTCTGTTTTGGGGGAGGGGAAGCCGGAGATGTAGTTAGCAAGGGATTGTATAGTAGGAGCTTGGTTTCTTGGGGGAACATATGCGACAGTAAGAATTACAGGGGCTCTGGAGGGATCTGGAGTAAGTTTTAACAATAAGGCTTGGGCACCATGGTCTAATGGAGGTACTGGAAGGGCATGACATATCATGGAGTCATGAATGTACACAGCACACCCCCACCACGTTTGCCCAGTCTGTCGGTTCTGTGAACGGTGAAGCCAGGGAGGGCGACCAAAGAGTCAGGTGTTTTTTTGGAGAGCCAGGTTTCTGTGAGGGCTAGCAAATCTGGCTGATGTTGCAGTATTCAGCAATGGAGACCTGCTGTCTTTTTGGTTAAGCTGAAAATGTTCATTTCAGCTATTCTAAGCCCGTGGTGCGATAGGCTAGGGCTGGGTGAGACGGGGCCTGGGTTAGGATAAACATTTCCTGAAATTAGCAGGAGTATGGCAAAGACTCTGAGGAGAGCAAAAGATTGTTGCCTTATTGTCAAGGATAGCTGCCACCTAGTTATAGTGCGGGTAGTACATGGGATGGCCAGGGTGATAAGGGTTGGAAAGGATAGGAATGTGATCTGGCATGGAAGTTGATGGTGGCGCATGACTGCAGGGTGATATGTGGGGGGGATGAAGGATGCATGACAGGCAGTGGCAGTGTGGGTGGCAGTCGGTGATGGTTCGTGGGAGTGGGAGGTGTGGGAAGAATACCCTTGAGGGGAGGGCTAAGAGGTCCAAGAAGTAGGATAGTAAGAGCGATCAGTAGGAGCCTGGGTGGTCTGCGTGACAATGGGTGCCCAGCAAGTGACGATAAGGGGGCAGTGGCCCAGTGTCGGTATAAGGGGGGCACTCCGATACCCATAATTGTGGTGGTCTCTATGGCACAGCAAAAGGGTGACAGACTATGGTTTGTTAGGATGTAGTAATTTGCTTTGGGGAAGAAGGACCCAGGATGAGAAGTGCTTAGGGGAGAGCAGTGGGAAGAAGAATGCAACCTCCAAGAGTTGTTGCCCTCTAGTGGCTTTGCAGTACAATTTGCAAATGGAAAAGTAGTTCTTGTACTAAAAAAGAGACAGCTCAGAATGGGTAGAGTCAAGACCCAATAAGAGAAGGGGGAATAGCGTTATGCCTAATCAGAGCTCAGGAGCAGTAGTAGTGCAGCCAAATGTCCTGAAAGGCAAAAAGTGCTAAGCTCAATCCCATTGGTAGCTATGGGCTGCTCTTCCAAATGTGTACCTGGTTGTGGGCCGAGAGGCAGTTGGGTCAACGCAGAACAGCCGCTGGGTTCAGAGCAGCTCCTGCGGCTTGCAGGAGGAGGCAGTCACCCGTACTGGGCAGGATGCCTGTGGAATGGAGAAGGGTCTGTTAATTTAAGGCCAACAGGGACATCGGGCACTAGAAACCTCAGCCCCAAGCAAACAAGGAGATAATGGCAGGGGGAGGTTTTCACGGCAGGGCAGACAGATTATTAATGCAGCTGAACAACACCTTCACAAAAGAGCTGTTACACTTGGGAGGAGGTGCTTACTGTAGCTAGCTGCAAAACCAGAAAAAAACAAAAAACACAGGACATGGAGGGGAGAGAGTTGTGGCCTGATAGTTCAGAAGAAAAATAGTATTGGACACAGGGACTAGAGCAATAACGATCAAGATGTTAGTTTAAGCAGTTGAGTCCTTAGGGTGCCTTACAGCCCACTTTAGACACAGACAGGATTTGTAGAGTAGGACAGGGGAAAAAGAATGCAGCTGTCTATAGTTGGTTAGTGGAAGAAGAATGCAAACCATCTAAATACTCTATGCAGGTAACATCTACAAACTGCAGTTAATAACTATTCTGGTTGTAGGCCGAGAGGCAGGCAGGTCAGCGCAGAACTGTCGCTGGGTTCAGAGCAGCTCCTGCGGCTTTCAGGAGGAGGCAGTCACCTGTACCGGGCAGGATGTCTGGTTGTAGGCTGAGAGGCAGACGGGTCAGTGCAGAACAGCCACTGGGTTCAGAGCAGCTCCTGCGGCTTGCAGAAGGAGGCAGTCACCCGTACTGGGCAGGATGCCTGGTTGTAGGCCGAGAGGCAGGCGGGTCAGCGCAGAACAGCCACTGGGTTCAGAGCAGCTCCTGCAGCATGCAGGAGGAGGCAGTCATCTGTACTGGTCTTATTGCTTACGTAATACACAAATTTATATAATACTACTGAAACACATGAACGAAACTGGGTTGTTTTGTTGTGGGATTCCACTACTAGTGGTAACTTTATAGAAGAAGCTGATTCTACGTTTAGACGTTTTTGAAGCAAATACTGTGAATGATTGTTTGCAACTTTGCTTAATCTAGTTCAATGTCAGTTGACATCCATCTACTGTATATCCCCCTCCCCCTGGATGAGGCTGAAAATAGGCAGAATTGTCTAGTCCTCCTTTCCCAGTCAACAAAAACTAAATAAATTAAAAAAATGTGTGTTACAGAATGACAGGCCAACAGCTTATCACAGAATTTAAAGCAAGTTTAAAATATTAAATGTAACTATAACTTTCATATATTAACGTTATGATTATACACATGTCCTCGTGGAAATGCATTATTTTATTTTATTTAATTACATATAAGTTATTTAGGTACACAAGAATGAATACATAAACTAAGGGGCAAAGGAACATAGATTGTACAGCAGTAAGTAAGTTAACTGTGTGTAGATATAATTCACCTTTTTGATTGCACTTAATTAAGAATATGAACAAGAAACACTAGATAGATAGATAGATAGATAGATGGATAGATAGGTAGATGGATAGATAGATAGATAGATGGATAGATAGATAGATAGATAGATAGATAGATAGATAGATAGATAGATAGATAGATAGATAGATAGATGAACATTTTCTTATTGATAGATACTGGCCAGAATTTACCCCGAAGAAGGAGCGGGTGATAGAGTGCTGAAACATTGGTATAAACTGGTATATATTATATGCCAGTATTTTCTGGTAGAGGATGGTGATGCAGTAAAATATAAAAAAACTTTGAAATACTTGGTGACTGGGCCCATGTTTCCAATCTGTTGTACTAGTAAATGGAGCCTTGATAGGAACATGCTTTTCACTTAAAAAATCTTTCTTTTTCTGAGGTTGGTCAGACTGGAGTTCCTGTCATTGCCGCAACTGATGGAAACCATGTTAAAGGAGAGATTAGAAGACAATCTTGAATCTAATAGGTGTCAAGACCAAATGCTGCATGGATTCACAGGGGGAGGTCATGCCAGATGAATCTGATTGAATTCTTTGACTGAGTGACCAGAGAAGTAGATCAAGGGAGGGCAGTGGATGTGGCTTATTTGGACTTCAGAAAGGCCTTCAAAACTGTGCACCACAGGAGACTGATAAAGAAACTGAGCGTCTAGGGTCGGTATCTAAAGTGGTAAATTTGACAAGTAACTGATTAATGGATAGGCGACAGAGGGTGGTGGTATACGGCATCACTCTAAGGAAGGGACGTTGACTAGTGGGGTGCCATAGAACTCAGTAGTGGGTCTGGTCCTCTTCAATGTCTTCATAAGTGACATTGTAGAAGGGCTGAAAGAAAAGGTATGCTTTTTTACAGATGCCACCAAAATCTGTAACAGGGTGGACACCCAGAAGGGGGTGGAAAGAATGCATAGAGATCTTGGGAACTCGAGGAGTGGTCAGGGGCATGGAGCTGGGGTTCAATGCCAATGCCTCGGAGCTGATTATAGTATGGAGATGTACTGACAGTCACTAAGCAGGAAAGGGACCTTGGAATAATCAAATCTATTGACCTCATAGTGGCAGGGCATTGTGACAAAGCAGTGGTAAGGGTCAGTGGGATGGTGGAATGCAAAGGGAATGCATAGGGAAAGGTATCACCAGCAGCAGGAGGAGGAGGTGGTGCTACCACTGTGTCAGTCATTGGTATGACCCCCCCCCACTGGAGTATTGTATCCAGTTCTGGAGGTTGCACCTCAGAAAGGACATAGGGTGGCGGCAGGCCAGAGGAGGGCAACTAAAATGGTGCAGGTGTTGCATCAAAAGCCCTACAAGGAGAGACTGAGGGATTTCAACATGTACACCCTAGAAGAGAGCAGAGAGAGGGGGGGCATGATAGAGACCTACAAGTACCTCATAGGGGTGAACAAAGTCCAGAAGGGGAGTCCCTTTCAAATGAGAACGAACACCAGGATGAGAGGGCTTGCAGTGAAGCTGGGGGGGAGGGCGGATTCAGGAGGGATGTGAGGAAGTACTTCTTTACTGAAAGAGTGGTAGATACCTGGAACAGTCTGCCAGCAGAAGTGGTAGAGGCGAAAACAGTGATGGGCTTCAAGCATGCATGTGATAGGCATATGGGAATGTTAGTAAATAAGCAGGGAGTAGGGAGGGTTGCCAGAGACCAGGTAGAGTCTGTGGAGGCAGACTAAGGAGGAAACCATCTAGGCAGACTGGGTGGGCCAAACGGTCCTTATCTGCTGACAAATTCTATGTTTCTAGGCTTCTAAAACAGTGACATTAATATTGTTTAAGAAGGTACTGTTTTTGAAAAATGTTTTACAGCCCCTCATGGACCAGATGCTGTGTGGTCCAAGAACCCACTCAGCTGTGACTGCTCTTATTACTCTGTTAGTTGAGGGCTGACACCATACTGTTACTCTGTTCTGGTGTCATATGGGGCCAAGAATAGCCCAGGGATACCCTCCAGGTTTAGGGGATGATGCAGCATCTGCTCACTGGAGGGTCCCCTGCAACAATCAAACCCACTGAAAATCCCCTACTCTTTTTGCAGGAGGCACTGTTGCTTGCTGTGGGAGGGTGTGCAATGTTAGAGATGAAGGAGACAGCGGAGGAGTCCTGGGTGGAGAAGCATGCTTCCCTCCCCACCCATAGTAACGTGGAATCCCAATTGAATGCATCTCAAGCAGAGGTGACTCCGAAAAGTGCAGCCAGAATAGCATGGAGGTTTCTAATGTATTGGATTCTGTGGCAGTAGAACTGAGCCAGAATAGCAGTCAGGAGACTGCTTGAGATGAACTGGTGAGTGAATTGGAAGAAGAAAAATTTCTGAAAACAGAATACTTAAAAAAAAAAAAAATGTGAACATTTGCTGAGATTATTGGCAGAGGAAGAAGGTAAATATAGGCAACAGAAAAAAGAGGTTTCTGAAGGGCCGGTGGTACTAGGTTCAACGGAGCAGCTAGTGGCATTAGATAATAGCTGCGAAGTTAAACTTAATTCAGGAGATACCAGTAAAACTAAGAATGTACCTGGGTTTGCACAAAAAGGTCATTTTGAAAGCATACCACTGGGAAGCCCAATATCAGGCAACGTAATCCAGTCCATTACAACAGAAGCCAAAATGCAGACTGTAATGAATGAACTGCCTGCTGCTGAGGTGGCAAGCTCTGTCAGCTGTCAACCTGCTCAGCTGATGGGTAGTGAAAGAAACATCATGTCGGGGAGTGAGGGGCTGTCATTATGTATGAAAGCAAATAAAAAAGAAATGAAAAGTGGCAAAGTACCAAAATAAAAAAGAAGGCAGGAAAATTGACACCCTGTCAAAATGTACAAGCAGAACAGGAGTGGCCTGTAGAAACAGCACTCAAGAAAGCAGACTGGGTGAGAGATTCTTCAGAAGAGTCATAGAAATCGCCAGGCCCAGTCAGTACCTCTGATTTAGGTAAAGACTGTAAAAAAATGCAAATGCTTGTGAACAGGATAATGTTGGAGGGGGATTGAATTATACACAGATAAAAAGAAATAATGAGCAAAATTTACAACCTGAGGAATGGATGCATCAGGTATAAGTTTTCAAATGGAAATCTCTGAGAGTGCTACTTTTCCAGTAATCCAGAACCTGTGCTGTTTAAAAGTGTGACTATGGGCAGAACTTCAGTGTTGGTAGTTTCCCTTAAACTCCCAACTATATACACTACCCCAGGAGTAAATAAACAATCTCTCCCCCTCTCCCCACTTGAGGGTACAGTACAGGTTGTGATAGGGGATACTAATGTTTTAGATAAACATGAAAGGTGATAGCACTAATCTTCCTCAAGAGGTAAAGCTACCAACAGTCCCTATTTTTCCAAGACAGTCCCTATTTTAGGCAGCATGTCCCAATGTCCCCACAAGTTTTGCAAAATGTCACTTTTGTCCCTTTTTTTGCTTACATGTCCCAGTTTTGTCCATTTTTTTTCTGTTGACTGCTAATCCTTGAGTGACAGTTATTTTAGCAAGACTTTGGTGCTGTCTGGGCTGGACAACAGTTTGCAACTTCAACTCCTGGGCTGTGCCTGTGTTGCACTGCAAGCATATCAGTGGGAGCACAGTAACACGTTTCTTCCTGTTAGATTAGACTGGGCAGTAGTGCAGACAAGTGCATGTGGACATATGCCTGCCAGCAGCTGAGAGGGACTTCAGATAGAGAAGAGACTGGCAACAGGGAACTAAGGTACCCAAACCTGATAAGCTGTAGGGAAGTGTGTGAAAACAATCTGGTGTGTTGGTGGGAGTCACTGAAGTGAAGTTTGCTCAGCAACTGAGGTGAATGTAAACAGGTTGGATGGGACTGTCAGGAAGAGCAATACATGCAGCTCAAATGCTTAAACACAGTTTAATGCAGGTTTGCTTCTAATGAACTTTCTGTACATCATGATTTGGAACTTGCTGCAGCAGAATGATGTATTGTTTTAATCTGAATGTTTGCTGCTGGTGTTACTGTGGGGCAGCATGGCCATAGCAAGCAGCAAAATGTAACTGACTGTACGTAGCTTTGTCTGCGGCAGTGCCCATGGGAGTAACACGGTGTGGGGGGTCATGGTCAGGATGGACCGTCCCAGTTTTAGGCCTCGGAAAGTTGGTAGCTTTATCTAGGGGACCAGGACCAAGAGAATTTGAACACTGATGCACCTGGTTTAACTGGACAGGAGGAGAGGGGGTAGAAAGCACAAAAATTCTACAAGAGATAGAAATGCAGAGAAAACCTCTGGTGAACAGGATAATACATGATCTTCCCGGAGTTATGCAGATTTTTTCAGACCAAATATTCAACCAGCTAAAAGAAGGACTGTGAAGCGGGCCCGGTGGCACTGAGGGCTGAGGCGCTGGATGCCTTACCTCGCGGCACGCTGGCAACCCGGGTTCGGGAACGAGCTCGGATTGTCAGAGATTGGCAGTGGGGGGGGGAGAGGGTGGAGCTGGATGAAGCTGCTGGCAGGCAAGCTCTCCTCTCCGGGGAGGAGGCGTAGCAACCCTTGTCTGATGACGGCCCCTAGTGGAGGCTAGGGGCAGCATGGGCTTAGAGGGTGCTCAGGCACTAGGCCATGGGGTGGGGGAAAGGGGTCGTGACCGGGGCTGTAAGGCACATGCGTGCCTCCACGCGCATGTGCTCCTACTCCCTGGGGCCCCTGGGAGAAAACTGGAGGGAAAATGCGGCAGCAGGATGAAGACCAACTCCTGCAGGCGCTGTCATGGGCTGGGCACAAGTAGTGCCGTCAATAGGGTGACGGGGTTGGGGGTCAGTCATGGGGGCTGTCCGGGAGGAGCATAAATAGAAAGAATAAAGAAAAAAAAAAGGACTGTGGTCAGAATTAGTTATAGAAGTGGATTGACAGAACCCCCCAAATCGCAGATACATTGCCAGGACATTATTAAAGGATAGTTTAAAATTAATTGCTATGGAAATTTATACATCAATACACACCCCCTGGAGGTGTGAACTTTGATGTTACAGTAGTTTTAAAACTGTGGCCAGTTTAGAGAGATCCTGGATAAAATATCATCAGGTCAAACACACCCTTGTACAGATGCCTTTTGTAGTGATTCTGCTCACTAAACATGAATTTAAAACCATTACAATATTATTCAAGAATGAAAGGGTGAGCATTATGGATATATTGAGATGGTTAAAACAAATATGTTCAGTGATAGAAAATCCAGATCTCATCATGGACACGGAAATCATTTGGACAGGTGGATGGAGGATACAACTAAAGTGACTACACATAAAGAAAGCAATGCAACACCTTCCCAATTGCTTCTATCTGGGGAGAGACAGAGGAGTTCTAGTCTGTGTAAGCACCCCTTTGGGAGCTTACTATATAGGGTCCTTTAATTGTGGTCTGTCCAGGGTTCTGTTCTGCCTGCAGGTGGGTGGAGCTGGGGTTGAGAGTCCTTTAAATTGGGTGGTTTGTCACCATTTGGGGACAATCCAGAAGGCCTGGGAGCAGGAGGTAGGGCTCCTGGGCCCAAGTGCCAAAGTTCGCTTGCAGGGCTGGGGTTGGGCAATTGCCATCCCGGTCCACTGCCCTGTCCAGTTCTGTCTCAATGGTAAAGTGGTAGTGGTCAGGAGTCACGGCTGTTCTAGACCATGGAGTTTTGGGACCTTCCGGCAAGGAAATGGGAGCTGGGGCCCAGAGGAAAGTGTACGGCCTGTCCTGTGTCCCCCAGCACTAGGTTAGTCATCGGAGGGTGTCCCAGGGAAGTATTCTGATTGCCATCGGTCAGGTATGGAGCAGTGGTAAGAGCCTGCACCATGGGAGGCCGTGGTAGCAATCTGCCTCTGGTGTCCTCGGGTTAAAGGCTGTGTCCAGAAGCGGGATGTACGGCCGAGGAATTTGGGTAGAAAGCAGCTCCACAAGTATCTTCTAGGCCTCTGTGGCCTGTTCAGAAGCTGTGCAGTGTGTGGCACTGGGCCGTGGGGTCACCATCCTTGGAAATGAGCTGGGACTGGGATGCCCAAGCCTGGAAGTGAGAGTCTCTCACACCTTCTAAGAGAACATAGATTCTGGCTGAGTAGAACTACAAAGTAGAGTGTAGGAGGGAGAGACAGGAGTGTTTCAGGGTTACATTGTACTACAGCTACCATCAGAAGGGAGCCCCGGCTCTCAAGGGAAAAACCTAAAGTATTGTGCTGTGAAGATCTTCGGGTCTGCACTGAACTGTTCTTAGCTGCTCCATGGAGTGTATGACCTGTTTTATCCATTAAATCAAATGTTTTTTAATTTCTAATTGTGCCTGGATATTGGACTTATTTCTTGAAAAGATTGCATTGTGCTGACCAGTTTGCCCCCAGCTCAACTGGGAAGAAACCTCTACACCCTACTGCCCCAAGAGGACTCTCTGCACCAGCCTGCTGCACCTCCCTTCCCCCTGAGGTCACCTGCTTGGTGGCACCATCATCATCCATGTATGAATTATTTATTCTTGGATTGTGTTCTTTGTTGTGGAGTGCCTTCTCCTCGTTTGTTGTACATCAGGCATACCCCTAGATGGAGGGGGGGGGGAGTCTTATATCTGTATAGGACAGCTAAAAGCATGTTACTGGTGTGGGGCATATACACACCTCAGAAGTATCTGTGACGCCATTCGTTGCAGTATATGCACAGAACCGGGCCACTCAAATAAACAATGTACGAACAAAATTATATGTATACCTTTGCGATGAAGGACTACATTTATTTAGAACCTGCCCATGGGCCTCACACAACAGGGGTATTGAAATGGATTGGGTAGAGCAGCATTATTATGTGAATCATGCTCAGAGAATGCAAGGGAAAACAATGCACAGCAAACAATGAGAACAGACACCTCTGATAAGGGACATGAGAATGTACAACAGGTCAGGAAAAACCAAGGGTAGACTCACAAAAAACAGCTACCTCTGCTACTGCACAAACAACTGTGGATCCTGAGATGGAATGTGGTGATTAGGGAGCACCAAGCAAACTCTAGTCATAATTCAGGATGGAAAAGAATTGTCTGAGAGAGAGATCGACTTAAAGGAGAGTGGGGCAGGAAATACTATTCATGGGGAGGATGAGTTAGATACTGCATAAGAGAATGTTGTGACAACAGAAATGCTGTCACCTAACACGCCTACCAAGGAGACTTTCAAAATGGTTACATGGCAGAGGAAGCAGAAATCATAAATGGAACAAGAAGTACCCAGGAAAGCTTAATTAGACTTACTAAATAGATTTGAAGTGTTGCTTACACTCTGCTCAGGGCACTTGATATCCCCCACAGTCGCTGCACGTCTGCTCCCTGCCTGCCCCCAATACCCTTCCACCCTTAGCTGTGTTTATTTGTATTTACCTTATATATCATGAGATTCGTTCTGTGCTCTATCTGTGAGAAATCTCATCTGCAGGTTATCACTAGTCTCCACTAGGAGCTTCCCTATCTTGAAACAGCCTACTCTCACATTTCTTTCTCATTTTGGCTTCAATCTATTGTGGTTTACCCTGCCTTGTTTCAATAGTCCTCCCTGTTGTTTTCCTCTACCCCCTTACCTGACCCAATTTTTTTCTCTCTTAAGTTCTCCCCCCTTGGTTGCCCCCACTTTGCAGTCAGTACCCCCTGCACTCCATCTCCACAATGTTGTCTAGGCTAAATTTGTTTCTCCTTGGGTTCTTGCTCTTTGCTCTACTGGCAGTCAGCTTCTTATCCCTTGCTGCAGGCCCACCCCCCCCTCGCTGAGTAGTCAACTTGCAATTACATTTATTCCAACCTGATAGCCGAAGGTTCCTTCGCACCTCCACCTCTAGCTTACCTTAGCTACAAACTCCTCAGCTCCCTTATAAAGCACTTGATGCACAAGAGGATTACCTTTATTTATTTATTAGATCATCGGTTTACAGACCTTTGAGTCATAGACTCATTTACAAAGGCACCTCATCAAGAGAGCAATACATCACAGCAAACAAACAAGTACAGTACATAACGCTTAGATTTAAAAAGCAACCAGTGTTACAGGCATTCACTGGTGGTACACGCTTGGTAATAGGTAGATCACAGTACTAGGTAGATCACTACTCCTCCCCTACTATTGTCTCCTGTGCCACAGCCCTTGCCTTTCTATGGGTCACTACCTTAACTATCACACTAGCCGGGGATATTGAGACTAACCCTGGACCCTCAAACTACCTTAACCAATCCCACTCCATCGTCACCCACCTGCTTCCCCAAGCTCCTGGCCTATCCTTTGTTCACCTAAACATCCGTAGTCTACTTGCTAATCTCTCTGAGCTGGAAGCTTGGGTTCAAGTAAACAACCCAGACATCCTTGTTCTATCTGAAACATGGTTAAAACCAACTGTCCTGGACAACAGTTATGTGCTATCTGGCTATAACATATATCACGCAGACCAGGTACCCTCTAAAAGAGGGGGTGACCTGGCACTATACTACAAGTCCCACCTGAATGTCACACTGTTGCCTACACCCAGCCTGATCAGCAGTGAAGTATTGCACTCTCTCCTGCTCCTTGGGGTTGCCAAAAAGGTGCACATATTTGGGGTGTACTCACCTCCCAGAAAAAGAAAACTTGGACTAGAGGAACTTACTGGTCTGATTTCTGCCCTAACTTAGAACAACGAGGTGATCTGTCTGGGAGATTTTAATCTTGACTGGCTGGGTCCCAACTCAACCTCACTTGCTTCTACTATCAGTAAGGCCAACCTCGACCAACTCATCTCTTTCCACACTCAGGTAACCCACAACAACCTCTGTTGTTCGATGATTGATTAGATCCTTACCAGTCACAAGGACTGCTATTCCTCTTCCGGGGTTCTGCCTGACACCATTAGTGACCACTGCCCTATCTACTGTGTTAAGGGTGCCTCAGCTGTCACTACTCCTCCCAAAGTTCTGTCCTTTGCTAACTTTTCTGCTCTGGACAGTGCAGCGTTCCTAAGTGATTTGAAACAAGCTGACTGGTCCCCTTTATTCCATACAAATGACATAAACCTGGCAACTGACTATTTCAATGCCACTCTGCTAGCCTTACAGTCTAAACATATCCCAGTTTCAATGCGGAGGGTCAATGGGAGGGTGACCAAGTGGCTGAAGTGGCCTCTCCTTCAACTACTCAAAGCGCGAGACAAACTTTGGTCTAAATGGAAATCCTCCTCAGTCCTTGGCTCTTACAGACTTTGTTGCCTATCGGATGCTATGAAACTCCTGCAAGAAAGAAGTCCGAGCAGCCAAGAGCAACTACTACCGGAGCCTCCTCCGATCTGCAGCCTCTGACCCTAAGAAGTACTGGAGTCAGATAAATGAGATCCTGGGGAACTCCAAGCCACTTGCTCCCAAGGATATGCTAATTGATGATACTCTGTGCAACAACATCCGTACGACAGCTAACGCTTTCAACTCACTCTTTCCTGAGGCTCCCAAACTCTTCCCTATGGTATCCAGTGGCCCTATCCCCCCCTCGCCTGCTACCCCGATGCTTGTCCTCTCTAATATTACCCAGTCAGATGTTCTCAGGTTACTTCAGTCTAACCCCCTGCAGGGAAGCCCCGAGCCTGACGGTGTTGAACCATGGATACTTAGACTGGGCGCCCACCTCCTTGTTACCCCCATCACTAGGCTGTTTAATCTGTCTGTCTGCACCTCTACTGTGCCTTTAGCTTGTAAAACTGCCAGGATTAGCCCTGTTTTCAAGAAAGGTGACCCCAAAGTCCTATCTAATTATCAGCCCATAGCCTTGCTACCAACCCTCAGTAAGATTTTAGAGAAACTCATTCACCTCCAGGTCTCTGCTCACCTGCTGAACTTTAAAGATCAATTGCAGGGTGTTTAAAAGACATAATCCTAGTTCTGGTTTATGATAAAAAAAAAACAGTGTTATGGCTGAGCATTTAAAAACAAAAAATAGTGGTCTAAATATCTTAATTTTCACTTTTTATTGTGCTCTGTAGTCAGCTCGTACTGGTGGGTGTGGTCGCAGTTTGTGCACAGGCTGCTTTGCGGACGTTGTCCCTGCTCACGTCATTTTTGTTTGTGTAGTAAATAGACATGTACTGTAAGCACAGTGGTCACGCATCATCTGCCTTTCTGTCACGCGATTTTTTGCCAAAATAAAATTAATTCCTGTTACTGTAGTCTGAGCATTTAGAAGTACTGCCAGATGGAATGTATAAGTGTGATCTGCATTTTAAGGGAATATTTATTTCGTCGAAGATATTACCGGCATTGCCGTTTACATACGCTCACTGTCAGTGACTGATGGCTGATATTATCTGTTTCTTGCTGGTCATCTGTACAAAAAATTATTAAAAGTAATAAATCATTTTGACACATGGCATCTGTTTTATTTTGTATTTTAAGTGTGAATATCATTGCTTCTGCATTCTACATGTAACCCATGCATCTTTAGGAAGTGCAACACAATGTTCTTTTTTATATAAATTGACATTGGACAACGCAATGCACACGTTGTGCTAACTGTTGACAATACATTATTTTGTGATACTGTGACACAAGTTGCAAGAAGTAATCTGTGAATTTCTGTAGTGCAGGGCGAGTGACATGACAGCTACCATTCATGCCTTCCTTCAAGCTTCACGTTTCTGTGGTTTTTCAGCTGCTGTGTGTGCTGGTCTCCAAATGTGAATGATCCAGCTTTAGCTGCATGTCATTATTTTATACGAATCCTTTCTTCCTTGTACATAATAAATCATCTATAGCGATGTTGTCTTTTTGTGCTGTGTATTTTTTTTTTGTCATGCAGTGTCTGATGCCTTATTCGTCACCCGAGTTTCCTGCTCATACACCCTCGTGATGTAGTTTTCCTTTCTTTGTATTTCATTTATTTTTCACTGTACAATACTTGTAAGGGTACATATAACATTAGATCAAGTGAGCTAATGTTTGCCATCAATAAATAAATTGTTGATGTTTAAAATGTATGACTTTTCTGTCAGCTTTCTGTCACCTGATATAATGCTCAGCTGTCACACGTGTCATTATGTGTTGCTGTCATCCACATCTGGTTGTCGTCGAGTGCATTTTGCAGAATAACTTGAAAACCGTGTGGTCTATGTGTGACTAATCTTTACTTTGTATATATAATTATGTCGTTTTTTTGTGTGTGTGTGTGGTGTGTTCCTAATTTTTTTACTGTAAATGACTGAAATCGTTTTTCCTTTTCTTTGTTTGTACATTACATCTGTCTTTTACAGTAAAAATTAACATTTTCTATTGCTGACTGTATTGCTCTTCCTTTTTTACACTGTTATATCACCTTTATAATTCTATCCTGATTTATTGTTTGCACTAACCTGCTGTTGCTGTCATAATGCCTTATTGTACTGCCTTTGGTTGTACAAATAGCAGCTCAAGTGGATGCAGTTTTTATAAGTTTCTGAAAGAATAAAAGTATAGAAATCTGTGGGTTTCAGCCATGAAGTGGACTAACTGGCAGCCGACGAAGCACAGTCACCTTTGCTCCGACCACTTCAATGCAGATCAGTTTGCCATCCACCCTAGTGTTTTGGAGAGCATCGGCTTCTAACCGGGACAATGACAGCTGAAGGCCTGTGCTGTACCCACTGTGTTTTCTTTTGTGAAAAAAGTTAATGACAGGAGTTGCGGTGCCATTGCTAAGTGGCGCCAATTGGAGGTAAGATTCTTGTGATTTGCTTTCATTCACATCAGTGTGACGCATGGCACGCATTTATGCTGTCAACACAGTAGTTTTATGGCATTTGTTCCACCAGCAAATGTTTATAGTTTGTGGATGCTATTTATTATAGTTTTCTAAAGTACGTCAAGTAAGGAAGTCTTAACAGTTCTGTGCATGCTGTTTTTCTGTTACAGTATAGTACATGATTTATAATGACTAAGGACGGAGTGCAGGATGGGAGGCAGCATGGCTTTACCAAGTGCAGGACATGCCAGACCAACCTGGTGGAATAGTATGACTGGGTGACTAGACAAATTAGCTGGGGCCATGCGGTGGATGCCTGTACCTACACTTCAATACTGCCTTCAATTGTGTACCACCTTAGAGATTTAGAAGCAAGTTATGAGGAACAGGTGCAGTATACTCATTCCCTAAGCCTGTGACAAGTGGTGTTTTGCAGGGTTTGGTATTCGACCTAGTGCTGTTTTGCATATGTATTGCAGACATCCTGGATGGCATCAATAGCAAAATCATCCTGTTTGCAGATGACACCATGATGGAAGCGATGGCTGCTGACCATAGGGTGGGTTTCATGGACAGTATGAGTATCTGACAATGCTGGATTCATGGAGTAGCAGATGACAGCTGGTGTTTAAAGCAATAAAATTAATAGTGCTGCACTTTGGAATCCAAAAACGTAGGGCAAAGATACCGTGTTCGGTTGGGGGGGCAGTCTGAGGTAACTGAACAGGATAATGATCTTGAGGGGTAGCTCACCATGTGAACAATCAACAATTCCTCACAGTGCAGAAAGACAGCAGCAGGATATGATTGAGACATTGAAATACATGAATAGGATAATCAAAACAGACACAGAGGGTCTATTGAGGAGGAGGGTGGGAGAGACACCAGTGTCCATGACAGTAGTACCATTTGTTTCCCTCTTATTCCCTTTCTAAATTTTTCTTATCCCTATCCGAATGCACATTTGGTATTCAATGTAGATGAGGAACTGCCTTGCAATATCATGCAAACAATTTAGTATTGTTTTATGTGCCGTGCAGAACAGATGACCTTGTGCATCAATTTTATTTGATAAGTGTGCTTATTTCATTTCTTGGTGTATGTCAGTCTAACAATTTATTTTTATCTGTCCATCATAAATTATTTCGGCAATTTGTGATGAGCATCGTAGTTCTATTGAATTTGACCATCCTGATGTTCATGTGTACCACAGTACAGACATATCAGAAACAGAGTTACCGAACTGTGTTGGTACCCAGACTGCTGACATGGTAAGTACAGTGTTGTTTGGTACCACTTAACATAATTACTATGCGAATGAAACTATTATGAGTTATATAAATGTTACAAAAGTATAGGTTGATTCAGAATGCAGTAACACATGACAGACCATGGGTATACTTTGCAGGAACGCACACACCAGATGTGCTGTGTGGTACGATGCTGCAGCCCGAGCGACGTCACTCCTATTAGTAGGCGTATTAATGCCCAGTGTACCGTTGTTCCTGTATTTGTTTATTTAAGCAATAAGTCACAAGGGGGTGTGAGTTCTCAGGGGATTTACCAAGGCTGGAGTGGTTTGCCCATGTGGCGCAGCAGAGTGGGTAAATCCATGCCAGCTGTGGTAAATCCCCCGAAAACCCAGATCCCCGAGTGTCTTATTGCGATTATACCAAGTATTGCTTTTTTTATTATTTAAAAAAAAAACAGTACTTGGTATAATGCTTAAATAAGTCAGTGAGTAGAACAGCAGTTTTTGTTTTTTTGTTTTTTTCACTGATGCATGGAGCTGCTGTTTTACAGTCTCCACTTAGTCGGAAAACAAGATGATGGTCGGAGTTCCGTGATTTCGCCGTCGGATTGTTTTTTTTTAAAGATGTGGCTGGCTGGCACCTGTTCATGTTGGTAATGCTAGATTTTACAACAATGGTAAGGTGCCAGCCTTCTGTTTAGATTGGTTGTTCTGAGAGGTGCATGGTATAATTAAGCAATATACCAGGACAGGTTGTGGGGTAATGCTGAGTTTACCCACACCTGTTGTGGTTCAGTCACAATGTAGGTGGCAGAGTGATTGAACCAAACCAGTAGTGAGTAAATCCAGGCATTACCTGACACCATGGAATGCGATATTGTTGGCATAAGATGGTTTCACTTATGTATTTTGAAAAATAACAAAGAAAAATATATATTTTATTGGCATTTTATTTTTTTACTTTTTTGTGGGTGTTCAGCAGGAAAAAAATAGCTCACTGTTGCTATTGACACAAGAGGGATTAATTGGTAGGTATGCTAGGTGTTTGCAAAGGCAAACAGCCAATATAGGTATCACAGAGACATGGTGGTGTAGTTAGAGCTACTTCTGCTGTAAATGTAGCACTATCCCCCTACAGCTGAACTTACAGTTTAATACTTCAATTAATGCTGAACTGGGGAAAGTGTGTCTCAGTTAAAAAAGATGGCTGTAACTTATGAAAATGAAGGCTGAAAAATGGAGCTGAGGTGTATCGCTCATGCGTGAATGCACACATGCAGCATTGAAACCTTCTAGCCATTGTTTTTAATTAAGAGACACTTTCTGGAGTTCAGTATTGTTCATAATTTAAAATGTTACTTTAGTTGAACTGTTACGGGGTAAAACATGGTGCACCAGTACAGTAGCAGTCTTGTGGAATCCGGTCTCAGGTACAGGAAGTGGAGTTCACACTGGTTTGTTTTTTTGTGGTTGGATGTGGAAGCAGCAAAGGGGATCCATTTAACATCTGGCATATTCAGGTCCCACATCAACAATTTATCCACGTTTTGTGCCATCCTAAGGATGCCGTCTATCATTTGCTTGCCCTTTTTCTCCCATTTAGACGGGGGTCTGTACACAACCCCTATGCATATTGTTGTGCCATTTCCCATCTCCAGGGTGACCCACAGTGTCTCCTCTCTTTCCTGTTTTCCCTTTTGTTCCATTGCTTTAATCCCTTCCCTTATATAGAGAGCTACTCCTCCTCCTCCTCTTCTACCCTCCCTGTCCCTCGATGTTTACCCTGGAATGTTCACATCCCAGTCATGGTTCTCTGTGTACCATGTTTCTGTGACTGCCACGATATCCAGGCATCCATCTTTTATCAAGGACACCAGTTCAGGGAGCTTGTTACCTACACTGTGGGCATTGGTACTCATCACCTTCCATATTTTGATGTCTTTATCCCTTTTTGCCCCATCCGTGTCCTTACTGCCGTTGCCTTTTTCTCCATTTACACCTGCCCTTCTCCCCATTGACATCTTCACATTAGTGTTTACCTCACTAACTATCCTGATTTTTTTTGTGGGGGCGGGGCTAGGATTTCCCTGCTCATTTTCAGTGCCTCCTCCCTTGGCTAGTTTAAATGCTTGCCAGGGAAGCATTTAAGCCTTTCACCTAGGATCCTGCTTCCCCTCCTGGACAGATGCAAACCATCGTGCCAGTAAAGGCCTGCATCACTCAAGGTGGACCCTCCCACCCACAATGAAGCCAAAACCCTGAGCTGTGCACCAGTTTTTCAACCATTGATTGAATCCCATAGTGCAGATCACCATAGCCTCACCCATGGCACAGAAAGTCAGCACCTCTGATAAGGTTACAGTGCGTTCTAATTGTCTAAGGCCCCTCCTCAAGTCCACAAACTCCTCATCCACTGTTGTGATCCCATTCCCAGCCAGGTCATTTGTCCCTAAATGGACAATGACATCCATCTCCCTCCCTTGTACATCTTCTCCTGCAATCATGAGGACTCACTTCCAGTCACTCCAAGCCATGTCCCCAGGCAGGCACCTTACCTCCCTCTCTCCTCCCTCCCCAAAGGTATACCCTCCTAAGAATGAAGTCCCCCGCATCAGGAGGTGTTTTCTTCACATGTGGGTGTCCTTTGAAAATATGTGCTCTGGCCACAATCGTCAGTCCTGTAACCTGAGCAATACATGTAATGCTAATGAGGGCTGCCAAAAGATTCTACAATTTCTACATCTGGATGTTGGGTCACCTTGAATTCTACGATCGCTATTATGTCATGTAACCATTTAAAAAAAAACATTTTACATTAAACCCCCCCACATTCCATCATTGTGGATGCATGTATGTCATCTGTGACATGGGTATGCTTTTCACATATTTTCAGGAGACAATCAACAGGTCAACACAGACAATGAAGTGTGTTCCTCATGGTATTTGGAAAACAAAACGGTCACGAGGGATGCAGACAGTATGTCATGGTGTAGATCGTGGTGTTCCGACAGACTTTGCAGTTAAAGTATTTCGAACAGTGTCAACACAGTATGAACCAGTACAGCAAAAAGAGGAATATAATGGGTGTACTTTAAGCAATGATAGGTCATGTCTTGATTCTAAAAGTTCCGATGGTGAACCAAATGATGATAGCCTGGATCCTGACTGGGAAATGGATTCCTCTGATGAATCAGACAGCAATGATTGCATGGATGATACTATCGTACATATGTAAACATTTAAGTATTCTGAATTTAGATTTGAGATGATATTCTTAGTATTTCATATTTATCATTTGAAATTGTTAGTTGTCTGGTGTGTGTGTGTGTGTGTGTTGAGTTTCATCTGTGGAATAACAATTAAGCAATAATGATCAAAGAGATGGTCATTTCCTAGAGATTAACAACTGGCTAGTGGGGAAAGATGACCTGAGGCGCAGCAGAGGGACAACCTCACCTAACCGGTCATTAATTGATAGGAAATGACCATCCGTAAGGTCATTATTGCGATTACAAGTCTAATCATGGTAATGACCTGTTTGGGAGCAGTTTTTACTGCTATTTTTCAACTTCTTTGGTGCCACATGACGTAGCACCCAAAGGCTACCACATGGTGTCCTTCTATGCTGTTCACAGTATGTGGATGTCATCGTCCTCAGGGATGCACATTTTTTTTGCATAGAAGGGTTTTAGGACTTACTGTTTTGTTGAGAACTGTCCTAACTTGGTCATTTTTTCTTCTTTAACTGCTGGCGTTAGCGCTGCGATTAGCCATGTGTCTACCACGCCGGGCATTACCAAGAGATTTCAGACAGGCACGGCAGCCAATCAGTGAGCTTCTTTATCTCATGAATAATTCATTAGACTTATAATTTTACATTATTGTGCAACATAGTAGTAGTTTGAATATTACATAATTGGTGGTCAGGTCAGTTCCTAAATCAATGTGTGTTACGGGTCATTTATCTTCATGCCGAAGGCAAAAGCATGGTAAGCACACATTTGTATTTGTCAGCTTACACAGGCACATTATCAGAATTATTGTAAATGACAAGGCATCTGTGACACTTGCTGCATTGTTCTGTGTCTCTCGCTCTATACGAGTGCATAAGCCTGTCATGTATTACAGCACAGCAAAGTGGGTGTTAAGCAGCTGTGAACCGAACAGTATTGATGCCCACTCACTTGCCCGCCCCTTGGATCTCTGGATACCAAGCACTCAGTGAAGCCACCAGGGATAGCAGCACTGCTGTTACAGATACTGGAGTGCCCCTCGCCAAGCTACTATGGTTTTGTTGTAAATATCTGTAAATGTGGCATGGCACATATATGGATGAACCACATATTCTCTTTCCAGACATTGATGGCAACCACTTATTAATTTGTAAAAACCTTTTTTTTATACATTAGGTCTGAAGAATTAACATATGAGGCTTCGCATCTTGATGAAAAAACATTTCTGGTGTTCCAACTTGCATTACTCATTCAGCTGCAAGTCTGCCTAAGATGTCAAACTAGCTGCTGTGTACTTTTCAGAACTGTGATGGGAACGCTGGTCACATTTGAACAGACCTGTGTAAACAGCCATCGATGAACATGGGATAATCAACCTCGTCTCCATTCTCTCCCTGTTGGGAACCTATTGGTGGCATCGGGAATTCTGTTCACGGGTGGAAGCCCATTTCGTTTCCTGAACATCTACAAACATCTAAAAATCTCATGCATCTCAATGCGTACTTGTCATAAAATGTAGTCCTGTTACTTGGTGCCGGCTGTAAGAAATTTATGGAAAAGTCAACAAGAACAGATACTGCAAACTTTTAATGGAGTTGTCGCAGTACTAGGCGGGGATGCACGCTGCTGTTCTCCAGGGCACACATCAAAATACGGATCTTACAGTTTGCTGGATCTAACAAATGCTAAAGTTGCTGATGTGCAGTTGATCCAGGTAATATGTCTTAAAGGAGAAGACTACTGTATATTTCTGATTTAGATATGTCTGATGTATTTATTATACATTGCACCAGTTACTGTACATATATCAATAAGAGATCAGTCATTTCTGCTGTTGCAACACATATCTAGAGTCTGAGGCTCTGACACAAGGTAGTAAAATGTCAAGCAAGCCTCCGTTTACATGCAAATGGGTCACTTGTAATACAGCCCCTCCCATTCCCTGATGTCACTGCAGCAACAGTGCAGAAGTACATGTAAGGGTATCAATGCTGTCTATCCTGATTTTAGTTTGTTTGCAATGGCTTAAGACAGTTCTGTCATGCAACTCACACAGGGAGTAGTACTTGTAGCCTTAAAGGAGAAGACTGCTGTATATTTCTGATTTGGATATGTCTGATGTATTTATTATACATTACATCAGTTACTGTACATATGTCAAGAAGAGATCAGTCATTCTGCTGTTGCAACACATATCTAGAGTCTGCGGCTCTGACACAAGGTAGTAAAATGTCAAGCAAGCCTCCATTTACATTCAAATGGCTCACTTGTAATACAGCCCCTCCCATACCCTGATGTCACTGAGGCAACAGTGCAGAAGAACACATAAGGGTATCAATGCTGCCTATCCTGATTTTACTTTAAGTTTGCAATGGCTTAAGACAGTTATGGCATGCAACTCACACAGGAAGTAGTACTTGTAGCCTTAATACTGTATGTGTAGAGCAAATAATACACCTAACAGTATTTCATTCACAGGAAACAGAATCTGTTTCTCTGTACTGACCATTTCTCTCTGAGACACTTGCGACATGTGGACAGCAGTAGAAAGAATCAATCAATCAGACAATTAAGCAGTCAATCTAGCAGTCAATGAGTCAATCAGTATTGCACCAGGTGAACACCCTTGAGAAGATTCATTTACAAGGTAGGCCTGAGCAGTTTCCCAAAGGATCACACAAGACTGAATTCATCCTTTGCACAAATTATACACCCCTTTCTGCAGCCTGAAAGTGGAGAGCTAGATCACTTACTTTATAAAGCGCATTGTTTTACATTTCAAATGTTCCTTACATCTGGGTTTCTGACTGGAAATACCAAGACACAGAATGCATATGACATGGGAGAAATGAGCTAAGTAAATACAAAGCACTACAAACACTGAGACTGATTAGTTTCTTTACGTACAACAGCTGAAGTGTAGCATCTGATTTGTGAGGGACATCCTACTTCAAATGCTGGTATTACAAAGGGGGGGAGGCTGCCACAGCTTGTTTTCAGTACCTTCAAAGTGAAGTGCTATAGCTCTCACATCACTGCTAATGATTTATGATGGGAATGGTGGCACTTTTAAAGTCATGGACCTGAGGGGCCATCACAGTTCCCAAGGAGGTTAGGGGAACTTGTTAAGGGTTAGAGAGTAAGGGACTTTAGTAAGATTTTAACCAGAGTTTCCCAGTTCTTGTGCCTGTGCTTTAACAACTAGATTACCCTTCTTCCATATGCTGCAGCTGATGTTGTCCTGGTAACCTATTCCTTGTTATAGCCGAACTATTTATTGCCTTACAACGGCCATTCAATCACTGACTGCCTAGTTACAAAGGGAAAGGGGCATTTTTGCAAGATTGTGTCTCATTGCTGGTGTCAATCAAAACAGAGAATGCTAACATGCACAGGACATAATACAACAGCTATATAATAACACTTAAGACTCTTGTTGTACCCAGAGTCATTTATTGGGTAAACTGTTTTTGCTAACAGAAACATTAACACAACACATACAGGCACTTCCTTATAGGCGTACTGTATATACATGTCAAATCAGTACTGCATCACACTCATATGGTCCTAGTTCCTATTAGATCTGCACTTCAGGATGTGCACAGCACTTACAGAGTTTCCCCATTACTCAAGTGGGGAACCAAACATTGTGGATTCTGTTTACTGGTGGAACAACATTTAGTGCAGCACCATTATCTGTTGCTGTGATGACATCATCCTCCAGCAGCATTGATGGTAAAATGGAGGGCAAACACATTGATAACTTCTGGGGGCTGTATATTTTTATTTATAATCTAGATTTGGACAACAATAGGACTGCTGGCAACTGGAGGAGGCACACAACAGTTACATATGAGGAGTTGGGAAAATATGGGTGTGAAACTATAATGGGAGACTTCCTCTTTAACACATCACATATAGTTCAAGTTATTGAATGTATTTCCAGCTGTTGCACTGTATTGTGCTCTCCTGTACCACTGCTCATATTGACAGACCAATGGTGTAACAGTGTCAATCAGCTAAGTACGCAATACAACATGGATTGATTTGAAAGTATTGAGATACCAGCACACACAGGGGTGTAGTAAGACACAAAACCAACATTTGAGTGCATTCAGCATATGTGTATGCTTGTATGTCATTATTACAGACACCCACTCTCCTTCTCCTGGGTGGTGGGGGGTGAGTGTACGGTGTCACATGTACACGCGGCACAGGAATGATGTTCCGCAATGACCTACACATTCACATATGGGGGTGCTGAGCGTATGCAGGAAGTTACTGCACATCTGAACCACCATGCAAAGTGTTTAAGACTATTATGGTTAAAAATACATGAAATTAAGTTGAACTTAACCATTTCATACGTGCAATAAGGCACTCCAGGTACCATGGTGTTCTGGGGGGGGCTAAAGTCCATTCTCAGGTGGTGGAAGCCCTTGGCTACGTGTCGTGCTTCAACCCCCACAAGGTGGGCTCTTATCCAACCATTACACACCCCCTGTCACATGTTGTTGCTTAATTATAATAGGGGTCTGAGGAATGGAGCTTTCTGATTGGCTGTAAACATTCTAACAGCCTCATGTTAATCTTTTGTTAACATACATGTAGAACTTAATCATCTGCTTAAAAAGGTTTAACACTATTGACTTTTTTATTATGATAGCAATAAGGCACTCCCATGGATTATGTTAATCATCAGTTAATCACCCTCTAGGGGCATGTGGCACTTGGCTATGCCTCGTGCCACATTACACCCCAAGAAGGTGATTAACAGACCACTAGGATAACCCCTGGTCATGCCTTATTGCTTAATTACTGATGTACTGTATGTAATGTAATGTGCCTTTGTTTTATGCACTACTTATAATACATTTCCTACATATTTTTTTTTTGTTTGTTTCATTTTAAGAATAATGAGGTCTGGAACTTAAATTGCATGGAACTGGAAGGGCTAAAGAGAGGGTTGGCAGCTTTAAAAGGTGCAGGTGTGGTTATTAGTAGTCTCACCACCGATAGGCATGTTAGTGTGAAAAAGCTCATGTGAGAGGAAGAGCCAAGCATCACGCATAGATTTGATGTATGGCATGTTGCAAAGGGTAGGTGATTGTAAACATATCAATTAAAATAGTAAATTGATTTCAGGTGGTGTACACAAAAATATATGAATAATGCATTATTCATGTAAAGAGTTATTGTACCTATAAATTACTGTATTTCGTGTTCAGATATTTAGTACCACAAATACTAATACTGTAATTTCCGATTGATATACAAGGTATTAAAAAGAAGTTGGATGCTAAAGGGAGATGTAAAGACTGCATGCAACTGAAGGACTGGGCACAATCTATCAGTAACCATGTCTACTGGGTGGCATCCACAAGTGGTGGAGATGGAGATATGATTACAGCTAAATGGAAAGCAATCAGTGATCATGTGTGCAACATTCACTTTGGTCACGCAGCTTCATACAATGAATGTGCCCATGGGCCTCTTCAGGATTGGCTATGGCTAAAGAAAGGTTAGCATGTATAATGGAGCCATTATTTTTTAGAAGGGTCACTGTTGAAAGTTAACTGACATATCATTCTAATAGTGACTGAATTATATTTGACAGGTACTAAGGCTGTAAAGGAATTAGAGACTATCCTTTACAATAAAGTGCTGTGCAACGATGTAAAAAAAATGATCCCCTAGAAAGCAGACATCAGCACTTGAGTCATATCATCACATTGTGACCTTTTTTTGCATCAAAGAGTCTTCATTTTTTTTGCAACTGCATGGAGGCAAGGTGCGTGAAGGAAGTCATGAGCATTCATTGTAATTTTGATTATAATCATTTAAAATACAGTACTGCATGTTATTAATGCCTGTGTTTAGGTTTCTTATTGCAGCCCTACATTTTAATGAAAACTTCTCCAGGGCACAGCAACTAACCAAACAAGGCAAAAAAAGATGGAGTGTGTCATACCCAAAGTCCCGTGATGGAGCACCAGTGGCGAAGGCAATATGTGTACCACCAACCTATGGTAATTTAATTAAACCACATTAGATACATTTTTGTCTCATTCAGCTATAGGACAAACTCTTTAACATGTCCCATTACTCCATAGTTTGATTTTGAATAGAGACTAGTAGTAGTGACACAGATGGGAAGGGATCGAAGCACAGGGAAGGCAAGGATGATGGGCACAAGCAGGGCATGACAGAGGTGGGGGAGGGGGAATTAGGTATAGAGAGGTGTTGGAGGAGAGAGAAGAGTTATGATAGAGAGAGGGAGGGGGTTATGGCGAGAGAGATTGCTTTCAATATGGAAGGGGGATTAATGATAGGAAGAATCGAGGAGTATTCACATTACAGTGATACAATATCAATTGCATGACAAGACTGTATTCGGCTTTATTGCAATTAATAATAAGATCTCACCATAGTTTGCAGCATTCTTCTCATACACACATATTGAATGCAGTTACATGACATGGTATTCATTGTTCCACTTTGTATTAGGTTATGTGACGGACCTTATTAGTGAGGTGATGTCACTGAGGGCACAGTACCCAACACATCAATTGGCCAGACAAGCAGCATTCAAGGTGGTACCAAAACCAACAGCAGACAAGTTTGACAAAGAACAGAAGGATGACATTGTGAAATGCCACAGGAGCAGATTTAACAAGTCATCATTGGATGCAAGGTGTGATTCATACAGTAGGTAACTCGGACCTGAACCATGTATGACTGTAAAAGTCATCAAGCCAACTTTAAAGGTGATCCATCACTGAACAGGCAGCCAGTGCAGAGTGCGCACAACAGGCTAAATATCAGTGGATCATGTTGACCGAGACAATAACCTGTCTGCAGCATTCTGCACTACCTGTAAACGGTGGATATCAACCCCAGGAAGCCCTACGTATAGGAAGTTATAGAAGTCAAGGCACGAGGTCACAAATGAGGGTGCACTATAATGGTCGGACACAACAGACAGGTACAGCTGAGTATCATCTATATAACAGTGAAAACTCAGTGTGCACTGTCTTACAGTGTCACCTACTGGAAGCATATACACCATGCACAACAACACGGGGGACAATACTGAACCCTGCAGGACAGCACAAGGCAGGGAATGAGCATCAGAGGAAAATATCCTTGAGACTACCCTGTGCAACGTGTGCGTGAGTTGTTGTGGCTCAAGCTGATGGCAAGTAAAGCCAGTAGGTTTTACCAACCGGTGGTGACAGTGGACGTATTAAAATACTATTGTGCGAGAGTGGTCAATAATATGTTGCAAAAGAAATTCCCAATATGTGCCCATTTGCAGGGCATCTGCGTGTGAGATGCTCTTCACAGAATGAGAGTGCCTCATGCACAGGGTACAGGACCGCTCTGATTGGTCGGGAGCGCTCCATCGATCTATAATCAGTATTATTGGTAACTCAGACAACAGTTTTACTGTCTGCAAAATGTTTCTATTGTGGATAATGCCTGAGTAACAGAGGTTAACTACAATGTAATCACCTCATGTGGTTTCCAGGACAAGCAAAGTAAACATCGAGAGCGCATGACCACCGCAAAAGGTTATTACGTCCATGGTTGACCAACATTATTCAGGCATTGTATTTTATAGGGTATGGAAAAATGACATAATGTAGTTAAAAAATAATTTTTTTTCCTATGTGTGTGTTTTTCACAAATATCCAAGTATCACATCACCTTTCATGTCCAGTAATTTTGAAAGGTGGAGACACTCAATTCTGTCATCCCATAGTTGTGACATAGTTAAGCAATGTTTGCAGCGTACTGATGTCATAACGATGGTAGTATCAGGTTGTAAACTGATGGAAAACGGGTCAATATACACTGTACATGCATTATATATAGAAGAGTGTATATGAGCAGTCATACATAACAAGGATATTCTTGTATCGAGAGGTTTCCTTGGTAACAGATGACTCGAGAGGTACTCTGTTACCAAGGGAACGTCAAGATACAAGAATTTCCTTGTTTGTGTATGACTGCTCATACTCAGTATTTATAGTGTATGGGCAGTCACAGCATAGAAAATCACACAAAACCAGCTGGAGAAGACAGCAGAGAACAGAAATTTTGACATTTTTTTTAACTGACACAGTGTGCTACAGATGTTTCTTGCAGTTCAATTTAAAAAAAAAAAATCACAACTCCCAGCTTAACTGGATTGAGGAAAGCAACTATGTGGCAGCATTCCAAGTTGTTATGATACAGAAGTGACATAACTAGTGCAGCATAACAGCTGTGATGACATAGCTACTGCAGCATAACAACTCAGTTCTACTTATGGATTTCTATCCATAACAACATTCTAGCATACACTATATAGAGGATAATGTATGGTCCTCTGTCAGTAACCAGTCTGTTAACCATCGAGAGGTCACCAGGGCGACCGTGTAAACCTTGAGAGTGAAGCTCGAGAGGTTTACTTTGCCATGGCAACCTCGAACCGGTTAACAGTAACCAGTTACCGATAGAAGGACCATACATTATTTGTTATAGTGTATGGTCCCAAGAAAAAATGGAAATGGCTCCTTACTTTTCAAAATATAGTCACCGCCATGGCCTTTCAGTCATTCCCTTACCGCTGCATGCATCCGTCAGTTCCCAAGTGAAAAAAAGGCATGCACATGCACAGACTGATCCCCGTTCTTAACCTATCGATGTGACGTAGCATTGATAGGTTAACAACATTTCTACGTCACAGCGATGGTACAACAACCTTAGGAAATGATGATTTCCTAAGGTTAACAGTGTTCTACCATACATTATATATACATTTGACACTCACTGACTGTCTCATTGCCTTTAATTCTACAGCACAGTATCATCGGACATGAACGGAGATATGTGATTTGCCCTGTTAAGGATGCCATTGCTGCTCACGATGTACGTCAGGTCACATCAACAATTATTTGAATGTCAAATGAGACATTGGCTTACAGGATTTACTTATGCTGTCCTGCCAAAGTTATCAACTTGGCAATAATGTGTGACAACAGGTCATCATGATGGTTAGTCAAGTAGTCCAGTGATCTTCATTAAAGACCATACATCAGAATTATCATATGAACTATTGAAGGAACTGTTAGGTACAGCCTTATGGTACTCCTCATTGTGAAAGTTAATTGAGTACAACAAATATCACATACAGCAGCATTACAGTTTATGAGCAGTATTTCTTGAAAGTAATTGAGTAAAATCGGTGGCTGCTGACGTCATCTGGATCTCATGTTTGTTACAGCTTTTAATATTGAATTGACTGTTAACACAATGATTGGTCATTGTTCATTTATGAATATTTTTAATTGAATCACAATATTCTTTAAGTTCTTGAATTTTATTTTTCAAAAAAGTTCAATATGACAAGAAAATGTGATAATTGTCAATAATCAACATTTTATATTCGGATTGTACATTGAGACTATAAGTTGTTACATTACTGATTAAATAATATTCCAATAAAATAGTAACCATAGTGCCTAAAACCAGTATAAGTTTCTGACAGAAATCTTTGACGTATTGCATGCACCACACACGATGGCAAGATTCTGCGGTTCCCTCTTCCAAGCCTCTTGAATACCCAAAAAGTAAATTTGCGGTATGCAAGATGATGATATAATCTGCCCAAAAAAGTAAGACAACACGTTATGTATTTTTTATTAAAAACACATGGTTAATTGATGGTCATTTAGAACATACAAATTTTAAAACTAACACTAGCCACTCTGACAGAAAGGGAGTAGCCACTAGATGCCATGCCACTAACCATGCAGGAAACACAGTGTTGGTAGCGACCTCTTGATCGTTACATTGCATGCAGTCACCCCGGTCACAGTAATGTTGATGTCGTGTGGAAAGGATCAATTGTTCCTTTTTGGACTGCATTGCAGAGTCATGTCCACACTTGCATAAGTTAACATGGTGGCAAGATTTGTCAGAACTAGGGACAGAAGGGGAGTAATTATAATGAGGCGTGTCGTGCCTAACGTTCTGACAACATTGATAGAAATTTGCACATGACAATGATACAGTACAAAATCATACATCCTGCATTGCTACTATACATACAGAAATGTCACATATACTCTACTCAGAGAATGTGTTACATTTCTGCTGCATAAAGACTTACTGGGTTGTACACATGTTCAATTTCTACCACATACTACAGTAGTTTGATTTTCTATCAGTCTGTTTCTCCCTCTGTTGTGCATGACTGTTGCTGGGTACACGCAGCAATTTTGACAAGCTCCGTAACAGGTATTGTCATTATCTCTGTGCAGCACGTTTGCCAGCTAAACACTGAAACAACCCACACGCTGCAGAGAGAAAGAGATATAGAGTAACACTACCCATTAGACAGTATGTAAAAATCACCAAGTTACACTGCCATGGTGAAACTTGAGAGAGCAACAGGTAGCAGTGTTGGTCTCTCTGCTGGAGCTCACTTGATTCTGTCTCCTCCATGATGTACTCACCTCATCAGACTGAGGGGCACTCAGCAGGACTCTACATAACAGGCTAGACATGCAACAGAGACATACTCCAGTGCAGCAGGTGAATGGAGCATGCAGGCCAACAGGGAAGCAACCCGGAAGACACTGTGCTGGACTACTGCACACAATATAGCACATAAAACAGGGACAGTCATTGCTGTATGAGACATCATTTCCTGTGCATTGTCTGCTAAGTGGTAGGATGTACACTACTGGGCTAGTGAGGTCTGACACAACCAGTCACTGCACGAGAAAAGGATTAAGCCAGCCTGTAACTGTCTCAAATCAGTGGGTCATCCCTCCTCGGTGATGCATGTTCATGGGTGGGGTGGGGGGTTTAGATGGGCATAGCCATTGTCACAGGACCACTCACTATAGTAGGAAAATGTAATCGCAATAAGACACTCCAGGGTGTGCTTTGTCACTGAATAACATCACACCTAGGGTGGCGGAAGCACTTGGCCTGTGGCCTCATGCTTCAACCCACCCGAGATGTGACGTTATTTATCAACGACACACTCCCATCATGCCTCATTGCTTAAATATGTCAGTATATGACACAACAGTATTACGTACTTTTCAGTTGTTTCATCATCCCCGACAGGACCATCCAAGTAAATAAATTCATATAAGGCCTCCTCCAGGACATATTCATCCAAGCACAGAGACTGGAATCCAGGATGTTCAGAGATACACCGCATGCCTGGAAACCAATTCATCTTAATCCGAATTTGTGTGTAGAAATAGCAGCATCGACACTCCTCCAGTGTTGGCATCGGTTGACACACAGAGCAGTTGCACCTGTGACAATGATAACACACATTTTATAGGACAGCATCCATCAGATTTGAAATGATGCAGTACACTTTATCTGTACTATGTAACTTTTTATTTCAGACCAGTGTATAAGGAATTTCTGGAATATAGGTACGTAGCATGAATTTGTTAAAAAAAAATTATCGTTGATCCCTCTCAAGTCAGGGATGATGGGGGTCAGCAGGGGAGGAGAAGATCAAGCATCCAATGGACTGCTCTCTTCTCCTGGGGTGAGATACAGGGGGGACCCAATCATGGTAGCAGCACCTGGCAGAGACCGGGGGGCACACTCAGTAGCAGGGGCACGTACAGAGGGCTGATGATGGCAGGATGTCAGCGGGCAGACACGTGCAGACACACCTTGCACACTGTGCCGGGGGAGGAACTTATGTAAGAAAACATCCTCCCATCGATAGGTGCAGGTGCCTCCCAACCTTAGTCCACACTCCCTGTGTCAGGCTTGCCTCTCCATTGTCCCCACCACTCCTTCCCGGAGCTCAGTACTGTAGATAGAGCATCCTGGGTGAGGGCGACCCTTCCTCGGTGTGATCAGATCCGAGGGATGTGATGGGACAGGGAGGTGCAGAGTAGGTACAAGTCATGATGGGAGGTAACACTGAAGGTGAGCAGGGAAAGGTCAGCAAAAATCTGCATGGGCAAAGTGTGAAGACATATTATGACAATTGAAAGACCTGGGTGTCTATGCTATGGAGACAAGGAAGAGAGAGAGAGGGGACATGATGGAAAGTTTCAAGTATGTAAAGGTGATCAATAAAGTGGTGGACAGATTAATTTTAGGAAAGCAAAGGCCCAAACCAATGAAAAGAAAGCCAACTCCTTTAAGAAGGGGGATAAAACCTTTGATAAGTACATCAGGGAGTGAAGGAATACCAAGGAAGGGATAGTGAGGCTTAATGAAGGGAAGGGGGTGGGCAGAGGGTGACTGTGAAAAGGCAGAGATACTAAACAAATATTTCTGCTCAGTATTCACAAGTGAAGAAGGGGAGGTACCTAGACCAAACAACAGAAACACTCTGGATAGGGGGTTGATACCAGCCAATTCACAAAAGAGAGAGTTATGAAAGAATTCTTAAAACTGAAGGTGGACAAAGAAATGGGGCCAGATGGGATTCATCCCAGAATTCTAAAGAAAACTAAGGGTACAACTAGTGACACCACTGAGTACCCTCTTTAACAAATCATGGGAGAATGGGGTGGTACCTGAGGTCTGGAGGAGGGCAGATGTGATTCCACTTCACAAAAGTGGGAGCAGGGCAGAGGTATAAAACTACAGACCTGTTAGTTTGACCTCAGTGATAGGAAAAATGATGAAATCACTTATGAAGGAAAAAATTGTTGAGTACCTAGAGGTCAGAGGGGAACAGGACACAAAACAGCATGGATTCACAGCAGGACGGTCATGTCAGACAAATCTAATACATTTATTTGCCTGGGTGACCAAAGAAATAGATCAAGGAGGGGCTGTGGACATGGCCTACCTAGACTTTAGCAAGGCATTTTACACAGTCCCACACAAAAAATTAATATACAAGCTGGCCAGCCTGGGAGTGGGTCCCAAGGTGGTAGTCTAGGTAAAGAACTGGCTGGAGAACAGGACAAAGAGGGCAATAGTAAACGTAGTACACTCTGAAAAAAGGGATGTTAACAGTGGTGTACCTCAGGATTCAGTACTGGGCCCGGTCCTTTTTAATGTCTTTATAAGTGACATTGCAGAGGGACTGAAAGGAAAAATATGTCTCTTTGCAGATGACACAAAGATCTGCAGCAGGGTTGATACACAAGTTGGGGTGGAAAGGATGAGTAGGAATATCATTTCTAGCGGCTCAGAAAGCAATAACTAATAATTGGTTGTCTCAAAAGCCTATCACATTAAACATGTGGCAAGAACTTATGATCAATATTTACAGAATGGAGGCATTAACGGCCTCCATTAACAAAAGGGCTCCTCAGTTTGAGATTCTGTGGAGGCGTTGGGTTCTATACATGGCGGAGGTGAGACCTGATTTCACTCCATGATGAAGTGGGTGCACAACTTATTAAATTAAGTTCTCTCTCCTAGAATCTAGGACACATGAAGTATAACGGTTCTCAGCAAAATTTATAAATTCTCTCTGATTTCTCCCTGCTGATTTGTAGATGGTTAATAAATCTTCTCTCCTCCTCTCTTTTGTATAAGCTGTTAAACAAGGAAAAACGCCTTGGATATAGAATTAAGTAAGCTGGCAAGAGAAAACTAATAGATGTTCTGTTGCTATCTCCCTTTTAATTTAGGATGCCTCATGCCTCTAACATGTTATAAGTCAAATGGAATGCTTATGAACACAGTATAGTTACTTATTATTTCGCTGTAACATGACTGTTAAACAGTAGAATTTGCTCTTTTTGTAACATACAATAATCCAGGTTGAGAAGACCTTTAGATTTCCTGCTGCTACCCAACGAACTCTATATGCCAAATGTATTGGTCATGAAATGAGATAACTGTATTGCCCATGAAAACATTGTAAATTAATGTATTTGTTAACTGTTCGTATGTGAACTGTCTGTCTTGTTCTACTGAACTGAAACTATAAATAAAGAAAGTTTTAAAAAAAGGAAAGGATGAGTAGGGACTTGGCAAGGTTGGAGGAATGGTCAAATGTATGGCAGCTTACATTCTATGCCAACAAGTGTGAAGTAATGCACCTGGGAAACAAAAACCCAGGGGAAGAGTACACCATGGGTGGTGAGATACTAACAACAGCAAAAATAGAAATGGACCTTGGGGTAGTCATATCAGATGACCTAAAGGTGGGCAAGCAATGTGAGAGGGCAGTAAGGAGGGATGGAGGGGGGGATACTGGGATGTATAGGAAGAGTCATCACCAGTAGAAAACAGGAAGTTGTTATCCCTCTGTACAGACAGCTGGTGAGAGCCCATCTGGAGTACTGCATGCAGTTCTGGAGACCCCATCTCCACAAAGACATAGATAGAATGGAGGCTGTTCAGAGGAGGGCAACTAAAATGATGCAGGGTCTGCACCAGAAGACATATGAAGAGAGATTAAAGGAGCTTAATATGTATACCATTGAGGACAGGAGGGATGGGGGGACATGATAGAAACTTTGAAGTACCTCAAGGGAATCAACAAAGTCCAAGAGGGTAGCATCTTTCAGAAAAAGAGGTGTGCAAGAACAAGGGGGCACAATTTGAAGATATAAGGGGGATGGATCAGAGGTAATGTGAGGAAGTATTTTTGCATGGAGAGGGTTGTGGATACATGGAACGGCCTTCCTGAGGAGGTTGTGGTGTCGAAAATAGTGGGGGAATTCAGTTGTGCATGGGACAGGCATAAGCCAACTCTAGGGGTTAGGGGAAGTAGGCTGCTGGTTAAATAGAATATGCAGCTTATCCATTAGGTAGGGAAATGGGCATACTGGGTGGGCCAAGCGGTCCTTATCTGCTGTCAAATTCTATGTTTTTATGAAAGGTATATACTAGGACTACATGACTTGGATTGAAAATGGAGAGTGGGAATTTTAAGAGAAACATGATGAAGCATTACTTCACTGAGCAAATGATTAAGCATTGGACCAGCCTGCAGAAGGATGTGGCAAAGGTTACTACAGTGAAGGGTTTCAATACAGCCGATAACAAACAACAGGGAGTTGTGAAGTTCAGGGGAGAGGGGACAATGTTTGAGGTGCAGAAAAATAGAATGTGAATAGTGCAGACTTTTTCCCATATTTCTTTAGTTATTGTATTTCTTTTTTACTGAGCTAAGGTCGGGGGAAAGATTAATGTGTACTGCAGGACAAACTAGGATGGGTTGGATTTATGGTAATGTCATAATGTGCTTGAGTGAGTGACATTTGTGAACTTCCTTACCTGGATTGTCATTTAATTTGCCTGCAATTCGTCTTTATCACCAAGTCTCTTTCAACTTGACTCATTTTTACGTGTGTCGGATGTGCTGCTTCCCAGCTTCAGTCTTTTGGTATTTTGTTTCAGTTTTGGGGTGGTAGGGTATTTTGGCCAACATACTGTCATGCTGACTGTGGGGACTCTGCCGATGGTGCTAGGGTACAACTCACAAAACATGGGGATGGAGGAAATGGTTAGAAATTCTATTATATTAGGAATACCCTCCAGCCAGCCCCTTGGTGCAATGGTTGGATTTCCGCCGACGACCTGGGTTCATGAACGGACTGAGATCACTGGAGGACTGGCCGGGGGAGAAGAATTGGAGCATCCAGAGACACCGTGCCTTCTCCGGGGGAAGGGTGGGAATGCATACCAGGCACCTACTGGCCCCTGGCGGAGGTCAGGAGCACAGCAGGATGTCAGGGTCCAGATCGCTAGGAGAGGGGCGGACGTCGGCATACACCTTGACGTCGGTACACACCTCTCTCTGGGAGAAACCAGGAAATAGCTCCCTGGCTAGCCAGATGATGGTCTCCAGCCACCCGCTGCCACCAAGCCTCATAACTAGCCCACCTCAGCGACACATGGGGATGATTGCCTAGTGCTCTGGCCTGCCCCCACTGGTGCCTTCCGTCTGGGAGGAGGGGGACCCACCTGGGAAAGGGATATGCCGGGTTACCCCTGGGGTGGTCGCAATCTGAGGTAGGAGTCGGCATTGGGGAGAGGTAGGCAGACGGAAAGGGTCATGAGGGACCTGAAAGAGTGGTTGGCCAGGGGGAGTAGAGGAGCAAAACCAAAAAACTACTCTCCAGAATGCACCAGATTGTTAAAAATTTTCTGGGGGCCTAGGCGGGCCACCATACCACTGGCATATTATTTTTCTTTTTCAGCTGACTTGAGATCCCCCATCTATAGGACTCCTGGATCCACCCCAGGCCACATTTGTTAATATGCCCTTAGAGGCACAGAACAGATATCAGCTGTAGCTGACCCATTAAGTATCACAGTACCTTTGGTTGTGATGTGGGATGCAGCACCTCCCTGAAGAGTCTTGAAGTTTCAAGTTTATTGTTCTAGGAAATTAATACCTTTGAGCCAAGGCTCTTTTACAAAGGTTCCATGTCATTAAGTACAAAAACATAGTAGACAGTGTTACAAACAATCAGTAAGCCATTTAACAAGGCCACAACTTAAACAGTAACATTTATGTACAGAAAAGAAAAAGGAACTCAGAGGCAGAGTCAAGGGCAAGGAATAAGGATTGGAGAGCTTGAGAGGGAAGAGAGGGAGAAATAAGAAGTTTAGGAGCAGACAGAACCAGGTTAGTGGTACTCAGGTTGTCTTTGTCAAAGAGGAGACCATGGTGGTTGAGTGAAACAAATGTAAGTGCACTCAGTGGGATGAGACTTTAGTCAAAGCAGTCACAGGAGCTGGAGGCTGTGAGGTGAGCGTAAAGTATGGATTTGAAAGCTCCCAATGTCATGGAGGATAGGGAGGGCAGGTTAAGGGCATTGTACCAGGTAGGGCACGGTATGTAAAAGATCTTTGTCCCTGAGCAGCCCGGCATCTAGGGACAAGGAAAGGTTGGTGGTCAGATCTTCTGGTGGTACGAGTGCCATTGTTCAGGCAGAGCAGGTCCCAGATACATGGAGGAGTGAGTCCCAAGATAGATTTTTTTGCCATCACGCAGGTGAGATACATGAGGCGATTGGAAAGATGCAACCAACCGGTTTCTGTGTAGAGGTCACAAGTGTGGGTCCGTCTCTGTGCTCCAGTGAGGAGTTGACAGGTTTTGTTTAGTGCTGTTGAGATGCGCTTTAGTGCAGTGGTAGTAGCTGAGCGATAGACAATTAGACCATAGTCTATGATTGAGATGATGGAGCTTTGAACAGCAATCCTCAAGGCAGCTTAGTTGAAAAATTGACGGTTCCGGTACAAAATTCCAATGCGTTGGTGCACTGTTTTTGCAGTGTTATCGATATGGGCCGCAAAAGTAAGACATTCATCAAAAGTGATACCAAGGTATTTGAAGGTGTTCACTTGTTCTAGTGTATTTCCAAGAGAAGTTTTTATGACGAGTGGAGTATGCCTATTTCTGTTTTGATGACTGGTGAAAAGCATGACTTTTTTTTTTTATTTAGGACCAGTTTGTGCTCAAGGAACCACTTTTCAACACATGAGAAAGCAAGCTGCAAGCTCTGTCGTAGTGGATTTGGACCCTTATGGGAGGAGAGAATTACAGCGTCATCAGCATAGAGTATTAATTTTTCAGGGCAGGATTTGGGAAGCAAGTTCAGAAATAGGCTGAAGAGGAGAGGACCTAAAATTGAGCCCTGGGGGACACCAGAGAGGACTGGTTTGGAGTCAGAGAACCTCAGATATTTTTACTGTTTGAGAACGTTGTGCCAGGTAACTATTTACCCAGGCTCCGGGTCCCTCGGCTAGCCCAATGTTGAGCAGAAGAGAGATTAGAAGGCTATGGTGAACAGTGTCAAAGGCCTTTGTGAAGTCTACGAAAACAGCTCTGGTTAAATAACCCTTATCCAAGGCTTTGTGAGTTTCACTAGAGAAATCAAGTAGGGCCGTCGACGTACTGTGTCCTTTCCTAAATCCATGTTGCTGAATGCAGAGTAGATCATACTTTTGCAAGTAGTCTGATAGTTGATCCACCACGATCCGTTCAAGAGCTTTGGAGAGGGGTGGAAGTAGAGATATGGGCTGATAGTTCCCTGGTGTGGATTTGTCACCCCCTTTATGCACTGGTGTGACTATAGCGGCCTTCCGTGTGTTGGGGAATTGACTTTGGCACAGGGAGAGGTTGAGAATTTTGGTGAGGGAGTGGATCACTTCTTCCAAGGTGATGGACAGGTGTTTTAGATCAATGGTGTCACTGCTATTTCTAGATTTAGAGCAGGCCTTTTTTATGTATCTGTAGGCTTCGTATGTCTTAACTATTTTAAAGTGAAATAGCGGTTTGTCTGGTGAAGTGGTTTGGGATACGAGTTTTGGAACTGACAAGTCCTGGAAAAAGTCTGGTGAGAGGACACCACTGAGGTCAGTGAAGGTTTTATTTAGGGCATCGGCCATAGTCTTAGGGTCACGGGTAGTGGAGCCATCAATGTTCATTGCCATGGGAGAGGATTTAGACTGTTTGCCTGTAATATTACGTATATTGTCCCAGAAGGATCTCCCGTCACCCCAGGTGGTTTCTAGGGCATTCTTGAAATAGGAGCTCTTCATTTGCCTGATTTGTGAAGTGCATAGGTTGCACGCCTGTTTATAGTTAAGTGAGTCTGTTATGGATCCTGAGGCCCTGGCTATAGCCCAAAGATGGTCACGTGCTTTAAGCTGAGCCAGTAGTTTGGCTGTTAGTCAGGGATTAGAGAGGGCTTTGATTTTATGTTTTTGGAAAGGTGCGTAGGTGTCACAGGCAGTGTTGAAAGTTTTAATGAAGAAGTCTAGGGCAGCGTCCACATCCAGTGTATTGTAGATAGGGGACCAGTCTTGTTGTAGGAGGCAGGTCTTTAGCTTAGCAAGGTTTCCGTGCAGTAGCATTCGACTTAGGATGGTTTTACGAGGTGGTTTGTGGAATTTATTTGTCCAGATACAGATCACAGGGGAGTGGTCACTGGGGGAGTCGGAGAGAACGGTGGTGTTTTTTATCCGGTCCGGGCAATTAGTAAGAATCCAGTCAATGAGAGTGCTGGTTCCAGTCTTGTAGTTTTTTCTAGTAAGGGAGTTGACCATCTGTGTTAGGTTGGTTGCTAGGATAGTATCCCTGCTGGGTCTGATATCTGAGGCAAGCCAATTTATATTGAAATCACCGAGAAGGAGGAGCTCAGAGTCAGGAGGTTGTAATCTTGCAAATTCAAGGATAGACTGGAGCCCGGCTCGTGAGTCTTTAGGGGGGATATAGACTGCAGCCACGGTAAGCACTTTGTTATGGGCACCAAGGAGAAGCTTGACAGGGAGAAGTTGTACTATGGTGTTTTCTGGGGAGAAACTGGCAAGGTGGCACGAGAGGTAGTCCTTTATATAGATAACACATCCGCCCCCCTTTCTTTTAACCCGGTCAAGTCTGAAGAAGTTGTAGCCTTGGAGCAAGATTGCATGATCTGGAGTGCTAGGTGTTAGCCAGGTCTCAACAATTACAAGTATGTCAGGATTTTGTTGTCTAATAAAGGCTTGAAGAGATGCCAGCTTAGGAAGGAGGCTGCAGATATTTAGGGTAACAATGGATGGCCCGTTTTCAGTTTTTGCAGGCTTTATCCTAATGTTTGAGCCAGGGCCAGGGTTTGGGTGGATCCCACCAGACATGAGAAGTAGGAGGAGCAGCAGTTTGAGGGATATCTCCCGTAGCTGATACCATGTAACGTCTTTCCTCTGCATGCTGCAGGTTTGGATACAGTGCAGTCACCTAGGGTCCCAACAAAGGAGGGTTGCTAATGACAGGTGCTCAAATATGATTTTTCCAGCCAGGGCAGTCGTTTGCACCCAGTCCTTAGTAATGGGGTGCCTCAGATAGAAATAAAGGGTATTTGCCATGGTTCCATAATGAAGGTAGGATGTCAAGATGTTTACAGTGGGGGGTTGCGTGGGGTAGGAGGAGAGAGGAAGTTGACACAGAGGATAACAAATGGAGAGAGATAGAAAAGACAGGAGGAGGTTTACATGGGTAAACCCAAGGCTCACACATGAGCAGGGACAGATCATTTTCGGTGGTGTGCCTCCAGGGGTAGGATTTGCCCCAGTGCCAAATGATGTAAAATAATCAAATCCACAGGAAAATGACCAGTAAACTGTTTGATCTACGGTAACAAGACAAAGAATGTGTTAAATTCCTGAAACACTGGCCTGGGGCATATGCAGGAAGTTAAAACCCTTTGTCAGTGTCTTCCCTTTGTTTAAATAGTTGTGAATGGTTCTCAAAGACATGCAGTTCCCTTTAGCAACAAGGTAGATGGAAACGTGGATTCAGTTTGCACTTCCCAGGTCAGAGCTTGTAGAATTTCTTAGCTGTACTTACTTTGATTGTGATGACTTCCAAAAAAGTTGATTTATAATGAGAATCCCAATATCTGCTGGTGATGTCTTTCAGTTTCTTAGTCCAGGAAACTTTCATAGATCATATATCCAAGAATGGTTTAGTTCCTCCAAGCCAAAACACATGAAAACCCACAAACTAAACTATTGACAGAGACAAACACAAACACCCAGCCACACAGCCCAAGTAGGTGTTCTGGTGCTTATATGCAGTGTCCCTCCAGCCGGGCCGACCCTGCCTGCAGACGCTGCAGAAACCACCCTAAAAGTTCTCCCTCTGGCCACCTATTCAAATTATCTCTGCCCTGTGCCCGTTCCTTATAAGTGTAATCACTCCTGGGAGTGGATCAGACAGACCATTTCATAATGGAGGTGGTGCAGGGTGGGTGGGAGAAAAGTGAACTTCAAGTTCCCTCCTCCTCTTTGATTGCTCCTGCGGGAACCCTGGCCCTGCGGCTACAGCCACTGATGTTCCACCGCCTTCTCCCTCCTGCCTCTGATTGTGGTAACGTCCACTGAAGCTGTCCCTGGCCACTGATGCAATCCAGCTCCTCTCTGCAGCCTCCTCTCCTGGTGTGACCCCGCTGCACATGCTACCTGTCGTAGGGTAAGGCATGCCATTGCAGCTGGGACCTTCATTACATGATTATTTAACACTTTGACTGTGCTGTTCCCTGTCATGATCTCACTGGAGAAGGCAAACACAATCAGCATGTAACAATCATGTTTAAGGGAATATGTTGATAATAACTACAAAACAAACAAATTGGAGAAGGAGATGGTGATTGGCAAGACAATATTTTATACATTGCGCAGGGGAGTGGTATGGTGTTATATCAGAAAAAGAAAATTAAAAAATATATTTCTGTACAGCACTAAGTCATTGGAAGTGAAGAGTCACAGCAGGTAAATAATGGCTGCATTCAAGATACTCAATATGAACACATGTGCAGTACTAATGCAGAACTGGAGTAATCAGTATTATCAAATTACTTGCACTGTGCACACAGGTCACGGATTATGAAGTCTGACAATGATGCAAACAATCACAGAACGGACAGAGGATGTACTATTTTATAAGCATCACATCCAACTATCATTCCATTGCTGTACACCTCGCATGACTACCTCAAACTCCAAGTCACAAAAATCAATCAGGGCTAAGATAAAAACAAAACTATCAATACTTTACAGTGCACATCATAACCCTGTTATTGAACATTATTTTGTAATAAGAAATCTGTAGGGAATATTTGTAGAAGTACACACAAACTAACTTATCACTGACCATTCACTGACTGGTTGTGATAATAGCACCTCGACACTGCTTCCAATTACACTTTCAGCAAAAGTGCTACCATCAACAGGAGAAGATGATCTCCTGACTGGTACACGAGGCTCAGATTGAAAGGGATCAACAGGCAGAAATACATGAATATTGCCTGTTTCTGCCTCAGCATTGAAGGATGCCATTTACACAGCCTGACAATTAAATTTCCCGGGAAAACTCTAGCCGAATCGGCGACAAAATTTACATCACTGACTCAGCATGACATGAAAGGTCGGGTCACACAAGCAGTCAGCGCTGTCTCGGTGAAAACGGTATACGTGGATTTTAATTATGGTTTAAACCAGTTAATTAGTCAAATCTGACTCAAGAAAATGACACACCGAGAACTAAGTCAAATGCTATCGATATAGGTAAGAACCTAAAGATAAAAACAAGACGGGGGCAATTGATCTTTAATCTTCTGTCTCCTGCTCAACATGGTTTTAGGGCAGGACACAGCACCACCACCACCCTCACTCTACTCACCAGTGACATTAAGTCCAGCATGGACAATGGGTCTACTCACAGGGGCCGTGTTTTTAGACTGCACCAAGGCATTTGATCTGGTTAACCATCCTCTCCTCCTAAACAAACTACATCTCCTAGGTGCCTCTGGACCCACCCTATCATGGTTCAGCAGCTACCTAACCAACTGAACCCAATCCACCTCTTTTGGCAAAGCTCTTTCATCCCCAGCTCCCATCTCCTGTGGTGTCGCGTAAGGCTCCATTCTGGGACCACTACTCTTTTCTATTTTCATTAATGATACTCCCTTCTCACTTCCCCACTGTCACTCCATCATGTATGCTGACAATCTGGTTCTCAATGCCGCCTCTCATTCTGTCTTGGACATCAATGCCCACCTGTCCTCCGCATTTGAACAGATCCAACACTGGCTCTCCTCCAACGCACTCATTCTTAACCTACCTAAGACCCAGGCCATGCTGTTTGGGTCTGCTATTAAAGTCTCTGCTGAGTATACTAAGCTTCATGTGCTTAGCTGCGATGGGACAAAAGTGACGTCTACCAAGTCCTTCAAATACCTCTGACCCTTGATCTCATTCTTGATTTTTCTGTACATATCAACAAAGTATGTAAAACTGTTAATGCCAAACTAGGAGTAGCTTACCAAGTGTGCCACTCCCTAACCCCCGCTGCCACAATCTCTGTGGCACGTGGTGTACTACTTCCTATGTTCCTGTATGCTGTCCCCACTCTCTCCCATGCTAATGCAGGAATCCTTCACAAGAGGGACATCTCCTACAATAACGTCTGTAGGTTCGCCCTATCTGTCCCTCGAGCGACACACCACTGCCACCTTTACTCCACTTTGCATTGGCTGTCCCCTCAATCCCAGCACTCCTTCTTGCTGGGTTGTTTTATTGACTCCATGAACAGGACCCCCCACCCAGATTGCATAGGTGCCATGCTCACCCTTGTGACTCACCCCCACACACTAAGGTCATCTAATCAACCTCTGTTCTCCACCCCTCTCAGCTCGACCAAGATGGGGGAGCAAGCCTTCTCCCATTTTGCCCCTAAATTCTGGAACTCCTTACCAGCCAACTTAAAGAGCTCCTTATCTCACTCTGCCTTTAAATCTGCACTTTTTTCCCACCTTCATGCACTTGACTCCTGCCACTGTACCTAAGCATCCCAGTTCTCCTCCTACTTATCCTTATTCTGCTCTACCTAGGTGTCACTGCACTGAACTGTATTGAATTGCCTGACTGTGTCATTGGTCCTACCCATCCCTGTAAGGAGGGCTACTGCTTGTTGTTATACCTTGATTTTCTCTGTGATGGACATCTCTGTTATGTAATTGCTACTTGTGCTTGCTTGTTTAAGTTATTCAAATTTATGTCTATTTCTGTCTGATGCCTGTTATTGACAACAATCTGTAACTGTTTTGTGTTAAGTCTCTGGTTTATGTACTGTACTCTCCTGGGTCGTACTTGAAAATAGGCAGGCCTCTTTCCTAATGTACTTACCTGGTTAACAAAAGCAAATAAATAAATGAAGACCGGGGTGACAGAGAGGAGGACCCTGATGAAGCATCCATTTCCTCCTTTCAACAGCAACAATCCTCCAGTTTAGAAGATCTAGGACCAGAAACAAGAACATCTAAGAAAAGGAAATGGGTGACACAGAGGCGGACCCTGATGGGTATCCATTTCCTCCTTTCAACAGGAACCATCCTCCAGTTCAGAAGATCTAGGACCCAGAATCAAGAACATCAAAGAAAAGGAAACAAGAACATCAAAGAAAAGGAAAGGAAAAACACCAGAACTTTGAAAAGTAGAAATAAAGAGCCGGCCCAGTGGTGCAGAGGGCTGAGGTGCTGGTGCTTTACCTCATGCCACGCCGGTGACCCAGGTTCGGAAACTACTTCAGGCTGCTGGGGTGCCAGCTTGGAGGGGGTCAGAACAGGATTGAGCCTTGGCTCTCCCTTCCATGGGGTGGACACCCACTCTGCCGTAGTCCCGCTTCCACTGGGTGGAGGTCCGGTGGGTAGCGTAGGCGGTTAAGAGTGGTAATGTAAGTCCAGGGAGGGAAGGAGTGGGGCCACTGGATCCTGGCATGTACGTGTGCCTCCACACATGTACATGCATGTGTATGCCATGGCCCTGGGGGGGGCAAGAGGAGTAAAAGAGAAAAAGGGCAAAATATATATGGGGGGAAAAAAGTAGAAATAAAGAGGGGAAACAAGCATATTGGGGCCTATGAATGAAGGTTGCGCACCATGCATAGGGCACGCAGGGATGGAGCGCAGCTGGCAATGTGCACAGTGTGCACCAGACATCCCTTGGTGGTGCATGTAGACCAGCACAGTGTGTATGCCTGAAGCCACGAACATTGACTACAGGTGCAGCCACCTACGTGAGCCAGAGGGTAGCTGTAAGTGTCTGCGCAAGGTGGCACTTCTGCAGGCAGCAAGGCACAGCAGATGCATGTGGCTGGAGAGTGACCACCATGTTTCTGTGACTGCCCCACAGTACCGCCGCATGCAAGACAGACCACCCGCCAGTGGTGGAGCCCCACCCACCATAACAGACACATGACCCACATTGTGCAGCACAATTGCCCACCATGATAACCTAATAGTCTTCAGGTGAAGCTACCTCTGGCTGGAAGCTGCAACACTGGACTTAAGATTTGCAAGAAAGCGAGTTGTGCTCACAACAGAGGGAGGTGAACCTTACAATTTACAATTGTCTTTGGTTTGAAGCAGATCCCTTAGGAAAGTTAATATTCTTCAGGTGGAGGATACTTCTAACTGAAGGATGAAAGAAGGAACTTAGAATTATCAGAAAAGGCAGACTTTCAATCAACAGCGGGAGGTGGAGCTTGCTTTACTTTTGTTACAATTAAGATTTTGCTGTTTTCTGTGTTTCTGCCCTTCTGCACAGCTGACTTGATTGAAGTTAGTGATTGACTGTTTGCATTGCAATATTTGTAATACTGTGAGTATTCACTGGGCTAAGAATTTGTCATAAGCCCTGAATTGAGAGCAGGTTACAGGCTGTGTATTGGATCCAGACAGTGCCATGGGGGTGGAAACTGTTTTTCTTTTGTTTATCTCTGTGTGCCTTAAAAGGCCAGACCAGACTGTGTCAGGAAGTGCTTACATCACAGCTACTTAACAGCCAATAGCTCTGGAAGAATCTTACAGACCTTGATAAAAGTACTAATTTTAGCAGGCTCATCAGATAACCTAATAGTCTTCAGGTGAAGCTACCTCTGGCTGGAAGCTGCAACACTGGACTTAAGATTTGCAAGAAAGTGAGTTGTGCTCACAACAGAGGGAGGTGAACCTTACAATTTACAATTGTCTTTGGTTTGAAGAAGATTCCTTAGGAAAGTTAATATTCTTCAGGTGGAGGATACTTCTAACTGAAGGGTGAAATAAGGAACTTAGAATTATCAGAAAAGGCAGTCTTTCAATCAACAGCGGGAGGTGGAGCTTGCTTTACTTTTGTTACAATTGTTAAGATTTTCAGTGCAGGAAGAGTTTAAACCCACAGAGGCTGAATACTGTTTTCTGTGTCTGCCCTTCTGCACAGCTGACGTGTTTTGGGGCTGACTGCTTTCAGAGCACAAGTCACCAGGCTGTTTTGGGGATGGGGAGGTTTACCTGTGTCTGACTTGGATGTTTGAATTTTTCTCTGTTTGATTAGCAGGGTATTTTCTCTGTCAAATTGTCGTGTAGGGCATCTTGCTGACAGGAAGGCACTCATTGCAGTGGTAGGTCAGAGCTTTTAGTTGATTGTTTCGTGAGGGCACAGTTTAGGCCCAAACCCTTCCCACCCTCACCCCACCCACCCCTGGAAATAGTTCATTTATACCTGGGGGTTCTGACATAATTTCCTGAAGAGGGCAAGGTGCATATCACTGTCATATCCTCTCTAGCACACTGCACTGACAATATAAGCATACACATTATATAAATACATATATTTCTATATAACACACCAATCACACACACACACGCACACAAAAAACAACTAAACAAGGTAGACAGTTATGTGGGGAGTAGTACAATGTAATGACTGTGGGGCAGCAGTCTTCCGGGAGTCTTTCTGGAGGCTGAGATGCTGCCCTGTTTGCAGACAACTATCTGCCCTGAGGGAGGAAGTTGCCCATCTTCAGGCCGCACTGGACAGTAGCAAGGGAACCTCCCCCATCCAGGGAGCACCAGAGCCACCACCCACTACCTCAGAGGTTGTGAAGAAAGCACAGCAGTTGGACCACAGTGGGCTCAGGGAGGGTAAGGGTGGTGGAACAAAGGCACACCCAGTCAGTTGTTCCACTCCACAATCCATACACCCTTCTGGGGGAGCATAGTTCCCCTATGGATGCACCCACAGAGGAGACTAAGGAGGGTGCAGACAACTGTCACAAGGGAGGCCCCTCTGGAAGGAGGCAGAGGGCACCACAGGGAAAGGAAGCAGCTCCTGCTGGGGGACTCAATTATTAGGGGGATAGAACTGGGGGGAGCAGGGAAAACTGAAGTAAGGTGCCTGCCTGGTGCCATGGCTTGGAGGGACAGGAAGTGCATCCTTAGGATCACGAGAACAGTTGCATGGGAGTCTAAGCTGGATGTCATTGTCCACCTAGGGACAAATGACTTGGCTCATCATGAGATTAGAGCAGTGCAGAAGGACCTTGTAGAGTTGGGGAGGGGCTTAAGACAAGTAGCACACACAGTATCCTTCTCAGAGGTGCTGCCTTGTCAGTGGCATGGGTGAGGTGAGGGTACTTTGCACCATGCAGTTTAATGAATGGTTGAAAAAATGGTGAGGAGCACAGGAGTTTGGCTTCATTGGGGATTGGGGTTCCACCTGAAGGGACACCAGCCTATACTGACAGGATGGTCTGCATCTGTCCAGGAAGGGAACAAGTATTTTGGGCAATCGGTTTAAATGCTTCATTGGCAAGCTTTTAAACTAGTCAAGGGGGGAGGCACTGATAAGCATCAGGAAAATCCCAGCCTCCCCCTACAAAACAGGGTACTAAATGAGAAAAAGACCAAGGTAGAAAGGTCAGTGGGGGATGCTGCTACAGAAGGTAAAGCCATCAAGAAATGGAGAGCAATGAGTACCAATGCCCGTAGTCTGGGTAACAAGCTTCCTGAATTAGTGGCCTTGATGGGGGAGGAACATCTGAATATCGTGGCAGTCACAGAAACATGGTACACACAGAACCATGACTGGGACGTAAACATACCAGGATACACTATCTACAGGAGGGACAGAGAGGGTAAAAGAGGAGGAGGAGTAGTTTTCTATATAAGAGAAGGAATCAAAGCAACAGAACAAAAGGGTAAACAAGGAGGAGAAGAAACACTGTGGGTCAATTTGGAGGCAGGCAATGGCAACACATTCCGCACAGGGGTTGTATACAGACCCCCTTCTCAGGGGGAGGAAATGGACAAGAAAATGATAGAAAATATACTTAGACTGGCAGATAAAGGGGAGATATTGCTGATGGGTGATCTGGAATATGCCAGATGTTAACTGGAGTGCAGTTGCAGCAGCCACTTCTAAGAGTGGGGTTATTCTAGATGCTCTACAGGGGGCATGCCTTAGACAACTAGAAATGGAACCCACTCGACAGGGAGCAATCTTAGACCTGGTCCTCTCAAATGGAGATGGAGAGAGGATCACAGATGTAGAAGTGGGTAGCCATCTGGGAACTAGCGACCATCGAACAGTATGGTTCACAATAAACATAGCAATAGAATCAAGCCATACAAAGGCAAAAGTACTGGACTTCAGGAGGGCTGACTTTGCCAAAATGGGTGAGTGCCTAAGGAATGCACTGGCAAATGGGCAGGAAGGAGGGGTGGAAGAACAATGGGGAATAATAAAAACTGCCATCACAGAGGTAACAAGCCGTTGTGTGAAGCAAATAAACAAAACAAAATGATGTAAGTGTAACCCCTAGATGGCGCTATCCCAGGGGCTACTACCCCTGCCTGATTTGCCACTAACAGGTTGAGGGGCCTGGATCCAATGGTGGGTGCCTCCACCCAGAGGTCAGGGTTTGCAATAGTTAAACTTACTTGGTCACAGCCCTCTGGGACACTGCAACCCCCCTTTCTTCCCACTAGTGGCCCACACAATATATCAGAATTACCTTCACAGTATACACTTACCCCAGGGCTGGTTCAGGCACTGGGACCTCCTGTAAAATAAGATACAGTGCAACAATCACAGTACAATACTTTAACATAGACAAATACCTCAGGCAGTATAACTTTGCTGAAACAAGCAGCTCTGATTTATTTAGGGGAATATAACAAGGACAGGGGAAATCAGGTTAATTAGCTTATACTTTACTCATCTACCTATGGCTCTGTGCATGGCCTATCCCTACCAGTTACTGTCCCTGGGTACCCAAGCCCTAGTGGCTAGTCCAAACCGTGGCAGCTGGTAGGGGCCCTTTCACACAGAGAAAAGAAAAATTAGTTAAACAGTCAGCAGTACAGTAATTCTATTTGGATTCAATGTGGCAATTCAACAGGGAGCGACCCTGAATTAGTACTCACGACCTCCAAACAAGATAGGGTCCTTCAATGTCAGCAGGGCTACTCTTGAGCTCCACGAGACTTCTCACACATTTATATGGCAAAAAGAAAGTACTATACCAGGCAGGCTGCTTCTCTATCCCGATCGCAATTACTGCACAATACCCGGGAGAACACACAGCAGATTCAGTTCCTGACAGACCGAGTGCAATTCAGCAATTTCTCCAGTCTTCTACAGGGTGAGCCTGGTTTCTACTCTTCAGATATCCTTTGATTCTCTCTCAGGACGGATTCAGTCCTAACAAGCAGTTACAAAGCTGCAGACCGGAACTCCGACCTTACACATGTTTCCCGACTAAAACTGTGCACTGAAGGACACAGGGTTCCTTTCCTTCACTGCCAGAGCTAAAACTGAAACTCCAACAGACAAAATCAGGCACTTCCTTTGAGTTCCTCCCAGTTCTTGACTGGATTGGCTGTCACTCACAATAGACTGCTCCTGTTGGTCCAAAAAGGCGCCGAAGTCTAAACTACATCTCCCAGAGTCACTGCCCATACAATCCTCTTGTGGCTGGCTCAGATTATGAGTCCAAGTTCTGATTCGTCCAAGGCACCATTTTAGAGCTAGCTTACTCCACACTGATTGGTCCAGTTCAGCAGTTCAAAACCAGAATGGGGAACTAGGCAGACACAGTTCTGACTGCAAAGAAAGCAGGTTAGACAAACTGTAATTTCATTATTACTCTAAATGATTTCTGGCAAACAGTTACATCTTTCAGATAGGTTCCCTTTGCACTCTAGTGACTGCAAAATGGAGTGAATTGCAGCAGTTCGAGTGGTACTCAAACAGAGAAGCACATAGTCCCCCATACAAACTAATTATGTCTGCAAGCAGACAGCTCTTAAAGAGACAGTACCAGAGGCTCTAAAAACACTCACTGATAAATGGCTTAAACGCCAAACACCATTCAGGCTTGGAGCATTCAAGCAAGCTCCTGGAAGTCTTTTGGGAACCCCCATTTGCAGGGGGGTTACATAAGAAACCACTGTGGTTCTCAAAGGAGGTGGCATTGAAGGTTCAAGAGAAAAAGAAAGCATTCAGAAAGTACAAGGAATCACAGAAGGAGCAGGACAGAGAATTGTATCAGTTAAAGCAAAAGGAAGGTGGGAAGACAGTCAAAACAGCAAATGCCCGAACTGAGGAAAAGATAGCCACCTCAGTTAAGAAGGCGGATAAAACCTTTTTTAGGTACATCAGGGAGTGAAGGAAGACTAAGGGAGGGATAGTGAGGCTTAATAAAGGGGAGGAGGGTGGGCAGAGGGTGACTGTGAAAAGGCAGAGATACTAAACAAATATTTTTGCTCAGTATTTACAAATGAAGGGGGGGGGGGTTACCTAAAACAAACAATAGAAACACTCTGGATACAGAAGTTGATACCAGCCCATTTACAGAAGAAATGGTTCTGAAAGAACTGTTAAAACTGAAGGTGGACAAAGCAATGGGGCCTGATGGCATTCATCCCAGAATTCTAAAAGAACTAAGGGTAGAACTAGTGACACCACTGACTACCCTCTTTAACAAATCATGGGAGGATGGGGTGGTACCTGAGGACTGGAGGTGGGCAGATGTGATTCCCCTTCACAAAAGTGGGAGCAGGGCAGAAGCAAGAAACTACAGACCAGTTAGTTTAACCTCAGTGATAGGGAAAATGATGGAATCACTTCTGAAGGAAAGAATTGTCGAGTACCTAGAGGCCAGAGGGGCACAGGGCCCAAGGCAGCATGGATTCACAGCAGGAAGGTCATGCCAGATGAATCTAATAGATTTCTTTGACTGGGTGACCAAAGTAGTAGATCAGGGAGGGACTGTGGACATGGCCTACCTAGACTTTAGCAAGGCATTTGACTCAGTCCCACACAAAAGATTAATATACAAGTTAGCCAGCCTGGGAGTGGGTCCCAAGATGATAGCCCAGGTAAAGAATTGGCTGGAGAATAGGACACAGAGGGTAATAGTAAATGGAGTCCACTCTGAAGAAAGGGGGGTTACTAGTGGGGTGCCGCAGGGTTCAGTATTATAGGACCGGTCCTCTTCAATGTCTTTGTAAGCTACATTACAGAGGGACTGAAAGAAAAATATGTCTCTTTGCAGATGACACAAAGATCTGCAACAGAGTTGATGCACAAGGTGGGGTGGAAAGGATGAGAAGGGACTTGGCAAGGTTAGAGGAATGGTCAAATGTATGGCAGCTTAGATTTAATGCTAAGAAGTGAAAGGTAATGCACCTGGGAAACAAAAACCCAGGGGAAGAGTACACAATGGGGGGTGAGACACTAACAACAGCAAAAATGGAAAGGGACCTGGGGGTAGTCATATCAGATGACTTAAAGGTGGGCAAGCAATGTGAGAGAGCAGTAAGGAGGGCTGGGGGAATACTGGGATGCATAAGGAGAGGCATCACCAGTAGAAAACAGGAAGTTGTTATCCCTCTGTACAGACAGCTGGTGAGACCCCATCTGGAGTACTGTGTGCAGTTCTGAAGAACCAATCTCCGCAAGGACATAGACAAGATGGAAGCTGTCCAGAGGAGGAGAACTAAAATGGTGCAGGGTCTGCACCGGAAGACATATGAAGAGAGACTAAAGGAGCTTAATATGTATAGCCTCGAGGAAAGGAGGAGAGGGGACATGATAGAAATGTTCAAGTACCCCAAGGAATCAACAAAGTCCAAGAGGGTAGCATCTTCAAAAAGAGGTGTGCAAGAACAAGGGGCACAATTTGAAGATGGGGGGTGGGTCAGAGGTAATGTAAGGAAGTATTTTCACAGAGAGGGTTGTGGATGCATGGAACGCCTTCCGGAAGAGGTTGTGGAGTCAAAACAGTGGTTGAATTCAACATGCATGGGACAGCCATAAGGCAATTCAAGGGGGTGGGGGTAGAAAGAAGTAGGCTGCTGGTTAACTAGGATCTGCAGCTTATCCATTAGGTAGGGAAATGGGCAGACTGGGTGAGCCAAGCGGTCCTTATCTGCCATCAAATTCTATGTTTCTATGTTTCTATGGTGGTGCGTGCCCACATGATCATAGGATGCCAGGCCTGGCCACATGACAGCTTGTGTCACAACCAGCCCCGCCATGCAGCTGCCGCACCATGGACACACCACCGCATGGCATGCAGGCCTCCGTGCACAGACTCTTTCTCCTCAGCCTGGCAGTGTGGCTGCCAGGGATGGCTGTTCAGGTCGCAAGGGGACAGCTGTGTCACTGTGGGTGGGTGGTTCGCCTGCACCCCCCCACCTTATGGCACACCTGTCCCACCCCCACACCCAGGAGACAAGAACCACACACAGGGATGGTAATAGAAAGCTTTATTACACACTGTCGGTGATGCCAACTGTAAACAAGAGAAACAACCCACACCTCACATACACCCATGTAGGGTGTGCCACACCGCCACCATTGCCAAGGGCCCAGAAACTGTAGGACCTGCCTGTGGGGATGCTTGCATCACACTGTCACTGTGACAACGCCATCACTCTGGGTGCCGTCATTCCCACCGGCATCACCTATCTCCCACCATGCAGCTTGCCATGGCCACTCTTCATCCTTGCTGCTCCAGAGTAACTCTGGTACTGGTGGTGGCTTCCTCCTCATCCGCTCCAGGATCATCCACCTAATGGGGCCATGGTAGCACCGTGAAAAAAAGAGACACTGTAAGGCATCATGGTACAAGCCTCATTGCCCATCCACACAAGCCACAGAATGACCCCCTTATGCGGCCTGTGGCGATGCATCTGAAGGACATAGGCGAATCTTGGAAGCACTGCAGTTGTAAACCCAAGCCCACATGTGGTGGCATGGCAATGGAATATATGGCATGCAATGGGAAGGCCCACCCCAGCATCACCCCCGTACACCGCTCCCCGCCATGCATGGGACAGATCACTATGCCATGGTGAACAATGCCGCGAGGCAGGCTGTGGAGGGCCACCGCACACAGGACAGATGGTGTGCAGGGATGGCGCGTGCCACATGGCCTACACAGGCCACAACACACCTCATGCTCACATCTGGGAGCCCATGCACTGTGTGGATTGGGGCCCGTCAGCACCATGGCAGCCACACATCACCGTCAGTGCCCCATACACCATACCAGCGGCCGTGACGGGACATGTCCCAGCGTAGCTGAGACATTGCATGGCCGCTGTGTGCTGTGGGGCTGTCACCACATGAACAGATATCCATGGGTGATGCAGGGAGAGAGAGAGAGACTCCCCCCCAGATACACACTCACCCACACACGCATGGCCCAGGACAGGCCAGACACCTACCCTGGATGGTACAGTGACCCTCCACAGGGTCCATGGGCCTACATCACCATCCTCTCCCATAGAAACATAGACTTTGATGGCAGATAAGGACCACTTGGCCCACCCAGTCTGCCCATTTCCCTACCTACTGGATAATCCGCAGATTCTAGTTAACCAACAGCCTACTTCCTGCAACCCCCCACTATAATTGCCTTATGTCTGTCCCATGTACGTTTGAATTCCCCCATTGTTTTAGACCCCAAAACCTCTCCAGGAAGGCGGTTCCATGCGTCCACCACTCTCTCTGTGAAAAAGAATTTCCTCACCTTACCCCTGAGCCATCCCCCCTCTAACTTTAAATTGTGCTCCCTTGTTCTTACACATCTCTTTTTCTGAAAGATGCTACCTCCTGGACTTTGTTGATTCCTTGAGGTACTTAAAAGTTTCTATCATGTCCCCTGTCCCTTCTTTCATCAAGGGTATACATATTAAGCTCTCTCAGTCTCTCTTTATATGGTTTCTGATGTAGACCCTGCACCATTTTAGTTGCCCTCCTCTGGACTGCTTCCATCCTGTCTATGTCCTTGCATAGATGAGGTCTCCAAAACTGCATGCAGTACTCCAGATGGGGTCTCGCCAACTGTCTGTATAGAAGGATAACCACTTCCCTTTTTATGTTTGCTTGCATGCATGTGCAAGAAACATAGTGCCATCATCCGAGATTTCGGAGGTGTGTCACCTCCTCCTCCTCCAATTCAGTCAGTGTGTTGGCAGGCGCGGCCCCTGTAAGCCAATGCATGCTGGAGCTGTCTATGACAAGCTCCAAAATGCAGTGGCATACAGTTCGAAAGGGGAGCTATGCTTCAGTGAGCAGCGATAAGATATCGCCTGCTCATGCGCAGCTCCCCCTACACACACACACACACACAAGCATGCATACTGCGTGCTGCCCTCCCCCACCTGCATATGGCGATGGGGTGCCCAATCCCCGTCGGCTTGTAAACTCCCCAAAGCCTTCCACGTGCCACGCTAGGTGCCCACCCCAGCGTGGCAACTCATAGAATAGCAGACGTGTCCTCACCTCCCTCCTGAGTACTGGGTGCCACGCTTGGGAGCCCACCCCAGTGTGGCAACTGATCATATGGTCGACAGGGTGCCCAATCCCCGTCGCTCCACGCCAGTCAAGCTTGTGCCACGCTGGGAGTCCACCCCAGCGTGGGCAAACGCCCCACGCCGCCTTTTTTTTTTTTTACCTGCAAAATAAAACGGTCCCACGGGCGCTTCTCTCAGCCCCACAACCCGCACACACCCACTGCGCACCCTGCCTCCCCACCCCCTCAACCCATACTTACCTCCAGAGCTCGGCGCAATGATCTTTGGTGGACCGGGAACACGCCTGCACTCTTCAAAGCCGACCGCTAACTGAGGAAATGCCGTAAGCTGTATAATGGGCTAGATAGGGTTTTTCAACTTTATTGTTTATCTCAGGCTATTTTTGAATTTTGCACATATTTCAACATGGGGTTTTGGGACTCTTCTCTGAATGATGTCACTGTCATGGCGTTATTCGGGCCCGAAGGGTGATTTCGCAGTCACTGCGCAGTCACTGCATGAAATCACCCTTCAGGCATGAATAATACCATGACAGTGACATCATTCATGAGAAGGGGTCCCAAAAACCCCATGTTGAAAATTTGGTGCAAAAATTCCAAAATATGACTGTTTTACGAGCGTGCGTTGCGCAGTTCCTACGCAGGCTCGTAAGTTCGCGAATTTTCAATATTTTCACTCCAGATTTTCAACATTGCCATTTTACCATGCCTTCTTATGAGTAGTACAGCTGTTATTTTTCACATCTCACACAAAATGTGTTTCCGCCAATGTAGCGCACAATGGCGCAGTCAGTGTGCGAAATCAATGTACAGGACAAATTAAGAAAATCACAGTGACACTGTTCATGAGCAGAGGTCTTAAAATGGCTATGTTGAAAATTTGGTGAAAGAATTCCTAAAAATGACTGTTTTATGAGCGTGCGTTGCGCAGTTCCTATGCATGCTCGTAAGTTTGCAAATTTAGTATTTTCACTCCAGATTTTCAACATTGCCATTTTATTACACTTCCTTATGAACAGTACAGCTGCCATTTTTCATATGTCACCCAAAATGTGTTTTCTCACATGTAGCACAATGGTGCTGTTGGTGTGCGAAAGCAATGTTTAGGACAGATTAAGAAAATCACAGTTACACTGTTCATGAGCAGAGGTCTTAAAATGGCTATGTTGAAAATTTGGTGACAAAAGTCCATAAATGACTGTGTTACGAGTGAGCATTGGGCAGTTTCCATGCACCCTAAGTTCATGACTTTGTAATATTTTCAGTCCAGATTTTCACCAGTGGCATTTTTCCACACTTCCTTATGAACAGTACAGCTGTCGTTTTCAACATGGCTGAAGTGTGTTTTCACACTTTCAGCAGAGATGCGTGGTCGCTGTGGGAAATCATTGTTCGCACAGATAAAGAAAATCACAGTGACACTGTTCATGATCGGAGGCACCAAAATGCCTGAGTTGACAATCTGCTGTAAAAAGTCCCAACCTAATTATATTATGGGTGCGCTGTACAGTTTCTATGTACGCCGTGACTTCATCATTTTTAATATTTTTACTGCAGATTTGCAACATTACCATTTTACATCTCCCATGAACAGTACAGCTGTCATTTTTACATCCTGTTTGAATGTTTTGCACCTGTGGTGCTAAATGCCGTAGTCACTGTGCATAAGCAGCTTTCTAACAAACTGATATTCCCCTGTTCATGAGGTGGGTCAAAAAACATGTTGAAAATTTGGAGTGAAAATACCAACGAATGCCTGAGGTATTAGGGTTTCCAACCATAACGCCCAACCCTGTAGAGAATGACAGGCATCAGGGGTGTGATTTGGGATTCTTGCATGTAATGCTCATACCATTCCACATCCTGCAGCCAGTGAGAGGCATCGAGGTATGCCTTGGACTCTTCGGCCCCAAAGTTCACCCCATTCTCCTATTTCGCACCCATCTCACTGTATTTCCTAATGAAATGGGGTGCGCATAAGGGCCAAAGACCCCAAGGAACACCGTGACACTTGTCAGTGTCTGCAGGGTGGGGTGTGGTGAAATGGCGTGGCTGTTATGCCTGACGACCCAAATGCACACCCCAATGCCTGTCACTCTCTGCAGGGTGGTGGTTGGGTTGGCTTCAGTTCTATACTTCACTGCCATTCCTATTACGCAGCTCTGTAACTTCTACACTACCACTGCCAATGCTAGCAAGCAAACATTCGGCATTGACAAATGCTTGTTCTACTTGTGATGCCCCTCCCTATGCATCCCAGTATCCCCCTGGCTCTCCTTACTGACCTTGCTTACCCACCTTTAGGTCATCTGATATGACTACACCCAGATCCCTTTCCATTATTGTTGTCATTAGTACCTCCCCTGCTATTGTGTACTCTTCTCCTGGGTTTTTATTTCCCAGGTGCATTACTTTGCACTTCTTTGCATTGAATCTAAGTTGCCACATGTCTGACCATTCCTCCAACCTTGCCAAGTCCCTTCTCATCCTTTCTATCCCCCCTTGTGTATCAACTCTTACAGATCTTTGTGTCATCTGCAAAGAGGCATACCTTTCCTTCCAGACCTTCTGCAATGTCACCTATAAAGGCATTAAAGAGGACTGGACCCAGTACTGAGCCCTGAGGTACTCCACTAGTAACCCCCCTTTCTTCAGAATGTGTTCCATTCACTATTACCTTCTGTGTCCTGTTGTGCAGCCAGTTTGCTACCCAGGCTACCACCGTGGGACCCACTACCAGGCTGGCTAACTTGATTATTAATCTTTTGTGTGGGACTGTGACAAATGCCTTGCTAAAGTCTAGGTAGGCCATATCCACAGCCCCTCCCTGGTCTGTTACTTTGGTCACCCAGTCAAAGATATCGATTAGATTCATCTGACATGACCTTCCTGCTGTAAATCCATGCTGCTTTGGGTCCTGTGCCCTGCTGGCCTCTAGGTACTCAACAGTTCCTTCTTTGAGAAGTGATTCCATCATTTTCCCTACCACTGAGGTCAAACTTACAGGTCTGTAGTTTTCTGCTTCTGCCTTGCTCCCACTTTTGTGAAGGGGAATCACATCTTCCCTCCTCCAGTCCTCAGGTACCACCCCATCTTCCCATGATTTGTTAAAAAGTGTGGTTAGTGGTGTCACTAGGTCCTCCCTTAGCTCTAATGCCACCTTCCAGCTCAATCCTGTTCATGTAGTGGGGGAACTGCAGACGCCACCTCCCCCAGCATCTGGTGGCCTTGACCACTATGACGGGCGCACCATCAGGCTGCTCCACACTGCACAGCTCCATCCTCCTGGGCATGCCATCTGGCTCCTGTGTGGGGGAACAGAAAGGGAGAGAAATACACACAGGCACAGGGTTAGTATGCAGAACTCCAGTCGCAACCCCTGCCCAGAGGCCCGTCACACAGCAGTGCAGAGGTACTCACCCACTCATGCCCTATGATGGCCCACAGGATGCCATAACACCCCCAAGTCACTCATGCTTACCTCAGCCACTCGAAAGAGGTGGAGGGGTAGCGGTCAAAACCTCCTGCACCATCCAACACCATGCTGCTCAGAACACCCTTTGCCCCTCGCAGGGCTCACATGCCCACCGCCCATGTCGGGCCAGCAAGCATGTGTGCCGATGCGCTCCCTTAAAGGCACACACATGCATGTGTGGAAGTTAGAGGTGGGTGCACCAGTGAGATGCACGTTGCACCAGCACACACGCCATGGCAGGATGTGTCCTGGGGTGATGTTGCACATGACACTGCTGCAGGAGGAACTGTTGCTCATCAGGTGCCAAGGGCCATGGCCAAAGGTATTCCTCCCCCATCTAGATGCATCAATGCTGCTTGAAATACACTACATTGAGTAGTTCAGGCTACCATGGCACACCATCGCAACCGTATGTGACCTGGTCCATGACAGGATCACACCATGCAGGTTCAGGGCCATGTTCTTCAAGGCAAAGATGCTATCAGCACTCACCTACTATGCCATCGGCTTGTTCCAGAGGGTCACCGGTGACACAGTTGGCGTGTGCCAGTCATCCGTATCCTGTGCTATCGTGGATGTCATAGACGCTATGCTGAAGCATATGCAGACCTAAATATCCCTTTCCATGACCCCAGATGACATTGGTAGCACTAAGCAGGCCTTCTATGAGATGCATGGGATGCCCAATGTAGTGGGTGTGATAGATGGCACCCACGTCACTATCCTTGCACTCCCCACGCGAGAGGAGGCATACAGGAATTGGAAGGTTTTCCACAGCATGAACATTCCGGTCATGTATGATGCCAGTGTCATGTTCACAAACGTAAGCGCCAGGTACCCGGGTTTGTGCCATGACGTATACATCCTGGACAGTTCATGCATAGGTGCCATGCTGTGAGCAGGGGCACTTGATGGCTGGCTGCTGGGTGAGTATGGCTGTACCCCCCACATGTGTTGCATTACTCTGGTACACCCAGTGCATGCGACTGACATATGTCTCCTTTTCCCCCACCCCAAGGTGACAGCGGATATCCCCTGTGCCCTTACTTGATGACACCCATCCACGCATCAGCTGATGCAGTAGAGGAGACCTACAACCATGCCTACAGGAAGACAAGGAATATCGTCGAGAGGGCCATCGGCCTCCTGAACATTCGCTTTCTCTGCCTGGACCACATAGGGGGGATGATGATGCTGGTTCCAGGGAAGGCATGCTGGGTGTTCACTGTCTGTGCCATACTCCACAACATTGTGCTGCACCATGACATACCCACCCTGGGGGTACTGCCACATGATGTGCCACTGGAGGAGGATGATGCAGTCGTCGTCCATGGACTGGAGAATGCGGTTGGTCAGGAGGTGAGGGCGGTGCTGGTTCAGGGTTCATTCTGGCAATAGCCTGGGCCACCATGGGCAGCACCATGCGTGGTGTGCTGCCGTATGGGTATGAGTGTGTGTGTGTGCTGTCCTGCTAGGGGTGTGCATCAGTGGCGGGTGTTTGCTAGGCAGGTCTGTGTGGGGCCAGTCCCTGTGTGACCGAACTCCGTGTAGGGCACTGGGCACACCATGATAAGCATGGTGCTGAGTGCACCCATTGGGTGCTGGGGCCTACTGGGCCACCGTTGGCATCACCCATGGTGTGACATGCATTTGGTGGCCTGTGTGTCATGGCATGCTGCCCACCCCCAGGGCGGATTGTGTGTCTGCCATCTGCATCTGGTGTTGGGGGTTGAGTGGGCCATGGCATGCTGTGGCACTCCATGATGGTACTTGATGTGTGTAGTACTGGGGGAAGGGGGCCAGCAATGTGCACTGTGGTCCAGGGGGCCTGGTGCAATGGGACACATGCAGAGTGGTGCTTTAGAACTGTGTAGCGGTGGGTCTGTGCACTGCTGTGGTGGCGGCACATCACTGTGACTGTGTATCCAGGGCCTGTGCTGACAGCCTAGCTGAGGCATGTGAATGCAGCCACTGTGTGGCTGTCTGTGGTCTGCCTCCACCGCAGCCACAGTGTGTGCCCACTGTGCAGTCCATGGGCTGTTGCTGTATGTCCACATTCCCAGGGGCCACAGCATCCTCCGTTGGGCAGCTGTCGTCGAACTCCATGGTCTGTGTGGCTGGGTCATCTGGCAGGCCATTGCTGTCCACCTCAACTCACACTGGTTCCATCGCCGTGTTGAGTGTGGCGGACGTCATGGGTGTGGCGCTTCCATCGGTCAATGGCTGGGGGGGTCTGAAATCACCTTATACATCCATTTGGTGCTGCATCCTGTCCTGTGCTGGGCGGTGTTCAGCCTGCCCCATTCTGTTGCTGACCAGCCTGTTGAGTGCATCTGCAATGTATGTCATGCTCCACCGCATGGCACATGCCTCACTGGTGAGGGCACGCAGCACATTGGTATTGCAGTGCTGCTCTACAAGGTGGTCAGCCTCCAGCTGCCGCAGGTCACGGTACCTGTCAGCCAGCATCGCCTGCATCCGGTGTGCATGTTTATGATGGACCCTCATCCAGGCTGTCATCTGCATCCCCTGTGTCACGTTCTGGGGCGCCACCTGCATCCACCACTGCTGTGCCTCACCCCTGCTGTGCCGGCCATGTGCCACCCGTGTTGCGGTCCATGCGTGCCTTGGCTACAGCTGGGTGCTGCTGTACATTGCTGGCCCATCCATCCCGGGTGGCTGTTGTGGCCTGGGAGCTGCATTCGCCCACTTCATGGCCACTGTCCGTGTCTCCGTCTGTTTCCATGGGGACCTCTGTCTTCTGCTCAGTACCTGTGTAGAGCAGGGTTCAGTGAGAGGGGCAGGCATGGTCAGCCATTGCATGTGCACTGGTGGTACATGTGACAGTGGTACTCACTGCTGCCAGACCCTGCATTCCTGTGCTCCTCCTTATCCGCAGGAGGGGCACTGTTGTCCCTGTTCTGCTGCTATGTCACAGTGGGTGCTGCAGCCTACTCTGGCAGTTCTGGTGGGGGGGAGGAGAAATGTGTTAGTATGTTGCCCAGGGTCACTGCGCCTGTGTCCACCCATCACAACCCTCACCTTGCCGTCTAGAGTGTCTATACCGTCCACCTCCCCATGGACACTGATGTCCATTAGCATTTCCATGACCACCTGCTCCAGGTGGCTGAGCTGGATGTCATTGCATGGGGAGCTGCCCCCAGTTCTCTGCCATGCCTGTGTAGTGGCTGTGATCTTGCACTTCATGGTGGCATGCAAGTCACACCACTTGTGCTTGATGGCCTCCAGACTCTGTGCCTCCAGTCCTGAGGCATTTGCCCACTCTGGATTTCAAGCCACAGCCTGGCCTTGACCTCAGTGGGGGGGTGGACAGGGACCCATACAGGCTGTGGTAGTGTATGCAGATGTCTGCAGCTATGGACACCCCCCTGTGAAGTTTGGTGCATGTGACCTGCATGAGGACTGCAATCTCAATGTCCCGGCCCCATGTGGATGTGTGCTCCTCTGCTTTGCCTTTGTCCATGCCATGCATATCACCCTGCATACCTCTCTCTGTCTCCACCATGCTGTCTGCCTCCATCCACTCTTCAGCATTCACTTCCGCTATGTGGCAGTGGGCATTGCACAGGTCCATATATGGTGGGGTCAAGGGGCACATCTGCATATGTTTGGCATGTCTCTGTGTACTGTGCAGCATGCTCCACATGCCATGTAGCCACACCCCTTGGTCCATGGGGCACGCATGGACAGTCGTGCATGCCACGTAATGTGGGGCCCTTACATGGCATATAGCTGTGCGATGCCACTACGTTGATTTTGCACGTAATTCTCATGCTTTTGTGCATAGGCCCCATTGTTTGAATGTGTGAAGTGGTATTTTTTTCAATTACTGTACTAATGAGTACTGATATATTGCAGGGACTACCAAGTCGCCACACTTAACAGCATTCTTCATGTAAAAAAGAGGCTTATAACCTTCTCTGTCTTACAGCAGCTGCACTTGGACATTCTCTTCCTCCAGGACACTAGGATCCACAAGTTAGAAGGAACAACAGTGATAGGGAAGGTATGGATGAGAGGACCGTCCTTCTGGTCACCAGGGGAGGATTGATACTCAGGGGTCTGTATCTTCTTTAACTCTTTTGAGGTGCAGGTACGTAAGTTGGTGGATTTCATACTGGCAAGGGTTTTGATTTTGGTATATTTGTTAATGAGGCCTTGGAACTTAGGTTAATAAATGTATATTGTCCTCAGACAAAGACAGGTCATATTGAAGTATTTAAGGAAATTAAGCCCTTTTTATACACTGAAAGAGGGATATTTTGGGTAGAGATTTTAATTGTGGGTATTTTGTTAACAAGAGATGTGATAAGAAAATGTATCTTGATTCAGTATTTTTAGCTAAAAAGATCACCTCGGCACTCCTTGCGGATGCTGCAGCTGCATCCAAATCTCCACAGGAAAATGCATTTGTTAAAGATAAACTAGCAAAAATAATTAATTTTTTCTTTATATTTCCTTGGCTAACAGTACTAAAAATGGAAGTTATACCTATAGAGACATTAGACCACAAAGCAGTCAAGATTAAAATAGGCTGTGATTCTGTCCCTAGGGTTAAACCATTGGGATGGAGAATGAATGATTCTATCTTTAATGATGGAAAAACACAAGAACAAATGGAGGAGTTTTTATGTGCAAGATTGTCTGTAGTAGATATGTCTGACAGACTAATATGGGTGGGAATCAGTAAAGGGTGAAATTAAAGAATTGTGTATAAAACTTACAGGGCAGGAAAAAGAGAAGTGAGTACTATAAATATATAAACAAGAGACACCAACTGCAAAAATTATTTATCAGCCTCTGAGGAGATAAATCGTGATTACTCTGAACAGATAAGATGGGTTAGAAAAGAGATGAGAAGTTACCAGTATTTGTTTGTTTGTTTGTTTTTATATTGAATGGCCAGTGAGCAAAAGAAAAAAAAATGTTTCACTGGCGTCCAGTTACAAAAAAACAGAACAACATACAAGAAACAAACTCAAATACAACATTAACAGAGATAATAAAATCAATTAAAACATTTACAGTCAGAGTTAGAGAGAAGAAACCTTTTGAGTAAAATTTTAAAGGTGGAAATATTGACACAATTAATAATAAGAGTTTGGTAATGGATTGTAAAGTTTTATAGCTGTATGCTGTATGGAATTTTGAGCCATAGAAGTATGAAAAAGTGGAACCTGGACAGAAAATCCATCTTGTGATCTAGTAGAGATAATGTTGCTCTTTTTTCAAAATAAATTGGAAATAATATCGGGAACCCCCCCCCAGAAAGCTGAAGAACTATTAGTAGCACCCATAACAGTACAAGAGGTAGAAAGAGGTATCTTATCTCTGAAGAATAATACTGCACCAGGAATAGATGGACTTCGTTTAGAATTCTATAAATAATTTAGGGCAAAGTTAGCACCTGTGTTAGTGGAAATATATAATCATTGTCTAGTAAGAGGTTTACGCTCTGACTCCATGATGAAAGACATACAAATATACAGTATATTCATAAAAAAAGGAGACAAGGCAGACTTAAGTAGCAGGCATCCCTTAAGTCTTTTAAACACAGATTATAAAATGTTAAAATTCTGGCAGACAGGCTTGTCAAAGTAGCAAAAATTCTTATAAGCCCTTGTCAAACACGCTCTGTTAGAAACAGACTATACAGGATAAATTAATTACATTAAGGGAGATGTTTGTAAAAGGCACATTAGGTTCTTGGATACATTGTTAGTATTGACCAGGAAAAAGCCTTTGACAGAACAGCACATGAATATTTATTTACAGCACTTAGGGCATATAATATATCAGGGAATTTTATAGATTGGATAGGTTGTTTATATGAGGAAAGCAGTACTTATCTCAACTATTAATGGTTGGCTAGGACATCAGATTGATCTCAGAAGGGTAGCCCATCAGGGATGCCCTTTAAGCCCACTATTGTACATCTTTAGTTTAGATCCATTGCTAAGGAAAATCCACTATAACCCAGAGGTGGAAGGCCTTTTGATAATGCCAGAGACTCCTATAACAAAAATGATGACTTATTTGGACAATACAGTAGTTACAAGAAAGAATGAACATTTGGGTACCCTAATTTTAGACAGCATAGAAAAATTTGCTGCAGTCTCAGGTGCCAGGATAATTCTGGTAAAAGTGTGGGATACCCACTAAGAGCTGAGCTGTTGCAGAAAATCACCCACAGAGTGTGGCGTATATACAAATAAAGTTAGAGGATATAAAATATTAGGCATATTGTTTGGTCAGAACAACTTAGCAGAAAAAATTGGGAACCCTGTCTAAAACTGACTGAACAAAAAACTAGTATGTGGAAATATAAGTGAATATCAAAGCAACAACTCTTCCTGTAAATAAAAAACTTTGATACTGCCTATCATTTTATTTATTAATTTTTCCACTGCCACAGCATTTGGAAATAAAACTATACCGTGTTTTCTTTCAAGCCTTATGGGGTAGTTTCCTCAGTCCTGTCAAAAGAGACAGAACATATAGAACTGTACCATTAGATGGGTTGGGGATGACTAACCCTTTAGTGTTTTGTAATAACTGGTCACTGTTTTTTCCCATAGCAAAAGCTTGGCTATGATTCACTGTTTGTCTGATTTGGTATCCATTCGTCATTTTTCAGTCTTATTTCGCGCCTCTCAAGGTACACTCTTATAATCTATTGCGCATAAGTCCAAGGCAGGTTCTAAATTCATTTTCAGTGTCTGCTCCTTTATTTTAGAATGCTCTACCAAGTGTTATTCGCACGTCTACTTCATCGCAAAATTTTAGAGTTACATTTCGGCAATATTTAACATCTATGGATAATTGACATTGTTTTTTGTGATATTTATTTATGTTACTGATGTATGTATTTTTTTTGTCGGGCCAGGCCTGAAAATTGACTTGTTCCAGTGCCCTATCCTGGTTAACAAAATAAAAATGAAATGAAATGAAAAATAACCCACAGGTTATAATGGCAAACATGCTCCAGCTTTTACTACGGGGCACCTGTGCTGACTGTAAGTGTGCTGTAAAAGACACAACTGCTGGTGTCATTCGGTATTCAAACTAAAACAAAGAACTCTTCATATAAAATCCTGTCCCTGACTAAATTTCATTCTCACCTCACCTCTTCAGGATTTAGATAACTCGTGTACACACTTTACAAAGTTTATGCTGACAGAAACACCAGAAACTGTGAAAGTTAATGCCTTATTTATATATCACTATGGAAACCAATTTCCTGACCTTGACTGATACTCATGAAAACAAACAGCTTGAGCTTTTGGAACTTTTTTAAGGTCAGGGAATTATTATATGCTTCAAAGTTTACTGTTTTTATTTCTTTTTGCACTACCTATTACTAACAAGCATTTGTCAATGCCGAACGTTAGCTTGCAGGTATTTGCAGTGGTGTTTGGCATGTATGGTGCTTTACCCTAATGCCCTGTGCGATTGCTGGTATTTGCACAATAAATTGTCAGCATGACCTGTTTGTTACCCCTATTGTGCGCTACATAGGCGGAAACACATTTTGGGCAGGATGTGAAAAATGACAGCTGTACTGCTCATAAGGAAGTGTGGTAAAATGCCAATGTTGAAAATCTGGAGTGGAAATATTGAAAATTGGCAAACCTACGAGCGTGCGTGGGAACTGTGCAATGCACGCCCATAAAACAGTCATTTTTAGGAATTGTTTCACCAGATTTTCAACATTGCCATTTTAAAACCTGTGCTAATGAACAGTGTCAATGTGATTTTCTTACTGTGTCCCATACATTGATTTCGCACACGGACTGCGCCATTGTGCACTACATGGGGAAGACGTTTGGGCAGGATTTGAAAAATGACAGCTGTAATGCTCATAAGGAGGTGTGGTAAAATGGCAATGTTGAAAATCTGGAGTGAAAATATTGGAAATTAAACTTACGAAAGTGCGAGGAACTCGCACAACGATGCTCAGTAAAACAGTTATTTGTAGGAATTTTTGCCAGATTTTCAACATAGCCATTTTAAGATCTCTGCTCATGAACAGTGACACTGTGATTTTCTTAATGTGTCCCATACACTGAGTTCGCGCGACCGACTGTGCCATTGCTAGCATGGGCGGAAACAAGTTTGGGCAAGATGAAAAATGACAGCTGTAGTGCCTATAAGGAGGTGTGGTAAAATGGCAATGTTGAAAATCTGGAGTGAAAATATTGAAAATTCCATGAAACTTACGGCGTGCGTAGGAACGCTACTTAGCAGACTCATAAAACAGTCATTTTAGGAATTTTTCACCAAATTTTCAGCACAGCCATTTTAAGACCTCTGCTCATGATCAGTGTCACTGTGATTTTCTTAATGTGTCCCATACATTCAGTTCGCACACCAACTGTGCCATTGTGCACTACATGGGTGGAAACACATTTTGGGTGAGATGTGAAAAATGACAGCTGTACAGCTCATAAGAAGGTGTAATAAAATAGCAATGTTGAAAATCTGGAGTGAAAATATTGAAAATTCGCGAACTTACGAGCCTGTGTAGGAACTGCTCAACGCACGCTCGTAAAACAGTCATATTTTGGAATTTTGCACCAAATTCTCATTATGGGACTCTTCTCATGAATGATGTCACTGTCGGGTGTTATCTGCGCTACGGGGCGACTTTGGCGCAGTGACTGTGCAGTGCCTGCGAAATCACCCTTTGGGCCCGAATAACGCCATGACAGTGACATCATTCATGAGAAGGGGTCCCAAAACCCATGTTGAAAATTTGCAAAATTCCAAAAATGACTGAGATATGCAAAAGTTGAAACCCCTATCTAGCCCATTATACAGCTTATCAGCATTTCTCAGTTCGGGTTGGCTTTGAAGAGTGCAGACGTGTTCCCGGTCCACCGAAGATCGCGTGCTCCAGAGTCTGGAGGTAAGTATGGGGTGGGGGTGGGGAGGCAGGGTGCGCAGTGGGTGTGTGCGGTTGTGGGGCTGGGAGACGCACTGCGGGACCGCTTTTGTTTTACAGGTAAAAAAAAAGACTATGAGGGACGTTGCCATGCTGGGGTGGGCTCCCAGTGTGGCAGAAGATGTGTGGGGGCCAAGGAACCGACGTGGGATTGAGCACCCCCGTCGGCAAACTACGCAGGGGGGGCCAGGAGTCGACGGGGGATTGGGCACCCCCGTCAGCAATCCAAACAAACGGTTTGCCACGCTGGGGTGGGCTCCCAGCACGGCAGCAGTATGGCTTTGGGGGGTTGTGGAGCCGGCGGGATTGGGCACCTCCATCGGCAGACAATGTTTGCCACGCTGGGATGGGCTCCCAGCGTGGCATGAAAGCTTTGAGGCGGCGGACGTGCGTGCGGGGAGGAGGTGGCAGCGTGACTCTGGGGGCAGCGCTCTGTATGGCAGCGGTGTTTTTCTTTGAAGCGATGACCACCACTGTCATACTGAGCTTCTGCACCCATTGGTGCAGGACCACCACGCCTGCTCAACTGAGCAGTGCATTGGGTGGGAGATGCACACCTCCAAGTGTGCTACTCTCCCAATATGTTCCTTGCGCATGCACGCAAGTGAACGTAAAAATGTCACCATGAGAACTAAATGCTATTCAAACGGATGTCTTAAACACTAAAAAAGACAGGGGTCAGCAAAAGAAAAAGGCTGTGTTCATAAACCCTTTAAACAAAGATTATGTAAAAACAATAGCCACATAGAGAGAGCACGGGTAATGCGAGGTGCTGCAACTACAAAACACCAAAGCGAGTGGCAGAAAAAACAGACATAATGGTAAGCAAACCTTTGGGACAAAACCAAAAAAGCATACCACTCCAAAGCTAGAAAGCTTGTGCATCTCAAGTAATAAGGTCCAAACAGAAAAAAGCTGCACACCGCGAAAAGCACCAACGGCGAAACCCGGAAGAGACAAACGGACCAACGTCACAACGTCACATTTACGTATCGACTACCACGTCTTCTTCAGAACGTGAGTTGGCTATTCTGTGTCCCCTTAAATACAGGGAGCTATTAAAGAGATATGCCACAAAACCCTATGCGAACACATACCTCCATACACCTACAGATAATAAAATGAAAAAAACAATGCATAACTTAAATACATAAACACCATTAAATATACAAAAGGGAAAAGAGCCGAACAAGTCATAATCCCCACTGAACTTGGCTAGAGCACGAACAAGTCATAGCCAAGTATACTACATAAGTGCCACCATAATCACCAGAACAATGAGTGCCAAAACAACATAATTTCTACAAAAAATTCATACATGTAATGATCATACAGCTATAAAAACACCAAAACAGGACAGAGCCGGAAAAGTCATGTCCCCATTTTGTGGACAGAGCACGGCACAGGTCATATCCACAAATGCTAACATTAACTATAAAAAACTATGTAAAGGGAGTTCATCATTCAAACCATAAGGTACCATAGTGTTAAGTTCAAAAATCCAAAACGCTTCCCTTTGTAGAATCCTTGAATTGAAGTCTCCACCCGAAACCAACTTCCACTTTCTCCAAACCAACAAATCTCAGTGTGGCTGGAGATCCATGTTTCACTTCATATTAATGACGTGTTATCATATTCCATGTTAGCATTCCTAATGGCTCCTTTATGTTCTCCTATCCTCAATTTTAAATTTCTTTGGTTTGACCCATGTAATATAATCCACAGGGCAAGTCAGCATGTAAATAACCCCTTGAGTGTTACAGTTAATGAAAGATTGTATCTCATATCTTTTACCTGATCGTGGATGATGGAAAATCTTTACATCAGGCGTGTTAGAACAATGTACACATCTTCCACACCGATAATTACCTTTTGGGAAAAGGGTAGCCAATTATGTTGTTTATTTTCATTAACACATGGGATATCTGAATTCATAACAAGTCTTTTAAATTGTGTCCCTTGGTATACTGAAATCAAAGGACGATTTTGGCCTATTTGTTTCAGTCTCACATCCGAATTAATGATGTTCCAATGTTTATGTATAATATGGCCTACTTTGGGAGCCCAATGGTTGAATTCAGTAGTAAAAATGAATTTATCCATTTCCTTCTGATTTTGTGCATCAGGATTTAATAGTACCTCTCTCTCCATTTTATTCACTGAATGTAAGCTTGTCAGCAAAACTCCTGGTTCATAACCTCTTTTTCTAAACCTATCCGTGATATCCTTTCTCGCTTCACAGAAAGATTTATTATCGGAGCAAATACGCTTAGCTCTGATATACTGTCCCTTACGGATATTATTGATTACAGATCTAGGGTGGCAACTTTCAAAACGTAACAGAGTATTTCTAGACATGGGTTTTCTATATAATTTTGTTGAGAGGGAGCCATCCATCTTCTCTATCAATATATCCAGGAAGGGAATATTGTCTCTACTTTTGGCATAAGTGAACTTAAGATGTGTGCTGGTATGATTTATGTACTCAATAAAAATGTTCAAGTTCAACATCAGAACCCATCCAGATCATCAGACAATCGTCTATATACCGCTTCCACAGCCTGTTATGCCTCAAAAAAATGTTATTAGAGGGATTAGAGATATTTGTCTCCTCCCATTCTCCCATAAATAAATTCGCCAGACTAGGAGCGAAAGTGGTACCCATTGCGGTCCCTTTTATTTGGATATAGAAGGAACCATTGAACCAAAAATAGTTTTGTTCTAACACAAATCTCACAAGTTCAAGCACAAAGTTCGAGCTTGGTTTCCTTTTTTCCCTTAAACTTAGATGTTTAGAAAGAGACTGTAGGCCTCCCTTATGAGGTATATTGGAATAGAGACTTTCCACATCTATAGTGACCAATAGATCAGACTCAGATACAGGGACATTACGGAGCATCAATAAAGCATCCTTTGTATCTTTGACATAGTACTGAAGATTAGAGACAAACTTCTGTGCAAAGAAATCAACGAACTTAGACATATTTTCAGTTACAGACTCGTTTGCGGAGACAATAGGATGACCTGTGACAGGAAATGTATCTTTGTGTACCTTGGGTAAAAATTAAAAAACAGGCTTCTTGGGGCTCGATATCTTTAGAAATTCAGCTTCCCTTTTTGTAATGTCACCTGATAGAAGACCAGAATCAATAAGAGTATCAGCTCTCTGTTTAATCAAATCAACGGATCTCTTCGATCTTCTTATAAAACTCTTGATTATTTAATTGTCTCATGGCTTCTTCAATATAGGCATCAATTCCCCACACAACCACAGCACCGCCTTTATCAGCTTGTTTAATCACTACTGAACCCAAGTTTTTCAATTCCTGTATAGCATGTCTCTCAGCTCTGAGTAACATTTTGTGCACAATATTTGCTTTTGTTGTTGGAAATCAATTTATGTACATCATTAGAAACCAAATTGCAGAACGTATTAATCGTATGGTTCAAATGGGGAGGGTTGAAGGACGAGGGCTTTTTAAAAGGGGTATCCTCTCTTGTTACTTCATGGGGTGGGGGCATAACCATATTTGAGTTGAAAAAATCTTTCAAATATATCTTCCTAAAAAATCTAAATAGATCCAACTCAATTTGAAAGGAATTAACTTTAGTAGTGGGAACAAAACTTAAACCTTTAGATAACACCTGTACTTGTATAGGAGTTAACACTACATCAGATAAATTTATGACCTCCAGTTTGGATTCCTTGGTCTCGGAGATCTCCTCACCCCCCCCAGTTCTGTCTCCCTCTATAGTTCTGTCTCTCTCTGTTGCCTCTCATACCTTTCCCTCTTTCTCCTCCCCTTTCCCCTTTGTGTTCTGTATGATATAATATACCTAAGTCCTGACTGTTGTCTAAAAAACGTCTATTTTCATTCAGTCTCTGATGATCTTCAAGGTCACTATCTGGTCCAGAGGAAATGTTCATTTCATCCCCATTTGAAGATGCTGAATAGGGATTTATAGAAAACACTTTCTTTTTATTTCCCTACCAAGTGTAAACATTTCCCATTTTATAATCATTTTCATCCCTAACATATTTCTTCTGTTTGTACTGTACCAGGTCAGTTTGAAATTTAGCTATAGACAAATTAGCTTTACCAGAAAGAGAATCAAAATCTATGGGGGAGAATTTTTCTTTTAGCTTCTCCAACAGAATATTTAATTCTTGGGTAGCTAAATCAGATTCCTTTCGTGCTTTCTTGATGGTAAGTAACATCAAATCATAGCTACATTTATTTAAAATTCTCTCCCAATCATGTAGATAGTCCAAATCTTCCATACCAAACGAAGGAGGTTTTTGGTTCCTCATACCTTGTGGGATTCTACGCTCCCACCAATATTGTGACAAAAAGGCCGCATATAAATCGAATCTGATAACTTTTTCTGTAGGTGTTCATAATGTCTAAAATCCCGTTGTCTCTTAATCCAGTGAGCCTACTCCAGAAAGCGCGCCTGTACTCTATCAACTGGCAGTGGTATATCCTGGCCAATTTCATCAGAAGGATAAACCTTCCACCGTGAGTTGAATTACAGCCATAATTAGACTCTGGAGCTCTCCACAGGCAGCATCAACTCCTTAAGCTGCCAACAATTCAAAATGATAAGACGAAGTCCAAGAGAAAACTACAAGGACCGTGAGTCTCAAAAACACAGAGTTTTGCACAATACCCCAGGAGTTGAAACTACAGACTCACCACTAAAAAAGACAGGGGTCAGCAAAAGAAAAAGGCTGTGTTCATAAACCCTTTAATCAAGATTATGTAAAACAATAGCCACATAGAGAGAGCACGGGTAGCGAGGTGCTGCAACTACAAAACACCAAAGCGGTGGCAGAAAAAACAGACATAATGGTAAGCAAACCTTTGAGACAAAACCAAAAAACGCATACCACTCCAAAGCTGAAAGCTTGTGCATCTCAAGTAATAAGGTCCAAACAGAAAAAGCTAGCTCACAGCACCAGCAGCAAAACCGGAAGAGAACAAAGCGGACCAGCGTCCTGGCGTCACGTTTACGTATCGACTACCACGTCTTCTTCAGAACGTGAGTAGGCTATTCTGTGTCCCCTGACATCGTGACGTTGGTCCATTTGTCTCTTCCGGGTTTCACTGTTGGTGCTTTTTGCGGTGTGCAGCTTTTTTCTGTTTGGACCTTATAACTTGAGACGCACAAGCTTCCTAGCTTTGGAGTGGTATGCTTTTTTGGTTTTGTCCCAAAGGTTTGCTTACCATTATGTCTGTTTTTTCTGCCACTCGCTTTGGTGTTTTGTAGTTGCAGCACCTCGCGTTACCCGTGATCTCTCTATGTGGCTATTGTTTTTACATAATCTTTGATTAAAGGGTTTATGAACACAGCCTTTTTCTTTTGCTGACCCCTGTCTTTTTTAGTGGTGAGTCTGTAGTTTCAACTCCTGGGGTATTGTGCAAAACTCTGTGTTTTTGAGACTCCATGGTCCTTGTAGTTTTCTCTTGGACTTCGTTTTATCATTTTGAATTGTTGGCAGCTTAAGGAGTTGATGCTGCCTGTGGAGAGCTCCAGAGTCTAATTATGGCTGTAATTCAACCTACGGTGGAAGGTTTATCCTTCTCTGATGAAATTGGCCAGGATATACCACTGCCAGTTGATAGAGTACAGGCGCTGTTTCTGAGTAGGCTCACTTGGATTAAGAGACAACGTGATTTTAGACATTATGAACATCACAGAAAAAGTTATCAGATTCGATTTACATGCAGCTTTTTTGTCACAATATTGGCGGGAGCGTAGAATCCCACAAGGTATGAGGATCCAAAAACCTCCTTCGTTTGGTATGGAAGATTGGGACTATCTACATGATTGGGAGAGAATTTTAAATAAATGTAGCTATGATTTGATGTTACTTACCATCAAGAAAGCACGAAAGGAATCTGATTTAGCTACCCAAGAATTAAATATTCTGTTGGAGAAGCTAAAAGAAATATTCTCCCCCATAGATTTTGATTCTCTCTCTGGTAAAGCTAATTTGTCTATAGCTAAATTTCAAACTGATCTGGTACAGTACAAACAGAAGAAATATGTTAGGGATGAAAATGATTATAAAATGGGAAATGTTTACACTTGGCAGGGAAATAAAAAGAAAGTGTTTTCTATAAATCCCTATTCAGCATCTTCAAATGGGGATGAAATGAACATTTCCTCTGGACCAGATAGTGACCTTGAAGATCATCAGAGACTAAATGAAAATAGACGTTTTTTAGACAACAGTCAGGACTTAGGTATATTAGATCATATAGAACACGAAGGGGAAAGGGGAGGAGAAAGAGGGAAAGGTATGAGAGGCAACAGAGGGAGACAGAACTTCAGAGGGAGACAGAACTGGGGGGTGAGGAGATCTCCGAGACCAAGGAATCCGAACTGGAGGTCATAAATTTGTCTGATGTAGTGTTAACTCCTATACAAGTACAGGTGTTATCTAAAGGTTTAAGTTTTGTTCCCACTACTAAAGTTAATTCCTTTCAAATTGAGTTGGATCTATTTAGATTTTTTAGGAAGATATATTTGAAAGATTTTTTCAACTCAAATATGGTTATGCCCCCACCCCATGAAGTAACAAGAGAGGATACCCCTTTTAAAAAGCCCTCGTCCTTCAACCCTCCCCATTTGAACCATACGATTAATACGTTCTGCAATTTGGTTTCTAATGATGTACATAAATTGATTTCCAACAACAAAAGCAAATATTGTGCACAAAATGTTACTCGAGCTGAGAGACATGCTATACAGGAATTGAAAAACTTGGGTTCAGTAGTGATTAAACAAGCTGATAAAGGCGGTGCTGTGGTTGTGTGGGGAATTGATGCCTATATTGAAGAAGCCATGAGACAATTAAATAATCAAGAGTTTTATAAGAAGATCGAAAGAGATCTGGTTGATTTGATTAAACAGAGAGCTGATACTCTTATTGATTCTGGTCTTCTCTCAGGTGACATTACAAAAAGGGAAGCTGAATTTCTAAAGATATCGAGCCCCAAGAAGCCTGTTTTTTATCTTTTACCCAAGGTACACAAAGATACATTTCCTGTCACAGGTCGTCCTATTGTCTCTGCAAACAAGTCTGTAACTGAAAATATGTCTAAGTTCGTTGATTTCTTTGCACAGAAGTTTGTCTCTATTCTTCAGTCCTATGTCAAAGATACAAAGGATGCTTTATTGATGCTCCGTAATGTCCCTGTATCTGAGTCTGATCTTTTGGTCACTATAGATGTGGAAAGTCTCTATTCCAATATACCTCATGAGAGAGGCCTACAGTCTCTTTCTAAACATCTAAGTTTAAGGGAAAAAAGGAAACCAAGCTCGAACTTTGTGCTTGAACGTGCGAGATTTGTGTTAGAACAAAACTATTTTTGGTTCAATGGTTCCTTCTATATCCAAATAAAAGGGACCGCAATGGGTACCACTTTCGCTCCTAGTCTGGTGAATTTATTTATGGGAGAATGGGAGGAGACAAATATCTATAATCCCTCTAATAACATTTTTTTGAAGCATATCAGGCTGTGGAAGTGGTATATAGACGATTGTCTATGATCTGGATGGGTTCTGATGTTGAACTTGAACATTTTTATTGAGTACATAAATCATACCAGCACACATCTTAAGTTCACTTATGCCAAAAGTAGAGACAATATTCCCTTCCTGGATATATTGATAGAGAAGATGGATGGCTCCTCTCAACAAAATTATATAGAAAACCCATGTCTAGAAATACTTATTGCTTTGAGAGTTGCCACCCTAGGTCTGTAATCAATAATATCCCTAAGGGACAGTATATCAGAGCTGTTTATTTGTTCTATAATAAATCTTTCTGTGAAGCGAAAAGGATATCATGGATAGGTTTAGAAAAAGAGGTTACGAACCAGGAGTTTTGCTGACAAGCTTACATTCAGTGAATAAAATGGAGAGAGAGGTACTATTAAATCCTGATGCACAAAATCAGAAGGAAATGGATAAACTCATTTTTACTACTGAATTCAACCATTTGGCTCCCAAAGTAGGCCATGTTATACATAAACATTGGAACATCATTAATTCGGATGTGAGACTGAAACAAATAGGCCAAAATCGTCCTTTGATTTCGTATACCAAGGGACACAATTTAAAAGACTTGTTGGTGAATTCGTATATCCCATGTGTTAATGAAAATAAACAACATAATTGGCTACCCTCTTTCCCAAAAGGTAATTATCGGTGTGGAAGATGTGTACATTGTTCTAACATGTTTGATGTAAAGATTTTCCATCATCCACGATCAGGTAAAAGATATGAGATACAATCTTTCATTAACTGTAACACTCAAGGGGTTATTTACATGCTGACTTGCCCCTGTGGATTATGTTACATAGGTCAAACCAAAAGAAATTTAAAATTGAGGATAGGAGAACATAAAGGAACCATTAGGAATGCTAACATGGAATATGCGATAGCACGTCATTATCATGAAGTGAAACATGGATCTCCAGCCACACTGAGATTTGTTGGTTTGGAGAAAGTGGAAGTTGGTTTCCGGGGTGGAGACTTCAATTCAAGGATTCTACAAAGGGAAGCGTTTTGGATTTTTGAACTTAACACTATGGTACCTTATGGTTTGAATGATGAACTCCCTTTACATAGTTTTTTATAGTTAATGTTAGCATTTGTGGATATGACCTGTGCCGTGCTCTGTCCACAAAATGGGGACATGACTTTTCCGGCTCTGTCCCTGTTTTGGTGTTTTTATAGCTGTATGATCATTACATGTATGAATTTTTTGTAGAAATTATATTGTTTTGGCACTCATTGTTCTGGTAATTATGGTGGCACTTATGTAGTGTACTTGGCTATGACTTGTTCGTGCTCTAGCCAAGTTCAGTGGGGATTATGACTTGTTCGGCTCTTTTCCCTTTTGTATATTTAATGGTGTTTATGTATTTAAGTTATGCATTGTTTTTTTCATTTTATTATCTGTAGGTGTATGGAGGTATGTGTTCGCATAGGGTTTTGTGGCATATCTCTTTAATAGCTCCCTGTATTTAAGGGGACACAGAATAGCCAACTCACGTTCTGAAGAAGACGTGGTAGTCGATACGTAAACGTGACATCGTGACGTTGGTCCGTTTGTCTCTTCCGGGTTTCGCCGTTGGTGCTTTTCGCAGTGTGCAGCTTTTTTCTGTTTGGACCTTATTACTTGAGATGCACAAGCTTTCTAGCTTTGGAGTGGTATGCTTTTTTGTTTTTGTCCCAAAGGTTTGCTTATCATTATGTCTGTTTTTTCTGCCACTCGCTTTGGTGTTTTGTAGTTGCAGCACCTCGCGTTACCCGTGCTCTCTCTATGTGGCTATTGTTTTTACATAATCTTTGATTGAGGGTTTATGAACACAGCCTTTTTCGTTTGCTGACCCCTGTCTTTTTTAGTGGTGAGTCTGTAGTTTCAACTCCTGGGGTATTGTGCAAAACTCTGTGTTTTTGAGACTCCACGGTCCTTGTAGTTTTCTCTTGGACTTCGTTTTATCATTTTGGATGTCTTAAACACTATTTTTTTTTCTTTTACTGCCTTTTTTTCAGTTTTACAGAATCTGTTCCTTGAGTCAGTAATTCACTTTCAAAATAATACACTTAAACCTTCCTGTGTGTGCATTCTGCACTGCCTTGCCTATAAGTGGAAAAAAAATTTATTCAGACAAAAGCAGAAATAGTTTGCAAACTCCATTTTATGATAGCTGACATATACAGTACAATATAGCAGTAGAGCGAAAAAACAGTGACCAGTAGCTACATAAAATGATATGTGGGGAGGAGTGATAACTTGAATTGTAAGATATCTGCGTGGGATGTTGATAAACCCCAGTTTCGCCTTGGGGTTTATGTAGCATCCCACACCGAGGTGTGCTTAAAATTTCATTATACACGCCTGTCTATGTATTATTCTATATATTATTATTTTTCCATATTCAGTAATTTAAGCTTAGTAGTAAAGCAAAGCCATAAAATCTAGATCAATGTTGTTAAAGACTGGATATCACATTATTTAACTTCTTGGAAACAAAGTATTCTGAAGGTAATAAAGAAAACATGTCTTTATTCCACAGTATGTAACAGGTTCCTTTCAAAAAATTAAAAAGTGGAGAACACAATTTACACAGGTCCAAACTGCTGGTAGGCCACAATTGTACCAAAGCATTATGGACACCAGTTTTGCAACAGAGGTAAACTTTCTACAATGTCTCAGAACAGAAACCGAAATTGTACTGAAGCAACTACAGAACTCGAAGCTTCCTTACTTTGTATGGGATGTGTTGTGTGGCTAAGTAGTTATGGAAAACTAGGAATTAAAAATTCTAATAAGCATGAACACATTAGTGAATGTTATTGTCCTAGAGAAACATGTGACAATACTTCAGAAACCCAAGAGTATTTGTTTTTTGAATGCCCATATGTGAAACAACTTTGGGAATATCTGGCTCACAAATAGCAGGAGCCTTTATTTAAGACAATTACTTATAAAGAATTGGTATTAGGCATATTTGCAATGAGATGGAAACAGTATAACAGTGACACTTTGCAGGTTACAGTATATGCTCTGTACTGAAATATTACGTACAGCAAGCAATATACTCATGGGTACTGCAACAAAAACAAGAGCCACATTTAGAAAAAGGTAAAAATGTCGAAATAGCACTACAAAGAGTGTATGTGCAAGAGGGTAAAAGGTTTTCCAGTCATCAGGTGGCACTATTATGGAGTAATCATTATGTTTTACAATAAAATGGCTTATAACAAAATTTGATTCCTGAAGGTGGAGATAAGTATGTGATGAGTGGAGATTTACTTATTTTTGTTTTGCATTTCCTTTTGAAGCCATGGTTTTATGGGATCTGTATGCAAAGTATATTATATCTTGTGTTTTCCTTTTTACAGTAAAAAGGCCCTCACTGTCTGGCAGGGGGAAATGTGGCTGGCTGCCAGGATGGACAACCCTGGAGTTGAACACATGAATGTCTCTGGTGCAGGAGAGTCAGCCTCCTCCCCTGCTTTGGTAAACCTAGAGGCTATGTCAGAGGGTAATATGGATAAGCTTTCTGCAACAGAGGAGACTGAGATGGCTATCCCTGAGACTGCCAGTAAGATAAACTTACAGAATTATATCACTTTGCAACAAAGACTGTTGGAAGAGGAAGATAAATTAAAGTTAGCTATGGGAGAAAAGAAAAAAAACTATACATATGAGAGAAAGAAAAGCTGACTGCAGAACTGTTACAGGCTAACAATGTACCTGAAGACCCGCATGGTGTTTCTACATCTTCTATCAAGCTGGCCCAGCTGATTCTGACAGTGCAGAATGACATGGCAGCATCATAGAAACATAGAAACATAGAATTTGATGGCAGATAAGGACCGCTCGGCCCACCTAGTCTGCCCATTTCCCTACCTAACGGATAAGCTGCAGATCCTAGTTAACCAACAGCCTACTTCCTCCTACCCCCCACTAGAATAGCCTTATGTCTCTCCCATGCATTCTTGAATTCCCCTACTGCTTTTGACTCTATGACCTCCTCAGGAAGGCTGTTCCATGTATCCACAACCCTCTCTGTGAATAAATACTTCCTCACATTACCTCTGAGCCGTCCCCACTCTATCTTCAAATTGTGCCCCCTTGTTTTTGCACATCTCTTTTTCTGAAAGATGCTACCCTCTTGGACCTTGTTGATTCCCTTGAGGTATTTGAAAGTTTCTATCATGTCCCCCCTCTCCCTCCTTTACTCGAGGCTATACATCTTTAGTTCTTTTAGTCTTTCTTTATATGTCTTCTGATGCAGACCCTGCATCATTTTGGTTGCCCTCCTCTGGACAGCCTCCACCTTGTCTATGTCTTTGGGGAGGTGGGGTGTCCAGAACTGTACACAGTACTCCAGATGTGGTCTTACCAACTGTCTGTACAGATGGCCAACAACTTCCTGTTTTCTACTGGTGATGCCTCTCCTTATGCCTCCCAGTATCCCCCCAGCCCTCCTTACTGCCTTCTCACGTTGCTGGCCCACCTTTAGGTCACCTGATGTGACTACCCCCAGGTCCCTTTCCATTTTTGTTGTTGTCAGTATCTTACCCCCCATTGTGTACTCTTCCCCTGGGTTTTGGTTTCCCAGGTGCATTACTTTGCACTTCTTTGCATTGAATCTAAGCTGCCATACATTTGACCTTTCCTCTAACCTTGCCAAGTCCCTTTTCATCCTTTCCACCCCACCTTGTGTATCAACCCTGTTGCAGATCTTTGTGTCATCTGCAGAGAGACATTTTTTCCCTTCCAGTCCCTCTTCAATGTCACCTTTAAAGACATTAAAAAGGACTGGTCCCAGTACTGAACCCTGCGGTACCCCAGTAGTAACCCTCCTTTCTTCACTGTGGACTCCATTTACTATTACCCGCTGTCTCCTATTGTCCAACCAGTGTTTTACCCAGGCTACCACCCTAGGACCCACTCCCAGGCTGGCTAATTTGTTTATTAATCTTTTGTGTGGGACTGTGTCAAATGCCTTGCTAAAGTCTAAGTAGGCCATGTCCACAGCCCCCCCCGGTCTACTGCTTTGGTCACCCAGTCAAAGAAATCAATTAGATTTGTCTGACATGACCTTCCCACTGTGAATCCATGCTGCCTTGGGTCCTGTACCCCACTGGCCTCTAGGTGCTCAACAGTTCTTTCCTTCAGAAGTGATTCCATCATTTTCCCTACCACTGAGGTCAAACTGACAGGTCTGTAGTTTCCTGCCTCTGTCTTGCTCCCACCTTTGTGAAGGGGAATCACATCCACCCTCCTCCAGTCCTCAGGTACCACCCCATCCTCCCATGATTTATTAAAAAGGGTAGTCAGTGGTGTTACTAGTTTTTCCCTTAGTTCTTTTAAAATTCTGGGGTGAATCCCATCAGGCCCCATTGCTTTATCCAGCTTCAGTTTTAAGAGTTCTTTCAGAACCCTTTCTTCTGTGAAAGGACTAATATCAACCCCCCTATCCAGATTGCTTCTATTGACCAGATTAGGTATTTCCCCCTGCTTTTCCATTGTGAATACTGAGAAGAAGTAATCGTTCAGTATCCATGCTTTTTCACTGTCGCTCTCTGCCCAACCACCTTCCTCTTTGTTCAGCCTCAGTATCCCTGCCTTAGTCTTTCTTTGCTCCGTAATGTACCTATAAAAGATTTTATCCCCCTTCTTAACCGAGTTGGCTATCTTTTCCTCGGTTTGAGCCTTTGCTATTCTGACTGCCTTACCTGCTTCCTTCTGCTTTAACTGGTCAGTTCTCTGTCCTGCTCCTTCTGTGTTTCCTTATACTTCCTGAATGCTATCTTTTTTCACTTACCTTCCCTGCCACTTCTTTTGAGAACCATAGTGTTTTTTTCTTTCATTTTGATTTGTTTATTTGCTTCACAAAAAGAATTGTTGCCTCTGTGATGGCGGTTTTGATGTTTCCCCATTGTTGCTCCACCCCACCTTCTTGCCTGTTTGTTAGTGCTTTTCTGAGGCACTCTCCCATCTTGTCAGAATCAACCTTCCTGAAGTCCAGTACCTTCACTTTTGTGTGGCTTGACTCTACAGCTAAGTTTATCGTGAACCACACTGTTTGGTGGCCACTTGTTCCCAGATGGCTACCCACTTCAAGTTCAGAGATCCTCTCTCCATCCCCATTTGAGAGTATCAGGTCCAAAATTGCTCTCTCCCGAGTGGGTTCCAAAACTAGCTGTCTGAGGCATGCCCCCTGTAGGGCTTCGAGAATGGCCCTGCTCTTGGATGTGGCTGCAGCAAAAGTACTCCAGTCAACATCTGGCATATTCAGGTCCCCCATCAGCAATATCTCCCCTTTCTCTGCCATCCCAAGGATGCCTTCTATCATTTCCTTGTCCATTTCTTCCCCCTGAGATGGGTTCTGTATACAACCCCTGTGCAGATTGTGGAGCCATTTCCAGTCTCCAGGGCGACTCACGGTGCCTCCTCTCCTCCCTGTTTACCCTTTAGTTCTGTTGCTTTGATCCCTTCCCTTACATAGAGAGCTACTCCTCCTCCCCCTCTTCTTCCCTCCCTGTCCCTCCTGTAGATTGTGTACCTTGGTATGTTGACATCCCAGTCATGGTTCTCTGTGTACCATGTTTCTGTGACTGCCACAATATCCAGGCATCCCTCTTCCATCAAGGCCACCATTTCAGGGAGCTTTTTACCTAGACTACGGGCATTGGTACTCATTACCCTCCATTTTTTTATGGCTTTATTTCTTTTTGCCCCATCCATGTCCCTACTGCCTTTGTCTTTTTCTCCATTTACCCTGCCCTTCTCCCTATCGACTGCTCTATTTTGGAGTTTACCTCACTAAATACCCTGATTTCTGGGGGGGGGCTTAGGATTTCCCTTCTCCTCTTTAGTGCCTCTCCCCTTGGCTAGTTTAAATGCTTGCCACTGAAGCATTTAAACCTATCACCTAGGATTCTGGTTCCCCTCCAGGATAGATGCAGACCATCATGCCTGTATAGGCCTGCATCCCTCCAGGTGGAGCCCCAGTCCCCAATGAAGTCAAATCCCTGAGTTCTGCACCAGCTTTTCAACCAGTCATTAAATCCCATGTTGTGGAGTGCCCTAGCCTCATCCATGCCATAGACAGGTAGCACTTCCGAGAAAGTTACTGTGTGTGCTACTTGTCTAAGGCCCCTCCCCAACTCCACAAACTCCTGTTGCACTGCTCTGATCCCATTCTCAGCCAGGTCATTCATCCCCAGGTGGATAATGACATCCAGCTCCCTCCCCCTTGCTGCTGCTCCCACAATCCTGAGGATTTGTTTCCTGTCCCTCCAAGCCTTGGCACCGGGCAGGCATGTTACCCCCCTTTTCCCTCCCTCCCCCAGTTCTACCCCCCTAACAATTGAGTCCCCCACTGGGAGTTGTTTCCTTCCCCATGGGGTCCTGGGTCACCCTCCTGTGGGTCTCCATTGTGGAGGTTCCCAGCATCCTCCTTGGTCTCCACTGCAGGTGCCACCATAGAGGACCATGCTTCACCAGAGTGGTGAATAAACTGTGGAGAGGCACAACTGGAGGGATGCGCCTCTGTTCCACCACCCTTACCCTCTCTGAGCCCACCATGGTCCAACCACTCCTCTTTCTTGGCAATCTCTGAGGTAGTGGTGGTGGCATGGGTGGTCCCTGGGTGAGGGAGCAGGTTTCCCGAATCCTTGCCAGGTCAGCATGGAGACGAACATCCTCCTCCGGCAGACCAGAGAGGTGCCTGCAAATAGGGCTGCAGCGCAGTTTCCAGAACATCTCCTGGAAGACTGCTGCTCCACAGCCAGTGCATTGCACCACTCCCCACATGTCTCTGTCCCTTCCAGTTACAGATGCTTTTTTGTTTTCTGTTCTTGTTTTAGTGTGTGCAAGCTTGTGAGTGTCTCTACCCCTTATTCAGTGTGCTGTGCCTTTAAGGTTTGAACAGGTGTATGTTGTTAGCAGTTTTGAGGAAGTGATGTCAGAGCCCTGCTATAAAGGAAGTTATGCGCTTGGGGTGGGTGGGGTGAGGGAAGGGAGGATGGATGGGAGTAAACCTATGCTGTCCAGAAACAATCACCTACAACTCTTACCCTCCACCCCGGGGAGTGCCTTCCTTCCTTTCAGATGCCTATTTCACAAAGGCTAAGCAACAGGTCTAGTCACAACTGATTGCAAATATCTCCCAGCTACAGTTCCTCCCAAGCAAATTAAAGTTAAAACTAAGAAAAAGTCCACCCCAGAAACAGAATCAATACCAGTTACTTACACATGTCCAAAAAGTAATAATTCAGTTCAGTGTAGTCTAGAAAATAACCTCCTTGATTCAAGGAAGCTGTGGCTGCTTTCTCACTCTCCCTGTCTTCAACGAGAGAAGGAGGCTGCAACACCTCTGAGACAAAAAAAAAAAACTTTTCAGCAAAAAAGAAATAAATAAAATAGGGGCAAACAGTAACTTTGCTTAGCCTAATGATAAAAAGTCACAAAAATGTAAGCACCACCTGTAATAATTTCACAGAAGATATACCCTGTAAGAAACACTTTGCTACAGAGAAAAATAAAGCAGTAACAGAAGATATACCTTGCAAAAGACAATTTGAATCAGAAGATTACAGCAGTAATCTGTTAGCACACACCTGTAGGCACACCTTGTAATAATGCAGCAGAAGGTATACCCAGCAACAGCAATGTGAATCAGAGAAAAATAAAGCAATAAAATGTTAGCAACAAACAGTAACAATCCCTGTGAGTACAAAATAAAAACAACAACACACAGTAAATCTGCCTAGCCAAAAGTCTTAATCCTTTCCCTTACTCTGGTATGGTTCTTAATTCTGTCTTTTCAAGCAAGCTAGAAGGAAAGAGCTCATGTGAAGCTAGGTGCCTTGGCCAGCAAACCTAGCCTTCCACCATCAAAGGCAGGAAGACGCGCCAACCAGCTTGCTTGTCACTCCCAGACAAATTATTTGACAGCTCAGTGTCTGCAGCTTTTTCCTTCCAGAGTAGTTAGGCTTCCCTAAACATGCCAGCTCCTGGAATTTCCAAGACTTGTGAAAAATTTTAACCAAATAACACTGACCCTCATTCAGCCTCTCAAACTCCATTTGCTGCTACAGAACCCAACACTTCTGCCAAGTTATTGTACTCAGTAAACATAAATGCTGCTCCAAATTCCATAGCAGCCCCTAACCCAGCACAGACAGACTCAGCAGAACAAATGGAACCAAAGGCTGCAACATGGCCAGGTGGTGCTGCCCCGACTCTTGCACCTTCCCCAGCCCACATGAAACTGAATGTTTCACAGTCTACAGACACAAAACTGCATTTCTCAACCTAGTAGACAGAAAAGACTGCCAGTACATCCAGCAGTTTTTGGAGCCCTGAAAAAAGCTAGTCTGCAGGGGGACACCTGTGCCAGGAATGACTTCTATGAACAAGGGGCTTGGCCTAAGACACGGTCCCTCTGTTACTCCCTCCCCACAAGGAAATCACTGGCAAAGTAGTCTGTGGAAGCTTCTTTGATGGCAGCGGGGTGGAGAAGAGTGGATGATGCAGTCTCTTTGATCCCTGTGGACTCAGACTATTACTTGACTGCCTTGAGCACAGAGCTGAACAAATCTCCTAGCAGTACAGCTGAATCTAATGTAGTGACCCCCTTAGAACAGTGAGGTCCCTCCCCTGCTCAGGGGTTTGAAAGATTTGAAGAGTGGGGCCAAAACCCATAAGTAAAGCAAGTGTTTCAACTTGCACTGTGGATGGGCAACACACTGTAGATACCCCCCCCATCGGACCCCCAGATGAGTGTGGGTCCAGATATAGACCATGTCTCTGAGGCCTCATCAGATGCTGGAGAGGGTACCTCAAAGCAGCAGACTGCATCAGCTGACCATGCTCTTACACGGTCCACTGAAGATACATGGAATACCATGGAAGGACATACCAAAATGTTTAAAGTGTCTGATTTATTTTCTGCACAGGGGAGCAAGTTCAAAGATGGAGTGCGGTTTGATAAAAATTTAAAGAGGGGTTAGACCACCAGCCAGACATGATGTATGTGATCAGAAAATTGCTAAATAAATTGATGTATTTCTTTGCAGCTGATTTATATGCGATTATCCATATATCGGGGGCGGGGCACCTTCGATGTAAGCTTTAAGGTCTTGAAAACCCTAGAATGGTTTGGGGTGAATTATGATCGACTCAAAGACACTGAGTTGTTGACTGCTTTCATAGATATCGCCCTGTCCAAACTGGCTATGAATACCATTATCATTTTGTTCTGAAACAAAGGTGTGCACATTTTGGATATTGTTTCCATGCTTAAACAGAGGTGCAAAGTTCCGGAACAACCTATCTCCCTAATGGACAACAAGCAGATTAGGAAAAGGGGATGGAAATTCTGGGTAAAACTGAAACAAACTAATGCAGGGGTTTGTCATCTCCCAGAAGCCTTTTCCTCAGCTGTAATAGGGGCATGTGTTTCTATCCTGGCCAGTCCTGATCATGCCATAAATGTGGATCATGCACCCACCTCAGCTCAGCGTATGACATCAAAAGGTGTAACAATTGTCTTGATCATGGCCATCTTAGTCACCAGTGCCCTAACCCCTTCATGTGAATCTTGTGTGAGGAGCAGGGGTACTCCTACAGGAGGTGCCCATGGGCTACCCATAACAGGGAGGTGGACTAAATCAAGCAGCTGTCATTGTGAAGGGACAAGTACATGGGATGGTTAAGGCAAGGAGACAGAAATTGAGATATGTCTTTAAGCACACTCAACCAAACTGTGGTGAGTAACACCACTGCTCACCCAGAAGACCCCTGAATAATTGAGAATGACCCCCAAGCACTTCTCCCACAAGAAGAGGTTCCAGGTCCCATTAGTCCACCTAAGGATGATACCAGTCTGGAGACCACAATGCCAGACCCTCATCCAAATGAGAAGATGTTGCAGCAAACCCAGACAGACCCAATGGCTACATGACTGGTGGTGACTCCTCCTCCCCCACTACCTCCACATGAGGAGGAAATGGTGACTGTAACAGCAAGGAAAAGAGGTAGACAGAGAAAAATGAAATTCAAAGGACATATACAAGCTTTCATCTGTACAGAGCATAAATACACAGCTTTAGCTTCAGTCTGACAGTGGTGGGATGAAGGAGACTTGGGGGCATCCTTGGTTACCGCCTCCCTTTGGGATCACTCATCAGGCTTGGAGAACTCCCAAACAGAGGAATCCACCAAGAAGAAAGTCCTTTGTCAAACTTGAACTCAGACAACGCAACAACTGGACCCTCTCTGCGTATAGGACATACCGCCTCTCCAATCACGTTAAATGTTAACAGCATACAAACTGTTAAAACAAAAGGGAACCCACCATTATCTTTTTGCACAATACCAGATTAAGGACATTATATGAATTGTCTGCTGCAAGGCAGTCCTGCTACAGGGCCCCTCGTTCTGGTCACAGGGACCAGAAAGATGCAATGGAGTGGATATTCTCCTTACAGGATCAGCATTTAAGTTATCAAATGTTCCCCTTGGTGGGCTTTGATGTTAACCTTATTACACGAGAACATGGTATTACGTTTAATAAATATATCTGCCTCTCAGACTAATGCAGGTCATGTTGCCCTATTTTCAGAAGTCAGACTGTATTTGCATACTACCAAACTAGTGCTAGTTGGAGGGGATTATAATTGTGGTCTGACCCCAAAAAAATCATGGAGGAGCTACAACAAAGACATACTGTGACACAATCTACCTTAGGGAAATGGTGTCAGTAGCTGACCTGGAAGATTGTTTTTTGTCTTGTCAAGGAACTAACAGTGCAACATTTACCAAAGGAGCCCTGGCAACCCAAACTGATTTTTCATTCATTTCAAAAAAGTGTTGTAGTAAGTGAATTAGAACAATACCGGTGGAGACCTCTGTCCACCTCACAGTAATGTGCCACTACATAGCAGGTACATAAACACACACCCACATCAACATATCTGTCAATTGAATGTTACTTTATTAGAAAATTAAACAATACTTAAGAATGTGGAAAATTTGTTTATGTGAGATGGATGGTACTGAGTGCATATGAAAACATTTTGTCCTGGTGGGAAGATACCAAAAAGGACTTCCGCAATCTGTTACAATCCTGTACAAACCAAACTAAGAGAGAAATATTTAAAATATTTAAGTTTAAGGGCCCACCTCCATGAATTGATTTCATTAATGTACAGAGACAAAATAAATCTCTCAGCACAAATAGATCATATCAAAAATGAAATGAAACAATACCAGTATAATTGTGCTAATACATTAACACAAGTACTATTGTTTGGAACACAGGGAAAGACTCAGTCACTGGTCAGTTTTAAAGCCTGCCAAGACAGGACAAATAGGAACATTTTGACAGAATTATTTAAAGATGAAAGGGAAAGGGGAAATTATTTAACCAGGAAAGGCACACAAAGCCTGAGCTTGTTTCCAGCTGTGACCTGGGAGCACAAGGAAGTTAAATGACTCTCTCAGGGTCATACAGTATGCAAAATGGGCTGATGGGATTCAACCCCAGGTTTCCAAGTTTGCAGCTCAAACTAAAGAGGAAAACAGTACTGTAGAGTCTGACGTAGCAAATATTTTGTCTTTAGTGCAGGATTTCACAAAGACTCATTTTGGAACCCCACCTCCTCCGCAGCATACAAGTCAGGTTTTAGCTGAACTTAAACTTCGGGTGTTATCTGACAATATATGTTCTCAGTTGACAAGCCCTATACTGTTATCAGTAGAACTGGCAACAAAAAGCTTGCAGAATAATATAGCTCCAGGGATTGATTGACTTCCCTCAGAATGTTATAGAGCACTTCTAATTTTATAAAACGTTTCTAGACTTATTGGGCTCGATTTTCAAAGGGCTGAGAATGACGTAAGGTTCTTGTGTCAGAAAAGAAAGATGCAAGGAGCAAGCTGCATCAAAATTTGCATCAATTCTGATTTTCTAACGCTGCCTGTGTCCAAAGCAGAATTACCTGTGTCAAAGTGGCTTGCATCAGGCTTGTGTCAAAAAAATGGGTGTGCTATGTCACAACGGGGCTTGCATCAGAAAAAGTATACACCGTCCCCTCTTTTTGGATTTTCTAAAGTGGAAACTGTCAACACTGTGTCAAAGATGCATACCACTGTTAGACCAGCCAGAGCTGGTCCTACTGACACTAGAGCATATACCGAGGCCCGCAGCAGGAGGGCAGACCTGATTACAATACTATGTAAGGCATTCTGATGCAAGAGTCTTGCATTCTAGATATCATAATGCTGTTTGTAGCATGCAAAATATTGCTTCCAGAAACCATTTCATGCACAGTAATGTTTGACTCAGCTTGCATCATTGTTTGCTCCATGCATCATAATTTTGACTCAGCTTGTGTCATTTTTGTTCCAACTCACTCATGTGTCATATTTGTGACTCAACTTGCATCACTCTCAGCTTGTGTCATTCTCACCCCATGTGCCATATTTTTGATGCAGTGGTACCCTAGCATCATTTTGGGGGACTTTGCCACAAACAATGCTTTTCTTGCAAAATATGGTGCACAGTATTTGGTGCATCTGGATTTGAGGCAAGGTGGTTGTTTGCTGCACATTACGTTGGTCTAAGGGTTCTTTGAAAACCCAGCCATTGAGCCCTATGCTGCAATTTTTGTATAACCAGCTTTTGATTACAAAATAACTACCTCTATCATTAATATAAGCAGCTTTAATTTTCTTATGTAACAAAGGTTATCGAACTCTGCTAAAAAACTTGATACCCTTGTGCCTCCTTACACAGACCACAACAACTAGGGAAGTAAATCAGGGAGGGGCAGTTGACATCGCCTACCTAGATTTCAGCAAAGCCTTGTCCCGTATAGAAGGCTGGTTAACAAGATGGGTAGTCTGGGCATGTGAGACAAGGTGGTGAACTGGGTTAGGAACTGATTAACAGACAGGAGAAAGAGGGTGATGGTAAATGGTGTACAATCTTGGGGGGGGAGGGTGACCAGAGGGGTACTGCAGGAATCAGTACTGGGACCTGTCCTGTTCAATGTCTTCATTAGTGACATTGCAGAGGGACTGAAAAGAAAGGTCTGCCTGTTTGCAGATGACACCAAGATCTGCAACAGGGTGGATACTCCAGAAGGGGTGCAGAAAATGGAGAGGGACCTGGAGAAGCTTGACAGATGGTCAGAGATATGTCAACTGAGGTTCAGTGCAAAAAAGTGCAAAATAATGCATCTGGGTAGAGGGAACCCTGCGGAGAACTACAGGTTGGGGGTCTGACTGTCACCAAGGAGGAAAGGGACCTAGGGGTTCTCATCTCTGATGACCTTAAGCTATCAAAGCAGTGCGCAAAGGCAGCAGGAAGGGCCAGTGGCATGCTGGGGTGCATAGGCAGGGGTATCACTAGCAGGAGGCAGGAGGTGGTGATATCATTGTATAAAACATTGGTAAGGCCTCACTTGGAGTACTGCATGCAGTTCTAGAGGCCACACCCAGGCAAGGACATAAACAAGGTGGAGACTATCCAGAAAAGGGTAACAATGATGGTGCAGGGCTTGCACCACAAAACATATGAGAAGAGACTAAGGGACCTCAATATGTACTTACTGGAGGAGAGGTGAGAGCAGGAGAATTTGATTGAAACTTTCAAGTACCTCAAGGGCATAAATAAGGTACTTGTGGGGGGCCTTTTCCAATGTAGAAAAAAGTACTAGAACAAGGGGGCACAATATGAAATTGAAGGGGGTAGATTAAGAGGTAATATGAGAACATTTTTCTACACAAAAACATAGAAGTTGATGGCAGATAAGGACCACAAGGCCTATCCAGTCTGCTAATTTCTTTTTCTGCCTTATGAATGTGCCATTGGCATTTGCTCTGTTAATGCCCTTTTTATTCATACTCATCGGTATTGCTCCCTTATGTCTATCCCATGCCTGTTTGAAGCCCTGCACTGTATTCGTATTCACCACTTCCTGAGGTAGGCCGTTCCATGCATCCACCACCCTTTCTGTGAAAAAGAACTTCCTCACATTACCCCTTAATCTGCCTCCCTCTAATCTTATGCTGTGTCCTCTTGTCCTGTTAGATGCTTGGAATAGTCTGCCACAGGAGGTAGTGGGGGCAAGCACAGTGGAGGGGTTTAAGCATGCTTGGGATGAGCACAAGGGAACTTTGAGAGGGTAGGGAGTGATGAAAAGCCATTGATCACATAGGGTCAGTGGTCACATACAATGTATAGGGCCTACGGGCAGACTGGATGGGCCTGGCAGTCCTTATTTGCCAACAATGTCTACATTTCTAAAATGATATCACTATCCCAAACATGCACCATTCCACAGAGATACATCCATGAAAAATTAGTAATTATTACAGAACTACTGGAAAGAGGCAGGCAGGATATGGTCAGAGGCTACCTGCTCTCACTGGTCCAGGAGAAGGCCTTCGACTGTGTCAGCCACTTTTTTCTGTTTGAGGTATTGGAAAAATATGGTATTCTGGGATGTTCTGTTGAGTAGCTTATGCTATTGTACAACACTGCAACTATGACAACTCAGGTTAACTCTATGCATGATCTCCAGATTAATGTAAAAGGAAGAGTCTGGCAAGGCTGCTGGCTGTGCCTAATTTTATATACATTTGCCCTAGATCCTCTTCTCAGATGACTACACCAAAGTATGTCCATACCTGGAATAGCTGTGGTATCGGACACTCCTACTATAAAGACTTCAGCTTATGCAGATGGTCTGTGTAATACCATAATTTTACAATCAGAGCAGGAAGCGAGGGCAGAGATTAACAGATTCTCAGATATTGCAGGGTCTCAAATTAAGTGTGATAAAAGCGTTGCTTTACAAATAGGTAACCCCTGAGAGGAAAAACAACTACAGCAAGTAGCAGGTATCTCCTTGACCTCTGATTCTATTGGTATCTTAGCGGTAACTTTCAACACCATAAATGACACTGGCCAGAACTGGTAGAACTGCATGCAGACAGCTGACAGAATTTGACATGTCAAACAAATAGACATCTATTGAAAAAAAAAGGGTATACTTAGTAAAAAATTACTACTTCCTTGTTTTATATTTTTAGTTTATGTTTCCCCCCACCTCAAGGATTAGAGACCATGATATACAACATTTTCTTTCAAGGCATTTAGGGATCTAGACTAAACCCAGTAAAGAGGGATATAACTTGAAGGGAATTAGCCAAGGGTGGGATTACAATGATTAACCCAGTAACATTCTTATTCAGTGTATTTCTGTCTAGCAATTTTGCCCCACCATTGTGAGATACATACTGCTCCTGCATCCCTATTATAGAAAAATGGTTAATACGGATGTTGCAAGAACGGAGCCTTGGCTCATTGCCCAAAGCATATATACATGTAATACCACAATACATTAGGAGAGCATTTTTGAAATTAGAAAATGGCACCTTACGATAGAAGACTTAAGATCAAATTCTAGGAAAAGCCTTTATAGGGAAATTATGGAAAATAATTTCTGTCCTCCATTAGAACTCAAACAGTGCCCAGCAGAGATAACTGTGGATGCAACAAACCAGCTAATTAATCCCTACATACCTAAGTGGATGTGGGATGTTACTTGGTTGAGGATTCACGGTAAAATAGCGATAAGGGATACCTACAAACATAAATGTGTAGAATAGAGGAAATGTCCTCAACACAAGAAGATTTAGAGACACAAAATGCATTTTTTTTATTGGACTGTCCATACAGTAGAGCAGTTTGGGAACTGTTTAGTAAAATGTGTCAGGAACTATTACTTAATACAGTCACCCATCAAATAGTTGTGTTAGGCATACTACTTGGGAGCTTGGCTGAAATTTCAGAAATGTACACTACAACTGTGTTTTGTCATGTAAGTACTATTTGTGGCAAGCACAATGTTCACTGACTGTACAGCAGAAACATATCCCTCCACAGTGCATAGTACAAAAGGCTGTGAACCATTTGAAAAGCATATATATTCAAAGAAAGAGCAGCTTTACATAATAGTACAGTACGTGAATACTGGAAACACTGTCAGGAGAGCTTGCAAGCAGGAGAACCACTGTAACTGAAGTGAAAAAGAACTATGTTGCTGCTCCTTTTAATTTTTTGCTTTTCAAGTTCAATAGAATCAGTGGACTAATATTACTGTACATATGGTAGTAGGGGTATGAGGCATTAAATGGATCATCTTGTTCTTGATTTATTTTCTCTTTTGGTATTATTTCTCTTTTTTATTTTTCTTTGCTGTGGTTTCAGTATTTTGATTAAATATCAACTTTTTCTTTTTTTTGGATAAGACAACAGTATTACATGACATGTTCTTTTCTATATTGTGTTTGATTATTGTATAAGTCTCATATGATTTATTTTCCTTTAAATAAAAAACAAACCCTACTCTTTCTGCAGGGGGCACTACTAGCTTCCTTCTGGCAGATGTAGAGCCTTGGAGAGGAGGACGGAATGGCTGACTGGGTGGAGGAGTTAATTTACCTCCCCACCTGAAGGAATGAGGAGGCACCTGAGGGTTTTGTTTTGCTGTCAGTGGCTTCACTGAGCTAAGATGGGCTAGCTCCAACTGGTGATGTTGTTCCTGACCTGGCTACAGATACAGAAGTTAATACAGAAAGTGTACCTGTGCTACAGGTGAATGCTGATGAGACTAACTCTGGACCGGTGGTCCTACAATGGGTGTCTTCAGCTGCTCTTGTTCTGGCTGAGGAAAGACTGGATGCTGAATTGTTGAGTAAAAAATGATTGAGGAAGAAGAATGGTTGAAGCATGAGAACTGAAACTCTGAGGTTGTCAAGAGTCCACAGCTGCAATAGGCATTGAGGTTCAAGCAGGGAAACTGCCTATCCCTTTTCAAATTGACACTGTCAGAAACTCAATGACAGCATCACATGAAAAGATGGCAACTTCAAAAGTGGCAGTGGCTACCCTCCCACAACTGCAGTAATCAGCTGGCTGGCAGACGGAAGATGAAATCAATCAATCAAATCTTTATTTATTTATTTATCCAGGTGGACACCATTGAGCAATTCTCATTTGCAAGATGGACCTGGTCATAACAAAATCATAGTACAATAACAAGGTAAAACATAGGACAATAACATACAGAAAAGTAAACTATACATATGTACAGTAAGATAACATTTATACATACAACCAAGATATAGTGAAAACTGTTCTGGTTAGTCATCATCAACGTTGAAACAAAATAGCATTTACAACAGATAGGCTCACAAATGGATATAGCCGGCATGTTCACTGAAAAACCAGGAAAAGAAGATAATTACAGGAATCAGACTAGGTGGCTGGCATACATATGGGATGAGAGTGGCACCTGGCCTTGACCAAAGCAATGACTGCTTAGATCCAGGGAAGGGGTCTGTATGGGGGGATGGAGACAGGAGAGTGGCAGAGACAGATGGAAAGTAAAAAGGGTAGGGTAAGGAGAGGTAAGACAAGGGACCAAGGCAAGAAGGAGAGACAGGTAGGATAGGAGAAAGACTAGGTGAGGAGGTGCACTAGCAATGTGGGAAACAATTGCAGGTTTCCTTCATGGAGCGGGCATAAAGCGACTTGAAGATACTCAGACTAACAGGACAACTCAGCTTCAAGCGTTTTTGCATTTTATTCCACAAAGAAGGCAGTGTAAAACTTATAGCCACTCTACCGAATCGAGATTTGACCTCAGGTATTTGCAAGACAATTAGAGTGTAGCTTCTTAGAACATAAGTACCTATCACACTCAGAGGAATACAAACAGAGATGTATTGGGGAAGCTTTTTGGTAACCGCTCTGAATGCCCATAGTACAGCATTTCTGTTTCTCCTATAGTGAAGGGAAGTCCAGCCCACTGCTGTGTACAAAGAGCAATGATGTATAGAAAGGGGAAGGCCAGTTATGAACCTGCTTGCTCTACAATAAAGGGTATCCAATTTAGCCAAAGAAGAAGCAGTACAATGGCTGTAACGAAGGTCCGTGTAGTTTACCAAGGAAAGAAACGTTGATTGTACCAGCTGCATCTTAGCATCTCTAGTAAGGAAGTGGCTGTTTCCAAAGAAGAGACCTAGCCTCTGTTTTAGTTTCTTCAGGAGGTCTTCGAGATGTTCAGAAAAGGAGAGTCTGTGGTCGAGCCACACTCCCAGATATTTAAATTTAGACACAAACTCTAGTTTTTCACCTAATACTGTGGTAATCTGTGGGATAGCCCCAACACTAGCAGGGTTCACCGCATAGGTAGAGAGGGGAAAAGAGCATCGCTTTTGCTTTTTTTGCATTAAGCTGAAGTTTTTTGCTTAGGAGCTGGTTCTGCAATCAGTTATATTCAGCTTGCAGGTCTTCGCAAGCTGCTTCCAGTGTTGGATGACTTAGATAAAGTACTATGTCATCTGCAAATCAATGGATATTGGCCTTATTGATGCTGTCATCAATATTATTAATACAAACAGCAAACAACAGGGGACCAAGAATGGACCCCTGAGGCATGCCTCTTAGTAGTGGTTTAAGAGGTGAAAGTTCACCTTCAGCCTTGACCTGCTGTTGCCGACCTGCAAGGTAATTGGCAAACCAACCCATAGAATTAGGGTCCAGACCTAAGCTACACAGGGAGGAGAGAAGCAGGCTATGATTGACTATATCGAAGGCCTTACTCAGATCCAAAAACACTGCGCTGACAAAGTTCCTATTATTAAGGTCAAGAAGCCAATCATTTGTCACTTTTGCTAGGGCCATTATGGTGCTGTGTTTTGCTCTGAAGCCAGATTGCACTGGGTTTAACAAGCTCCTGGATTCTAGGTACATCCTAAGCTGACCACTCACTATCTTTTCCAGTAATTTGGACAGAATGGGAAGGAAGGAGATCGGCCTATAAATGTTAAGGTTGCAAGGATCCCGATTTGAGCAGGGGAATGACATGGTCTATTTTCCATGATGAGGGGAGGCTCCCCTGAGATAATGACAAGTTAAAGAGGTGCGTGATTGGCACTGCCAACACATGGTATGCACTTTTTAGAAAGTAGGGATCTATAGAGTCCGCACCAGCACGTTTCTTGATATCCAGCTGCAGCAAAAGACCTTCGACCTCTTTCAGGGTAGCAGGCTGGAAGGAGAATACTGCTTTGGAGGCAGGAGACTCATAATTCAATAAGCCCAGATGTGCATGAACAGCATTTGCAGGAGAGTTGTCGAATGCTAGCCCAACAGTTGCAAAATGGTTATTGAAGGCGTCCGATATCTCCATTCTGTCAGAGATGGTGTTACTACCGGAGATAATTTTTGTTGGAAAGGAGTTACCAGGTGAATGACCAGACATGTCCTTAATTGTTTTCCAAAAAATTTGAGGGATTCTGTGAGGCAGAGTCTAGCTCAGCGTGATAGAAAGCAGCCTTGGCTGCTCTGACCAACTTAGTGCACTTGTTACGTGCCATCCTAAACTGGCACCAATCCATGTCATTCTTGCGTCTGCATGCTTTTTTCCAAAGCTTATCTCTTTCTAGCATGGATGCCTGAAGTTCTGGAGAAAACCAATGACAAGTTTTGCTCCTCACTCGTACTTTTACTGTGGGGGCATGCCTGTTTAAGGCCCCGGATAATATTTCGTAAAAGATGTCGTAAGCCTTATTTACCATTTTGGCTAAGTAGAAATCTTGCCAATGCAGGGAATGTTTCAGGTCGTCGAAGTATGCAAGCAAATCAAAGTTGTGTCTGCACCTCTTGGTTGAAAACTGTGATACAAATTGTGGATTGTGCACTGATCTAATGCTGGCGATAAAACAGTGATTGCTGATGTTAGAGAAAAATGTTCCAGCATGAGAGAATAGGTGAGGTTTGCTTACTAATATTGCATAGAGTAAGGTGCTGTTACTAGGGTTCTTTTTATTTGGGCGCACAGGTTCGTCAAAGAATTGCACCAGCCCCAGAGTGTCACAAAAGGATTTCAAAGGAGCAGAGACTTTGGATAACCAACCGTAGTTCAGATCCCCTAGAATAATAGTTTTCAGCACCCTAAGCCCCAGTGCGGTACTTAGATGCGACAAGAGACGTGACCCGCAGACGGAGGCCTATGGCATCCTATTACACAAAGTGCACAAGAAGGTGATAATTCGACCTTTAGGGACAGGCACTCAGATTCATTTAGGGTGCAGGATGATTCTAGGCATGATACCGAGAATTTGTCCTTGACATAAATAGTCACCCCTCCGCCTCTTGACTGTCTGTCAGCTCTGAAGAGCAAATAACTTGGAATGTTAAGTTCCCTGTCTGGAGTGGCCAGTCTTAGTCATATTTCAGTAATCACCAGGATGTCTGGTAAGGTATGACTAACCCAAGCCTGGATCATGGTGATCTTTTTTAAAAGACTGCAGATGTTAAAATGTAAGAATTACATTTCTTTAAGCCTAGTAAGATCTGAGAGAGCTGCAATGGTTTCTGTGGGCCCAGGGTTGAGCTTGACATTGCCTGAACACAAAAGCAAAAGCAGCAGAATCATTTTTAGGGCAGCAAAAGTTAATTTGCAATCTCTGTTCTTTGAGCGTCTGCAAGGTTTATGTAGTTGAACACACATGGCTCCATTCCTGATGCTATACTGACCTAAGGTTACTGCTACTAGTACCTAACTGCAACATGCAGGGATAAGTAAGTATCGAGATGAGTATCGAGATAAAGCAGCAGAGCAGAAAAATCTTTTGATTGTCCAAAGTACAGTACCCTCAAATTTTATAATGACTCTCAAACAAGCAGAGGAGAGACAGAAGTAAGTGCCTCAGTTGGAACTTGAACCCAGGCCGCCCGGAATATCGTTCCGGTCACGCTAACCAGAAATAATTATTTGTCACCCTTCTCTGGACTCTCTCCACTAGATTGATGTCCTTCTTTAGGCACGGGCACCAGAACTGCACACAATACTCCAGGTGTGGCCTCACCAGCGAGCTGTACAAGGAAAGTATAACCTCCCTGCTGCTGGACGTTATCCCCCAGGCTGTACAACCAAGCATTTTATTTGTTTTAGCAGCTGCTCTCCTGCACTGCTCCAAGTTGTTCCATTTGGCATCATTCATCACCCCAAATCCTTCTCCATCGTCAAGACAGTCAGCCTAACTCCCCCCAAGTGATAGCTATACCCAGGGTTCCTAACGTCCAGATGCAGAACACTACACTTTTGTGTGTTGAACCCCAACTGCCACATGTGTGTCCAGTTTTCCAGCCTCACTGAGTCTTCCTGGAGTGCCCTTCTTCCCTCCTCACTGTCCACCTCAGCCCCCAATTTGGAATCATCAGGGAACAGGCTCATTTTACTCCCAACTCCCTTCCCCGATGCCTGCAATGAACCCGTTGAAAAAGATGGGGCCCAACACTGAACCTTGCGGGACCCCGCTGATGACTCCTCTGGGCGATGAGGTTTCACCTCCTACCACCACCCTGTGCTATTTTTTTTTATTACTATTTACTTCTCACCGCAGGCTTCATGGGGCTATGACACCCCCGCGTTGGGGGAAGTACATCCTCTAACCCGACCCCCAGCTTGTCTGCCCCCCCAAGGTTCCTCTACAGATTCCCCCTCCGTGGCAGGGCCAGGTGCAGGGGTGCCAGCAGTCCCCCGTCACCCAGTATGTCAATTCTGGTGGTGGGGGGCAGTCTTTGCCAGACCAGTCAGGCCATCACGGGTCCATGGATCCCCGGCCATTTTCCATTTTCTTCCTTCCCCTCTGACATAAGCACGTTGGCTTCTGAGCCTCCTGACACATACTGCCCTCCAGCCACTGCTGGAGGGCAGTCAGTGGGTAGGATGACTAGCGCCCTTCCCCAAAGAGAGAAGAGCAGACCTCTGGATGCTCAATCCTCCCTCCCCCTGCTGACCCCCCAGTGGCCCTGGCTCATTCCAGAACCTGGGTCGCTGGTGTGGTGTGAGGTGTGGCATCCAACGCCTCAACCCTCAGCGCCACTGGACTGGCCATCTGCTGTCTATTTTTAAGCCTGTTTGCCACCCACCCACCCCACCAGTTTATCACACCCCACCAGTTTTCTCAATTTCCAAATTGACCTTCCGTGCAGGACCAAATCGAAAGCCTTGCTGAAGTCTAGATACAGAACATCAACAGGCTTTCCCCCATCCAGGGATCTTGTCACCCAGTTGAAAAATTCAGCTAGGTTGTTTTGACACAATTTCCCTTGGACAAACCCATGTTCCCTTTGAGATGTCAGACCATGATATGGTGGTCTGTCTGCTAGGTACACCAAGTGACCCGCTAAAGGGGTTGGGAGTTTGGAAACTGAACTCTTTTTCTTTTAACTGATATTAACATCTGTAAAGAATTAGACTGTTTTTTTATTAGCCAGAAAATCTGTTTTTATCTGTTACGATGATCCTGCATCTTGGTAACTGGATACAAAAAAGATTTAAAACAGTTTTTTTCTAAGGCCAAACAGGTAAAAACCATGACGTATTTTAAATACATGGGGCTCGATTTCCTAAAGCCCCTTAGATTGACGCATCTTGCGCCAACCCCCCACTTGCAGAAAATACAGTACTGGTGTGCCAGGGACTCTGTGTCGGATTTTGGTAGAAGGGTCCCAGTGCCAAAGTCCCTGATATACACAGTGGGGCTTTGAGAATCCTACATTAGGGAATGCAGCAGTGCCATTGTGGTGCAAGCCCCTTTCCACCATGGTGCACCCCCATGTCTAGAGCAGAGCTGGCACAGGGCCAGTCTGGAACAAGGGCACCCACTTTTTATGCAACCTGCATAAACCTACACTTGGCACTATGCGTTGCTAGGAATACCCACTCCTGTCGGCACACAGCCATCTCTGAGGTTAGAAAATCTGAATCATGTCTGCTGCTACAATAAACTAACCTTGGACCCAATGGCAGCTATTCTAATACTGATACCGGCACAGCACTGATTAGTGAGGCATAAAGATATGTGGGTAGGTTCCCCGCATCATGCGTCACTTGCGGTTCACTGGGGGTCACAACAGGTTGGCAGGGGTCACGGAGATCGCAAAATGGAGGATGGACAGGAGAAATGCCGAAAAGTAAAAAATCAGAGGTAATCTTTTCTTTTTTAAATGTTGCTCTTTGTGATTCCACTAGCGCAGCACCAGTCATACTAATGCTGCTATTGGGAGCAGGTGGACATTTCCCTTTAAATGCCTGAAGTTTTTATCTGGGACTGCAGAATGGTGTTGATCATTACTATACGTGCACATTTTTCAGACAAGGTTTGGCTTATGGGGACAGGAGTTTTATGCTATTGGTGACAGTTAGTAATGTACGTATATTGACATAAATTCAATTTATACCTCCAAACAATCCATAATTAACTGAACAATACACACTGATGTGAAAAAACTATGTTGTCAATTATTTTCTTTTTATGGACAACATTCTGCTCAGTTTTCTTCATGAAATCAGTAATTTGGCATTTTACTATGTCACAGTTTGTGTACAGAATGCTATGTATGAGTTGCTGACCTATCAGAACTATGCTTAGTAGCCGGCCCAGTGGTGCTGAGGGTTGAGGCACTGGACGCCACACCTCGCACCACGCCGGCGACCCAGGTTCAGGAATGAACTCGGGCCACCGGGGGCTGGCAGGGGAGAGGAAGGATTGAGCATTCTACGACTGCTCTCCTTTCTCTGGAGTGGGTATGGGTCATACACCATGCTGCAGCAGTGACTGGCAGAGGCCAACCGCACTACAGCTGCGGGCAGAGCTATGGCAGGGGGGAGTGCGGCGGTCATCAGCACGGACATGCTTGGACGCCATTGCATGTCCGGCTCCCCAGGGGAACAAAAAGAACAGCAGAAAACGTTGTGAGGTGATTTCACGGCTGATGGCTGTGCCCTGCACCCCTGAGCATGACAGGCACCTTGTCCGGGGGGGGGTGGCCGACCCCTGTGGTATGGGGTGATTATCTGCGTGCCAGACCTGGCTCGGGGGGCATGGGTGCTGGCGGCCGTAGGTCGTGGGCCCACTCCACATAAGGAGAAAGTATTCAATGTTAAAAAAAAAAGAACTATGCTTAGAGTATTGTACACAAACCCATATGCCCACATTTTATTTTATATAGTATATTTTCTTTTTTACTTGAGAGTCACAGAAGTTCTCCACCCCCCCAAGTAAAAACACTTGGCATTTCTTTGTTCTGTTCCATGACTGAAATTAAATTCACAGACTTCAACAAGTTCAAAGGTATAACTTTGTGCACTGCGAGGTCAGTAAGGAGCTTAGTATGGGGTGAAAGAGGCATTTGCAATTTTTTAACTTTTGAACTGCACCGAACAACTGTTTGGAATGCGCACACCACCACTTTGGAATGTGTACAACAGTTTAGAATGTACACAACAAGGATTTTGAGCAGGCTGTTTTTTATACAGAACATAGAATACAGAGGATAACGTAGGGGCAACCATACACAACAATCCTGTGTCTGCATCAAGACGTTTCTATGGCAATCAGGAACCCTGAGAGCAGAAAAACGTTCCACCATACACTATGAAGGCTAACCATATACTATAAAGTAAAATACAGCATTTTCACATCACACCTTATTTAGGTACAGTTAAATATGGAACATCTAAGGGTATAAATGTCATTTTTGAAAATAGGAACATTATAAACAGCTACTAATTGGAATGAATTTTCCTTCTTGTCCTGATTTCAGTATTCCATGGTTTCTAGATAGAACAGTTTCTAATGGAAATACCTTATATTGGATTTATTGTTCAGTAGTTCAGGGTCATGGTTTGACCTATATTTTATGTTTCCTATTTGAAATGCCTATTTTTTTGAAGTGGGATATTTCTGGGGAGTGGGGTTGGGTGCATGTGCTATGTGGCTTAACTGAATATTTTTTAGCCATTGAAGAGGCTTGGGACATTTTTCTGGCACCCTGTAATGGTCCATAGCAATGGAGTTATACAGCATTTCATAAGATGACTATTCGTAATTTTGGGGCCCTCACCCAAAAAGGTAAAGGACAATCCAAAAAAAAGTGACTAAAATGATTCACGGTCAGAAGGAAAGGACTTATAAGAAATAACTAGCCGATCTCCTTATGCATTAATTTGAGTGTGGCGGGGGAGGGCATGACTGAAATCTTCAAGCACTGAAGGATATAAACAGGGTGGATAGCCAGCAACTATTTCAGATTAGCAAGGGGGTCACAACTATAAGCTGGCAGGGGAATTTAGTTTGGAAGTGAGGAAATACTTCTTCATGCAGAGGGTGGTGTGAAAGTGGAACTGTCTGCCAGTGGAGCTGGTCAGTGTTAACACAGTGGCCAGCTTTAAGGGGTAGGATAGACACATGTGACTGGCGAGGCTGACGGAAGTAAGAGTTGAAGCAAATTACGGAGGGGTTAGTTCAAATGGAACTATGGGATTATTAATCTGCTATAACCCTAGCCAATGTTAGACTGGTAGTAGTAGCAGTAGTAGTCTTTATTTAAATATGGCACCGCAGAGCAGCAATTCGAAACCTCTTATACATCCCAACATAAAAAAAAAATAACGACAAAAACTTCCAATAAATAAATTAATAAATAATGTTATACTATAAGGATGACAAAGTTGTCAAATATTTCTCCCGAATGCCTGATGAAATAAAAACATTTTCAAGCCCTGCTTAAAGGCCTCCTTGGAGGGGGCCTCCCTCAAAGACCTGGACAAGAAATTTCAGATGACTGGGCCTGCCATTCCAAAAGCCCGGTCCCGTGAGGTCTTGAGCCTACGAGGAGGCTCTAGGGCACATGGGTATATGAGGATCCATACACAAAAAAGTGCACACTAGGTACGTGGTGCTCCAGGAGTATAACTAAAGACTGCAGTTCTGAAGGAAACCTGGACACTCACAAGCCATATATAACTGTGCTCAGAAGTTTAAGACAAATATTACTTCATTTATTGGAAAACAAAAAAGGTAACAGATAAAAATCTGTATCGCTTAACGTGTTTTGGATAGCCTTCTAAAAGCTTTTGATAGAAGGCTATCTGAAATGCGTCAAGTGATACAGATTTTTATCTGTTACCTTTTTTGTTTTCTAATAAATGAAGTAATATTTGTCTTAAACTTCTGAGTCCAGTTATATATGGCTTGTGAGTGCCCAGGTTTCCTTCAGGACTGCGGTATATGAGGATGCAGGACCTCAGCCTGGGCCCAGGCCGTGTAGGACCTTGTAAGTTATTAGTTCCACTTTATAGGAAATATGCCATATTACCAGCGGCCAGTGCAGATCATGCAGTGCTGGGGAGACATGACACAATCTTGGAAGGCCCATTCTCAACTGAGCAGTGTGTTCTGCAACAGCTGAAGGTGCAGCAGTGTACTTTCACTGATCCCAAGATAGAGAGCATTGCAATAGTCAAGCCTTGAAGTCACAAATGCATGAACCAGTGTGGCTAGGTCATCAGCGGGGAGAACAGTCTTAATCTGGTTTGTGTTCTGCAGATTGGTCTGATGGGATCCCTGGTATGGGAACTAAACACGCCGGACCTCTCTGTCCAGTCCCTGTTTAACCCCAGGGCGTCTCTTGGTCCTCACCATCCTAAAAGGCAATCTCTTCGTCAGTCTTCCTCAAATGTCTAACTCTCCCCCTACTCCTCCTCCCAATCCCCACTTCTCTGCATTTCCGATATGCAGTGGCTGAAGGTGGTGGTGGTGGTGGTGGGGTCACAGAAAGGGCACAAGTCCTTAAGCAGGGAGGAGGAGGAATAACTGAGCCTTGGGGTCTGTTGCAGGCAACATGTCCTCAAATAACTAATATTTAAAAGCAATCCTTAATATTAAAACCAACAGCACCCTTCCAATAACCCCACCACCCTCTGATATAGTACACACACAACTGATTTACACAGTCCTCACACTAATACACTCCTAACCCTGCTTACACACTCCCACACACACCAAATCATAAAATAATAAATAAATCGAATACATAGAAATAGCTCCGAAGCCCATAAACAGCCCCACTTTATCCTGAAGTAAGACATATATCTTTTTAAGGTAGAGGCAGCCTCTCCTGACTCACAAGAGTAAAGTACTTTATCAGTTCCCCCAATAGCAAGTTTATTTAATTCATATAAACTGGAATACTTGATGTAGTGAGGCAGGGAAATTATCCCCACCCCCTCAATATAATGTCCTTCTCTCACCAGAACTGTCCAAAAACAACTGCAAGATTGTAGAACCAGTTTTCTTGTCACTGCCTGATATGCTCAGTTCACTGTCCCATAGTTCAATAACACCCAGATAACAAAAGATTTTTGAGCCCACTGGCTCTCTCACCGCCAGCAGACACACTCTCCATGGGCTCCTTCAATAATCCTCCAGGAAGCAACCAAACTCCCTTCTTGGCAGCTCCCACCACAGTTCTCCTCTGACGTTATACTCCCTAACCATGGAGAGATGAAAACCCTGTCCAAACGACCTCCGTAGCTACAGTCGGTCACTCCACCAAAGTTCAACAACCAACTCTTGAGAGGTTCAGATGGGTGTCAGGTGTAATCGACAGATGCCCTGTCCAAACCAACTCTTCTTTTCTGTCTCCTGGATTCAAAATGGAGTTTGCTGTTAAGAATAGGCAACCACTCGCCCACTCCAGGCATCACTGACAACACTGAGACACTGATTTGGTGCTGTGATAACGACAGTACTGGGTTTCCAGGTATGTGCAATAGAATGTACAGGGGGAACACAGATAACAGTTTACACTCATGGCCCATTAAGATGCTAAAAAATAATAACAACCGAATCCTCACACTGCCTCACTATTTAGCCCTCACTGCTTCTATATCCCACTACCACTACTCTAACAAAAAACATAATAAAATGATACAATTTAAAATCAAGCAGCAAGTGGGCACTTAATGTAATACTTAATTGGCACTAAAGCATGAAAAATCAGAGAGAAATGGAGAGCTCTAAAAATGGAATCACAGAGCTCCCGCAGACAGCTCACCCAGTGCAGTGGCCATCATGTCGGATCTCCAGACCTGATGCCAGACCATCTATCCTGGCAAGGGCCTAGGTAGGAACTTGGTCAACTGGATGGATCATGAGTCTTATTCTGTCTGTAAACATCTATGTATCTCTGTCCAGCATTTCCCTCCTGTAGTGACTCACCAGGGGAGCTTATGGGGAGGAAAGGCTTGAGAGAATGAATTGGCTGGGATGTGTGTGTCATCTGTGTGTTAGGGTGCTGTGTGGCATGGAGGGGACATGGGTGCCATTATGTGGTGCACCTGGTCTGGTGTTGATTTTCCTTGTTTTCCCTGCCTTCCCATCCCTTCACCCAGCTCCCACATGAGTGTGCATATCGTGATGTCTGGGAGGGTGTGAAACAGTGTGTGGTCACAGATACTGTCAATTGGACTGCCACCATTCTACCACCAGGATCCGCAGTATGAGCAGCACATGCTAGACCGTCTTGTCTGAGAGAGCAGATGATCATTCGCTCTCCTGCCAGCCACCACTCCAGTCGAGGGTGGCTAAAGTTTGGTTAACAAATTGTTACAGATATTCACTGTTGAAGCTATATTTATTGATCAACAGGTTTACCTATTTAGAGCTTTTTTAAATGACAGTAAGGTTTTTTTTATTTAGCTTTTTAAAAACAAGGATGTTTGCTTTAAGTTTAAATTGATTGTTTTAAAAATAGAAGGTGTCATCTCTGTTGCCTTTTATCTGATGTTTATTAATAAACATAACTTCCTCCAGCAGAAGATAACAGGAACTTACATTCATGTGCCACATTAGTGGCTCCAGGATTACCAACGTGCTGGAGGTTCAAGGAAAAACAATATCATTTTGAAAGTGAACGTCAAATCCCCCCAAAAAACAAAGTGTAGTGCCCTAAAGTAGCAGTGTCTTGGGGCCCTACAGAAATTTTGGATAGCCTTCTAAAAGCTTTTGATAGAAGGTTATCTGAAATGCATCAAGCGATACAGATTTTTATCTGTTACCCTTTTTGTTTTCTAATAAATGAAGTAATATTTGTTTGAAACTTCTGAGTCCAGTTATATATGGCTTGTGAGTGCCCAGGTTTCCTTCAGAACTGCGGTATACAAGGATGCAGGACCTCAGTCAGGTAGCCTGGGCCCAGGCAGTGTAGAGCCTTGTTAGTTATTAATTCCACTTTATAGGAGATATGCCACATTACCAGTGGCCAGTGTAGATCATGCAGTGCTGGGGAGACATGACATGATCTTGGAAGGCCCATTCTCAACTGAGCAGTACATTCTGAAACAGCTGAAGGTGCCGCAGTGTACTTTCACTGATCCCAAGGTAGAGAGCATTGCAATAGTCAAGCCTTGAAGTCACAAATGCATGAACCAGTGTGGCTAGGTCATCAACAGGGAGAACAGTCTTAATCTGGTTTGTGTTCCGCAGATTGAAAAAAGCCATTCTGGACTACTGCTGACACCTGAGCCTCCAATGTCAGCCCCTCATCCAGAATGACTCCCAATTTTTCACCTTTGTGGCAGCTAAAAGGCTTAGAAGGCCCAAGCCGAAGCCCGGTCTCCTCTCGGCAGCTGCCTCTCCCCCCATGGCCCGGCTCAGTCACTAGAACTTCAGTTTTCTCTGAGCTCAGTCTCAGCCAGCTCAATGACATCCAGTCTTGGGTCTCAGCCAGGCACCTATTAAATGCAACAGCTGCACCTGATGTCCTAGGTGCTAAGGACATGTACAGCTGGGTATCATCTGCATAGCAATGAAGCCCAAGCCCATACTGCCTGATGACCTTGTCCAAGGGCAGCATATACACTGCAAACAACACGGACGATAGAACCAAACCATGGGGTACGTCATGACACGAAGCCATCAGGCATGAGGAAAACCTTCCCAACACTACCCTCTGAGTCCTGCCAGTGAAACAGAACTCAAGCCAGCAGGTGACTTTACTGGTGAGCCCTACATACTCCCTAAGCTGGTCCAAAAACAGCCCATGGTCCATGGTGACAAATGCTGATGAGAGATCAAAGAGGACATGAATTAACCATTCTCGTCTGTCTATCACCCTGAGTATGTCATTGTGCACCCTAACCAGTGAAGTTTCTGTGCTTTGCCTGGGCCTAAATCCAGACTGGGGAGGCTGAAAGACATTAAGGCTGTGAGGTGTGCCGCAATGCTGGAGTGCAGCAACCTTCTCAATAACCTTTCCAAAGAAGGGGAGGTTAGAGACAGGATGGTAATTCATTGGGATGTCCATGTCAAAAAGTGGATTCCTCAGAAAAGTTTTCACCAGTGCACTCTTCTTGCCACTGGGAACACCCCCTCTGACAAAGAGCGCCGGACAATCTCTGTGAACACTGGTCCCAGACACCCAACACAACTCACTAGTAATTGCATTGGGCATGGATCCAGATTGCAAAATGCTGGCAGCAGCTCTGAGATCACCTCACACACCTCTTTCATTGTCATTAGTTGAAACTCCTCCCAAGACCACTGACTACATCCATGACTCAGATCCTCTCCACTGCTAGACTATATTAGGACCATTTGGAGTGATCCAGGCCCTAATAGAGGGGGGAGAAGAACCAGATTAACACCTCACATTTTGTGGGTGAAAATGCTCTCATGGGCTGCAGATTGGCTGGATGAAGAAGGCTGTCCAGAGTCTGAAAGAACTGAGCCGGTTGGTTCCTCCCAGCAGCAATCTCCCTAGACAGGAATTCTGCCTTTTTACAAGTGATTGCCTTCTGATTCTCCTCACAGTGAGATATCAGAACCTGATTGTCCTCCTGGTCCCTAGACCTACTCAAATAATGCTCCAACCTTCACTGCTTGGTTTTCAATGCCCTCAAATCGTTGTCAAACTATGGCGAACTGAGATGTGACACCAGCGGATGTACACAAACCAGGGCTACAAAGTCAAAGACCTCCACATCCGCTTTATTATATGCCACCACAGTTGCCTCCAAACCCCCAGCATATGCTTACAACATTTCCTAGGTTTCCAGAACCACTGTAAGTCCTTCTGGTTGAAGTCCTCTCAAACGGGCGGTACTGAACCATCTCCACTGGGGACGGACTATGGGGGTGAGCCCTGAAACTGAACCTGATAGCACAGTGATCCAACCAACTGACTGGGTCATCCCCCACCCCCCCAAGGTTAAAAATGGCACTGCTAATACCCTTCTCATGGAGAAAGAGACTGAATTTATGTTTAGATAGCCTAAGTACCGTTTGATTGGTCCACTACAAAAAGGGACAAAAAGGGACATATCCTTGCGGTAGGTACTCAAGTGTTAGACTGTATTTGAACCACCCTTCCTCACTTATGTTACCATACTTCATTACCACTCCAGTCTGTATCAAGCCATTTGTGTTTTCCCATTTTTTCCATTACAGTGGATCTCTGATGCACATGTGTAAAGTGTACAACAAATACAACGGATGCACTACACTGTCTCCTATGCCTTATTGATGTCATGGTGCATTGTGTAGGCTCCCTGCATTCATTGCTGTGTAGCCCATATTTTGGTTCAGACATTATTCCCTAAGTATGCCGAACTGACTAGCACACTTTGCAATATAACACCATAGAAGCCATACATTGGTACCACAGTGCCGGGAGAGGATGGCAACTGCAGTCTCTTCTTTTGCTGATGCTCCGGAGCACATACAATGATGCTATAATCCTAATTATAAATAAAGACTATATGTTAAAATGTTAAAAACTAAGTGTTTAATTTTGAGCTACACTGTAAACTATGTAAAGTATAACTATGTATATAACTGATTTTATTGCATTCATTTATAAACTTAGCGAGGAGCTGGCAAGCTGGAGAAACAATTCAGTGCACTATGTCCCTTTATTCATGCACATCTAAGCATACTTTGGTGATCAGTGTTATGGTACTTGCATGAGAACACCAAATGAGCCCAAGAAAACACAGGAGCACAGGAAAAAATATAAACTGTCTATAATGATGGTGACAATCAGAAATGCAATAGCAAAGGCAGTTTACTGAAGCAATCATACTGGAAGCAGCACTTGCCAAAAATATACAGTTTATTGCACTGTTCTCCTGGGATTGGACTGTGCAGCTCAGTGCTTATACTCTTACTGCACATTACAATTCTGAACTGTTGAAAAACTCATCCATTTAACACAGACCTTTATGTACTAATACTCAAAAGCTTACTGCAATTTATAGATCTGCCCAGTTCAAAAGTCGCCCTTTTGTGTCCCAATACGCTACAGATTACAGCTCCACTCAGTTGAAAAAATGTATTTTTTATACAGACTTGTTGTTATAATTATGTACTTGCAGCACTTACTAAACCTGTAACACTGTACTCAAGCAATGTAGATTGTGATGTTCCTAGAATCGATGGACCTAGGACACAGAGCTTAGTCAGATGAGTAAAATTGAAAATCAGGAGAAATTACCACTTCTGCAATCCCAAAAGCATGTATCTGCCTCAGCTGCCAATATAACAAACAGTATCAGTCATCAGTGCTGTAATTTTTGCCAGTTCAGTTTTGGATCAGCACTCACTGAGACTGGGTCCAGGAAAGATGAATGAACAAGCAGTGAGAAAGGTGCAGTGGGAACACCTTCCCTGTGCTGATATCACTCATGCATGTGGATGCACTGCTCATGTGCAAACTTCAAACAAAGAAAAAAAACATGCAGAAACAACTGTGGCACAAAAATGTTAAAAAACTAAGCATCTGAATATATTTAATACTTAACTTCAGGGCAGCTGAGCTTTGCATCATTCAATGAAGGGAAGGTGATCTGCAAACATGACATCGGGGGAAGTTGGCAAGTCACTTTAATGTGTCTCTGTTGTTTTACGTTGACTGTCCATTATGATTTTGTGTCCATTATGATTTTTGTACCTCCTATTTACACTTTATTGTACTGTGCTTTACTGTTCTGTTTAATCTGTTGTCCTTTCTACTGATGTGGAACCTTTGTAAAAGAGCTCTTAGCTGAAAGGTATATGTAATCCGAGACTTTAATAAATAAATAAAATAACATTTCTATACTATGTCACCTAGCAAAAATTCAAGAAGGAATCCTTTACAACCAGCTTTACTCTTACCTAGAGCAGACTAATGCCATAACCATCCATCAACCTGGCTTCTAAACAGTATATGGCACTGAACACACTCTCCTGCAAGTAACTACTGACATCTTTCAGGCCATGGATCACAGCAAGGGAATTGGGGCAACCTTTGTGGACCTAACAAAAGTCTTTGACCTCATCAGTCTCCAACTTCTCCTAACAAACTCTGCAACTTAGAGCTCAGCAGCCTCTCCCACTCTTGGCTATCCAATTACTTGACCAACATGTTACAGTGCATCAAATGGTTTGGTGCCATGTCATCCCTATTTCTGATTACAGATGGTGTCCCCCAGGGATCCATATTGGGTCCTCTCTTATTTTCCATTTTTATTAACGTGCTTTCCCTAAATTGCAGGTGGGCACCAATTCAGCTTTATGTGGATGACGCCATACTATACAGATCCTGTAAGAATGTTTCCTCCCTCAATTCCGATCTGGAGAGGGACTTCCAGATGTTGGAGGCATGGTTCAAGGCCAATCTACTGGTGCTTAATATAAAAAAACGAAATCCATGCTATTCCACCACACCTCCTCTGATCTGTCTATCCATCCTCCACTGGTAGGTAAGACATTGACTGGTGAGGCACTCGAAGGGGTAAACTCCTTCAAATATCTTGGTGTAACACTCGACGAACACCTATCTTTTGAATTACACATAGACAAAGTTATAAAATTTACTCATCGGAAGTTAGGTCCATTATACCGTACAGCCCCCTACCTCACACCACGTTTCTGAAAGAACATTGCCTCTACTTCTGGGACTCCTATATGGAGCTCTGATAATCATCATGGCTAAGCCCTTGATCATAAACTGACTCTGACAAACATATCATAGGATAGCATGATTTGCTGCTACCGCCCTAGCTCAAACCCACCACTGTGATGTGCTCCACACCCTAAGCTGGCCTTTCTTCAAAGCAAAAATGGATTTCTCTCTTACTACATACCACATTTAAACTCGTCCACCTCCCCTCTCCCCCCAGCCTCACCAACTAGCTCAATCTGAAACCCTTCACCAGGTCCCTTCAATCCTCGCACTATCCTATGCTAAGTCTCCCTAAGACTCGCTTAGCAGTTGGTATGAGATCCTTCTCATTCATAGCCCCACAGCAATTTGATTTTATTTGATTTTTACTTGTATACGGGTAAGCACACTGGGATACAATCCCTTTTACAGGTACGACCTGTGGTCAATCAGATACATACAAAGACTACATGGAATAGCCTCTCACAGGGTTACTCTCCTGTACATGTCTTCTTCAATTTAAAAAAACTTCAAGGACATATTCTTTCCCCCTCCCATCTGCAACACCAAATAACCTCTACTCTCCTCGATGGTTCTCTATCCCTACCTTACACTCCCATCCTCCTGACCTACACAAATTCCAGCCATCGACCACCCTTAATTGCTTCATCTCTTATGACTTCATTCCCCACATTGACTTGTAATTATGTTACATATGTAAGACCTACTCTGGATACTTTAATAATCCCCTGTATATTTTGATGTATGATGCTAAGTGTGCCTGTGAAGTTACAAGTACCTCTGTATCACTAACTCCTGAAGTACAGTCTTCATATATTCAATAGATAGATGAATTATAACTGTGCATTACTATTGACGTCAAATATGAGTGAAAATCCTACATCTTGTAAACTAGGCCTTTAACTGTTTTGATATTCCGTTACTTATATAATATTTCTGTATTTATGAATTTTTATCTGTTACTACCTGTGTTTATTGCATTATTTTTACTTGTGGTATGCTTTATATTTTACTTATGGAATGCTTATGTTCCCCAGGTCGCCCCTGAAAAAGGATTCAGATAAATAAATAAATATGAGGAGAGACTGGAGGATCTCAGTATGTATTCCCTAGAGGAGAGAGAGGGAAGAGGGGAGAGAGGGAGGGAGGGAGGATATGATAGAGACTTTCAAATACCTCAAGGTGTAAGTAAGGTACAAGAGGGTAGCATCTTTCAAAAAAAAAAAAGATGTTTATGAACAAGGGGTCATGATATGAAAATAGAAGGGGGTAGTCTTAGGAATAACGTGAGAAAGTATTTCTTCACAGAAAGGGTGGTGAATCCATGGAACAGCCTCCAGCAGAGGTTGTAGGGGCAAAAATGGTAGGGGAATGCAAAAATGCCTGGGACAGACGTAAGGAACTCTAGCGATAGGAAAGAGGGTAAGCAACAGATCATTTAGGATCTGTGGTATATGAAACAGGTAGAGAAAATGGGCAGATTGGTTGGGGCAAGTGGTCCTTATCTGCTGTCAAATCCTATGTTTCTATTTCATAGTCCCATACCATAAAATGGGATGATTCATCAAATCAGTACCAGACTAAGTATTATATAATGCATAATATGAACTTAACTGCTTCCCTGGTAAAACTAAATAGTAGTGCTCATTCGGAGTAAGGCCATCTCTGCTGGCAGAAAACAGTCCATAAATGCCCCACCCCACCCCACCCTCTTCAAATAACTCTCCTTCCTTAAGCTCAAATGTCACTCTTCTAAAGGCAATGTTTTGATCAGTAGCTCCAACCACATTCCTATAGTTGGTGGTTGGCAGGAGACCCATGTATTCTGGACGCATTTATGGGCCAGTACTAATAGAATCTGAACTACCCTGGGATGGGGATTCCATCCCACATTATCCAAGTGGTCAGTCCCCAACAACATAGACAGAGGTGTCTCCTGTATTAACACATCCACTCTTTGCCCTATCTGTGCTCTGACTGCTGCCCAGAACAGCCACAATGTGGGGCAGTTCCATAATAACGAATGTAAGTTCCCCTTGTCCTATGGCATCTCCCACACATTGGTGAGACTCCTGGGGAAAGGATTACATTTGAAAAAAAAATGTCTGTTTCTCCTGTTGCCTGCTCACTCCAACCCCCCCCCCCCAAGGCAGCATTAATGAGGAGTCAGCCATGCCTTTGGGACTTCTGTCCCTGCCCAGAACATGGGGGATTTTCAAAAAAAAATCAAGAGTCATTAGTGGCTTGTGCTTGGGATTCCAGGGTAGAACTCCAAGCCTTCAGATTCCACAGGGAGTGACCACTGGAGAAGAGTGCACTGGGATTGGTGAGCGTGGAGGATGCAGGGAGCAACAGAGTGAAGAGGCTTACCTGGAACCAGCAGAAGTCATCTGTTGACTCCATAGGCATGCCTTCCACCCAGGCCAGCAATGAGTCAGTTGCACTGGTTCAGTGATGACTCCTCTGGGTGCTCCTTCCTGCATTTCTGGCCACATCAGTCCAGTCACTCAATTCTTCAGCAGTAGCAGGATTCGGCTATGGTTTGATGGTCCAGTCTTCCCTCTCTCTCTCCAGAGGAGCAGCAGCAACAGCAGTAGTAAAGCAGAAGTGGTGTCTTCCAGTAGGCCTTCCTCCTTCTTCCTTACCCATGGCAGAAACAGAAGCTGGGTCGACGACCCTATCTGAATCCCCTCTCCAGCTGGTAGCAACAGACTTGGGTTGCATTGATGAGTTAGGCAGCATCACAAACAAGCAGTGTCAACCTCCATTAAAAGAAATACATTTTTTTAAACAAATAAACAGCACTTGTTAGAGCATAGGCAGAGGGACTGAGGTCACGTGGATGGGCAGGTAGCCCCAGAACAGAACTTCCCATAGAGGTGGCAGAGACTGCTCCTTAGGAGCCAGTTCAGGGCAAGCTAGTTCCCGTATAAAAGGCACTTATTGGGTGGAGTACATTAGAAGCTTCACTAGGGAGCAGGCCGGTGGGGAGGGACACGGCACATGCCATGTACCAGATCTGCCCAGAAGGCAGAATTAAAGTAAGCACCATTGCAGCTAGGAAACAGTGGAGGTGGACTTGGGCACAGCAGAAATACACATAGGTCATAGCTAAACAAGCTCCATAGGAGCTACTGCCAAAGGGTCAACGTGTAAACCAGCTAATGAATATTTAGGAGCCTACCTATTTGATCTGTATTTAAAGAGACAGTGCACTTACTTCTGTAACTGCCTGTTTGAACTGCATTTAAAGAGACAATGTGCTTGTATTGTGATTCTGCCTGTTTGACCTGCATTTAAAGTGATAACACACAGACTACCTCTTCCAAACTGTGAACAGTCTGCCTAGATATTTGGCACCAGTGCACCTACCCAGTTATCCAAGTAACTAAATAAATAAATAAAATAATAAATGCCCTTTAACTGAATTTGTAATCCTCCTGTTCAAACTACCTACGTACTTGCTAATGTGTTGGTACCCCTGAAATTGAACTGCCTAAGTGTGTGGTACCCTGTAGTGTTTATGATGTAGACAGCCATGTTCTGACTGCTGTATCATTTCTTTTTAATAAAATGTATTACTGAATATCTCCTGCTGAAAATAAAGTGCCCTAGGAATAACCTCTCCCCCCCCGGTTTCAGCTGACAGATGCAAGCTAAGAGAAATGCTGACAGCATGTGTATCACACACAAACAGATTTTAGAGGCATTGTGTTACATGGCAGACCAGGAGCTAATCACAGAGTTGCTAAGTTAACTTTGTTAAAAGGGAAATCATAAAAAACGTTTATGACGTTAAAAAAAAACAGGTTATTACGAAGGGGTGTGAGGTTGTAAATGCTCCTATAAAGCCTGTGTGAGGAGCATGCAGCATGGATCAAAGAGATGTCATTTGACACACAGGAGTTATGCTGAGGATTGCAGAATGTAACACTTTGAAAATACATCCTGTGGTTGTATAAGATATATATTTTTTAAATATAATCTGACAAAGGAGGAGCTAGCTGACCTCACCAAAAAGGGGTTGGCCAATACAGATGTTTAAGGAATAATTCTGTTTTACAGACACATTCTGACCTGGACTCTGACCATGAAACATCTTGGGGAGCACTTAAGCAAGTATTTAGAGACTAAGTACTGAAGTAGGAATTTGTACTGTTTAAACCTTGCTTCTTTTTAAAAGATTTGTATGTCTTTTGATATAAGAGTTCTGTATTTTATGTTTCACATATTTTTAACTATTTTAGTAAAATTCTTTTTAGAACTTACTTGGTCTGTCTTTGACTTCTTTTTATTTTGTAAGAAAAGTCCATGGTTATAGCAGACAATAGACATAAGCTTGAATGGTGGTATCAAACTGGAAAGAGAAGTGTTAAATCTGAGGTCTTTATTAAAGTTTTAAAGGGTTCATCTCTGAATACCTGGTTAGGTGCCCATAGGCAAAGATATCTGGCCCACGGAAGACAGATATAGCTCAGCCTGTGCATTGGGTATGCTAACAAGAGGTTAACAGTTTGAATCCCTCCAGAACTGAGGCCAAAGGTTGACCCGAACTCACAAAAAGCAGACAAGAGGGTTGCCTTGTCTGTTACACTGTTCACAAGACTGCGCTCGGAGGTTGGCACTTTGGGAGTAGAGGGCCTGATCTGCTGAGTGGGTTTGTGACAGATTGGTTGGCAGCGGTGGCATAATTTTGGTATCACAAGCTTTATTGTTCTGTGTCAGCTGAGACCGTAAGCTCTTATAAAGAAAGGAAAAAGACAGAGTTTTATTTTAAAAAGGAAACAGAACTATATATCACTTGGCTTACAGTCAAGTTCCTATCCATTTTATTTGTTTTCTCTAAAGTGCAGTCAGAGTAGCCGTAGTCAGGGAAGAAGAAGATGGCTTCTGACTACAGAAGACACACTGTAGATTACTTGAAGCAGTTGTGCGGGGACAGGGGAGTCCTGTTCAAGGTGACAGCCAAAAAGCAGAACCTCATAGAGGCCCTGATGGTAGCAGATACCCAGAGCAGTGAGTTACCAACCATGACTGAAAAGGACAGCAGGGCCACTGTCAGTGAAGGGCCACAGCAGCAGGGAATGGCCACCAGTATCCTGAATCAAGAGGTACTCAAACTGCAAATTGAGTTGCGCAGGATGGAGTTGGAGTCCCAGGAGAGGAGAGAGTGAGAGAAGTGAGAGGCGGACTGTGAGGCAGAGCGAGTACGCAGAGAGGCAGAGCGACAACAGAGGGAGGCAGACCATGAGGAGCGTGAGTGCCAGTGAGATGCAGAGGAGAAGAGAGAGTGAGAATGCTGAGATGCAGACCGTGAGGAGCAGGCGCGCCAGAGGCAACATGAACTGGAGAAGATACGACTCCGACCAGCAGCACCAGAGCAGGTAAGTAGCTTGGGTTTAACTGGGACTGCAGGGCTGGGTTACAAATTGAACTCCAAATTAATAGCTAAGTTTAAGGAAGGGGAAGCTATAGATGCTTTTTTAAATGGTATGTGCAGTTACCCATAGCCAAGCAGCAAGGGAAAATAGTAATTCCCTGAACCCCACAGAAACCAGTGTGGAAACCACTGAGAGGCTGGTTTCCCAGCCTGTGTCTCCAGGTGGGGAGACTGATAAAAACGGGGTAGAAATTTCCCCTGTAGCAAGTGACCACACAGCTACGGAAGATTACTCCAAAGAGGGAGGGGTGACCAATTATCAGAGGGTTGGGATTGACAGTGATCCTGAGGACCCTGACACTAGTGCTAGGGACCCTAGTTTAGCAATGGAAGGGGACCTGTCCCATGCCTTGGGACTGTGTGAAGGGTTTGCAGCTGCTCAGAAGAATGATCCTAGTTTAGAGAAGCTGAGGGCTTGGGCAGACTTGGAGGGCACACAGGGAGGTGACGGCAAACATAAGGTTTATTGGGAAAATGGACTTATGTATACACAGGCAGTACAGACAGAGGGAGTGACACTAGGCAGGCAGCTTGTTGTTCCCCAGGGATATCGTGAGCAGTTGCTCAAGGTTGCCCATGATATTCTCTTGTCTGGTCATCTGGGAATCATGAGCACAACGCAGTGGTTAGCCCAGAAGTTCTACTGGCCTAACTTCACCCAGCAGGTGAAGGAGTATTGCAGGTCTTGTCACCAGTGCCAAGAAATAGGGAAGGCGGGCAAGAAAACCCAAGCCGCCCTGATCCCCTTGCCCATAGTGGAAGAGCCATTCCAGAGGGTGGGAATGGATATTATGGGGCCTTTAAATACCCCCAGTTCCTCAGGGAAGAGATTCGTCCTGACTGTGGTGGATTATGCCACCTGGTACCCAGAGGCAGTCACCCTATACTCACTGAGGACAGACAAAGTGGCAGATGCCTTACTTGGGATTTTCTCCCGTGTTGGGTTTCTGCAGAAGGTAATCACCGATTGAGGGGGGTTCCTTCATGTCTGACCTGATGAAATGTTTATGGGAGAAGTGTGGGGTGGTGCAGAGATGTACAACACCATATCACCCACAAGCCAATGGACTTGTGGAACGATTCAATGGTACCCTAAAGTCAATGCTCTGGGCGTTTGCTGAACAGCATGGGAGGGACTGGGAGAAATACCTTCCCCACCTGTTGTTTGCATGCATGGAGGTGCCCCAAGAGTCGACAGGATTTTTCCCCTTCAAACTCTTGTATGGACACTGGGTACATGGGCCCCTAGACTTGATCCATAAAGGACTGGGAAGACAAGCACGCCACCCAGGGAACGCCCATTGTGGATTATGTCCTTAGGTTTAGGGAAAGGCTGAAGGAGCTTATGGGGACAGCCCAGAGCAACCTAGCAGCTGCCCAACAGAAACAAAAAGTATGGTACGACCACAGAGCCAGAGCTTGCTCGAACATGGTGGGTCAGGAATTCATGGTCCTTATTCCGGTCCAGAAAGACAAGCTGCAAGCTGAGTGGGCAGGACCGTACAAAGTGGTTAGGAAGGTAAATGACATGAACTACATTGTGGAGTTACCTGACTGTAGACAGACAGAAAGGATATACCATGTCAACATGATGAAGCCATATGCAAATAGGGCTGACATGGTGTTCGCAGTGTGTAGTCATGGAGATGGGATGGATGAAGGAGACCCCCTTCTAGATTTGCTGGAAGAGAGTAAGTGGGAGTCCTCTGTGGAGGCAGTAAAATTGTCTCCCCAGCTGGCCCTGACCAGGTCCAGAAAGTAAGGGAGGTTTTAGCAGACTTTGCTCCCTTGTTTAGCACCAAGCCTGGACTAACCCCCTTAGCAGCACATGATGTGGAGACAGGGACACAGATGCCCATTTGGTGGACAGCATATCGGGTGTCAGAGGCTGTCCAAAAGGACATTAAGTGGGAAGTGGAGGAGATGCTAGATTTAGGGGTAATCCAGAGATCCCACAGCCCCTGGGCCTCACCCGTAGTCCTTGTGCCCAAGCCAAATGGCTCAACTCATTTCTGTGTGGACTACCATGGACTGAATGCAGTCACAAAGTCTGACTCCCACCTGATGCCCCAGATGGATGAACTCCTGGACAAGTTGGGAGGGGCAACTTACCTTACGACTATAGACCTGACCAAGGGGTATTGGCAGGTAGAATTGACAGACAGAGCTAGGGAAAGGTCGGCCTTCATCACTCCGATAGGCTTATTTAAGTTTAAAGTAATGCCTTTCAGAATGAAGAATGCCCCGGCCACTTTCCACAGGTTGGTGAACCTGGTGTTAAATGGTGCCGAGGAGTATGCTGTGGCATACCTGGATGACATTGCCATCTTTAGTACCAGCTGGGAGGAACACCTCTTCCACCTTAGGGAAGTGCTGGGCAGGATACAGAGGGCTGGGCTCACTGTCAAAGCCGAGAAGTGCCAGGTGGCCATGGGGGAAGTGGCATACCTTGGGCATGTGGTTGGCCAGGGACAGCTCCATCCTAACCAGATAAAGATAGAGGTGATCCAGGCATGGCCCAGGCCAGAAACCCAGAAGCAGGTCAGGAGCTTTCTAGGGACAGCAGGGTACTACAGGAAATTTGTACCCAATTACAGTGCCCTGGCTGCTCCCCTATCTGACCTGACAAAGAAAGAAATGCCAAAGAAAGTTACCTGGAGCCCAGCCTGTGAGGAAGCCTTTACCAGACTGAAGGAGGCATTGTGCAGTGCTCCTGTTTTGACAAGTCCTGACTATAGCAAAACCTTTATAGTTCAGACGGATGCCTCAGATGTGGGTATTGGGGCAGTACTGAGCCAGACATCTAGCCAAGGGACGGATCACCCAGTCATGTACCTGAGCAGAAAGCTGCTCCCCAGGGAGCAAGCATACTCTTCGGTGGAAAAAGAATGTCTTGCCATAGTGTGGGTCTTAAAGAAATTAGAGCCATACTTGTATGGGCAGCATTTTGTGGTGCAGACTGACCACAACCCCCTGGTTTGGCTGACACAGATGGGAAAGAACAATGGGAGACTACTAAGATGGAGTCTTGCTTTACAAGAGTATGATCTAAAAATCGTACATAGGGCTGGAGCGAAGAACCAGAACTCAGATGGACTTTCTAGGGTCTATGAGGAGTGAACTCATTTGGGAAGCTCATCCCATGTAGGGGATAGATCCCCCAAATTCAGTCTAGGTGGGGAGGAGTGTGACATAGACAGCCATGTTCTGAGTGCTGTATCATTTCTTTTTAATAAAATGTATTACTGAATATCTCCTGCTGAAAATCAAGTGCCCTTGGAATAACCTCCCCCCCCCGTTTCAGCTGACAGATGCAAGCTAAGAGAAATGCTGACAGCATGTGTATCACACACAAACAGATTTTAGAGACAGTGTGTTACATGGCAGACCAGGAGCTAATTACAGAGTTAAGTTAACTTTGTTAAGAGGGAAATCATAAAAAAGGTTTATGATGATGAAGAAAAAAAAACCTAGGTTGTTACGCAGGGGTGTGAGGTTGTAAATGCTCCTATGAAGCCTGTGTGAGAAGCATGCAGCATAGATCAAAGAGATGTCATTTGACATGCATGAGTTATGCTGAGGATTGCAAAATGTAATACTTTGAAAATACATCCTGTGGTTGTATAAGATATATATTTTTTAAATAAAATCTGACAGAGGAGGAGCTAGCTGACCTCACCAAAAAGGGATTGCCCAATACAGATGTTTAAGGAATAATTCTGTTTTACAGACACATTCTGACCTGAACTCTGACCACGAAACATCTTGGGGAGCACTTAAGCAAGTATTTAGAGACTAAGTACTGAAGTAGGAAATTGCACTGTTTAAACCTTGTTTCTTTTTAAAGGATTTGTATGTCTTTTGATATGAGAGTTCTGTATTTTATGTTTCACATATTTTTAACTATTTTAGTAAAATTCTTTTTATTTTGTAAGAAAAGTCCATGGTTATAACAGACAATAGACAGAAGCTTGACTGGTGGTATCAAACTGGAAAGAGAAGCGTTAAATCTGAGGTCTTTATTAAAGTTTTAAAGGGTTCATCTCTGAATACCTGGTTAGGTGCCCATAGGCAAAGATATATGGTCCCCCGAAAACAGATATATTTGAGCCTGTGCATTGGGTATGCTAACAAGAGGTTAACAGTTTGAATCCTTCCAGAACTGAGACCAAAGGTTGATCCGAACTCACAAAAAACAGACAAGAGGGTTACCTTGTCTGTTACATTGTTCTCAACATTGCACTCAGAGGTTGGCACTTTGTGAGTAGAGGGCCTGACCTGCTGAGTGGGTTTATGACAGTGTTGACCTAACTTTTTGGTGCCCCTATCATCTGCATACCTGACTATTTAAAAGTACCCATATCCAAACTGCATAACTGTCTTCTGAGACTGGCCATAACTGACTGCATATCTGTCTAATGTGTTGGTGCCCCTCCAGTTAATTGCTAAGTGTGTAGAGCCCCACCAAAGACAGTCTAACTATAAGTACCCTGTGTAACTAATCTGATAATGTTAGACTAGCTACCCATCCACACTAGATGGACAACTTTTTTTATTTTATTTTATTTTATTTATTTCAATACTCAGAAAACCATTTGAGCTCAGGACTCTACATTGGTTCCGCATCAGGACATTTCAGTACAACAAGTGAAATTATACAAAGGATTGCAGAAATACAAAGGTAAACAAACAGGATTATATATCAAACACAGTACAGTTCACAGGAAAACAGACAATTTACAGAGCCCAATGGTGAAACCAGTCAGTTGTCAGCAAACAAGAGATTGTTTGGAGCGTTGCTAAGTGCTGAAGAAAAAACAAAAAAAAGGGGTGAAGGGGAGGAGTCCAAGCGCAATGTGCAAAAGGAGAGCGTAATATCAGTATAGCAGTAGGGATCGGAGGCAGGTGACTAGGTTGGAGGCAGAGGGGGAGGGTGCTAGGTGTGTGGGGGGAGCAGGAGGACCTGTGACCACCTTCTCTATATGTGCCTGCCCTATGCCCAAAAAGGGCACATACAAAAAGGCGACCCGTGCATACTATAGAAACTGCACCTGACTTGTGAAAGTACTTCATTCCAGCAGCAATGCCATCTTACACCAGTCTGGGTGTGCACTCATTGGTAGGGTTGGTAGGAATCTGCTGAACATGGATTTATTGGATTCCAATTCCATTCCTGGATTTAGGATTTTCAAATTTGCAGTCTGAAAATCCTAAATCCTTAACTGAATCCGAAAACCTGTTTTTACATAGGCATTCAGGATTTAGGATTGATTGAGTGATTGATTTCAAACATTTTACCAAGAAAGAAGCACTGAGCTGGTAACAACTCATTTCCAGATGTGTCCTTAGGGGAAGGGGAAAGGGAAGAACATAGGTACACTAAGAACAATAAATGCTAATACAATTAATACAGATATGATTATTTATATTATACAGTGGTTTTTGATGTTAGAACCAGATTGGAACAGGGCTACACAAAAACAAAAGTCCTAGATTTTAGAGGGGTAGAGTATGAGAGGATGAGGGCTTACCTGAGGGAAGCCCTAACTGGTTTGGGGAAATGCAAGGGGGTGGAAAGTGGAGTGGGATCAGGGTAGGTGTTGGTAAGGCAACTGAAATAGGGGTCAGGAGGGTTAAGAAAAGAAGGAAACCTATATGGTTCATGAAGAAGGTGGCAGGAAGGGCGAGAGCCAAAAAGAGGGCCTTCCCAATCCATAAGAATATGCAGAGTGTGAGGGATAGGGAACGATATCTGGACTTGCAGAGGGAAGTGGGGAAATCTGTCAGAAGGGCTAAAGCACAAGTGGAGTTGAATATAGCTAGTAAGATCAAGGAAGGAGATAAGGCGTTCTTTAGATATGTAGGGGAGAGAAGGAAAAACATTGTGGGAATAACAAGATTGAGAGAAGAAGAGGGGGGGAGCATGTGTAGAGGAGGATGGCCAAAAAGCAAATATACTGAACAGGTATTTTTGTTTGGTGTTCGCTAGAGAGGAAGAGGATGGGGAGCCTAGGATGGAGCGTGAGGGTGGGGGGGGGATTGATACCTCACCATTCACGGTGGAAAGGGTCATAAAAAAGCTAGGTGGTCTTTGGGTAAATAAGGCCATGGGTCTGGATTAGGTACACCCCAGAATCCTGATGGAGCTCAGGAAGGAACTAGCAGAACCGCTAGAGGAACTTTTCACTCTGTCGCTAGAAACAGGAGAGATTCCAGATGACTGGCGGAAGGCAAATGTAGTGCCACTTCATAAGGGAGGGAACAGGGCAGAGGCGGGAAATTACAGGCCAGTGAGCCTGACATCAATGGTCAGGAAGATCATAGAGGCACTCTTAAAGGAAAGACTGGTGGACTACCCAGAAGAGAAGGGGTTGGTTGATCACAAGCAACACAGGTTTGTCAGAGGGAGATCCTGTCAGACAAACTTGGTAGGTTTCTTTGATTGGGTGACAGGAATGCTGGATGGGGGGAAGTGGATGTGGCCTATCTGGACTTCAGAAAGGCTTTTGACACTGTTCCTCTTAAAATATTACTAAGCAAGATAGGTGGCCTAGGTGTGGGGCCTGCCATAATGAGGTGAGTGGTAAACTAAATCTTAGGTAGAACCCAAAGGATGATGGTAAATGGGGTGCTCTCGGAGGAGGGGAGGGTGACTAGTGGGGTGCCGCAGGGGTTGGGTCTGGGACCAGTACTTTTCAACATTTTCATTGGAGACATTGCTGACTGTCTAGAGGGGGGGGTGTGTTTGTTCACCGATGATACCAAGTTATGAAATAGAGTGAATACGCTGGGTGTGTGTGTGAAAGAATGAGGGGAGACCTTGATAGACTAGAGAGGTAGTCCAAAGCTTGGAAGCTTGACTTCAATGTGGGTAAATGCAAGGTTATGGATATGGGGCATGGAAATCCGCTAGCAAAGTATGAGATTAATGGGGTGGGAATAATTGTAGTTGAACAAGAGAGGGACTTGAAAGTCATCATCTCATCTGATCTGAAGGTGGCAAATCAATGCCAGGCCGCGGTGGTTAGGGCAAGCATAATGTTGGGATGTATAAGTCGAGGCATAGCTAGTAGGAGGAGGGAAGTCATCATGGCCCTGTATACGGCCCTGGTCAGATCTCGTCTGGAGTTCTGTGTACAGTTCTGGAGACTGCACCAGAAGAGGGATGCAGAGAGGGTGGAGGCAGTCCAGAGGAGGGCTACTTGGATGATACAGGGGATGCAGGGAAAGGCATATGAGGAACGACTGAGGGAGCTGGATATGTACACATTGGAGAATAGGAGAGACAGAAGGGATATGACTGAGATATTCAGATATCTAAAAGGTATAAACAGGTGCCAAGGGGGGACCTATTTCAAATGAAAGGATGTTTAGCAACCAGGGGAAGCAGTATGAAGTTGGGGGGTGGACAGTTTAAGGGTAATGAGAGGAAGTACTAATTCACAGAGAAGGTGGTAGATGCTTGGAATGACCTGCTGGAAGAGGGAGCTGCGACAGAGATGGTCGTGGGTTTCAAGCATGCATGGGACAAGCATATGGGTATCCTGGGAGGGAAGGGAGAATGGGTAAGGTCTGAGGGGGAAGGGGGGCTCAGTAAAGGAGGCATACTGGGCAGACTAAGTGGGTGATGTAGGTCCTTATCTGCTGACATGTATGTGTGTATATATATATATATATATATATATATATATATATATACATACTACATACATATATATATATATATATATATATATATATTAATACCACTAGGTAAGTAAGCATTAACAAAAATAATTGTGCAAGGAGGATTTAGGACTTCAAATGCAAATCCTAAATCTGATTTTTAGGTCCTTTTAGGATTTGAAATGGAATCGGATTAGGCTTTGGAAGTTCCTAAAATCCTAAATCTTAAAACTGGATCAGAATAAGCTGGTTCTGAGCAGCCCTACTCATCAGTTCTGGTGCTGGTTGTCAAGATAAATTAGGGTGATAGTCAGGTCAGGACACCCCTGCTTCATTTTGATCTTCGAACTATCCTTGACTGGAAAATTAGAAAGTGTAGGGACCACACCGGCTCAATAGTTAAGAATCTGCAATGTAAGGTGGAGTTGGGTTTCTTTTTCATCCTAGGTTCCACATCAGGATCTGCATTCATCACAACCAGCATTCTTTGTCTTGTATCCTGCACAGCAGCCTCTATCCCAGTGAGCCATTTAGGGGTTCAATAGCAGATGCCTTGAGGATTTTCACATCCTTTGCATGTGTGGATCTACAACTGTTTCCTTCCTGGTGATCCATCTGAGACACCACAGCCGATGCTTTAAGGGATTCCTTGTTATCCTTCTTCTTGAATCTACAGCAGCCTCAGTCCTGGTGACTCATTTGGGGTCCAACGGCTCATGTCTTGAGCATCCCTTTTATTACTGAATTTGGAACAACATAGCTTTTGTCCCAGTGACCTGACTGGTGTCCTTCAGCTGCTGTGGCTAGGATCCTCTGTTTTGCTGATTCTGTTCTTCTGTTTCACCTTTTCTGATGACCAGTTTGAGGAGTCAGGTAACCAATGTCTGATGGTCCTTTGCTCTGACACCCATTTGACAAACCCTTTTTTTTTTGATGAAACCCCTCAGCAGGCCATACGTGTGAGGCTACAGCTGGGTACCCAAATGCCAAATCTCCTTTTCTTAGAGGTTAAGATTTTATAGAGTTCAATAAGTTATACTATGCCTTAAAAGTAATCAGTAATATAACCTGGCCAGGTACTGCTGAGCTCACAGTGTAACAAGCAGCATTGGAATTACACCAGGATCAGCCAGGGTTCAGCCTTGGTACCTCTCCAAGGAGTCCCAGCAGCTGTAAAAAATTAATTTATGCTGCTGGGCTGGTGCTGTGGCTCCAGTACCTATTCTTTCAACAGGCTTTAGCCCTGGTAGTTCAGGGCGGGCGGCCTCCTCCTTGGCCATGTAACTGATGGAGTTGAAATAATAAAGTTCTGACATACTGTGCATATCAGCCATATCTCTGTATGCCATAAATTGAAATGCAGCAGCTAAATGGTGCCAGTCGTGACAGTCTGGAGTGATAGCCACATATTTACGATCCAATTATATCATTACTGATTGGTCCAGCAGTCCACCTTTCATGTGTGTATCTCATGCACACAGTATGGCTAGTGGAGCTGGACCAATGAATAATGGATTCTACCTTGGGAATGTTGTTTTAAGCTGTCTTAAACTGGAGGGTGGGAGGTTTAGTAGGGAGGTCAGGAAGCACTTCTTCACAGAGAGGGTGGTGGACACTTGGAATGCGCTGCTGGAAGAGGTCATCTCTTTGAAGACAATGGGCAGCTTTAAGAGAGGCTGGGATAGGCATAGGGGGAAGGTAAGGATCATGGGTAGGGAGGATGGGAGGAGTGGGGAGGGAGGGCAGCGACATTAGCTCAAGCTGTGGACCCTGCAATACGAGCAGACTTGATAGACCAAATGGCCTTCTTCTGCTGGCTTTTTCATATGTTCATATTCCTGCCGCTGGCTTGCTGTACCAGTCTCTCCTAAGGTAAGGGTATAAGATGACCTCAGGATGAGCCGTTATACCTTTTGGAAAGTTTCATTTTTGGTCACTTCATTGCTTCTTCTTACAGGCTGCCTGGGCCTGCCTCTTTGCTCTTCTGCTAGCCATGCCACCACTGCTACCAAAAAAAGAAGTTGCCCCTTTGCACGTGCCTATCAGCCTATGTATGTCCAATCGGTTGTCTTCGCATCTGCAGCTCTGCTCCAGTTCCATACCTGCTGCTGCTGATTACTAGTACCCAGTACTCGCTACTCTGCAGATTGCTCCATTTACCTTTTTTGCCCCTGCCCTTCAGTGTGCTGCTGCACTGCTGCTACAGAGTGATTCCTCATGATTACCTGTTCCATTCACAAGCTGAGTCCTGCAGTCCACTGCTACAAGGTCCAGTGCTGGTGCTGCAGTCCTCCTTGTCTTCCAAGCCCCCCCTCCCCCATCTCCCAGCCGTAAGTGAACTTCCTGTAACCTGGCTGCTGCAAACTAAAAGAGCACATCCTCGTCCTCCAGTCCACCTTTTCATCAGGTTAGTGACAGTATTGTAACTTCTGAAGTGCTGAAGTGTAATGCAGTGCTGTATGGTAAGGACAGAAAAATAATGTAGCTTTATTTCACTGGCAGTTGCTGACTGCACAAGTAGTATGGTATTAAAACCAAAGCCAGTTCAGTGAGTGAGAAGAACAGGTTAAAATATTTTGCAGATTATAAGGGGACATAGAATACAATTAAGAGCTGGGCTGAGCAGTGTAACTGGTATATACTATGGAGTCTTCAGCTGCCCCAATCAAATAACTGTAAGTATGCTCCGTCCACACAGAGAAATAGGATAAATACTGGGGAATGCACAACACAAAAGAGTGCCACCGAGTTCAACCAGTGATCCTCTTCATGTTCCGCTCAAAGCTGCAACTTTTAATACAGAATACTCCAGATAAATTAATGAATAAAACTCCATGGGTGACATGTTTGTAATGTTTAATACAAAATTTGTTAGGCAATTCCTGCCAAAATGAATTCTGTTTTAAAAGTTACAACTTTGTGTCAGAAATTAAGAGGGACGATTACCCATTGAAGTCCCTTTTGTCTTGTGCAACATAGTTCCAAAAAAAAAAAAAAAAAGACTGCATAATACCAGAGTCCCTTGAATATCAGGAAAATACTTTGGCAAGAACTGGCATTTTGTTTGAGTCTGTAGGAATTTTTGGTTTTTGTCCTAACGAATGCACACTGGGATGTGGTGCCTAGAAACTACAAGCCTAAATTACCAAAAAAAAGTTTCCAGCACACACAAACCTCCAAGATGGGATGCATCAAATAAAGTTCAAGTCATGGATTCAAAATTTAGTCCATATTTTAATGAATTAAAAACTTCCAAGCTCACAGCAGGCATTGCAGTGAAGGTCATGCTGTGAAGGCTCCTGATCTCTTGGGTACTTCTGTTCAGAAAACAGTGGATTCTGTGATAAGTGTTGACCAAGAAATGGCTTAGGGTCCTGAAAATTCTTCAGCTTCCCAGTTAATGGACGAGGGAATAATGGCAGAAGAAATACAGCTGCAACAAGAACTTGAAAAGAAAAAACATCAATTGTTGGATTTAATATCGATTGCTGAGCAGGATTTTAACTCCTGCAGACTAAAACTGGAGGCAGAACGGAGCAAACAAAAGCATTTTCCTGCTAGTCCTACAAAAGAAGGAGGTAAACGTCTTTTGTCTGATCAGTATGAACTGGTGAGTGACATTATGCATCAAGGAAACAATGAAAACCAGAAGAGAGGGCTTATCCAAGAATCTTCTTCTTCCCAGACCTGTACTTTAATGGATTGGTCTTCGGGAGACGCCCTTAGACAGGCAGGTTGGCTTTGGACAGAAAACAGATGGATTCCAGACCCAATGATCCCTATCCCAAGTTTACCTGTCTTTACTCAAGATGCAATGGGATGATTTAAAATTACTGCTTACTTCATCTTCAGGTCATACTATTTCTCAACAGAAGTCCTCTGATGGTCCGAATGCGGATGCGCACTCTCAAGGAAAGGCTACAGGCTTTTCAGCTACGCAAGATGCTGATTCAGTGAGGAATGATTCCTCGGTCTTGGAAACTGCTTCTCTGGAACAAGAAGCACCTATGGACCCTCTTCTCTGACTTCAGTTATTGGGGAACATGAGGACGTAAGTCTTGATAATCAGATTTTACATAGTGATTTGGACTTGAATACGCATGCAAATAAAGTTGCCCACCAGTCTGCTAACCCTGGCCCAAAATCATACACCAGTTTATTTAAGAAACCGTCTGAAGCAGCTAAACGCCGTTTCCTGGTCCATTTACGATACCGTGGCAAAGCACCGGTGGTTCCAGACTGCATATGGGTAGGAAAAACTTTATTAAAAGAATCCATGGGCTTTTCTCTGGCAGAGGTGTATGCCTTTATACACCCGCCAGGTGATCATAATTATGACATGAGCTTTTGCTCTATTATTACATTGGACATATTTTGGAGAATTTACTATGAAGTAAAGGATCAAAAGATTTGGAGGGATTTTCAGGTAATCCCTATTACTAAATCTACAATTAAGACTGTGACTGTTCTTTTCAGAAACGAAGGGGTTAACATTGCAAATATTTTTTTTTGGTTGGAAAAGAGATGTTCATTGTATGACAAACCTAAACCCATTATGGGCGAAAATGGTTTCTGCATGGGTGGCTGGGCGGTATGAGTTCAACTAAATCAAACCGAGGATGGCATACAACATTTGCCAAGCTCTTTTTTTCTAGGAGGGGACGGGGTATAATATTTTTCGTGGGTCAGCCTAAAAGCTGCTATAAATGTGATTCTTTAACACACTTGAATACGTCCTGTGATCAGATAAAATGTTTTCAGTGTGGATTGTTGGGTCATACGGCAGCTCAGTGTGAGGCTCCCCCGTTTGCAATTTATGTAATGAAATTAACCATTCCTATGCTGATTGCCCTTGGATGTCTGCTGATGCAGATGAATCTTCTGATCAGGAGTATTTTCTAGGTCAGGCTAGAAGGCCTTTTCAAGGTTCAGGTACTTCTGGGACGGAGAATTCATTTGGGGGTAGACGGAGAGGTAGAGGTTGAGGAGGAACTACTGGGTAAAGTAGGCAATTACACCCTTCTAGTTTTGATATTGACCAACAGTCCAATATGATTATTCCAGAACTGACCTGCATAGTTGCTCCTGATTTAGCATCTCCTCAGAGGGTTATTAGGGAGGAAAGTGAGACTCCATTTGTGACCCCCCAAGGCTCTCCTCAACGTCTTCCTAACCCTGTGCTCTCTGCCTCACATGATCTTCCTTGCCCTGTGAATTTAGTCATTACTGAGGCACAGGACATGGTTCAAGATTCAGAGGATGATATGTTAACCTCTTCTCCCTGTGTGGTAGAAAAATTTGTTGAAAGTCAGAATGTGCCCCTTTCTCCGTTGCCCCTCACAAACAGATTTGCTGTTTTTTCTTCGTGGGAAGACCAAGTAGAACAGACTCATCCCTTGCCTGATCCAACGGTAAATTCCCATGGTTCTAGTTCAATGCCAAAAGGACCTGAATTGCCTTCTAGGAGAAACCAATTAGAACCATGGAAACTAATAACTAGATCAAGCATTAAAACTCCCAAACCCCCTCCCTGAGCCTTCCACTCTGTCAATAGCAACGTTGAGTGTAAACAGTCTGAAATCTCAAATTAAGTGGAAGACGAAGTTTGGGGTACTTTCTCATTTACACTATGATGTATTTCTTTTACAGGATACATGCTTACATACCTTGAATGAAGTTTCGATAGCATCCAAAGACTGGCATTGGGGGAAATCATTTTGGTCATTGGGGGATTTTACATGTAGTGGAGTTGGAATTTGTTTTACCACTTCTAAAGTTACTGTATATAGGTTGGTAGATATTGAACCAGGTACAGTGCTCCTATTGGATGTACTTTTAAAAGGGTTATAGTATAGATTGATTTTGGTACTGTATATGGTCCCCAGACTAAAGCCCTTAGGATTACTTTGTTGAAGAAGATCCAACCGTATCTGTATACTAGTAGGCAAATATGTTTTTGTGGGGATTTTAATATTAATTTCCAACAAAAAATGGATATTGGGAAACAATATTGCGATAAGGTTTTTTTGAAATCGCTTCTTTCTTTAGCAGGTTTGATCGATACGCATCAATTGGGACACAGCAGGGCTAAACCTAGATTTTTTAAAGGTTCTTTATTTTCTCATATTGATTTTGTTTTTGTGCATAAGATTTTAGTACTCTCCCAACTAATCTATGACCCTATAGAATCATCGGACCATTTTTTGATTGGTATTAGTATTGATACCCCCCCACACGTAGGATGAAAGGTCCAGGTCTCTGGAAACTAAATACTTCCCTATTATTACTTCTAGATGTTTTAACAGATTTGGAGCAGATAGTTAGAGATAACATCTCTACTGTTGGATTACATGACGATATCTGTAGTTGGTGGGAAGCATTTAAAATATGTTTAATAGGATATTTTCAAGCTATTGGTAAATCCTGTGTCCAAACCCGGAATGAGAAATATTTATCTCTTCAGCATACTTTAAGTCAAAGTCAAAGTCAACTTTATTTAAAAAGACGCCCATTCCCGAAGGCTCTGGGCGCCGTACAAAAACCTTTACAGTTTATCATACTGTATATATTCAAATAAAATCCCAAACATATAACTTAAACCCCAAAAGCCTGCACAAATAAAAAGGTCTTTAGACCACTCTTAAAAGCCTCTACAGTGGGGGCCTCTCTCACTTCAAACGGCACGAGTTCCAGAGAGCTGGAGCAGCAACTCCAAAAGAGCGATCCCCTGCTGATTTCAACCTAGATCTCGGAACTGTGAGGAGGCCACCACCAGAGGAGCGAAGATCCTGGACAGAGGTGGACGGTACCAGTAGATCAGTAAGGTAACCAGGGCCCTTTACAAACCTTATTTTCTATCCAATCAGGAGGTGAAGTAGATATGTCTGAAAATATTAAAGTAATAAAACATGATATGGCTTTATACCAGTATGACAGGTTAAGATCACTTACTAAGGAACAGTTATTTGGAACCCAAGGTGAGACAGCACAGGTTAACCCTTTTTTGGCATGTCAGGAATGAGAAGAAAAGAGGCTGTTCACAAGCTTACAAAACTCTAATGATCCACCTATTTCTGATAACATTGGGATTATGAAATTTTTAGATAAACATGTTGAGGATACCTTTGGGACACAAAGCTCAGGCTCTCAATTTTTAATGCACTTTTTGCAAGCAGCAGATCTCCCTTGTATATCTTCAGAAATACAGCTGTCTATGGTGATGGCATTTACCACAGTGGAATTAGAAAGGGTAGTCCTTTATCTTAAAAATTATGTTTCCCCTGGTTCTGATGGATTGCCCAGTGAAATATATAAATAGTTATAGAAATTTATGCCCGAGGAATTATTTGCCTTGTATAATTTTTTTCTTACAGAAATGATTTTACCTCTACAGATGTATGAGGGTTTATTGATTTTCCTGTTTAAAAAGGGGGATCATAAGGATATTGGTAATTGGTGTCCGTTGACATTATTGAATGTTGATTTTAAGATTTTTTTCAAAACTTTTAGGTAACAGATTATCATTGGTTATGCCAGATTTAATCAGTGACTCTCAATTTTGCTCAGTCCCGGGTAGGAAAATTACTGATGCATTGATATTTATTCGAGAAATTATGGAAAGTGGGAAATGAGGATTAGGAATGGTTAAATAATTTTTGGTGAGTTTAGATCAGGCCAAGGCATTTGACAAACTCTCCCATGAGTATTTATGGAAATGTTTACTGGCTTTTGTTTTTTCTGTTTTATTTGTCCTTTATGTTTTGCTCTAGTATATGTTATCTCGTAAGAAAATGGATGGAGAGGTGCCAAACACAGAGTTGTTAAAGGAGTACATCAGGGATGTCCATTGTGTCCGCTTCTGTATGTTTTTGCTTTGGATCCTCTGTTAAGGATAATTAATAAGTGCCCTCTGATAAGAGGAATTACTAGGGAACTAGGGTTTTAGACAAAGATAATTGCTTGCACAGATGATTTGTATTTAATGCTTTACAATGAGGCCTCTATAAAAACGGCTTGTACAGTTGTAACAGCAATGGGGACTATTATGGGAGCTGGAATCAATGAATTAAAAACTAAGTTTTTAAGTTTGACGGGCATCCCAGATAGTTCAGTTATGGTAGGAGGTTTTCTGGTTGAACGACAACCATGTGAAATATTAGGCATTTATTTTGGAGGAGCTGATAGTGCAGATTTTAATTGGCAGAAGGCTTTACAAGAGGGCAATTCTAAAATAATGGAATCATTGGAAACTTTCTAAGCAAAAAAGAATTTGATTAAATCTTTTTTGATACCAGTTTTTTTGTATTTAAGTAATGTTTTTTTCTTGCCAAAACATTTGGAGACTTCTTTGATGAGATGTTTCTTTTGTGGTATTTAGGGAAGTAGATTGAACCCAATTAAATGTAATGTGTTGTATTTGGACATGAAATCAGGAGGTTTAAAAATGATCAATCCAGTTCTGTTTTTCTTTTCGGTCTTTTTATATTGTAATTTGGTACCTTTAGTTAAGACTAGCGTTACAATCCGAGGTTCTTTAGTAAGTAAAATTTTACAGGGTATACTGCAAGAATGGAGAGGTGCTAATTTTATGCATGAAAATAAAAGAAGCCCATGATTAACGAATAGATGGAATGGGTTTTTTGATAAAATTAGATGTTGGAATATTAGTTGGGAGTTAGTTAGTACCATCTCCTGGAAAGAGCTATACAAAACTATTTTGTACCAATATTTTTTAGATTCCCCATTTTCAAATTTTTCAACTGTTGTTAGACTAAATATTTCTAAATACATTACAAATCCCCGTATTCTGGTACATATGTGGGACACAGCATGGTTGGGAATTCATGGGAAAATAAATGCCCAAAACAACCAGAAACATAAAAAAAATACAGGACCGAGACTGTCCAAGAAATTGATTTTCGAAACAATGGATAATTTATAATTCCGGTGTCCCTATGCCATGGAATTTTGGGATGTAGTAAAATGCCATTGGAATGGCTGTTTGACAGTTTCCCCTTCTATTGAGAACTTATAATATGGATTTTTTAATAATGCTGAATCACAGGGTTCACCTAATACATTACGGGTAATCCATGTTTCCTTTCTTTATTGGATATGGATCATTAGATGCAGACTATTATTATAGCAACAGGAAATTTCGCTCATTGATTTATTTTATATGACGGAATGAGAGATTTTCAGTATTAAATCACTTGAGAAATCAAAATTTACATTTCAGTATTGGGAGAGTTTATGGCAGTCTTTTGACTTTATTGTTTAATTTTACTTTTCAGGACAATAGATGGTTTTTCCATTCCATTTAGGATTATAGAGTGTATGAGTTAGTTTTAAGTCATTTCAGAAATATTTAAATGACAGCAGGATGGGGATGGGGTGGGACAAGTTTAGATGTGTTTATTTAGTATGGGAATATTGTATGTATTCATATATATTATTTTGTTTATGCATTAACATAAGAAGATTGATTATGTATGAGGAAATATAGTTTTGTAAATGTTTATGTGATGATTCCATTATGAAATTTCCCTACTATTTTAGTGGAGTAAGGGGGGGGGGGGTTGGTTAAAAGGCTTTTCCTATTCTAGAGGTTACAGTATGAAATAATACTTGATTATGGTTTTGATTTTTCCTTTTTATGATTTTATATGATGAAATATGGATTTGTATTTAATTGATTATATTTCAATACAAAAATGTTTTTTCCAGCTCTTATAGGGGGAAGGAGAGGGGGTTGGTTATAATGTTTTTTTTAGGTTTGGGGTTATTGTATGAATTAATACTTATTTATGTTTGATTTTTCTTTTATGGATCTGTATGATGTATTACTGATTTGAATATAATTTGTTGTGATTTCAATTTAAATTCTCCTACTCTTTTCGAGAAGTACCATGGAATCTTTAACATTCACCTGAACAATCATCAGAAGAGGCAGATGGGATCTTGTTTTTTTTTTTTTGTGTTATCTATTTTACCTCCTCCCACACTCCGGCATCCCCCAGTCCTTTAGGCATCCTAATACCTCCACTCCCTCTGGCCATCCTCTTCCCGAGTTCTGCTTCCCTTGCACATATTGCAGCTGACCCTCCGAATTTTTCTGGCATATCCCATCACTAGGCAGGTCCCCCTCCTCCAAGGGGGAAGGCACTGGGGTCAGGGGAAACTCTGCACACTATTTTTTCTTACTAACTCGGGGTGCTGCTATGGCGGAGCAGGCTCCTTGGAGGTTCTGGTGGTGTAGTGTACAGATGCCATCATCCAGCAGCCACTGAAGTTGTTTTCCATTTCCTGTTTTTGTCCCTCCTGTTCCACTCTTTCCAGTGCTCCGGTCTCCACTGGGGCCACTACAAAGACAGGGCTCCCCAGCCCACCCCAGGAGAGGAGAGCAGTCCTCTGGACACTCAATCCACCATACAATATAAAAGATTGTGTATGAGCAATCATACACAAACAACGGTATTTTTTGATCTTGACATTTCTGTGGCAACAAGACCTCTTGAGCTGTGCTCTTGAAGTCTCTTGTTACCACAGAAATGTCTCGATTGCAAAATAGCGTTATGTATGATTGCTCATGCACAATCTTCTATATCGTGTTTGGATTTCCATACACATCCTCAACATTCTAAATCACCACGTGTCAACTGCCCTAAATCAAAACAAAGCTGTGGCACCTGGCACTACTCACACTACTCTCCAATCCCCACTGTCTCTATCTGTCTCACTTGCTACCTCTCGCATCCTAGCAGTACTTGCAGCACTGCCTACCCTGCTCCTGTCAACACTATTTTGTGAAACAAGCCCACCACCTGACGTATATACCCCAATGTGAGGTTTCACAGAAAAAAACTAATTGTTTTACTACCTTTAAGCAGCTGCATTTAAGTCTGAAAATCCTCCGGCATATAAATATTGACTGCACTGCATACAAGTGCAGCATGGAGCCACACTCTATACTCAAAGTAGTGCTGCATAGCACGGCCATTATTTACTTATTTTTTATATTTGAATTTTTTATTGAGTTTATAGTGAATAATATGAAACAAGGTGTACAAGATACAACAGTTAAGAAGAACATACAATTCAGAGGTGTACTATCTAAAAATGAGAGGTGATATGTGGACAATTGCAGAGTTAACTAGACGGGTTGTGTATGAAACTATTACAATTAATGTATCCAGCAATGTAGTAATGGGGATAGCAGGGATGCCAAAATAGAACAATGAAATAAACCAGTTACATCAAATCATCAGAAAGAGTTCTCCCCTCCACTCACAGCATCTGAAGGTCACTGCGGCACAAAAGAATCATCGCAGCTCATAACATAAAGTACCCATTTTTGCCACTTTTCATGGAATTGCAATTCCCTGTCATGCAGGATAGAGGTGAGCCTCTCCATATGATAAACAGGACAGCTTTGAAAATAGGCCCATGGTGGTCCTTACAGTTCTTATCCGGTCTAAAAATAAAAAAATCAGGGGTGTGGCTTGGTCACCAGCAAAAAGGCTGCCTAATTTCTAAGATCCTAAACCCCCTTAGTAAAATCTGTCCAAATCTGCCCAAACTGTTGTACCTATCTTAATAATGATGCACTGTTCAATGAGGGAACATTCGCTTACTTGAACAATCTGACACCAAAGAAATTTGGCCAAGACTGACTGCATAATCATCGATGGAAGATCTTCCTCACAGATGGGCTTCTCTGGAGATGGCAGGCTGAGCACTCAAAATAGCAGCTCCTGATGGCGGGAATACTCTGGCAGCACTCGCTGAAATAAAACAAATGTTCATCTATTTAATCTCTCAGTTTAACAGACTTGAAGTTACCACACAATGTACTGATGCAAACATGATCTAGCTAGCTCACAAGATTAATGTGGTTGAACAAAGAGTTACAGACACAGAGGACCACATAGAGTGTCTCACAGCACATGTCCATCACCAGGACAGAGCTGTGGAGCAAAGATGAGGATCTGGAAAATCACGGTATGTGTAATAACCTCTGCTTTGTTGGGTTCCCAGGGGGCTGCAAGAGTAAAAACACATACTTGCCAGCCTGTTGGAGCTGAGGGCTGAGGCACTGGTCACCTTACCTCACACTACGCTGATGACCCGTGTTCAGGAATGAGCATGGGCCAATGGGGATTGGCAGGATTGAAGAAGGATCTAGCATCCGGAGGACTGCTGTCCTTCTCCGGGAAGGGGGACATCAGTAGTCTATGCGTGGCTGGCCCCTGGTGAAGATTAGGGGACAGCACTGCTGACACTGCAGAAGTAGGGGTGGGAGGAGGCAGACGCTTGGAGGGATGCACATGTGGCAGCGTGCACGCTCCTTCCATTGCGTCATTGCACACCCTTCCTGGAGGGGGAACCACACACCAGAAGAATTCTCATCCCCATGATTGCATGCAAGTCAGTTCCCTCCTGGGTCCACCCTCCTGGTCTCCGCGGTGGTGGGGTAAGTGCCCACTGTGAAGCAACCAGGGAGGGTAGTGACAGGGAGGTCAGAGCTCTGTTCATGACTGAGCAGCGGTCAGGGTAGATGGCTAGATGGGGAGGAACCAAAGGCACAACATCCCCCAGTCATGAAAAGCAGAAATAAATGAACAAACCCCCCCCTCAAAAAAACACATACTCATTATTACTTGTTATTACTTGGTATGAAAGAACAGAAGAAGGCCAGAGCCCATTGGGACTGTTCCCTACACTATGTGGGACATTATTTATGTATTATCCCTCAACCAAACATCTAATTTGTTTTTAAAGGCAGTGGCGCTAGTTACCTCTACCAATTCTTGTGGCAAGGTGTTCCATACAATGGATGCTCTTATTGGAAAAAAGTTTCCCCTTTTGCTGGTTTTATAAGTTTTTACTTCAAGCTGTTTATTATGCAGTCTCTGAACATGTCTCCTTTTGGAGAGTGTTAGACCACATTTTTCCATTAGATCTGGTGACTTTATTAAATTAAAAACCATAAGTATATCACCTCTTAATCTTCTAGTTTGAAGAGAGAAGAGACCAGTAGCTTTTAACCTGTTCTGATAATCCAAGTTTGTTAATCTTCAAGTCAGAATTGCTATGTCTTTTTTTTGGTTTGGATTCCAGAAAGGCGAGCCGTAGTCTAGATACGGTCTAATGTATGCCCTATACAGTGGAATAAGGCATTGTTCAGTGCGATTAACAAAAGTGCGTTTTATTTGCCGCAAAAGTCTGTTGGTCATGCAAGCAGTTCTAACACAGTGATCATTTGATGTAAGTTTATTATTAACATATATCCCTAAATCTTTTTCACAATTTGATGAGTGAAGTGGTAGTCCGTTTATATGATATATTGTTTTTGGATTATTTACACCGAAATGCACTACTAAACATTTGTCTTGATTAAACTGCATATGATTTTCATTTGCCCAAAGTGTTAATTTTTCAAATGCGGAAATATTTTCTTGATTATTAACCTTGCCCCCCAATTTAGTATTGTCTGCAAATTTAACTATGAAGTTATTTGGCCCTGTTTGTAAATCACTGATAAAGAGGTTAAACAATGTTGGTCCCAAGACAGATCCCTGTGGTACACCACTTGTCACACTACCCGAATCAGACAAGATATCGTTAATTCTGACTCTCTGAGAACGATTTGTCAACCAGTTTAAAGTCCAATTGACAATATCAGGTAACAAACCTAGATTGCGCATTTTAGTAATGAGTTTTTCATGTGAGACTTTATTGAAAGCTCTACTAAAGTCCAAAAGAATTACATCAGTAGGGATACCCACATCTAGTAGAGGACTTATATTATTGTAAAAAAATATCAGATTCATGGTGCAGGAATACTTGGGAGTAAACCCATGCTGGTTTGAATCATAAATTCCTAATTTTTTACAATCTTGATCTATTAGAGACTTCATTACTCATTCCATTAATTTACCAGCCACTGAGATCGGGATAATTGGATAATAATTTTGCACAGAACCTCTATTGCCTTGACTCTATTCCTTCAGCGTACCCTCCCAGAGCTGCTCAGGGAACCTTGGCCAACTACACTAGAGATTGATTGCTCACACTGACCCCTTCAACCACCTCCTAAGCTCAGAGAGACCCAGGCCAATCCTGGCCTGCTTTATAAGGCACATGGACAAAAAGAGCATAATGTTGTGGGCCAGAGGAAAAGGACGTTTAACCTGGAGAGGGCACATTATTCGTATATCAACAGACTTTTCACAGGAACTCTCAGCCAGAAAAATGGCATCTACTCCCACTTGCAAGGCTCTGATGTACCTTGAATACCATATAGCCTTTAGTGCCTTGCCATGCTCAGACTAACCAGAAAACAGTGCTTCATAGTAGTTCGAGGCACCTGAAGCTGTGGAGGCATATATCTCAAAATGCTGGCCTACAACAAACTGGGATAAATACAGAGGGTTGGGCAAAAGCAGGAGAAGAGCCACTCCAACTGTCACCATGAATACTACTCCAGTTCCTCAGGGGCCCACATTCAGATACCACCAGGTTCCAGAATATGGACCTCCACTAAGACCCCCATCAGTCAGTGAGCACCCATGGCTGCCAGCCAGATAGAAGCAGAAAACCAAAAAGCAAAAATCTGCCAAGGGAAACTGACAAGACCATTCTCCCAGTTCATGCAGCTGTAGCTCCCCAGTCTCTTCAGAAACGTTCTCCAAAGGCCTACACAATAACCACTTTGCATCCATTCAATCAGCTGAAGACAGAACCTTACCTCCAGCAGAATCCTATCCTCAAGAAGAGACTGCAACTGGACCATTCTGCCTGAAGTCCTGGGCTGAGGCAATAAGTTTAGTGGAGGCTACCACCAGTCCCCCATCAAGCAGCTCCCTTCAAATCTGCACTCCCTATGCTGCGGGAATACATGGCAGTTGCTCACCACTTATGTAGTGGAAGGCTGGACAATTTAGACCTTACAAAACTCAGTCCTATCAGGACCAATGAGCAATTAAGACCCTCATCCCCTTAAGGGGGAACTGTCTCATTTTAACGGTGTGCACAAATCTTTCCAAGCTGAAGGACTGTCTTATCTAACCAGGATAGGGCAGGTTTGACAGTGCCCCTTTAAGACGGCTATCTTTCCAGGGCTGGGATTGCTCATTGGTCCTTCTATCCTGCTGGTAGTGTTTTAATGGCACATGGCCAGTGGCATGCATATTGGGTACCCCCCCTTTGATTTTATTATATGATGTCACATTACCGGAGGTAAACTGGATGGCCCTCTCAGTACTAGGGTGGTTTCACCCCTGTCTCCCCTCATGCTGTGATGGGTTTGAGATATCAGAAAGGACCAAGGCCATGGAGACTGATGGACACATAGCCCAGGTGCAGTTGATGTCTCTATCAAAGGAGAAGCTGAAAGGTACCTCCAGGCATAAACGGAAATATGGCCAAGGATTAAGCTGCTAGAGGAGCTATCTGACTGGCAGAGGTGAGTACATATGTATAGCAACTTTCCTTGATTGGGAGTCAGGACCAAGCTGATAGCATGGTAGTAGTAAACAGGTGGAACCGCGTCTTAGCACCTGAGCGGGTAATTGCCTAATAACAGACAAAACAAACAAAACAGGCAGCACTCAAAGCAGAAATGTAGAGTTACTAGTCAAAAATAAAGCAAAATCAAACATCCAGTAAAAGAAATCAGGCAGAATTCATGGCACTAACCCCAGCGCTTTGAGTCTTTTCATGATTCTTAATTGCTCATTGGTCCTAATAGGAATGAGTTCTGTCTACATGAATGAATAGATATGAAGAAACTTGGCTACCATATTTGACATCACCATACTGTCTTAATACACATCAACAGAATGGTATGGCCAAGGTCCTAGAGGAAGGGGCCAAGGCTTCACAGTAGTCTGTCCACCTCAGTTTACTTGAAGACATATCCACCTCCATAGAGGCCCCTTGGTTTCTCCTGTTGGTCACTCCTGACCAAATCATCCTCCATGAACTCTCTCATGGTAGTATTACTGTACACCTAAGAACTGTTCTCACTGTTGTGTGTGTTCTCCCTATGTGCTGTATTTTAGTATTTATAGACTGTTGGTACTAGTGTCTAGTTTTGTTTCTTATGTAACTTGTTTCTTGTCTGACAGGGTATTAACTGTATGAAGTTCATAATTGCTGCATATTATGACATACTTTTCTTTCAATAAATAGATTAACTGAAAAAAAATATGTCTAAATAGATTTAACCACACTACACCATTGCTTTATTGTTGGAGGCTTGACCTTAACCAAAGTCTTGTGATGGTTTCCTTAGCAGTCAACAGACACGGCAGAAGTAATGTTTGATTAGATGAATCAACCCCCTCTGGTGGGATGGCATGAGTAGGTTTGGTGTAACAAATAAAGCTTCAAATTCAGCCTTTAGAGATTCCCCAAACTCAGCAAGAACTGGGCATTCCCAGAAGACATGAACCTGGTTGACGTCATGTGTGCCCCATTTTCTCCAACACACCCCATATATCAACCCAATGAACTTGGTCTGAATCCAAGGTTTTCTGAAGAAACACATTTGGCAGATTCATTTCCAGCAATATCAGAAGACTGTTAAACGTGTTAACAGGGGCCAAAGACTGCCAAGACACCCAGGTGGCTTTCTTTATTGACAATGAGAAGGCATTTGATTGTCTGAACTGTCCCTTCCTCTTAGAAGTTCTAAGAAGTAAGCAGTTTGGGGATACCTTTTTAACTCAGCTCACACAGCTGTACTCTAACCTAACTGCCTGGATCAAAGTGAGTGGTATGCTTTTGGACTCTTTTCCTATCCAAACAGGAACACAGCAGGGGTGCCCCTTATTGCCCCTGCTTTTTGCACTAAGTATTGAACCCTTGGCTGTTGCCCTGTGCAAAAAAACTTGATATTTCAGGTATCAGGGTGGTGGGTCAGGAACACCGTATATCTTTATTTGCTGACAACAACTTAGTGTATATAAGGGACCCATTACATTCCATGCCACCTTTTCTGGAGTTTATAAAGCAGCATGGACATATGTCAGGGTTCAAGGTAAGTGCCTCTAAAACAGAAGTGCTCTTAGTCAGTGGCCCGCTCCCACCCTCAGTCAGGGACAGCATATCATACAAATGGGTCATATTGAAGGTATGATACCTGGGAATCCACATAATGATTCAGCTAACCACTACACACCAGGTAAACTATACACCTCTGAAGCAATCTTTATTTGCAGACTTTTAACAGATAGCAGGAGATTCCTTTCTCCTTGTCAAATTACATTGAGCTGTTAAAATGAATATTCTGCCAAGTCTTCATTTCCATTTGCCACACTGCCGACCTGGTTAGTCCACAAAGAATAGAAATAATTTCACAATACCCTTAGCAGATTTATCTGGAATGGGAAGAAGCTGAGAATTATGTGGGACCTCCAAACTAGACACAAGGAGGGAAGGGGGATGAGATTTCCAGATCTCAAGCATTATAATTTTGCAGCACAATGGAACAAAGAGACAGGGTGGGTTGAGATGGAAAATCTGGAGGCCAGTTACACCCCTCTTAAGTGTATACTATGGATGCCCACAATCACTTGAATAAGGTGAGCAATCCCTGGTTCAAACCAGCACTGAAGGTATGGTAACAAATTAAATTTACACTGAAAGCACCAGCATTAACATTGTGCTTCATCCTCATAGCATACTTTCCTGGCTTCATGCCAGCCACATTAGACGCAACTTAAAGATCATGGAGTAGAGGGGTCCTGCACTTGCTGGTCTAGCTTTGGAACGGCATGGATTTTAAAGATGTTCCTACCCTGCAAAGAGAATTCTATATGAGTAGAACAGTCCTGTTTTGGTTTATGCAACTGCAGAGTTTTTGAATACAGATGAACACAGGCAGGTAGGCTTTAAAGGCCCCCCCACACAAAGATAACATGATATGTGTGGGAAGCAGCTCAGACAGGTCCCAGATCACATCAGATTTCCCTACTATAGAAAAATGATGCAAGAGGTAGGTTCCATAGCAGTAACGACAATACAGTCCAGATGGGAACAGGAGGGCCACTTTCACATCCCTCCTAAATATTGGGACTGCATATCAACCAACGTGCATAGAACCACTGCATCCTGTTTGTGGAGGGAATTCAAATGGAAAATTACACCCTGCTTCTTCCTATTCTCCCACAAGTTTAAAACATTTCCCACCAGCCAACACAGACTTGCATTGGAGATAATGTGGACAAATGGGATCCCCCCATCATATTTACTGGAGTTGCTCTAAAATGGGCCAGTTTTGGATCACCACCTGAAACTTGGAGCAAGAAATGCTGGGGCTGTCTCAACCTCTGGAATTCCAGAACCTTGTCCTGGGACTCCCCCCAAAAGGGGCTCACACAGGAGACAAGAAGTACTTATTTCTCATTCTCTCAACAGTAGCAATGAAGGCCATCACAAAGAGGTGGCTGTCACCTGACCCCCTAGGAATAGCAGAAATTTTAACCATATGTATCAGATTAAAGATATGGGACTGGATTCTCAAAGAGAGGACACAATTGCATACATGCAGAAAAAAGGCCAGCAGACTGCAGAGACACAATATGTTCAGCTAAAATTTTCATGCATGCAGAAAATCACAAAAAAAGAGATGTTACCCAATGTCGCTTGTGCAGATTTTGCGCAAGTGTGGATCCGCAGCCGCAGAAATAGTATAAAGGCTCAGCATAAAGGGAAACAGATTAGCCAAATAAACTGAAGCAGGAGCCACTGTGAGTTTTGCAAAACATGAAGCAGAACCAGGACACTCAGGGAGGCCAGCAGCCTGTCTCAGTACTGGGACCGCAGCAGCACCACCTGTATGAGCAGAAGCTTGTACCACACCAGCAACATGCCCTGCCTGACCTTGCACAACAGCAGTAGATGCAACAATATGCTTGGTGGGCAACTACAACCACCCAAGACCAGCATGCATGTGGCAGCAACAGTACAGGCAGGTACAGCCACACCATCCACCAGTGTACCCCAGTCACACTGTGATGGCTGCACCATGCACCACACATATAGTAGGCCCATGCACTCAGCGGCATTTTGTAGATGTGGATAGTGTCTCTGATGTCTTACATTTGCCTGCTTCTGTTGCCCCCACTTCTGTCTGTTACAGTCTCTGCCTCTACTCCTTGTGGAGCTCCTATAGGGAGTGCAGTGGGTCATGTGGGTGTGATCTGTTGCATTTCAATAGTATTATGTGCTGTTAGTGGTCTGACATCTGACACTACTATAAGGATTCTGGTTGGTGTTGCATGGTGCGTCAACCCCCACTATAATTGCTTCTCAATTGATAGTACACTGCCTTCTGCTCAGGATGCGAGTTACTCCACTCTCCTTTGGGGCAGCATGTGCACAACATTTTTTCTACAGCTAAGGTGCAGCAGTGGCAGACAATAGCAAGAGGAATGATTCATACTTTTCAATTACTTTTTTCTGTGCAAGTAACTCTGCAGCTGCGTTTTTTCTGCAAGTCGCAGAATATTTTTCCTGTAGCCGCAGATGTTTTGAGAAGATTGCACAGTACAACTGGCCTTTTTTCAGCACCTGCGCCATTTTTTGGAGACTTGTGCATTTTTTTCACCCTCAAAGTCTTTTGAGAAGCCAGCCAATGGAGTCCATTACAGCTCTACTGTGGGTCAAAAAGGAAAAAGTCAGTTCTAGGTGGCTTCCCTTTTTTGATTACAAAGAACACAATGAAAGGTATTCTTACAATAGAACAACTGTTGTAACGAGAACAGCCTACTGATAGGGGTCCAGGAACACAGTAAGCAGGAAGGAAAAAAAAACCTAACACACCACAGTTACCAAAAGCACAATAAGAAAAACCCAGAATGGTGTAAGTGTAATTCTGTTTGTAACATTGCAATCTATCAGCTTCGGCAAGTAGTGATTCAGTAGTGATTGGACAGAAACCCACACGTGATAGAAGTTGGAGACAGCATTCATTTCTTAGTAATGCTCATTCCAAGTTGAAATACTGCTATCAGCCACACACAAATTGCCAGTGGGTTAGATGTGTAAAAGCAGCCATTTTAAGAGAACGCATTTTGTCCTTCCCACCCACGTGCCCGTCACTCTCCTCGCAAAACCTGTAGTGTGTTGCAGCACAGCAATCTTAACAAACAGATGTATAGCACATTGAGCGACAACACTGCAAACTTTAATTTTTACAGCTCCACAGAAAAGTGACATTAATAGGGTGGCATTTTAAACCAGTAGTGCCTGTTGCTGTGTTACTTGTTGCACCGTGTCCGATGTTCCATCACACATGCACATTGTTGTGTTGGAAGCAAGCCGCAGCCGCTACAAGGGAGAAAATATGCCGTTTCCAGATATGCAAAGTAGCAAGGGATCAAGGACCAGAGTACAAGGCGGTAGGTGTTGAAATAAATGCCCAGGCCATCACGTTTGGTCTACAACCAAATGTACTGCATTGAATGGTAAAATACCAAGTTATACCTGTTACTATAGTATTCACCATTAAACGTGTGTGCTGTTGTTTTTGCACCATAAGTGTATTAATAAATGTTGCCTCTATCATGACATGGTGTGCTGAAATGCAGTAAACATTTTCAAATGTTTTAAGCGTTGTTTGTGCTAATTCTCTGTAATACAGTGAGCACGAAAAAATCCGTTTTCATCACCGCTTGCTATGTTACAAGTGCATTAAGCCACTCTGAAGGAGGTGTCTATTGGGGAATTAATGCATGTTTTGGGGTGGGGTGGGGTTATGGCCAGAGGCTGAAGGATGAGTGCCTACAACCACCCAACCATGCATTAATTCCCCAGTAGAAGCCTCCTTCATCATGGCTTAATGCTTATGAAAACCATGCCACCACACGTTACCTAAACCTAGTTGCAGAAAGTAATGACTGTTTCTTAGTTTTATTACCTTAAATGAGTTTTTGACACAAACAGACACCAGACCAAATGGACATAATCCTATTTGGGTTTTGTGCTTACTTATGCTACAAAGATGGACTTTCAGAACAATGAATGTTAGTTTAGAAGTTTATGCGCTCATATGACTATATTACATATGACTTCTCTAACATGATATGTGCATTTGCTGTAACCATTGGCATAATCTTTGTTTGCATAATATTCTGGTGCTCATGCTGCTCAAATACTTCATAAAAGAAGTTTAAAAAGAAAAGCATTCAGCACGTCCACTCATATTTCTGCCATTGTGTGGAATAGGTACGCAACCATTATTTACATATCAGACAGATTTCCAGACTTAAATACAGCTACTAAAAAGTAGTAAAAATTGTTTATATTCCTGTGAAACCCTAAACTAGGGGTTTATACATTGGGTGGTGGGCTTGTTTCACAAAATGCTGGTTTCCTACAAACAAGACACAGATGTGGTCATTTCACTCTCTTGATCTCTCTCTCTCTCTCTCTCTCTCTCTCTCTCTCTCTCAGAACCTCATGGACGACGCTGTTGATAGCAAGCACTTACAGTAAATGGAGACAGATTTTACAAACTTGTGCAGTATATAGAGATAATGCATAGGCAGGTGTGTGGTATGAGTTTGTTTTTATTACACACCAGAGATGTATGTTGATCCATAAACCTCAAGAGCGAAGCTCAAGAGGTTTATATGGCCATCACACACGCAGAGGGTGAGTAAAAAAATAACTCATGGACACATACCTACTTATGTTTTATTTTTTATAATAACTGATGCAGGGAGTTTTGTGCATAAATGGAAATAAATGATAAATGTAATTGTAACATTAAACAGCTTCAACTTTTTATTGGAGCATGTGTATATGACTCATTTAACAGCAGGAACTTGTGACAACAGTCTGATTGTGTAAAAATAGTACAAATACATTTTCTAAAAGCAATCTTGTTAGTCATTTTTCAGCCATCTTACCATACCCAGATATGAATGCCCCTGGAGACTGCAGTCTGGACTGATCAATAGTGTTACAACTAAAAAGAACAGATATCTTCTATTTCGGGATATACTCAACTTCCCTTAGTAAGAAGAGGACCTTCCTGTTTTACTTAGCACAGGAGAGTGACATGATTCTGTGAGGAAGATTTCTGATTCTTAGCAGAAAAACTGTTCCTTGGCTCACATGTGTTGGTTTGTACAGACGCTGCTAAAAGAGAGCTATTGGCTGTTGAAAAATGACAGATTAAAAAGCCGTAATAACTGGGTATAACGTCACACCCGGTTATTACAGCATTTCAAGGACCCGAAAACAGGTTGATGGGGGGGGGGGTGTACCTGTTATTACAGTATATACTGTTTGTGACACTAAAAGACTGTGTCTCTCTCTCTCTCTCTCTCTCTCTCTCTCTCTCTCGTTCACCACATCTCAACTGCTGTCAGTACTGAGAGCTAGGGGAGAAGAGAGAGAGAGAGAGAGCAATATGAACATTTACTGTGGCAGGCTTTTCTCAGAAAACTGTACATTATACAAAGCACTGTATGGGCACTCATGCCACATAAGGCTGTGTTCCCATCTTGGATTCACCCCCTCCCTGTTATGCCCCCACATGCAACTTTCCCTTTTACTCTGTCCCATCCTGTCTCACAGCTGTTTACAGTTCTTAGGGAGACAACTTCCTCCAGCAACATGTTCCATTTTGTCACCACCCTCTCAGTGAAAACATGTTTTCTCATCTACCTCTTGAATCTTCCCCCACCAGTTTGAGGCAGTGCTCCCTAGTGGTCTGATTCCAACTAAGATTGGCAAGACCCTCAAAGTTCACTTTGTTGATACCCTAAGGTATTTAAATGTTTCAATCATGTCTCCCCTCTCCCTTCTATCCTCCAGGGAATACGTGTTGTGATCCCTAAGTCTTTCCTCATATGGTCTGCCCTGCTGACCCTAGATCCTCCTGGTAGCCCTCCTTTGATTGCCTCCAGCAAGTTGATGTCTTTCTTTAGGTAAGGGCACCAGTACTGCTTACTGTACCCCAGAAGTTGTTGAGCCAATGACCTGTACAGTGGCAGAATGACCTCCACTCTTCTGCTGGTAATCTACCTGACTGTAGAGCTCAGCATCTGGTTTGCCTTAACTGTCACGATCCAGCAATGTGCTGAGGGCTTTAGATCACTCATAATGATTACCCCCCAGTCTTTCACCTCATCTGTCTTGATAACTTGCACACCACCAGCCAGTATTAGGTCTCTGGGTTCTTTGCCCCAAGTGCATTACCTTGCATTTTGTGGCATTGAATCTCAGCTGCGGAATACCAGACCACCTCTCTAGTTTGGTTCCAAAGTAAGTTTACATGCTCCTGCTCTGTCAGAGGGGTGCAAACTAGGGTGACTAGCCCAAAACTGCAAAAGTGCCAAGAAAGTTGCACTCCAACAGAATCCACATGAGGCACAAGTTTCCAGTTAAATTAAGACTTTATTGTTACAGAACCTCACACATATTTATCACCACTGTAGAGTACTACCCCAGCGCTTCCACTATCCATGAGGCTTCCTAAGGGGGCACTGATTGGGAACCAAAAAATCCCTTTTATAGTCTTTAACTGATGATGTCATTATAGTGCATTTCCACATGCATGTTTGAAAACCAACTGTTAGAAACATATTTTTCTATGATTTTATACATACTGATTTAAGCAAAAAAAATGTTTTTAAAGAATTCAAAAGAAACAAAAAACACACTCACAGCTCAACTGAAAATCTTGGGTTGAGAGTATTAGTAGGCTAAATTATTTGTAACATTTCTATTTCAAAGCCTGTAGTTAACAACAAGTTTATTAACAATGCATTTTTTATACATATTAGATAGCATTGTAGTGAAGAAATTAACTTAAAGACAAACATTTCATGTGTTTCCAAGTTCTGTGCAATTGTGCTGATAGGCTCTGTAGCTTGCAATGCCTATTGCATTATAGCAATTTTTTTCATTTTTATTCAAATATTAACTTAATTTGTTGTTTTGCATTAATGAAATTGCACCTTTCACAAGGGGTATTCCTATTAACTTCATGGTGCCATGTGGTTTCTGAATTTCAAAGTGAATGCTGTGATCACCTTTGTATTCTGCCTGGGGATCGGCTACAACATTTTCCAAGTCAGTCCCCATGCACTTTGGAGTTGCCTGTTTAGGGGAGAAATACATAATAATGAATATAGAGACATTCTTAAATTTCTAAAATTGTAAACATCTTGATTGCAAAAGATACTGTTAAATATTGATTTCGTACTTCTTATTAACCATTTTTATCTGTATCATTATAGAGCGAGTGGTGAGGGGAAAGAGCAAAGAATACGGGGTCCCCAGAGCTTGTATTCTGTGTATAGACTACAAAGAAGTAGTTAGGCATTTTCTTTATGGATGGAGGGGTATGGGGGTGGGGTGTGGGGAGTGGGAAGGAAAATACAGCCAGCTAAGTCAGGCACATTAATTGCACATAATTTCATTTTATGTGTGGTTTTAAATCCCACATCTCATTAAGCCCATATGGATTGACCGTATTCAGGTGATATATCCAATATCTTACTTTTTTAAGTAGCAAGTTTACTCTGTCACCTCCTCTTTTACTGCATCTTGCAACCTCTATACCCATAGATTTAAGGCCCTTTGGGTCTGAATTGTGTTTCTCTGCAAAGTGCTTCCCTCCCAACAACTTTGTCCATTCTCACATTTTTTATGTACTTGATGTGTTCTTGAACTCTTTCTTTAAAACTGCAAACAGTTCTTCCCACATAGCCAAGATCGTATTCACAGCAGATGATGTATACCACAAACGTGGTGTTGTATGTAATCAGATCCCTGATCGTTATTGCTGTGTTATTTTTAAATTTTGCTAGGTCATACCCTGTGTTCATGTACTGGCAAATGTTGCATTGTGAGCATTTGTAATTGTTATTTGGTCTTTTGGGGATCCAGGTTCCTGGCAATGGTTTTGGTATGTAAAAATGACTGTGTACAAGTTGATCCCTGATGTTCGGTGTTTTTTTGAATGTGACTCTAGGAGTGCTCCTCACTGCCTTTCTTACTTGGTCATCCCTGAGGAGGATTTGCCAATTTTTCCATATTACACTGTCTGTAGCCCCTGTAATGTTTTTATACTCTGTTATGAAAGTGATAGGGCCCCACTCTTCTCTTTCAATTTTCTTCTATCCTTCTGACTAAGTTCTCTTTGTGTTTTTCTGCTGACTTCTGTTTTAACGTTTTCTATACTATTTCTATCATACCCCTTTACAAAAAAACAACCTCTCAGTTCTTCTGCCTGTCTATTAAAATCATCATTTTCAGTGCAATTCCTCCTGATTCGAAGCATTTGACTGAATTGTATCAATTTTTTTAGGTTTTGGGGGTGGGCACTGTCATTTCTCAGGACAGAATTAGTAGATGTTTCTTTTCTAAACCCTCTGGCTGTTACCTTTTTTGACAGTATATCTCCCATTAGTGTAACATCTAAAATAATTCACACTTTGTCAATTGTGCATTTGAATTTTAAGTTTATGTCATTCAAATTCAACCAATCAATGAACAAATGTGGAGTTGCAGCAGTGCCTTTCCATACACATAAACAATTGTCTTTGTACCTGCACATGGGTGAAGACGAGGTTTGCTGGCATAAAGCACCTAGCTTCACCTGAGCTCTTTTCTTCTAGGATTTGCTTAAAAGGACAGAGCAAGGAGCAACATTAACAGAGCAAGGAGAAACATTAAGGCTTCTTTTGGCTAAGTAGAGTTACTGTTGTGTTACTATTTTGTTTTTTTTTTGCTTACAGGTTTTATTACTGTTTTGTGCTTATAGGTTTTACAGTTTATTAACTTTTCTCTGATTGAAATTGTTTTTGCAGGGTATATTTTCTGCTAAATTGTTACAGGGTGTGCTTACAGATTTGTTACTGTTTTGTGCTGACAGGTTACTGCATTATCTTTCTCTGATTCACATTTTTCTTTGCAAGGTATATTTTCTGTAAAATTGTTACCGGTTGTGCTTACAGGTTTTGTTACTATTTTGTGCTTACAGGTTTTACATTTTGATCTATCTTTAGGCTAAGTAAAGTTACTGTTTTGTTACTATTTTGTTTTGTGCTTACAGGTTTTTGTTTTGGGCTTAAAGGTATTGGAGTATCTTTCTCACATTGAAGGAGCTAATTGTGTTTCTTCCACAGCTCTTCCAGGGGACTAGTAGTATAACTGGGGGGTGGAGCTGACAGAGGCTTAGTACCTTCCAACAGAAAGAAGATTTAAAAGGTCAGGTTAGTTGATGTGTTGTAGTGAAGACTAGGTTTGCTGGTATGAAGCACCTAGCTTTGCCTGAGCTCTTTTCTTCTACGGTTTGCTTAAAAGGACAAAGCAAGGAGCAACATTAACAAAGCAAGGAGAGACATTAAGGCTTCTTTTGGCTAAGCAGAGTTACTTTTGTGTTACTATTTTGTTTTTTGCTTACAGGTTTTGTTACTGTTTTGTGCTTACAGGTTGTACAGTTTACTGCTTTATTTTTCTCTGATTGAAATTGTTTTTTGCAGGGTATATTTTCTTTTAAATTGTTGTGCAGGCTGTCTTGCTGAAAGGAAGGAAAACACTCACTGGGGTAACGGGTCAGAGCTGTAGCTAATTGTTTCTGGAGGGCACAGGCTGGCATCCTCCAGGAATGTGCCAAGTGCTTTAGCTCACTCATAATGATTACCCCCAAGTCCTTTGCCTCATCTGTCTTGATAACTTGCACATCCCCAGCCAGTATTTGGTCTCTGGGTTCTTTGTCCCAAGTGCATTACCTTGCATTTTGTGGCATTGAATCCCAGTTGCCCGAATACCAGACCACCTCTCTAGTTTGGCAAGGTCTTCTCTAATGTTCTGTTTCTTCTCTTCCTTGTCTACTCTCCCACCAAGCTTTGTGTTGTCCACAAACAGGCATACTGTATTTTACCTTTTTTCCCATCTGAAAGTGTCACTGATGAAGATGTTTATTAACACAGGGCCAAGCACCGAGCCCTGTGGCACCCCGTTAGTGATTGGCCCAGCCTAAGAGAATTCCCCTCCAACTGCTACTCTTAGCTTCTATCTTGCAGCCAGTTTCTAACTCACTTAGCCAATTTTGCCCTTACCCCAGGTCTTCCATCTTCCTAATTACTTGCCTAGGGGGAACAGAGTCAAAGGCCTTACTAAAATCCAGATATAGAATGTCCACTGCTTGGCACCTGTTCACTGTCCTCATTATCCCATCAAAGAAATCAATCAGATTGGTTTGGCAGGACCGCACTGACACAAACTCATGCTGCCTCTCGTTTTGCAGCCCATTGTCTTCCAGAAGCTTAGCAGTCTTTCCTTCAGTATGATTTCCATGAGTTTTCCCACTATTGACGTCAGACTGAGTGTCTGATAGTTACTTGGGTTGTTCTCAGCCAGCTGTTTTGTAGCAGCACTACATGCACTGTCCTCCAGTCCAGGAACATTCCCCCCATCTCCTGAGAGTTGTCAAACAGGTCTGATAGGGGACCCTCCAGCACATCAGCCAGCTGTTGCAGCACCTTTGGGTTGATGCCATTTAGACCCGGGGACTTGTCCACCTTCAGAGACTTCAAGCCTTTCTTCACCCAGTCTCTCTACCTGTGACCCTTTCTACTCCTATTCCTCATCCTATTTTTCTCTGGGGTACTGGGCTATCCTTCTTCTTGGTGAAGACTGAACAGAAGTACTCTTTTAGTACTTCTGCTTTCTCTACATTACCCTCCACCCACCCCTGTCCCTTTTCAAGCTGGCTATCCCATCCTTAATATCACACTTTTCCCTAATGTACTGAAAGAAGGGTTTCTCTCCTAACTTCACCTTTCCGCTAGCTGAAGCTTTCTCTTATCCTTGACCTAATATACTGTCCTGCATACTGCCCTTGCCTTAGTATAGTACTCCTCCCTACCTTGTCCCTCTGGGTGCATTTGGACTACCTGAAGGCTGCCATCTTGCTCCTGACCACCTAGGCTACCACCCCATCAAAGCAGCTGGGCTTTCTGGCTCTAGATCTTTTGCTCTTTATTTTGGTGCATTCGTTAGTGGCCGATAATGGCCCCTCCTTGATAGCCACCCATTTCTGATCTACCCCCATTTTCTTTCTGATACTAGCAAGGTGCCCCCCAGCATCTTCTCCATCCTGCCATAGTCTGCTCTCCTAAAATCTAGCACCCTTGTTTTTGTCCCAATCATTTCCCTACCCATGTCCATGTAAAACCACAAAGTCCGATGATTCTACCTGCAAAAGATGCTTCCACCTATACTTCCTGGATGTGTACCCCATCAGACAGGACCTGGTCCAGTATTGCCCTCTTCCTGGTGGGCTCCAGGACATGCTGAGTCAGGAACCCACTCTAGAATGTGTCCAGAAAACCTGTGTCTTGGCACATGTGGTAGAAGGGACCTTCCAATCTACCCTATGCAGATTGAAGTTCCCCATGATCACTACATCCCCCTGCTTTCCATCTTCTCAATTGCGGACCCAAATTCCATGTCTAGTTCCTCATCTTGACTCAGTGGTCTGTACACTACTCCTGTTCTGATTTTTTTCACTTTTGTTGATTGTACTTGTAGCCATAGCACCTCTACTCTGTTCTTCCATCTGTCTCCTCCTCCCTTGTACTGGTTATCACCTCTCTCATGCACAAACCCCCTCTGTACTTGTCCCTAAGAGGACAATGTAATGTCACGCATCCGATCTTACAGTAAGTTATACACAACAGAATAAACTAGATATGGCATGCAATAGTGTAGCCCTCCCCCTTTGGGGAGTGTGTAATATCTTGTGCACTACAGGGCTTTGGGAGTTATTTTGGCTCGCCGAAAAAATGGTTAGTCCCTCTGCCAAATGTCGGGACCTGCTGTAGTGAGGGAGGTCACTGCGCGTGTGTGTAGGTATTTAACCATGGATTCTGTCATCCCTGGGGAACAGAGAGAGAGAGAGAGAGAGATGGGGAGCAGAGTGAAAAGGACGGGTGGGAGTGTTTACCCACTATGACCCATGGCTGGCAGCTTGATGAACACAGAGGGAGACAGGAGGGCTGGAGGAGCCCAGGGATGGAGGAGGATGGCTGCGAGGTAGTGGCAACTGTGGAGGGAGACACCTGAGAGAGAGAGAGAGAAAGAGAGAGAGAGGGCTAGAGAGAAGGTCTGCAGGAAAATAAGGAGGCAGTGAAGACCTCTTCAGAAAAGGTGTGCAGTACTGTAGAGAAGGAATGGAGTAGTGTAAAAGCCCAGCAATTCCAGGGGACGTGTCACCCACTGTTCTGGAAATAGTCATCACTGGAGTCAGAGGACTTTCACCAGGAGGTTGAGAGGGATTAAGTAGCCTCAAACTGTGAGGTCTGCCAGTTCCCAAGGGATATCTGTGGGAGAGCCATTGGGAACATAAGTTAAAGGGCAGAGTAGAAATACCAGTGTTGTTCTTAGGACTGCCTGAATCGATTCCTGTAGTGCAGGCTGCTATATATATATATATATATATATATATATATATATATATATATATATATATATATATACACACACACACACATACATACATATATGTTTGTGGGACCTGTGATCTGTGCTGCCTAAAGACTGAGAGACCATAGTGGTCCAGAACTAATCTGCCCCATAGCAGTTCAGGAAAAGCTGCCAAAACTCCTAGATCATATCAGTCTGAGATGTGCTGCTGACCCCCATGCATTAACTTTTGCTCCATGGAGTAGTGTGTTTTATGGTTCAGAATTAAATGGATCCCACCATTTGTTCAATCTTGTGTGGACTAAACTTATTTAATTGGATTGTTAGTGTCAGTTAACCTGCTTTCTTACAGCCCAGTGCCAGTGTGATGCCAGCACCTCACTGGACACCATGAACTGCACCAAACCTAAGCCAGTTTGGTAAGATTTCTGCTGTGGGTGCCCCTTTTTTTGCAGACTGCATTCTAGCTCGTACTCCTAGACACTGGGGGGGGGGCACAACATGGCGGCTCGTTCAGGATGTGTTTGGGGTGCTGGACAGTTTTTTGAACTTTGGAAGGGTGCTGGGTGAAGGTTGTGTGTGGCAGATTCAATCCCTGACCCTTTATGAATGTATAATATGGTGCAGGCTAGTAAAGGAAGTTCATGCCTTGACAGGGAAGTTGTGGCACCAGTTAATCTGGAGTTGGGGCAGATGGACCAACATGTGAGGACTATGTAAATGCGCTGGGGTTCTGCCCATATGATTGGGCCATGGAAAGCCTGCTGGGTGGAGAATGATGAGCCCTGGAGATTAGACCTGGTTGGCGGGCAGATTGCAGTAGCGGCTGGTGAAGCAAATAGTTCAGTGTGATTCTGTGCAGTACTTGAAAGAATTGGTAACCAGGAAAAATGGCTCAAGCTCCTGTGATGTCTGACATCAGGGTCCCCTCTGTCATGTTTTGGTGGATGTGGGAGGTAATAGAGAAGTCAGCAGTGACCAAGTGTGCCCTGTGTCAGTTTGAGGGGCCAGGAATGATGATGAAGCCAGTCTGTGCCACGTGCCAGAGGAAAGCCCCAGCAGATTTTGGACCACTATCACACCCCAGACCCAGTGGATCAGTCACCTCCACTGAGTCAGACTTTGAAAGCTGGGAGGAGCTGTGTACCCAGCATTATTTGCCACCAGCTACTGAAAGCATGGGGTCAGGTGCTTGAGGAGCCCCTATACCCTGCGAAGTGGCACAGTCTTAAGTGCCAGTGGCCTGTGGACAGGGCCGCAGTTGGGGATTGACACCACAAAAAAAATCAAGGCTGTTGGCACCAAAGGACTTTATGGTACCTGTATGTCCTGCAATTAGTGAGCCAGAGTCTACCACATTGGCTGTTCCAGTGCTGCATGAGACAACTAAGGAACAGGTGTGTGTCAGCAGCCAGCAAAGAGAGCCAGAAAGCCCCAACAAGCCTGATGAGTTGAGAAGTGCAGGTGCGACCTCCCCTGTAGTGGAAGAAGCAGGAGAGATCAGTGACGAGGACCTGAAAAGGGATATTCCATCCTTGTATGAATCGATCTTTGTGACTCCAAGGAAGGATCAGCCCAGTCTCTCCGCAAAATGTTGGCAAAAGAGACAGATGTATGACCAGACCTGTGGTAGTGACCCCAATGTGCGGTGCTACAGGAAAGGTGTGTGGCTTCCGGATAATACCGGGGAGGGGGGCCACAATAGAAATTAACAATATAACATTTTAAACATGAAGACTAACAACCCCTATCTCTATCAAATGAAAACAGTGTAATGTACAGTAAATAAGCTAATGTAACTGGTTCAGTTTGAACAATAATGCAATTATATTGTTCAGAGTAAAAAAAAGTTATGATTCCTAAATCTGCAACTTTTACATTAACCCCCATTATGAAAATAAACTTACTGGGGCCTACTCATGAATGCTGGGGGGGGGGATACTCGTGAATTGCATGTATCCCCCCATGCAGCTCAGCACCCACCGGAGATCCATGGGGGGACAGCGTTCTTGAGCAGCGGTCCCGGCCCAGCTCCATTACATGGCCCGGCCCCCCCCGGGATGCACATGTTCATGGGGTGGGCCAGTGCAGGGCTGCACACCTGACTGCACAGTCAGTCAGTTGCCCAGACTGGGTCCTGTAGTGGATCCCTTGCACCCGTTGGGCACCATGTTGCCAATGGATGCATACGTGGACAAAGCAACGCGGTCTGGTGGACCTCAGTTGACAGTCCCCCACCATCCCAAATGTGCCATAGTGAGGGGTCCGTTGACCCCCACCACAACCAGTGGCAGCATCCGGGGGGGGCGCATAATGGTTACGGCTACCTTCAGAAGGTGTAGCCATCACCCCCAGCGCAAGACACCCACGCAGTCATGAATGGAGCAGAGTGCAAACACGCCCCCACGCCAGTCCCCAGGCCACCCCCACGTGGAGCTGCATGTTTGGCTGGTGTGCCTAGCATGTAGGGGGGCATAGCAGGGTTGTGAATGGCATGCAGGGGGCGTAGTGTGTATGGCCAGGTGTGGGTGGGCTATGCATTGGATTTAAGTAGCATGTATCCCATCCGCACCATTTCTGAATAGGGCCCATAGTGACTAGTCTCAGGAAAGAAAACCAAAAACATTTGAGAAGTCTCCTTGTCTCCAGTATTAGCAGCTCTTCTCTATAATCTACTTGTTTAAGACATGTCCACACTGTTAAGATTTCATACACCAAATCTTCTAGTTAGAGCTGGCCCAAAAGTATAAATTGTGGAACCTAAATATGGCTCTCCTCATCCTGGTGCTCTGCACTGCACCACAACTTCAACTGTTCATGTTAGTCTGATTCAAAGCATAGAGAAATACAAAAGGAAATGGCAGTCACTGACTCAAGTGTCAGTGATCTTGATTTTCTTCAGTCTCTTGTTCTCACTGTTGGCATGCTGCTGTGACTTTATCCACTCATTTTCCAGCCTCAGTAGGGATGGTGATTGGCGAAGACTCAAACCTTCCCTCTATGCACGATGTACAGTCTGGCAGGGAGACAATTGAGTGTGCTATGGAGTTCTCCCTCAGAACTTGGGGCATGCCACCAAATTTCTAGTACTCTACCATGTAGAATAGCTAATATCTGGAAAGAAGTGAATTGATTTGCCATCTTGGGTCAGGGGGCCCATATCAAGGAAGTTTTAAGATATACAGTAATTCCTTTCTGCAATTCCTGAGGTAACCAGCAAGAAAGTCTGGGGTTTAATTTAGAAATGGCTTCCGTTCTACCACTTGAAGTAATCCAATACATTTTTTGTATAGCAAAGTCTCCCCTCTCCCCCTCTGATAGCAACTTGGCTGACAACCATTCATTAAAGGGGAACTGTCATCAACAGGATTTCATAATGTCTGAAAGCCCATACAAAACTAATTTGATCAAGCCATTGTGTTGATCTGTGAATCTTTGCAGTCCAGAGTTATTCATATGTAAATCACCCTGTAATTAAGGGCTGGTGGCAGCCATATGTGTTGGGCTCCTTACAGGAAATGATGTCACCAAGGGTCTAGGTTCTCCTTTGACTGTATTTAATCTAACAGGGTAAATAGGAAATTGACTTTTATTAAGTGTGTTTTAAGGTGTTATGACAACGCTTTCTACATCTATAATAATTGTTTTGTATGTGCATTGAAACCAGTGAGTTATCACCTTTACATTTCAAACTGTTAGTAAGAATAATCCATCTTCAGAATTGCTTTAATCTCTAGGCTATACTGCCAGTGTCAGCTGATCATCAAAAACTACACATCTCAAGACTGGCTCTGTGGTGCCAACAGGTATTGGGGCCCAATATCAGGATTTCTAAACCCTGGCTGTGTTCATGTCAGTATAGATTTCTGGGACTGTCACAGCACCAACTTTTGTCTTTTTCCATTCCCTCTATTTCAGCCTTTTCTCTTACAATTTCAGGTGTGAACTCAGGTCTACAAGATGCAAATGTGGCTACGTACCTACTGGCCTAGCATCATGGGGCCAGCCTTAAAAATGTGTAGCTTCTGATTATCAGCTGGCAGTACAGCTGTGAACAAGCTTTGTTCATCCAGCAGAATGGGTTTTGAGCATGTGTTAAGATTCTGAAAATATTATACTCTTTCTATCCAGGTTTGACTTGAAAAGAAAAAAATAGGACACAATTACTTGTTTATTAATTGCAAAAACACATAGATGGACAACATTGTTAAAACATGCATAACCTGACATGCATCATTAAAATATAGAATAATATATGGGTGGGTGTGTGTTACCAGAATTTTACATAAACTCAAGGTGTGGGATGCAACATAAACCCCAAGGGGTTTATAAAAGCATCGCACACCGCATGTGTGTGTAAAATTCTATTTTTTACACACACACACACACACTGCCTGTCTCTCCCTTTTTTTTTTTTTTTTTACATTACAAAGGTAATGACATTATGTAAAGTCCATCAGCATTGCTGCATAGTGTAAGACGAGCTCGAAGGGTATGAGCGGCAGGATCAACCAGATTGATTTTTTTCATTTTCAAGGCAGGATCATCTGAGGAATATCGCCCAGGTGAAACACCTGGTCCCACTGGGTGATCTACCAACATTGGTCCATGCCTTTATCACTATCCATCTTGATTACTGCAATTCCCTCTACCTAGGGCTACCTGAGGTTGACATCTGCCGCCTGCAGCTGGTGCAGAACGTGGCGGCCAGGCTTTTGACTGGGACTTCTAGATCCAGTCATATTACGCCTGAGCTCCGTGAACTGCACTGGCTGTCTGTTAAGTGGTGGATCACCTATAAGGTTGGTTTACTAACCTTTAAAGCCCTACATGATCAGGGACCCGGCTACCTGAAAGATCTCTTGGTACCTTATTGCTCCCTCCGTCCTCTCCGCTCCACCGAGGGATTGCTGGAGATTCCCAGGGTTCGATTAAAAACATCAGGATCTCATGCTTTTGCTTTTTCAGCACCAACCCTGTGGAATTCTCTACCTCATTGGTTAAGAGAATGTCCAATCGTCGAGAGATTCAAAATGGAGCTAAAGACTTACTTATTTAGTTTAGCATATCCTAGTTATGGTTGATTAATTTATGTCTATTTTTAATTTATATGTATGTATGATCTTTTTGTACAGCACTTTGGTTTTGAAAGGCGCTCTAGAAATAAAGATGATTTGATTTGATTTGATTTAGAAAGATATTTAAAAATATTTTAAATCTTACTTGTCTTAATAGTGTGTGGCAAAGCTTGAGTGCTGGTACCGGTGCTCGGTAATGGAGCCGCCATGTTGGGCAAGATGTTCAGCCCACCCACAGTGAAACTACGCACCAATTAGCTTTCTGTGGTGATGCTTAATTGACAGGTGTTGATTACAACCTCCTGGTTGTAACCACAAATATCAACCGGGAGGTTGTAACTGGAGATAAATGTGTCATTATCGGTATGTAAAAAATTATCACCATTAATTAAAATGTATTTTACTTCTTTTGATGAAATTAAAATTATAACAGTTTCTTACTGAAATATTTTGGATGGAATGAGATTTTCTACCGTAACAATGCCAGAATTCTGTTGGATTATTAGGAGGCAGTATAGCACGGCGGTTAAGGGCACTGAGCTACAAACCTGTACTGACATGAACACAGCCAGGGTTTAGAAATCCTGATATGGGGCCCCAATATCTGTTGGCACCACAGAGCCAGCCTTGAGATGTATAGTTTTTGATGATCAGCTGGCAGTATAGCCTAGAGGTTAAAGCAATCCTGAAGATGGATTATTTTTACTAACAATTTGAAATGTAAAGATGATAACTCACTAGTTTCAATGCGCATACAAAACAATTATTATAAATGTAGAAAGTGCTGTAATAACACCTTAAAACACACTTAATAAAACAGTCAATTTCCTATTTAACCTGTTGGATTAAATACAGTCAAATGAGAACCTAGACCTTTGGTGACATCATTTCCTGTAAGGAGCCCAAAACATATTGCTGCCACCAGCTCTTAATTATAGGGTGAGTTACATATGAATAGTCTGGACGGCAAAGACTCACAGATCAACACAATCAAATTAGCTTTTTATGGGCTTTCAGATGTTAAGAAATCCTGTTGATGACAGTTCCCCTTTAATAAACATAAATCGAATAGCCCCTATCTATTTCTTCAGGGAGACTGATGATCCTAATATTAGCCGGTCTTGCCTGATTCTCAAGGATTTCCAGCCTAGCCCACAAGTGCTGGCTTTCTTTCCCCATCATGGCTGTAGCCATGGTGGTCCCTACAGATTGTTTCTGAAACTCCAGCATGTCCATTTTTATGGCCTTAACCGTTGTTTCTACCACCAGAACCCTGGTGTTGAAGGAATCCATCTTTTGGCTAAGCTGGCTACTGATGAAAATAACCTCTGCAGCTTAAGTCCTGAGGTTTGTACTGATTCAGTCTTAGGGCATTTCTTGGCCACAGCATCAGCCTCTGCCAATTGCTTTGAGGGCTGTCCTGCTGCAGCACTTTTGTCTTTCGAAGGATGTCTTATCCTTACATGGATTTCCCATGATGTTCTCTGATGGTGGTGCTACTAGTCACACTAGTTTTTTGTTACAATACAACTGGAAAAAATGCTTTTATAAACTATTTTCTCTCTCTGGATCTGGAGCTGTTCAGATTACTGCTGCTTGGCTTGGGCACCACAATGCCCCCTTCTTAATTTTTATGTTAAAAAATAGAAACTTGCTCCTTACCTGCGCTTGGGCCCACCTGGAAAAACCTGGGCAGGTTTTCAGCAGCTGGGTGAAGGTGGATCTCATTAAAAAAAAATTAAACCAAAGATTATTTGGGAAGAAAGAAACCTTTTTTATTGTAATTTTTTATTTCAGACCATGTACTGTAGAAGATAAAATATGGGCAACCATGCGTAACCCGGCAGTGTTTCCATCTCTACATTCTGGTAACATCAAAGACCTCTCAAGCTTCTCTCTTGAGATGAAGAGTCAGCATTTATATAGCGCTTTTCATACATCCAAAGCGCTTTACAAACAATGCTAGACTGGTAGTGAAGTGACTGAATGTGTGGTGATGGCCATATCGCACATCATCACCCACACACAGCCTGGATAATTGCATGAACTGGTTTATGGGAAGGGGAATGTTGGCCAGGACACCGAGAATGTTCCCTACTCTTTGCGAAGAGTGCCCTGGGTTCTTTTATTTCCACCTGGACACCCACCAGGACAACACCAGGATGGGCAGAAGGGACCTCGGTTTAATGTCTCATCCAAAGGACGGCACACCCCAGCAGTACAGCACCCCCCAATACTGCACTCGGATGCCAGTGATTTTTTTAGGTGCAAGTCCAATCCCGGTGTGGGACGAGAACCCATGACCTTCTGGTCCAGAGGCGGATGTGCTACCAACTGAGCCATGCTGACACCTTCTGGTCTCTATGATGTCGTAAGAACACCTCAATGCAAATACAACCATGTTGTGCATGGTTGCCCATGCATTATTCTCTATGTTGTGGGTGCCCCTCAGTTATATACATATTGCAACCCTGTTAATTGTGCCTGGTTGTATACATGACCTTTTGTGTTTCCCCCCTAGTCCACATAGCCTTGTTTATTACTCCAATTCTATACATGATCCTGTCTGTTGCCCCAGTTGTATGCATAACCCGGTTTGTTGACCCAGTTTCATACATAACCCTGTTTGTTGTCCCCAGTTGTATACATAACCCAGTCCTGATTGGTGAATTGCGGTCTCTCAGGCCTGAGGATTGGTCACTCCCAGTGACTCTTAAAATAAGGTTTAAAAGTGGTATAGACTGCCATGCTGGAACCGTGCATAGTGCAAACCCTTTTCTGCTTGCTCTGTTGCTTCTCCACTGGCACTTTGCGCCCAGCTCCCCACCCGCCCACCCTATCTGTACCCTCACTTATATAGCTATGGAAAGCCATGTGACTTGGACTGCTATATGATTTTAACTATCAGTCAGCTTTCCATTCAGCTCCTTATACAAACTAACCACTAGGGGCGTTTTGTATCTGTCCTTGCTAGTAAGTGTATAGGCAGATTCAAACAGCATGAAGTCTTGCTGTATTCTGACATATGCAGTTATCCCCAGCACTTGAACTGCCCCAGAGAGGAAAGAGTTAACTCTATGCAGGAAGCATAGAACGTTGGGCTCAAGCTCAGTTTCAGACCTCTGTCTGTAGTGCTTCAGAGTGTAACCGTTAGATTCTTTACTCCGCCTAACTGTTCAGTCACTCCGAAGATTGGTCCTTTGTTACAGTTTGGTACAGTTCAGAATTCGTCGGTTAATTCAACCGATTTGTTATTTTCCGGTTTCAGGTCTCTGTCTACAGTGCAGTAAGTGTTTAGTAAGGTAGTGGACTGTATATGTTTAATTTTCTGCGTGGAAATTGTAAAGCTTTCGGTCGGTCCGGTTCAGAACTGACCGCTTGTGGGGTTTTACTCCTTTCTGGGCTTTAGTGTGAAGTGCCAGTTCCTATCGGTTTCAAAAAAACGTGATTTCACACGTTTTTTCCATGCCCCGTAACATGGTTGGTAACTGATAGGAGTGTCTTACCTGGCAAATAAGCTGTAAAGGGTAAGTTTTGTAGCCTGGCCATGTCTGAGAAACCCAAGAAAAAAACCCGGCCCACTGGGTTTCAACACTGTGGTGAGTGTGGGGAGGCCTTTGCTAAGGCAGACCCTCACACCGCTTGTGTTTATTGTTCAGGGTTTGACCACCTTGCTTCAGACTGCGAAATTTGTAAGAATTTCCCAAAAGCCACCCTCGAAAAAAGGTTGGGTAGGCTCAAGGAAAAGGAGGCCGAGAAGTCCGCTAATCCGGATGGCCAGCCTGGTTCGGTTCCTACCGAACCTGAAGGGGTGCCCACTGACCTGGGAGATATGCCCTCGGGCAAGAGGAGATCCAACCCTGAGGGGTCGGTTCCGTCGAAATGCAAAAGGAAATCGGCCGGTTTGGATCCAGAACCGCATACTCCAACCACCGAAGAAATAGCCAGAGCGATAAGCATAGTGGAATCGCTCTGTTCGGTTCTGCCCGATCCGGGGCCGCCCGGTAGGTGCTCGGTTCGGTCGGTTCCCTCGGTTCCGGAATACATTCCGGGTGAATTTTATGAACTGGAGTGGGAGGGTGAAGAAGAACAAGATAATGAAGATGATGATAACGGTGATGAAGGTCTGGATAAGCCCATTGAACTGGACATCTCCCCAGACAGACCTTCCAATGTTTCCCCTCCCAGGCTTCCTGAATCCCTATCCCACTATTTTTTCTACAAGAAAGTGGCTGATACCCTCCAGTTTCCCTTGGTTGAAGCTGTCGAGGAACAAGAGGAGCCTGATTTTGTGGAAATGATGGACATCCCTGAGTCCAAGAGGTTGTCTATTCCCCTCCATAAATCCTTTGGGAAACAGACACAGAAAATTCTTCAAACTCCAAATTCTTTTTCTCCTGTGGATAAAAGAATGGACAGGAGGTATATGCTGTCAGGCCCAGGTACAGAGTTCTTGTTCCACCAATGCAGCCATGTTGGGGTAGTGCAGGCTGCAGCCTGTGACAAGGCTAACATACCCTTGGCTTCACACTTCCAGATAAAGACTCTAGGAAGGTGGATGCTATGGCCATAAAACAGTACTTAACATCCTCTTTGGGACTCAGGCAGGCTAATTATATGGCCTACACAGCCAGATACCAGAAGTCTAGATGGGATACTGTTCTGGAGCTGGCTAAACAGGCCTCCCCCCAGTTAGCCAAGGAGCTGGAGGAGGTGGCTGCTGATGGGATTGAGGCATCCAAAATGCAATTCCATGCTGCTGTGGACTCGAATGATATGGCATCATGAGTCATGGCTACATCTATGTCTCTTAGGAGGTTTGCTTGGCTCAGATGTACTAGCCTCTCACAGGACACTCAGGTTAAGACCATGGATTTCCCTGTGGTGGGTAATTCTCTGTTTGGGGAACAGACAGAGAATTACATGAAAAAAAGGGATGAATATCAGACCACCTACAGGAGTGCACAGGCCAAGGAAAGGCAGGCAACTCCTCAGAAGCAGCAGTCTAGGGGCAGGGGCAGGCCCTTTCACAGGCCTTTCTACCAAGTTCAGGCCTCTTCTTCCTTTCCACAGATGGGGTTCTTCAGAGGGAGAGGTAGGAGGGGGATGAGCAGGGCTGCATCCTCCTCCCAGTCCAAGGCTCCTGCCAAGCAGACACCCTGATGTGTCAGCCCGGGTCGACTCCCCAATCCCAGTAGGAGGCAGGCTGGCTTACTGCTTCCAGGCCTGGAAGTCTGTTACCTCAGACAAGTGGGTCCTGGAGGTAGTAAGTCAGGGACCGGCCCTCAGTTTCACAAAGTTCCCAAAATTGAGGGCCAAATCCTTTCCACCTGCAAACCTTTCTGAGACCATTGCTCTAGAAGCAGAGGTTTCCTCTCTGCTAGCCCTCAGGGCTGTAGAGAGAGTTCCTACTCAGCACAGGGGAAAAGGTCTATATTCCAGATATTTCCTTACCCCAAAAAAGACAGGAGAGTGGCGACCCATCCTAGACCTAAGATATCTAAACAAGCACATCTTAAAACCAAAGCTCAAAATGGTGACTCTGGGAATAATTCTTCCCTCTCTAAGGCCAGGGGGATTGGCTAGCTTCCCTGGACCTCAAGGATGCCTACTTTCACATCCCAATCAGGTGCTCCCACAGAAAGTACCTCAGGTTCGAGTTGCCTTCAGGCCATTATCAGTTCAGAGCAATGCCCTTCGGCCTAACATCAGCTCCAAGAATGTTCACTAAGTGCCTAGCAGTAGTAGTGGCCTTTCTCAGGAGGCAAGGGATCTCCATATTCCCATATCTGGATGACTGACTCATTGTGGGGCAGTCTCCAGACCAGGTCAAGTCAGCTCTACAGGTTACTCAACAGCTGCTCACTTCTCTAGGTTTTCTTCTCAATCTGCCAAATTTTGTTCTTGAACTAGTGCAACTCCTCACCTTTATAGGGGTAGTGTTGGATACTGTGCAGGCAAAGGCCTTTCTCCCTTTGGCAAGGGTCAGGGTCCTTACAGATCTTGCGTCCTCTTTCCGTCCCGCGGTGACTCGACTACCAAGACATTTTCTGCAGCTCCTGGGCCACAGGGCAGCTTCCACTGCAGTGCTACAGGGAGCCAGATTCCAAATGAGGGACATTCAGTTCCACCTGAGGTCCTTTTGGTCCCAGAAAAAAGATTATTTAACCAAATCAATTCCAGTGACTCAGACTCTGGTCCAAGTTCTCCAATGGTGGTTGGATCAGGACAATCTCAGGCACGGTGTCCCATTCATCAGCCAGACTCATTCAATGGTACTAACCACAGATGCCTCTCTCCTGGGTTGGGTAGCCACCTTGAGAGCCCTTACAGCACATGGTGTCTGGCCTCCTCAGGTGTCTCTACTTCATATCAATCTCCTGGAACTCAGGGCAGTATTTCTGGCCCTCCAAGCTTTCTTGGACTCAGTGAGGAACAAAGTGGTTCAGGTCAGGATAGACAACACCACCACCATGTGGTGCATCAACAAGCAGAGAGGCACTCTGTCTATGGCCTTGTGCACAGAAGCCATGAAGTTATGGTCTCTGGCTTATGCCCTGCAAGCATCCCTAGTAGCAGTCCATATACCAGGGAAGGACAATGTGCTAGCAGATGCCCTGAGCAGAATATCTCAGGGCCACCACAAGTGGGCCCTAGATCCCTTCATACTGAAAGTAATCTTCTCCAGATGGGGCACTCCAGAGATAGATCTCTCTGCAGCCCCAGACAATCACCAACTTCCTCTCTTCTGTTGAAGACCTCCAGTCCTGGGTACAGTCCCCTGGATGCTCTGGTTCTGGATTGGGAGGGAAAATTCCTTTATGCCTTTCCTCCCTTCCCCGCGTTATTCAAGGTCCTGGTCAAGATCAGGTCGCAACCATGCAAGGTTATCCTGATTGCTCCAGAAGGGGCCAGGCAGCCATGGTATCCTCTGTTGTTGTCCCTAGCAGTCCATCTTCCCCTATCTCTTCCCAAGAGGCACAATCTACTAACCTCCTCTCAGGGGAGAATCTGGTATCCCAATCTCCAGTCTCTCAACCTCAAGGCCTGGTTCTTGAAGAGTTAGAGTGTGCAGGCCTGCACCTGTCTCGGGAAGGGGGGTGTTAGATATTCTTAAGGCCTCTCAAAAACCTGCCACCAGAAAAACTTATAATTCCAAATGGAAGAGATTCTGCATTTGGTGTTCCCATAAGGATATTTTACCGGATACTGCTGATCTTGCTACAGTTCTGGATTACATGGTTCATCTTAATGGCCTAGGCCAGCCACATTAAAAGTTAATTTAGCCACTGTATCTGCATTTCTGTCAGCAGTGAACAAGTCTTCCCTGGCACCTCACCCTGTCTTCTGTAAGTTCTTTAAAGGTCTGGTTCATATCAACCCTCCCTTTAGGGACCGCACTCCTGCTTGGGATCTCAATGTTTGCATTGCTCAGCTCATGCAACCTCCTTTCGAGCCTCTAGCTTCAGCCACACTCAAGTATTTGACCTGGAAGACTGTTCCTGGTAGCTATCACTTCTGCCAGGCGTATTAGTAAATTGCAGGCCCTGTCAGTGGAGCCAGACTTTATCTCATTCCATAGAGATAAGGTGGTCCTCAGAACCAATAGGAGGTTTCTTCCCAAAGTGGTCTCAGATTTTCATCTGAACCAGTCCATGTCTCTTCCTGTGTTCTTCACTGATCACTCTTCTTCAGGGGAAAGAAGACTGCACAGTTTAGATGTTAAGAGGGCACCTAGCTATTACATTGAGCACACTAAAGCACACAGGAAGGAATGTCTTCAGTTGTTCCTCACTTACGGTGAAGTAGGGTAGGGTAGACCTGCCACTAAGAGAACTATTGCCAAGTGGATTGTCTGCTGTATACAATTCTGCTATACTAAGCTAGGTAAAAAACCTCCCTCAGGCCTGAGGGTTCACTCGACTAGGGGTACAGCTGCCTCCCTGGCTGCTGCCAGGGATATACCTTTACTAGAGATATGCAAAGCAGCCACCTGGAAAACTATCCATACTTTCACCAAGCATTACTCTCTGGATATCCAGGCTAGGAGTGATGCTTGCTTTGGAACAGCAGTACTGCAGAGCCTATTCCCAAAATAGGTTTGGTACCCCCCTCCATGGCGGTACTGCTTGGTAGTCTGCATATGACAGAATACAGCAAGACTTCATGTTGTGTGAAGAAAAAATTACCCACCTTAGTAATTGTGTTTCTTCTAATTTATTTATTTAACAGACTTTAGGATTACAACCTAATGGAGTCTTGCTGTATTCTGACCTCCCTCCCTGCCTTCCCTCTCAGAACCTGTTTTTTTGGAAGGTGGGCTGGCAGGTACAGTGTTGCACCTCAGGGATGTACTTGGCACCCCTCCTTCCTAGAAGGGGAAGGGGTGGTTATTGTTATGTTTTTACTATAGTTATATATTGGTTCACTATCTGTTTTTTGTCTTAGGTTCTCGACTTGAGTCTTTGGGGGACCCAATCTGTTGCCTGTTGGCTATATGTTCCTTTACAATTTCCACTATAGGAGTGTTGATAGTAATTAGTGGCTCGTAAGAATCTGACGGTTACACTCTGAAACACTACAGACAGAGGTTTGAAACCGAGCTCTAGCCCAACGTTCTATGCTTCCTGCATAGAGTTAACTCTTTACTCTATGGGGCAGTTCAAGTGCTGGGGCTAACTGCATATGTCAGAATACAGCAAGACTCCATTAGAAGAAACACAATTACTAAGGTGAGTAATTTTTTCTTTTGCCCTCTCAAATATCGTCATCTCTCAATTACTTTTAAAATATTGTGTCTCTGTCTCATCCTGCCTCTTCATCCCAGATGGCTGCTCAATTGCTTAGCATCTTGGGCTACTCACTTGGCCTGCTCTTACTTGCCATACTTACTTCTGTCCTGGAACACCATATTATGCTTAGCGCATCTCCTAACTTAACTGACTTCTCCTTCTCCAACATGATTGCAGAGCCCTCTGCACCAGGTGACTATACACCACTGCTACTCCCTAAATTGACATTTGACAGTGCCGCAGCCACTACAGCATGTCCTATCCATGTCAATCTATTACTGTGTCCTTCTTATGCCATACGTAAGCTCTGGTACCTGTCAGTCCTTGTGCTCCTGCTTTTGGGTGACATTGAGCTGAACCCCGGCCCCCTATCATATGCCACACATGACAACAATGTTGGGCCAATGTCAAAGGGCATATGCTTTATGCATCTCAATATCAGGAGCCTACAGTGAAACTTTGCTGAACTAGAGGTATGGGTTGATGTGCATCAGCCTGCTGTTCTTTGCCTCACTGAGACTTGGTTGAGGCCCACTATCCCTGATTCCACCTGCTCCTTACCTAACTACAACCTGGTCAGACAGGACAGATTATCCTCTAGGAGAGGGGGTGGAGTTGCTATCTATTACAAAGCCCATATGAATCTATATTGGGATACTGTGTATGAAACCCGCTATATAAATGCTGATTCTTCTTCTTCTTCTATCAGTCATTCCAAGTGCTACAGTATCCTCCTGTGAATCTCTGCATGCCCTACTGTCACTGGGTTCCAAAAAGCTGCATATCATATGTGGCTATAATCTGCTGAAATCTGGCTACACTGGGCTTGAAGAGCTCCTAAATATGGCTACCTCCTTAGCTGGTCTCAATGAACTAATGATCTTGGGAGATATGAACCAGAACTGGCTGGGACATACCCAAAATACCCTTCTCACCCTAATCCAGAGTCACAACATACACCAAATTATAACCAACCCCACTAGGACTTCGTACTCCACTAATTCTAGCACCCTTCTTGACTGGATCCTTACTAACCAAGTACACAGGATTATGGAAGTGGGGACACTACCTGATGCAATCAGTGACCACAATCCAATCTACTGCATCTGGGGTCCCTCCAGTATCCCCTCTTCCCCACCCCGGTTCATCACGTTTAGGAACTATGCAAGTTGGAGCCTACTAAATTCATACAAGAGGTGTCATTGATAGACTGGTACCCTCGCTATCAGGTTGAGGATGCTCAAACTGCATTACACCTTTTTCTATCTAGTTTCATGCCCATCCAGGATGCTCATGCACCATTTAGTATTGGAAGGGTACATGGCAAGCAGACTAGATGGCTACATAAGGACTTGCTCGGGCAACTCTGTTCCCAGGATAAGAGCTGGAGACAATATAGAAAGCACTGTAAACATCAAATTAGGCTGGCAAAAAGTTCTTACTGCAAAGGCCTACTCTTGGATGCAGCAGGTGACTCTAAACATTTTTGGTCCTATATAAAAACGTTTCTGGTGATACTCAGTCCCACAACTTGAATGATATGGTACTCGATGGTGCCCACTGTAATTACCCAAATACCATTGCCAACCCCTTTTACAGGCTTTTCTCTGACCTCTCTAAATATACAGCTTCCTTTCCAGATAGCTGGGCTGCATCGTCCCTTCCAATACCACCATACTGTCAGTTTAGGCATCCTCCTTTTCACTTTAAGGCTGTCACCAGATTGGAAGTCCTAAAGCTACTTGGGCATATGTCGGAGAGTACCAGCATATGCTCAGATGGCCTAGAACCCAGGCCCCTAAAGTTGGCTTTCCCCCTTGCCAGAATATTAACATTATCTCTGTGCCAAGGCTGCATTACTGATATATCGAAGATTGCTAGGATTACTCCTGTCTTTAAAAAAGGGGATAAAAAAGACATTGCTAACTACCGGTCTATTACTGCCCCATAGGTTTTAAACTTGTTGACTGAGCTGTGCAGAGCTTCTCTCTGCATGTCATTTTATAATCTCCTTGCTAAACCTGTATTTTGCACATTTGTACTTGCGTCACGCTAGTGCATGCTTGGAGCCCTGCCTACCTATTCAGGAAGCAGGAAGAGTGAGTGTAGTTCTCCTCTATACATCGGAGAACTACAGGTCAAGCAGGGACAATTTATTTTATTATTTGGACAGCTCTCACTCGTATAACACTGCCAGCTCCACGTATGAGTGGTTTTCACAGAGTTCTGTAGCGATTTTCTAACTTTATACATCGGGAGGCTGTGTGACCTTATTTGGGCACTTACAGGTCACTCCTGCCTATTTAAATCACTCCCCGTGTGAGCAGGGTGAGCAAGGGAGCAGGGTGTGTGTGCCTCTGTGCACGAAGACGTGCGCTAAGACACACGCATCTAGCGCGTGTTAAGCATGTTAGGCGGTGTTAGGAGGTTCAACAAGTTCAGTTACATTAGCCAGTATACTCGTAAGTATTACTTGGTAAGCTTTGCTGCATACAGTTGTGATTGAGTTATCCTTTGCCCCACTATCTATTCGTGGACATGGCGTCACCCTCTAATCAATCCAGCAAAGTTAATATGTTTATTACTACCACTAATGAGGAAATTGGCGTCCAATGTACATCTTGTAATATGTTTAGCGTTTCAGCTATTACCTCTAACAATCTCCCTTTTCAGTGCCCTAAATGCACTGATAATGTAGTGTTACAATGTGAAAATAGCTTGTTCTACAAACGGTCACTGGTACTTGAGTCAAGTCAGGATTCCTATTCTCAAACACTCCATGGGATTACATTAGTACTTCACACTCCTTTAGCTAAGATGTCTTCTACCTCTGTATCCAACATCCCTTCTGATAAAGCTATATCTAGCGATAATTGTCTCAGTTATGATAGTAGCTTAGTTATTCATTCATCTGAGGCATCAAAAAAAAGAGCAAGAGGGGACTTCCATTGACGTCACTGAACGATATGGCACCTTGATCGAGGAGCTCCTCGACCCCACAAACAACAATCCATCCTAATCGCTCATTAAAAAATGGTATCTCCAGCTAAACAGAAGCGGAACAAATGGGGGAAGCCCCTGACCACTCCTATACAAAAATTGAGAGAAATGCTGCAAGCGGATATCGAGGCATATCCAGACCCTCGAGGCCCGTAGTCAGATACTCAGCAGGCCTCACCGCAATGCGAGCAACCGCCAGAAGACATCCTCGAAATGATAAAGCAAACAGCGAGAACAGTGGTAAAAATAGACCAGACCCTCACCGACCTCCGCTCAGACTTCAATCAAATAGACCACAAAACTGAGCAGTTGGAGCTGGGCCTCACACAGGCGATGGAACAGACTGACAAACAAGATCGCCTTATTCTCTACTTACTGGCCAGATATCGGGAGCTGAGTAGGCACCTGGATGACCTTGAAGAATGCAGCAGACGGCAGAACATCTGTATATATGGGATCCTGAGGGTTTAGAAGAAAAGGAATCTGACAACATCTCATTCATGCAAACCCTCCTTCGGGAATCTCTAAACCTACCAAACGAGCTTGATCTCAAACTTGACCTAGCGCTTCGGTCTCTGGTCCCACGGCCTAGGGATTCTGGTGCAAGACCCAGATCATTCATTGTACATTTAATGTCCTACAGGAGGAAGGAAGATATGCTAAAAAGGGCCTGGCAGAAAAACACCCTCTCCTTTAGGGGTCACAAAATCACACTGGACAACGATCATACATCAGAGGTGCAAGAAGCAAGGAAGATCATATGGCCTGTGGTGAAACAACTAAGAGCTAAGGGTCTTAAGGCGCAAGTCCTATTCCCAGCTAAGCTCAAGATTGTAACCCAGCAAGGCAATAAGATCTTTAAGGACCTCCTGGCGGCAGCCCCTTACCTGGCAGATCTAGGGATCTCCACACCACCAATGACAAAAGAGAAGCTGGAGAAGGACCTTCTTTCCTCAGCATGGGCAATCGCACAGAAGGGAACAATCAAAAAAGGCTCCATGCAAAGAAACCCACAGACAACTCTCCGGGCGGACATTGCATCGATGATTTGGAGGTATGGTGATCTGGCCTCGATAAACAAAGGAGCGAGACATCTCCAATCACCAGAATGATCAGAAGAGGAAGAGGAAACCCCTTTAACCGAGGAAATGCAGATGGAAGAGCAACAGAGCCCCAGATGACTCGCGTTTAACCAGAAATCTGAAGGATCCCTCTACCACAACTGTGATCCACATGAATAGACCCACACGAGAATCCTTGGACTTCTTGGACACTCTCTCTTGGCCCTGTGATTAGCTTAGTGATTTATAGGCCCTGAGTTAACCTGTGATCAGTAAGTACATATGAGACTTGAAGTGCAGGGGGGTGGGGGGTCCCCACCGGATGGCCCAGACTGTACAAGCACTACATATCGTAAAACTGTTTTAAAGAAAGCTTAGAGGTTGGGATGGAGTGGGGGGGGAGTAAGGGCTACTGAAGTGGGGGGGAAACGAATAAGAACCACCGGATTCGATCAGCTTTTGGGGCTGCTCCTGCAATGATACTCCTCACAGAAGATTTTACTAATCCCTGACAAAAGAGAACTGAAAAATGGCTCAACAGAACTGCTAATGTTTAGACTCTGTGCTTTAAAACAAAATTATGAAGAGCTTAATTGTTAAACCCGATAGAAGTGAGGGGAGACAGACATGCCGAAACTGCTGTGCTGGGGTGGGTTACCAACATAGAGCATGGAGAACGGCGCAGGGCAGACTTAAGTCATGCGCCTTCACTGGAGGGGATTCAGTTGGCCTGCGCCCTGACCGTGGAGGGGGGGTGAAATGAGGGGATCCTCAGATGGAACTGGAGCATCCCAGCAGCAGCATCAACTAGGAGCAGATTTATCCTGGACTCCCTTCAGGGTACCTTCCTCAAGCAACTGGTCATGGAACCAACTCGGCAGAAGGCAATACTGGACCTTGTGCTCACAAACAGGGACAGTGTGATGGGGGTAACAGTGTGGGAGCACCTGGGAAACAATGACCACCAGTCATTGTGGTTTGAAATCACAGAAAGAGCAGAACCAAACCACACAAAACACGTATCCTGGATTTTAGGGGGCAGACTTTGGGAAAATGGGAGATACTTGAAAGAGGCATTAAGGGAATGGGACAGGAATCAGGGGTTGAGGAACAGTGGGCAATATTTAAAATGGGGATTACAAGAACAACAGAATTATGCATTAAGCAGGTTAGCAAGAGGAAAAGGAAGAGGAGACCATTATGGTTTTCCAAAGAGTAGCAAAGAAAGTGAAAGCCAAAAAGATTGCATTCAGGCAATACAAAAAGACACAGGCAGAAGGGGATAGGGAGAAGTACCAGGAGAAGCAAAGGGAGGCAGGGAGGTCAGTAAGGGAAGCCAAAGCTCAGACAGAAGAACACATTGCAAAATCAGTGGGTAGGGGGATAAAACCTTTTACAGGTACATAAGTGAAAAAAGAAAGACAAAGGGAGGGATAGTGAGACTGAAGGGGGGGATGGGGCGCGTGGAGGATGACAACAGTAAAGTTGACATATTGAACAGGTATTTCTGCTCAGTCTTTACTGAGGAAGAGGAGGTAATGGGTCTGAAGGGAGTACAAGGGGTGAGAATGGTGCAGAAATGGACACAAGTCCCTTTACACAAGAAAGGGTCCTGAAGGAACTGGAAGTAATAGAGTTGAGTAAAGCAATGGGGCCAGATGGGGTGCACCCCGGGGTCCTTAAAGAACTAAGAGATTGGTGGCTGAACCTCTGGCTATCCTGTTTAGCCGATCACTGGAAACAGGGGAGGTACCCAAAGACTGGAGGACAGCAGATGTAGTCCCCTTATACAAAAGTGGGAACAAAGAGGAAGCAGGGAACTACAGACCAGTCAGCCTCACCTCGGTAGTGGGGAAGATCATGGAAGCACTCCTGAAGGAGAGATTGGTGGAACATCTGGTTGTCAATGGACTACAGGACCCAAGGCAGCATGGTTTTACCAGGGGGAGGTCATGTCAGACCAACCTCGTTGAATTTTTGACTGGGTGACTGGAGGTGGATCAGGGGAGGCAGTGGACATGGCCTATCTGGACTTCAGCAAGGCCTTTGACACTGTGCCACATAGAAGACTATTACACAAACTGGGGAATATGGGTGTGGGCAGGACAGTAGTGTGGTGGGTAGGTAACTGGCTGGGTGGCAGGACACAGATGGTGGTGGTAAATGGCTGTCACTCCACAGAGGAAGAGTGACCAGTGAGGTACCACAGGGATCAGTGCTGGGACCGGTCCTATTCAACATCTTCATTAGTGACATTCGCAGGACCTAGAAGGCAGAATTTCACTGTTTGCTGATGACACTAAGCTCTGTAACAGAGTAGACACACCAGAGGGTGTAGACAGAATGAGAAGCGACCTGCAGAAACTTGAAGAATGGTCAGGGTTGCAGTTGAAATTCAATGCAAAGAAGTGCAAGATAATGCATATGGGGCACAAAAACCCTGGCACAATATATCAGTTGGGGGGTGAGGATATAGCATGCACCAAGCAGGAAAGGGATCTTGGGGTTATCATCTCTGACGACCTCAAGGTAGGGAAACAGTGTGACAAGGCAGCACGCAAAGCAAATAGGATGCTGGGATGTATAGGCAGGGGCATCACCAGCAGGAAAAGGGAGGTCATAATTCCCGCTATACAAGACACTAGTGAGGCCCCACCTGGAGTACAGTGTACAGTTCTGGAGACCATACCTATGTAAGGACATAGACAGGGTAGAGAAGGTTCAGAGGAGGCAACAAAGATGGTGCATGGATTGCATCACAAGTCCTATGAAGACAGGTTGAAGGAACTGAACATGTACTCTCTGGAGGAGAGGAGGGAGAGGGGATATGATAGAGACATACAAGTATCTTACGGGAGGAACAGGGTGCACGAAAACACTATTTTAAGCGAAAAGATGTTCCAGGACTAGAGGACATGGGATGAAGTTGCAGGAGGACGATTCAGAGGAAACATGAGAAAGAATTTCTTCACAGAACGGTGGTGGACAAGTGGAACACCCTGCCAGAGGAAGTGGTGGGGGCTGAAACAATCACAGGATTTAAGAATGCATGGGATAGACATAAAGGAATTCTGGAGATCAGGGGTAAGGGGCAACAGACTTCTAGGAAAACAAACTGAACTTACAAGCTCAAATGGGCAGACTGGGTGGGCCATAGGCCCTTATCTGCCGACACTGTCTATGTATCTATGTATCTATGTAACTTGGAATGGGCACAGGTTTGAGGGGTTAAATCTGGGACCCCAATGATTTGAGAGCTGGAGGAGGAGCTACAGGTTGGGATCCTTGACTAGCACTACACATTGTAAAAATGTTTTAAAGAAAGCCTAGAGGTTGGGATGGACTTGGGGTGGAAGGTAAGGGCCACTGAAGTGGGGGGGGGGGACGAATAAGAACCACCGGATTCGATCTGCTTTCAGGACTGCTCCTGCAGTGATACTCCTCACAGAAGATTTTACTATTCCCTGACAAAACAGAACTGAAAAATGGCTCAACAGAACTGTTTATGTTTAGACTCTGTGCTTTAAAACAAAATTATGAAGGGCTTAGTTGTTAAACCTGTTAGAAGCGAGGAAGACAGACATACGAAACACTACTGATAAGTAGGGTTACCAGCATACAGGCGTGAAGCGCGGGAGCAGACTTAAGTCATGCTCCTTCACTGGAGTGGATTCAGTTGGCCTGGGTCCTGACTGCAGGGGGGGAATGAGGGATCCTCAGATGGAACTTGGAATGGGCACAGGTTTGAGGGGTTAAATCTGGGTCCCCAGTGACTTGAAGGCTGGAGGAGGAGCCACAGGTTGGGATCCTCGGACCTCCGAGCAAGCTGGGTGTTCCACTGAAGATATGTTTTTGAGAGGCCTGCGCTTGAAAGGCAAAGGAGGGCCTGGCTGGTCGGGTGGGGCTCTGAGCCTCAGGGGAAACGAACCTGAAGAATGGTCACCTCGGTTAGGTCCTTCAGGCGGTGCCTCCTCGAACTCGAGGAACTAGAGACGAATGGAATAATTGGCCCACCCCTGGCAAAAATAACTGCAAAATGGGCATTTACTGGTTAGCAGATGGAGGATGAGGACACGGTGTGGGGCGCTTGGCAAGACCTCATGGAAGGTGAAAATGAGATGGAGGCTCAGAGAGGTTGTGTATGGGCCTTGGTCTCTGGATAATTCAGAGACCCAGAATAAGCAGAACAAGCAAGACAGGGACTGATGTATGCCCTTAGATGTAGATCCAAAGGGGAGGAGGAGGAGGGGAGAGGGGAAGGGAAAAAGGAAAAAATAGCTTGGCAGTCTTAGGATGCAATGGGAGCAGGGGATCTAGGCTAATCGTTGCAGACAGTCTGTTGCTATGAGAGGCAGGAAGATTCTGAGGGGCGCTTGGACCCGCTCCTATAGCCGCAGGGCAGAGGGTGCTTCCCAGGAAGGGGATTACCAAGGAGATAAAGAGAAAAGTGTGGGAATGTGGAAATATAGGTTTTGAGGGCAAAACTTGCGAGACTCCGTAGGAGATGGAGATGGAGATGCTACAACAGGTCCTAAAGGACTTTTAATTATTTTCCTGAGAGCGATGCATAGCTCGTTTTCCTCCCTCCTACTTCTCTTATCCCTTTGAGCTGGGGGGGGAAGAATAAACTTGGGGGAAGGGAAGTGGTAACTGGGATGGTGCCACGGCACAAAGGTGACATGAAGGAGGATGGACATACCAGAAACTTTCTGGTAGAGCCAAAGGGAGGACTCATTGCACTACTGAGCTCCCTTGTGAGTCCAGGAAGGACTTCTCCTTCGCCAATGAGGACCACCGCACAACTAAGCCTAGGAAGTCCTCTAAAAAGATACATGGTATCATGGCACCGAGTTTTCTTGGCCATGACCATTAATGCATCAAATTTGTTTGAGGCTCGATGTTGGATAAGGCCGAAGCACTTGTTTACTTGTTTAATGCAGTTATGGTTAAATTTAGTACTAAAAATGTTATATTATGTAGTTATGTGGTTCATGTTTATGCAAGGTACTTCAAATCTCCAAATTGGCTATCTCAAAAAAGTAATACACCAGAGATTAGCAGCTGGGAGAGAAATATGTACAAATGATTAATCACTATTCAAGGTAGTCTCCTTTAATCTAAATGGGTGTATGAGCCCTGTTAAGAGGAAAAGGCTCCAAAGATATTTAAGCCTCCAGAAATGCGAGGTAGTATTCCTACAAGAAACACATCTTACTCCTGGGGAGGCTCAGAAGTTAAAAAGTAAGACACTACCCCAGCTCTTCCATTCCTCCCTAGCGGGGGGTAGGAGGAGAGGGGTGGCCATTCTGCTTTCCGCCATGTTGCCTTTCCAGGTACAGGAGGTTATAGAGGATCCTGGTGCAAGGTACCTTATTGTCATAGGGTCAGTTCAAGATCAGGTGATCACCCTGATTAATGTATATATACCCTCGGGGTCCCCAACCTCCTTCTACTCATCTCTACTACAACTAGTTGCTGAGAAGGCGAAGGGTATAATGGTAATGGGTGGAGATTGGAACGTAATTCTTAATAGAGAGATGGATACCACATCTCGAATACCTCGACCAGAGCTTAACAGGGTCAAAGCTTTTAGATTGCTATTACAGCAACTGGGTATGGCTGACATATGGAGGGAAAGGTACCCCACCAGCAGAGAGTACACATGTCACTCCCCGAGGTTTCATATATATTCAAGGCTTGATATGTTTTTTACCTTCACAAGGGACCTCTCTTCTTTCCCCTCAATGTGGGTGGGAACCACGGTATTGTCAGATCACAGCCTGCTCTTCTTAGAAATAGACCTGGGTTTACCCCCCCAAAAAAACCCTCTGGAGATTGAACACCTCCCTTCTCCAAGATAAAGAGGTGGTCAAAAAGCTTAAACAGTTTGTCAAAAGAGCAATCGAAGAAAATAACACACCGGGGATATCACCCCAGATTTTATGGGATTCCCTCAAGGCGATTACCAGAGGTAGATTAATACAAATAACCACCCATAAAAAGAAGTCAGTAGCCCAGAAGCAACAAGAGTTAATTTCCCACATTAGAGATGGGGAAAGGGAACAGAAAAAAAAATGGGACCCAGAAAGGGAGAAGAAATTAATGGAAGATAAGAATCACCTACAAAAAATACAAAAAGCAGAAGTGGAGAAAGCCTTATTTTACCTGAAGCAAAAATACTATGAGGTGGGCCCTAGAGGAACCAAAATATTGGCTTACAGACTCTTACAAAACATAGCAAGGGCCACAATCACCAAAATAACTTCCCCTGACAATAGTCAGAAAGTAATCCAGGCCTCACAAATAGCAAAGGCCTTTGTGGACTATTATACCAAATTATATTCATCCAATGAGGAAACCTCCTCCCAAGAGAAAAAGGACTATCTGGACTCCCTTGCCCTCCCTCCCATGTCCCAGATTGAATCAAAAACCCTTACTAGGCCCATTACCCAAGAAGAAATTAAACAAATAATAAAAAACTTAAAGACAGCAAAATGCCCAGGACCAGACGGGTTTGGTGCAGAATTTTATAAAACCTTTGAACCAGAGATTGCCCTTGTCCTCCTAGAGGTATTCACGACGGTGTGGTCCGGGACTGAACCAATAGCTCCCTCTTGGCAATATGCCACCATCTCAGTCATCTATAAGGAGTGGAAAGACCCGACACTTTGTGAATCCTACCGCCCCATATCTCTACTAAACACAGACAATAAAATCTTTACAGCCATAATAGCTTCCAGGTTAAACTCTATACTACCTAGGTTGATACATATGGACCAAACAGGATTTATAACAGGTCATCAGGCTCCTGACAGCATCAGGTCAGCGATAAATCTGATAGACACCATCCAGAGATCTGGCACACCCGGCATGCTTAATGAGCCTAGATGCTGAAAAAGCCTTTGATAAAGTTTCTTGGGGCTTCTTTTTTGCTGTCTTAGAACATAGAGGCTTTCCCCAATCATTTATAGACGTTGTCCAGTCATTGTACTCTAGACCGCAGGCCTACATACAAGTGAACAGTGGAATATCAGAAAGGTTCCACCCAGGTAGAAGCACGCGGCAGGGGTGTCCCCTGTCCCCATTCCTATTTGCTTTGTATATCGAGCCGCTGGCGGAAGCCGTGCGTAGAGCAGAGGGGGTAAGAGGAGTGACGGTGGGAGATCTGCATAAAAAAATATCACTTTATGCGGACGATGTTATACTGAGTCTTACACAACCCCAGCAATCCATAAAACAAGTATGGACAATTCTGATGGAAATTGGTAGACACTCAGGTTATTCCCTTAATAAAAATAAGACAGAGGTGCTTACCTTATTCTACAAACCAACTATAGAGCTATGTAACCTCTTCCCATTAAACTGGAAGGCGAGTAAAATTAAATACTTGGGGACATACATCACAAAACAATACTCCCAGTGGTATGCTGTGAACTACTCACTGCTAATGAATAGCTTGCAAAAAGACTTTGAAAGATGGTCTCTGCTGAATCTTCCCATGTACTCAAAGATACACACCCTACGAATGAATGTGCTCCCTAGGTTTTTATATTTGTTCCAATGTATCCCATTTTGTATTCATAAATCGACCTTTCAAACGTGGAACAAAATGCTCGCCAAATTCATTTGGAATTCCAAGAAGCCCAGAGTAAATCTAAAAATCCTCCAAATGCATAGGGAAAAAGGCGGACAGTCCCTCCCAGATCTTGAAGACTATTTTTTAGCGGCTCAACTAAAAAATGCCGTAATGTGGTCTAACCCCAATACCACTGCAGGATGGCAACTTATGGAAAAAATAGAGGAGAGAGGAGCTGGTTCATACCCCCTCGAAACTAGATTGCTGATCTCCAACATGAATAGATTCCCACATCCGAGGTTAACCTCGATTAGGGATACTATAAGATCGGTCCATAGGATATGGCAGAAATATAAGCTTAAGAATTCCATTTGGCCCCTAAAAAGGCTGGCATGGGACCTGGACTTTCGACCTGGCTGCCTGGACAGGGGATTTCACACATGGGAGGGAAGGGGTCTGAGATGTTTATCGCAATTTTGGCACGGAGAGATTTTTCTAGACTTCAAATCTCTTAAAAACAAATATGGCCTGCAAAACACAGACCATTTTAGGTATCTGCAAGCCAGAAACTACATCCTTACACTAAAGAAGAAAGATACAGACTTCATTAGAGCCCAACAGATCTTGGGGGCCATCCAAGAAAGTACCGGAGCTAACACACAAAGATGGATGATTTCTTTCTTTATAAAGCCCTATCGACATTGAAAGGCGATCCACTCAATAGAATAAAAATAAAATGGAGGGAAGAGTTCCCCCAGGACTTAGGAGAGCTTAACTGGGACCGAATATTCTCCCTAACTAAAAAAATGACTCAGTCACTGTATTGGCAGGAATTTTCCTGGCGAATTAAGGTCCGCTACTTTTTGATGCCTCACGTAATAAGTAAGACAGATCCAAATGCTACTGCTCAGTGTTGGAGGGGTTGCGGCTCACTAGAGGCTACCCACTTGCATGTCTTCTGGTCCTGTGGAGCTCTCCAGACCTTTTTGGGGTGCAATCTCTGGGGCACTTAAAGAAATATTTTTGGTGAAGACCCCACTAGAGTGGCACATGCTGATATTAGGGCACCCACCTGAGGAGATAAGGGATGTGGGCTCACTCTACCTCTGGTCTGTATTAACAACAGCTGCACATAAAGCTATCACAAAAGGTGGATGAATCCTGCTCCTCCTACCATGCAGGAGTGGATAAGAATAATAAACATGATCTCAGAACTGGAGGAACTCACTTATAAAATTAATAACCGAACTCCCACTTATTTGAATAGATGGACTAGATGGGAGATTTGGCGTTCCTCCAACGATACAATACTTGACAGACCTTAAAGGAGGGGGCAGGGGGAAAGGAAAAAAAAAGAAAAAAAAAGGGGGAAACCTGTTGCTGGGGCAAGAGTGATGGGGGATTGAAGAGATTGAAACTGACATGGGAGGGGCTGGATGTGATCCGACCTGAGTCAAAGGGAATTGGAGATAAAAAGGGTGAGAGGGAGGAAGGGGAGTAAAACAACAAAAAAAAAAAGGAGACCTTGCTGCTATAGATAATAATACTATGGAAATCAATGAAGTATTGGGATAACAGAGATAAACTAAATAGAAATTTTCAAGAATTAAATTATTACTGGAGATATGTATGGATATTAACAGAATGTACAAAAATGATGTACCTGCTTGATGTCAATAAACTTGAATTTAAAAAAAAAAGAGCAAGAGAGGAAGAGCCCTGTCATGAGAACAGTGCAGAGGACACTGTTTGGTACAATGTACAAGGGTCAAAAGTTACCAAAAAAAGGAGAAGGGCTGAGTACTTCAATATTCCTCTACATAATAGCTTTGACCCTCTGTCCATCATTTCTATTGATACTAACTGCACCTCTATCGAGGTTCCTATTGATGGTATAAACCCCATAAACATTTCCCATAATGACGCTGGCATGCCTAACTCTTGTTCACAGACCCCCCACCCCATTTCTATGGCTGATATTCCTTTGATTGATTTTTCATCCACTCATGATACAACTTCTACTTTGGAAGATGCATCTTCTTTGTCTGTTCCCAATATCGTAGATACATATACTAGGCAAACTTTTGTACTGGGTGACTCCATAGTTAAACATTTGGACAGGGCCATTTGTGAGCCTGGCAAGCATAATAGAACATGTTCTAGTTTCAGTGGTGCAAAAATCATAGACCTTACACGTATGGTTGATAATATCATTGCTTCTCAGGACATCAACCCACTTTGTATTATTCATGTTGGAGCAAATAACATTTACAAGGACTCTGTCTAGAACATTAAATTACTTATGTCTCTATGACTAATAAAATGATTGAACTTGGTTATGATATAATTTTTTCAGAGATTTTACCCATATTACATTACTTTTTGTTTCTTAGTCATAAAATTAAAACTATTAATAAGTGACTTTGGCAATGGTGTTTGCGACAGAATATTCATTGTATCACTCATTGGGAGGAGTTTTCTGATAGACCAGAGCTTTATTGTTCTGACGGCTTGCATCTTAGCAGACGAGGGAATGCTCTGCTGAGCCAACAATTATTTAGATATTATCTCTGTTTGTGAAACATGGGGAGATGATAAATTCCTTTGGGACAAGCATCTCCCTGGTTATATTTCTTATTTTCTAAATTGTATCGATAGGAAGAGTGGCGGGGTCTCTTTATTTATTAATAATAAAATTAATTCTGTGAATATTTCTAGTTCTATAAAAACTCATAACCTCTCGACTGAGAGTCTCTGGATAAACCTTTTTCTCTCAAATCAGGATTTTATTATCCTTGGGACATGCTACCTTCCCCCTAACTCATCCAGTCTTATTCTGGATGCTATTTTATCCGAATTTGAAACAGCTACTCAAATGGGTAATGTCATAATTACAGGGGACTTTAATCTTCCTGATATTAATTGGTAGTCTTCTTCGGCCTCTAGTGGTATCAATAACAAGTTCTTGTCCATTTATTTGGAACTTGACTTGAAACAATGGGTTACTTCTCCCACTAGAGGTAATAATAATACGTTAGATCTTGTCCTGAGTAGTGCTGAGCTAGATGTTAGGGATGTGAAAATTTCTCCACCGATTGGTGGCAGTGATCACAATTCAATTTTATTTACTTTACAGAGTCACACTATTCTCAATTCTAATTCTTCAGTCATATACTTTTATGCTAAAGCTGATCTTCAAGCCACTAAACAACATCTTGAGAATATTGATTGGTCATCCTTTTTTGGTTATCAATCATCATATCAAAGTTGGGTTTCTTTCAAGTCACTCATTACTACTCTTTGTGACACTTATATCCCCTCTAAAATTAAGAATTCTAATGGTAAACACATTCCTAGATGGATGAATAAAAACATAAAACTGTTAATCAACGTTAAAAATAAAAAATACCATAACTATCTTAAAAATATGACCTCATCCAATTGGAAGTCCTATTTGAAATCAAATAAGAAATGTAAATCAGTTATCGGAAAGGCTAAATCTAGATGGGAACTGAATTTGGCTAAGACAGCTAGTAAGTCAAACTCTAAACATTTCTATTCTTATATTAATTCCCTCAGGAAAACCCCTTGCATGGTGGGGCCTCTTACTTTAGATAATATACTTATTCATGAGCCTAAGGCCATGGCTGATGCATTTTACATTGAATTTTGTAAAATCTTCCCTGTATCAGAAGTCCAAATACCTCGGCCCATTATTACACCATCGGATCCTCTTATTATATTTTCAGTGGAGTTTATTCTTAAAAAATACACACACTTAAAGGTAAATTTTGTTCAGGCCCAGATAACATTGCAGGCCATTTACTTTATCTATTGTCTGACCAAATTGCCTTTCCACTTAAACTTTTGTTTGATCTTTTCTTAAAGAATAACTATATTCCTGTTGAATGGAAAGAGGCTTTTGTAGTTCCTATTCATAAGAAGGGATCTAAACATCTTTGGGAAAACTATCGGCCCATCAGTTTAACCTCTTCTACTGTATATGCAAGGTGTTGGAAAGTCTCCATAAGGATATTATTGCTCCTGTAATTGATGCATCTGATCTACAACAACACAGTTTCAAGAAGAGTAGAAGCTGCTTAATCAATCTGCTTTGTTTTTACGAACACTTTAGTTCCTGTTTGGATAACCGGCTACCTTGTGACATTGTCTTCATTGATTTAATAAGGCATTTGATACTATGCCTCATTGGGCTTTAATTCAAAAACTCAGGGGACTCAGCATTAATAGTTATATAATTGCCTGGATTATTAATTGGCTTTGTAACAGAACACAGAGGGTGATCATTAATGGTGTTATTTCTTACCCTGGCAATGTTTTGAGTGGTGTTCCGCAGGGTTCAGTTCTCAGCCCCTGTCTTTTCCAGGCTTTTATATCCAATTTAACCAATTCCTGTCTCTCTTTTACAATAAAATATGCAGATGATGTGAAGATTGGGGGACCATGTTCTAACTTAGATCAGATATCTTGTATCCAGCATGATCTTGACATCGTTTCCACTTGGATTGACAAATGGGGTATGAAATTGAACACTACAAAGTGTAAAGTTATGCATTTGGGTTCCAATAACTCAAACTTCCAATATGCTTTGGATGGTTCAACACTGTGTGCCACTACAGATGAGAGGGACTTGGGAATTACTATTTCGGATGATTTAACATACTCCAAACATTTGCATTCAGTGATTAGTACATCTAACAAAGTGGTTTGGTCTATTCTACGTAATACTAGATCTCAAGACCAGGAGGTGTTTTGGCCCCTGTTTAGGTCCTACGTCTGACCTCATCTTGAGTATGCATCACAGTTATGGTGTCCATTTAAAAAATCGGATAGTAATACTCTTGAAAAAGTACAGAGAAAGTACACTAAAAAAATATCTGGTCTTTACTCCACTTCCTATGAATCCAGGTTAGATACATTAAAACTTATGCCTCTTACCACCAGACGCCTTAGAGGTGACCTTCTTTTCCTATACGACATTGTTCATGACCCATAGGTCATGACTGAGTTAGGTTTTTCTTTTAAGTTGTCAATACATGATACTAGAGGTTGTCCCCTACAGTTAATTGGCAAATCCTTTACATGTAATAATCGAAAGTTTTTCTTTACTTTGAGATCTATTGGACCTTGGAATAGACTTCCATCTGCTGTGGTTACTAGTAACACTAAAGAGATTTTCAAACATCGCCTCGACATGTTAATTATGTCTGGGTATGACTTATCATATTACTCTTTGGCCTAGCATAAGAGCTTTATGGTCTACCGCCTACTAGCTCTTTTTCTGAACCTTAGTATGAACCTTAGTAGTATTACAATATTACCAGTCCTGAGTAAAATACTCGAGAAGGTGGTATCGATGCAAGTGACAGATTTCCTTACCAAATATGATGTCTTGTCACCCAACCAACACGGTTTCCGGAAGGGCTACAGCACCTCTACTGCCCTGGTTCAACTAACAAACAACATACTAGGTGCTACCGATAATTGCCCTCTTACAGGTGCTGTCTTTATAGATCTGACAAAAGCGTTTGATCTCGCTGATCATGCTATCCTCCTGGAAAATTTACAATCCCTTGGTTTCACAACCCAATCTGTGGCATAGTTCCAAAACTATCTAGCTAATAGAATACAAATGGTAAAATTCAATAATGCGCTATCTGACCACACCCATATTAACACTGGTGTACCTCAGGGCTCAATCTTGGGCCCTCTCCTCTTTACCTTCTTTGTAAATCACATATCCCTCGGCACCCATCCCTGCACCCCTATCCTCTATGCGGACAACCTGGTCCTGTATTCTAGAGCCAGGTGTGTGACTGATATTACAATAACATCTCCACTGCCTTTCAGGAAATCCAATCCTGGCTAACTAGTTATAAGTTCTGCTCTGCTCCGCCTACTTGGGCTGTGTGGCTGGGTGGTTGTGTTTGTCTCTGTCAGTAGTTTAGTTTTGTGGATTTTCATGTGTTTCAGCTTGGAGGAACTAGACCATTCTTGGATATGAGATCTATGAAAGTTTCCTGGACTAAGAAACTGGAAAACATCACCAGCAGATATTGGGATTCTCATTACAAATCAACTTTTTTGGAAGCCATCACAATCAAGTAAGTACAGCTAAGAAATTCTACAAGCTCTGACCTGGGGAGTGCAAACTGAATCCACATTTCTGTCTACCTTGTTGCTAAAGGGATCTGCATGTCTTTGAGAACCATTTACAACTATTTAAACAAAGGGAAGACACTGACAAAGGGTTTTAACTTCCTGCATATGCCCCAGGCCAGTGTTCCAGGAATTTAGCACATCCTTTGTCTTGTTACTGTAGATCAAACAGTTTACTGGTCCTTTTCCCGTGGATTTTATTATTTTACATCATTTGGCAATGGGGCAAATCCTCCCCCTGAAAGCACACCACCAAAATTGATCTGTTCCTGCTCATGTGTGAGCCTTGGGCACATCTAGCCACATCGTATACAACTATTCCAATGTTGCATTTTCGACATTACCACCTGGCATACTACTGTTCAAAAAAGAGACGAAACCTCCCTCTGACTGAATTCTGCCTATGCACCCTGAAACTTGTGCTCCTTCTCCTGCTGCTATCAGGGACTGTTCACTCTAACCCTGGACCAAACACCTCCAACCAAAACAAACCAACAGGCACTCTATCAGTCGTGCCTGAACATCTGCAGTTTACTTCCTAAGCTTGATGCACTGCAAGCCTTTACCACCCAACACAACCCGGATATTCTGTCAGTAGTTAAAAGTTGGCTCACCCCAAAGATTTCTGACCAGGCAGTCACCCTTCCTGGCTACAATGTCTTCCGGGTTGATCATAAGTCCAAAAGAGGTGGAGGGTGTGCCTTATATGTGAGACACTTTCCGAGGACACCCCACTGATTCTAATCTTCCAGCAACTCCTGCTCAGATTCTTCCCATCAGATTCCTGTTAGGCACCCAAATAAGGCCCTCACAGTTGTCACTGTTTACATACCTCCTAAGGAACAGGGACCTGGTCTAACCGCTGTCCTTGACTTTGTCAAATCCCACCCATCGGACTCTGAAATCATCCTTCTTGGTGACTTTAACATTAATTGGCTCTCAGCTGAAGGTGGGTCATTTAAGGACTCTGTTATATCAGCTAACCTGACTCAAATGGTTGACTATGCAACCAGAAAGAACTACAGAACTGGGACCTGCACCCTACTGGACTGGATCCTAACCAACCACCCCTCTCGGATCATGAAAACCTCAGTCCTCCCTGACTCACTCAGTGACCACTCTCCCATAAGCTGTACCTGGTCAAACAAATCCTATAAACCCCCTCCAAAAATCATCACCAGCAGAGTCCTACCCCGTGGTCAGCTACCCCACCTCAAACCGCACCTCCATCTGCAGGACTGGTCCCCCATCTTCAAAGCAACAGATACTAATACTGCACTGGAGCAATTTATTCACATTTTCAATGAAGCCTGTAATAAATTTGCCCCCCTCAAAAAGCATAAAGTTAAATCGCTCAGTAGCTCTTGGCTGTCAGGAGACCTCCTAAAAAAACTTAAATCCAGGGACCACCTCTGGGAACTGGTTAGAAACTCCAGTAAGCAACTCGACATCCAGAATTATAAATGGGCATGGAATGACTGCACCAAATCCATTCGGCAACAGAAATCTGACTACTATAAAAATGTCCTCACTAACTTCTGGGGAAATGGGAAGGATTTCTGGAAAAACATTAAAGATGTCACTGGGAATCAGACAAAATCTTCGCCAAACATACTCAACATAAAAGAGCACACTACACTCAACCCTAAAACTATTGCGAACACTTTTAACATCGCTTTCACTGACCTTAGCAGTGTTCTCCCCTCTGACTTCTTCCAAGATGCGTCAACTCCAACCCCCAACTCCTCCACCCATGCCTGTCACCCACCTTTCTACTTTAAAGCACTAAAGAAACATCAAGTCTGAAACTACATTGCCAAAGCCATCAGCAAATCTAGAACAAGTAATGACACACTTGACCTCAAGCTATTGGACCTAACGCTTGACGAGGTACTTTGGCCCCTCACCAAGATCTTTAATCTCTCTTTTTCCCTTAGTCAATTCCCGGACAAATGGAAAATTGTCACTGTTACCCCAATTCACAAAAGTGGTGATAAGACTGACCATGCGAACTTCCGCCCTATCTCCATTCTACCTCCCCTATCGAAGGCACTGGAATGTATAGTAGCGGACCAACTTACCGAGCATCTGGACAATTATAATATTCTCTGTAAACAGCAACGTGGCTTTAGAAAAGGTCATAGTACATCCTCTGCCTTACTCAAATTCACCGGCTCCATTCACAGCTCCCTTGACAATGGACAACTAACTGGTGCTATTTTCATCAACCTGACCAAAGTCTTCGATACTGTCAACCACTCCCTCCTGCTGAGCCAACTAAAAAATGCTGGTCTCTCCAATGATTCAATCGCTTGGTTCAAAAGCTATCTTGAAAACTGCTCCCAGCATGTAAAAATCGGGGATGTGCACTCTGATTCCAAACCTGTCCTCTCTGGAGTCCCCAAGGGTTCAATACTGGGCCCCCTACTCTTCAGCCTGTTCCTTAACACCCTACCAGACTCCTGCACTGAACATATCACCCTATATGCCAATGATGCAGTAATCCTTGCCACACACCAGAACCCGAAGAAACTGCAAGAAAATCTCCAACTCGGCTTCTCCTCGGTTGAGAATTGGTTCACAAAGCACAAACTGATCCTTAATCAAAAAAAAAAACGAAGGCCATGATCTTCAGCAGCTCCCATAACAAACATAAGCACTTCCAACTCTCCGTTATCACCAGACAAGGTGCCGCACTGGAACAGGTCAAAAACTTTAAATACCTCGGGACCACCCTTGACCCTCACCTCTCCTACACTGCCCACATCGACCATGTCACCAAAGCCACTAACTCCTGGCTAGGCTTGCTATTCCATCATAGGAAACACCTGACACCTGAAGCCCTCACTGTCACTGTCCAGAGCTCTATCATATCCATCATTGATTATGGCATTATCATTTACAGCTCTGCTACAACCACCGCGCTCAAACGTGTATCCACCGCCCTCAACAAGGCCTGTCAACTTGTCACTGGCTCCCAACACCTAACTCACACATGTGACCTCTATTCTCAAAGTGGATGGTTGAATCTTGCCAATCGAATAAAACACCAAACTTGTATTACTGCTAAGAAAATCTTGCTGGGCCTTGCCTCCCCCCCCGGAGTCTGTGCCCTCATGCAACCGAGAATCCACACCCACCATACAAGGGTATCGAAACCTCAGCTTCTGCAAATCCCTCATTGCCACACAACACAAGGCCAAAGATCCTTTGCTTACCGGGCAGCTAGTTGGTACAACGGTCTTCCCAGCGATATCTCATCCTCACTATCGCTCAGCACTTTTAAGACTCAGCTCTGCCTAACACTCACTGCCTCCAACTTCTGTGACTTTTGTGGCTAAACATGTCTTTTGGTTCCATAGCTGAAGATGCCCTTTTGGATCCACATCTACTCCTGCACTTTGCCAGCACACCCCCCCCCATCTTCACCTCCCCTGCTGGCCCATGACAAATGCCACCTGGCTGCACTACCTCTATTCTTACTCACCTTCCACCTCTCCTCTCTCTGTTCCCCCCCACCTACCTCCCCTTTTCTCCCATCCACTTAGTCTCCCTGACTTCACCCTCTTTCTTTCCCTTTCCCTTCCCCAAAGTTTCACCTTATTGTTCTTTTTTCCTCTACAAGGCTATGTGTTTTTTTTTATTTTTATAAACTGTTATCTTTGCTTATGTTTGTCTCAGTTGTACCAATGATGTGGAACCTTTGGAAGAAAGAGCCTCGGCTCAAAGGTATTTGTAATCCGAGAACAAATAAAATAAAAAAAAATAAAAAAGTTAGTTTTCAATGTGGCTAAGACACAGGCTATGTTATTTGGATCTGCTGCTAAACTGAAAGACTGCCATGAACATTTCATTGTAACCAGTGCCAATGCCTCCCCCCTTATGGCAGTTACCTCTGTTAAATATCTGGGAGTTCTCCTTGATGCTACTCTCAGCTTTGACCTGCTTATCCAGATTATTTGTAAGTCGGTTAACCGCAAATTGGGGGTAGCCTACAAAACCTGTTATGCTGTTACGCCCTCAGCCAGGCTAGCAATTGCCTGTGACATTCTTCTTCCAGCTCTATCCTATGGATCTATCATCTACATGAATGCTTCCAATTCCACGCTCCGCAAGTGGGATGTTACCTTCAATAACATCTGTCGTTACGCCTCTGCGTCTCCCTGTCTCAGACACCATTGCCAGCTTTATGCTGATCTCAATTGGCCTTCTTCAGTCTCCCATCGGCTACTTACCCTAAGATCCCTATTGGATGGGATAATTAGATCAAATACTCCTCTCTCATTTGCCTCCCTGTTCACCCCTCAGACCTCGCTGTAAGGCCTACGCTCCTCTAATTTATTTCTGCTACTAGTCCCCAGATGCAAAACTGTTAAAAGTACCTGTGCCTTTTCCCATGCTGCTCCAAAAAACTGGCACTCCTTACTGCTTGCGGTTTGTGAGGCGCCAAGCCACCACATCTTCCAAAAGAGGCATCACACCCTGCTTGCTGACCTTGACATATGCACCTGTTTTAACCCACCTTAGATTCTTGCCTTCAGAGCCCTGTGAATCTTCCTGGATTTTCAGCCCCTCTACTTCTCTACCTAGCACCCTCTCTCTACCTGGAGTTTCTCTCTAACTTCTCTCCTCTCCTTACTTTATTGCCCATCCAACTATTAGGAGGCCCTGCACAGCCTCCTTTTAATAACTTTCCCTGCCCTGTTCCCTTGCTCCCCCACCCTTTTTCTTTACTTTGACCCTCCCTCCTTGTCACCCTCTCATACCCATGTACTGACCTTATCCTGAACCCTGCACCCTCTTTACCTCAGCTGTTGCAGCTTTCCTACAGCCTGCTTCTTATCCCTTTGCAATTATCAATTATTTGGCATATATTTCCTAGGATCTGTCTGTTCTGTCTTGCTGGATTATATCCGATGTATTTTACTTTCCTTAGTCTTGCTTAAAATTTCTAGTGCATTCTCCTAGTTGTTTTAACCTCACTGTTTTGCTCCTGCCTAATTGACTGTCCTGATGCTTTGATTTGAATATTATGTTGTTAAATGCGTTGACCTGAATTGTATGTTGTTTATTACTGCACAACCTATGTATACTGTAATTACCCTGTCTTGTATCCTCTTTTACCTGTAATGTTTCCCTGTAACCTCCCGGGTCGTGCCTGAAAATAGTCATGTCTATGGCTAGTGCACCTACCTGGTTAACAAAAACTAACTAAATAAATAAAAACAGAGAATTCAGTGCATACCTCCCAGTCAAATCTTTATTATTTCTGTCTGAATTGGCCACTTAGTTATTTTATCTTCAATAGGAGTGGGGGTCTCTTGGTGTTCACATCAGGGCCCTGCTGTGAAGTTGCCCAGCTACACAATGTCAAGGTAGACCACCCATCAGCTGGGTCCCTATTACAAAAATGTAACTGCCTGAATAGGCTTCCTTTATGTAAGGTGCACTTCCTTTATGTAAGGTGCACTGCCTAAATTTACTTCCTTTCAGGTGCAATCCCCAACCAATGGTGAGGAACTAGCAAATGACAGAGCCATACATCTCCCAAGCATTAAAGAAACACACAATAAGCTGCTCAGCCCTTGCTCATTCACAAACTTTAAATGGCTTTTTCATTAGGGGCACCACTGTTTTTTGGAATACATCAGTAAGAACAGAAAATTCAGTGTGCACCCTCCCCCCATGGCAAATCTTATAAATATATTCTTTCTGCCTGAATTGACCACTTACTTATTTTGTTTCTAATAGGAGTGGGGATCTCTTGGTGTTCACATTAGGGCTCTGCTGTGAAGTTGCCCAGCTACCAAATGTCAATGTAGAACAGCCATCAGCTGGTTCCCTCTGGGTATCCTGCCCACGGAGCTGCGTGGAGACCGCCTGCTGCAACGAGCTCTGAAATCAGTCCTCTGGGCATCCTGCCCATGGAGCCATGTGGAGACCACCCACCACAACAAGCTCTGAAATCAATTCTCTGGGCATCCTGCCCACGGAGCCGCATGGAGACTGCCAGCTGCAATGAGGTACGGACCCTACTGAAAACGCCGGTAGCCAACTCAATCTTTCAAATTTGCTGCCTTTTTCAACACTGCCTACAATTTAATATTTCTTGCTCTGATTCCCGGAGCAACTAGCCTTAACTTGCTTAAGTTTAAATTGTTGCCTTGGGCCAATTAAAATGGGCACTATGACCCCAGGGGTTTAGTGAATCTTTATTACCTTTGCATTCTCCCCCACTTTTTGGGCAGCAGAACTAGGGTGTAGCTCTCTGGCTCAGACCCACCATTGCTGGTTGCTGAAATTTAGGTTGTTTTTCATCACTTTTAACCCTCCCTCCCTCCCACTTTGGGTTGGGTGGCAGGACTGGGGTGTAGTTCCCTTGCTCAGATCCCCCACTGCTTGTTGCTCTAATTTAAATACATCTGTCTATCGAGGCCTCATTATTTTGGGCTCCACGGGGCTGCTGGAAGGCTTCCCGGTACATTAGTAGTACAGGAGACAGTAGCAACCATGCACATCCGGTAATCTGTAAGCATTTTACAGTTGCAGGTGCAGGGTGTGCTCTGTAGCAGGAATTGGTTTCAGTCGGGATTTGAATCTGGTTTTGCTCACTGCAGCAGGGAGGGGAGCTCTGTGCTCTAGCGGTACTCCCTGTTCAGGCTTCTCTCTGCAGCCACTTTGCGGCTGCTCCCTGCCCACCCCCAATATCCACCTACCCTTAAGTGGCTTTACTTATATCCTCTCGGTTTGATCCCGGGGTAGTGGGTGGAGGTCTGATAAAAGCTATCAGCCTTGTTCTCCACCTGTAAGCTATTGTAACCCCTTTGTTACCCGGGGTTACTAGAATCCCAGTAAGACCTAGTGGTAGGCAGGGAAGGCAGCTTGTGAAACTCCAGTTAAATGGGTTTCACACTGTCTCACTCTGTCCTCAGTCACAGCTGAGACTAGAGGGATGACATCATAATAGAATTGTCACAGCTGCATGAGCCACATTTGGAATCTTCAGCTCAGAGTAAGTTTAGAATCTTGGGAATTCAAAGTGAGTCTTCAGTTTGTCCTTAAGCAAACAAGAAGGACAACAGTAGTTGTCTGTTTACCCCCTCCCTCTGGGGGGGTGAGAAAAAGTTCTTTGTGGGTTCCAGGGGCAATCCCCTTCTCCCACCTTGGGAAGAAAGCTGTCTGGTTTAATTTAAGTTCAGTATGTTCATGTATAACAGCAAAGGTTACAGTTCTTCACCTGTGGGGCACCTGCAACGAATGGATGAGTGTTTGGCCCCATTGGAAGGGGCAAACAACTTCTTTTCTTCAGTTGGATTTCAAGTATTGGGGACTGCTATTTGGGAGGACTATGTCAACTAGAACAAACAAATAGAGCAGTCATCTGTTTAAAGTGTTAAAGTTCATTGTAGAGGGGGTGCTTCAGGTCATCCACCGTCAATCTACATTTTAAAGTCTAAAGTTCTGTGTGTCCAGAGAAATGGCAGTATGGGCTGTGGGAGCTGGAGGTGGGAAAACCCCCCATCTTTAGTAACCAGGTCCACCTCTACGGATTTCTTCTGTGTTTTTGCTACTTGCCTCATGCGCTTGGCCATTGATGGGGTGGGTACCCAGATGGGGGTCGCAACTTGAAAATCTCTCTAGGAGTCACAGACTCTAAGTGGTGTGGGGAGCCACAGGATGGAAACATTACTCCTTGTTGGATGGGAGTCTCCCTGTTTGATGGGAGTTTTGATGTGGAAGTACGAAAACAAAATCTCTCTAGGAGTCGCAGACTTCAAGTGGTGTGGGGAGCCACAGTTTGGGAGCCTCCTTGTTTGATGGGATGTCTTTCCAAGTAGAGTTTGGATTCATTCGCCAAGTGGACCATCAGTTGAGTGGCTGGCAGGGGAGCCGGGCCAGTCGGGCTGTGTATCCAATGCGCATGCAAAGTCCGGGCTGAGTGCCTGGTGGGTCCAAAGCCAGACAACTGTTGTATTGTGTTCATTCTCCAATGGACCGCTGTGTTTAACCTCTAATCTGCATTACAGTTATGTAGCCCTTTGGGGGACCATACAGAGCTTTGTCTATGTTCAGTGAGTTAACAAATAAAGCCACACTGAAAAATCCCAATTCTGGTTCTGGACATTACAGTTATTGCTTCCTGTAGTTGGAATTACTTGGGTGCCCCTGTGCAGAGTAGCCAAACCTAGGTCTCTTGTGCCAGGTAACCTCATCCTTCCCCGAACCCGTAGATAGACATATGTATATCCATGTTTCAAAAATGGACATATGCCTTACAAAAATGGAGGCACCGCTGGGATTTGTTTAGGAAGGAAGGTGCTTGGACAAGTAGGCTAGCATTTTGCCTATCTGGCAGTCGGTAGCCCAAAAAGTTGAAGCAATTTCCCTAGTGTGTGCTGTGTGCTGTGAATCTTGTGCTGCTGTTTAAAAAATGCCAACTGTTTACCAAGGAGCTGTAAAGCCAAAGTGTGTGTCCTTGTCCTGCATCAACATAGTTTACAGCGTTTGTCAGTTTTAAAATAAAGTTCTGTGAAGGAAAGTGTGGAAAACTAGGGGTAGCAACAGAGAAATTATGCCCTGGACGTTGGAAATGCTTTCTGTGCAATACTAGAGACTGCAGAGTTAATGGCAATGTTACATGGTTGAAATGGGCTCCTTGTAGGAGTCATTTGAAAAAAAAAGTGCATCTTTTCAGTTTAAATTTGCCTACTCGACAATCGCCGTGAGGAAGGGAGCCCTATGAGGAAGAAGAGGCTCATTTGCATGGCGTCGTGTGGTTGGTCAGTTTTCCATTAGTCCTGCCCCTCAGCCAGCTCTTATGTGTCTGCTTCAGCATTCGAGAGGGAGACAGAGAGTAGTGCGTGTACTGGCAGTGGAGGAGCATTTGCGAAGTGTTCAAAGCGCTGAAAACAGTGAAAAGTGACTTTTCTAGTTCAAAATTGGGCTCAACCCGCTTATCGGTCATGGGATCAGTGAATTGTGTGATTAATGCTACGATTGTGGAGACTGCCCGCCCGTTTGCAATCTGAGGCCTTCAAAATCTGGCTGCAGGCTGTTTTCCTCCATCGCAGCAATCTGCTACCATAACAGTGAGTAAACGATTTAAAACTGCTCAAATCAGTGATTTTCAGTAATGCCATATAAAATGTGAGTGCAGCTGTATAGTCGCTTTGCAAGTAGCGATTGTGTGATATCCTGCTGGCAAGTGCAAGTCTGTAAAGCCATTAAATGTGTGCATAGCAATGAAAGTAGCCTCAGTTTAAAGTCTGCAGCCAGAGAGAGACTGTGGGTTGTAAAATAAGTGCAACACTAGTAAAAGCAGGCAATCCTGTGCTGAAACCTGAAGTTTTAAAAGGGACTGTGATTAAATAAATGTTGCCAGCATGTGAAAAGTCCAAGGAAAATCCTGTAAATATGAGAACAGCCAGAACAGAGCAAGTTGTGCAGTTTGAAATAAAAGTTATTTGTAGCTGATGTAAATCGGATGCGCAGTGGCTTGACCCAGAGTCTGAATGTTGATGCACAGGAGTGCTGCCACCACCATTACAGGGTGGGGTAGTAAAGTAAACACAGCAGCAGAGGAGCCATTTTAAAGCTACAGAGTGTGTTCATTTAAAGTGGGACTTTCAGTTACAGTGAACTTTTTTTGTTTTTCTGCAGTTATGGCCTCAGGACCAGCTCGTTACCCGGATCATGCCTGGGTTGCAGTAACAGCAGCAGTAAATAGATTGAGAGACATTGAAAATTGGTGCTATAGAGGGCAACTCCCTCCTGATGTGGCAATTCCTAATTATCCAGTGCATGTATGCCAGATGTGCTTTAGTGCTGGAAGGGATGTCTTCATGATTCCTCACTGTGCTGGTTGTCTACAAAAATATGGCTTGTATAAAGTGCCTCAAATTTGTTTGGCTCCCACATGGACACAACTTCAAGAATCTGCAGTTGGCAGCACACAGCATCAGGCAGAGCCTGTGGAGGAAGGTCCCTCGGGGGAGTGTGGCACAAAGTTAGAGAGTGCAGAATTAGAGACTGAATCTGAAGTTGAAGTTTTGGATGCTGGATCTCAGAAGGCAAGTTCAGATAAAGCATCAATAGGCCCCTGGGTGGGGTGGCCTAGCCCAAGTCTCGAAGGTGAAGATGAGATGAGGGAGGCCGTTGAATGGGAGGTGTCGACCTCCGCTCCTAGTGATGAATGGGTAGTCTCAGGGGTGAGAACTACTGCTCACTCCTGGGCTCAGATCCTCAGTGAAGAGGAAGATGAGGAGGAACCTAAGTGGCCTTGTGAGATAGGAACGGGTACACAGCCTCAAGATCTTGCCTCGGAGGAATACGTTCAAGAAGGTGGTGATGCCACTGCCCTGGCTTCACCAGAAGAAGAAAAAGAAGTCAGGGATCCATTTTTAATTTCATTGAGGATGCAAAGCTGGCAGAACCAGGACTGGCCACCCCCAAGCCAGGCCAGCGGTCTCAGATTGACCAAAGCAAGTAAAGAGGAGAGACTGGTTCGTAGAAAGGCCATTGAAATCTTTGGTATGACCTTTTCTACCTTTCCTCGGAGAGTCTGGGAGGAGATTGAGAACTGCAGGAAATCCTGGATCTGGGATGAAGCAATGAAACATGTGCATCCTGGGGCTAACCAGCATGTAAAGAATAGACTGTTCCACGAGTATAACACAGTGGAAGAGGCAGGACACTGTTTATGAACAGAGTGAGAATAGTGGAATGAGAGGGATCTGAAGTCTCCCACTGTGTGAATATCGCAGCGTCCAGATGGAGTGATAATTCAAGCCCTGACCCTCTCTACTATTGGCCTCAGTGCAAGGACCTCCCAGTAATTAAGCCCGTGCCTACAAAATGGAGAGCCGAGCAGTGGTAGTCAATACTGCCACATCTACACTGTGAAGTAACCTTATTGAACTGCCAGTATGAATAAACAAGAACTCAGGTGCCCCATATTCTTCAGTCCACAGTGTACTGCCCTATTCAGCAACCATCTACTGGTACCACCAGATGACTTCAGATCCAGAGAGGATACCAGCCCAGCTGTTTGCATGTTCATCGCCTGGTAATCGGGTGACGCCGGACCAGCTGTTTCTCTTTTTGTTCCTGTTCTAAGGTTCCTTCTCCAGTTATGACATCAGCCCAGCTGTTTCCAGATGTGCACTCCTGTGGGTTCCCGGAAGATGTCCGCCCAGCTGTATCAGAAGAAATGCTGCCAGGGAGAGTCTTCAGCAGGGACCAGGTTGGTGATGTACGAATACTTCTAGAGGCTGGTGAGTCATCAAAATTCTTTTTATTCTATTTTTATGACATTGCAATACACACCTTACACTACAGACTTCAAACAGTGTGTGAACTATCCGTAAAGACTCTCCCCTTCGGGATTATGGTCTTAAAAGACTATGTTCACGGGGCTCCGGCCCAGGAGAGACTCTTTAATGGACTGGCCTTGGGACCTTGTAGTCACTAGTGGGACATTTAGGGCATTCCATCCCCCCAAAGAAGTGTATTGTTATCAATGTCATTTCTGTACTTAATGTATATACTGTCTTTTCTACTTTTCTAAAAAAAAATATATATTTTTTAATTTTGGGATTGTTTAGTGTTCTGTTTTTCCTGTATGGTAAGGGTTGTTGTTGTTGTCACTGTTGTTGTTTAGGTAGATCGTAAATGCAGATTAGGGTGTGTTTTTTTTGTTTTTGTTTTTGTCTTTTCTTACAGGTGTTCCTGGAGGACAGAAGAGAAGACAAGAAGAGGAAGAGGGGCTCATCGGGTTCCTCGTTCAGTGCTTAATGTAGAAATTAAAAACTGTTTGTGTTCCTAATGTTGTAGTTGCAGGCTGCCCAAGGTTGGGGAGGTCCTCGGGTTTTGTTTTGTTTGGGATGTTATGTAAGAGGCAGATAGGTTTTCCCTAGAGGGTTAGGGGGATAGACAGGCTGTGGTCCTCAGTGGCCATAGGGACTGCAGTGCTGATCTATCAGGGCTATGCTCTGGACGATTCTACCAGAGCCACTAGGTGTCCATAGTAAGTGGATAGAGTAGAGGCTGAAATGTCAGCTATAGGCCTCTAGGCCCTTAGTGTTGCCTACCTGTGCTCGCACACGGTAGGAGGGTCTCTCACCCCCTCCATGGGTAGCACATGGGTGGGATGGCCTAAGGCCGGGTGCATAATGACTGGGGACAGTCATTTTCCTGGTCAAGGGCAAGTGTAACCCCTTTGTTACCCGGGGTTACTAGAATCTCAGTAAGACCTAGTGATAGGCAGGGAAGGCAGCTTGTGAAACTCCAGTTAATGGGTTTCACACTGTCTCACTCTGTCCTCAGTCACAGCTGAGACTAGAGGGATGACATCATAATAGAATTGTTCACAGCTGCATGAGCCACATTTGGAATCTTCAGCTCAGAGTAAGTTTAGAATCTTGGGAATTCAAAGTGAGTCTTCAGTTTGTCCTTAAGCAAACAAGAAGGACAACAGTGGTGTTCATTTACCCTCCCTCTGGGGGTGAGGAAAAGTTCTTGTGGGTTCCAGGGGCAATCCTTCTCCCACCTTGGGAAGAAAGCTGCCTGGTTTAATTTAAGTTCAGTCTGTTCATGTATAACAGCAAAGGTTACAGTTCTTCGCCTGTAGGGCACCTAAGAATGGATGAGTGTTTGGCCCCATTGGAAGGGGAAAACAACTTCTTTTCTTCAGTTGTATTTCAAGTATTGGGGACTGCTATTTGGGAGGACTATGTCAACTAGAACAAACAAATAGAGCAGTCATCTGTTTAAAGTGTTAAAGTTCATTGTAGAGGGGCTTCAGGTCATCCACGTCAATCTACATTTAAAGTCTAAAGTTCTGTGTGTCAGAGAAATGGCGGGTATGGGCTGTGGGAGCTGGAGGTGGGAAAACCCCCATCTTTAGTAACCAGGTCCACCTCTACAGATTTCTTCTGTGTTTTTCTACTTGCCTCATCGCTGGCCAGTGATGGGGTGGGTACCCAGATGGGGCCTAACTTGAAAATCTCTAGGAGTCACAGACTCTAAGTGGTGTGGGAGCCACAGGATGGAGAACATTACTCCTTGTTGGATGGGAGTCTCCTGTTTGATGGGAGTTTTGATGTGGAAGTATGAAAACAAATCTCTCTAGGAGTGCAGACTTCAAGTGGTGTGGGAGCCACAGTTTGGGAGCCTCCTTGTTTGATGGGATGTCTTTCCAAGTAGAGTTTGGGTTCATTCGCCAAGTGAACCGTCAGTCGAGTGGCTGGCAGGGGAGCCGGGCCAGTCGGGCTGTGTATCCAATGCGCATGCAAAGTCCGGGCTGAGTGCCTGGTGGGTCCAAAGCCAGACAACTGTTGTATTGTGTTCATTCTCCAATGGACCGCTGTGTTTAACCTCTAATCTGCATTACAGTTACGTAGCCCTTTGGGGGACCATACAGAGCTTTGTTTATGTTCAGTGAGTTAATAAATAAAGCCACACTGAAAAATCCCAATTCTGGTTCTGGACATTACAGTTATTGCTTCCTGTAGTTGGAATTACTTGGGTGCCCCTGTGCAGAGTAGCCAAACCTAGGTCTCTTGTGCCAGGTAACCTCATCCTTCCCCGAACCCGTAGATAGACATATGTATATCCATGTTACAAAAATGGACATATGCCTTACACTATATTATCTCTCCACTAGGTGTCTCTGCCAAACCGCTTCCTTCTCCTGCTCTGTAAGCAGAGCTTTTTTTCTTCTAGGGATATCACTTGCACTGGCTATGCCTCCACCATATTCCGGGGCATGTCACTTCTCTCACTTTTTGCTGCTGCCCTTATTTCTTGCTCATGCTCCTCTTACCTTCATCTTAGCCACTTCTGACCCCTCGCTGCTCCCAGCCCTTTTCACTCTGCTAATTTGAACTCTAGCTTTCCCCCTTGGTGTAGATGCCTAAACTAATGCTGCTATACATTCCCTGTGCTCTCCTTGCCCTAATAGCCCTTGACTCTCTACCTCTTTTCGCTGGGACCTCCTCACTCCAGCCAGGGGGTCCCTCTGAGGACTTTTTCAACTCCAACATGCTACTTGGGGTTGACGCAGTATCTATTCCTCCAGGGCTTATTATTTACAAAGTAGCCGGCCTCCTTCTGCAATACCTGCTGGGCAGAAAATTTACCTCCACTCGAAGCATCTCACTTGCCTTCGTTCTCGCTACAATCTGGGTCATAGTATTATCCTTTTCCCTGGCCAGGGATGTTGAACCTAACCCTGGTCCCCCCTCCATTCCTTCTCAGCATCTGACCTATTACTGCCATTACCTACCTCAGTCCCAGGACCTGACATTGGCCCACCTTAATATCCACAGTCTCACAGCTATCTTCACTAAGCTTGAATCTTGGGTGCTGGTCAATAACCCCAGCATCCTTGCCCTTTCTGAAATGTGGCTAAAACCCTCTACCTCTGATCTGAGCTGTGCTCTTCCAGGGTACAATTTGCTTTGGGTTGACCGTCCCTCTACCAAAAGGGGTGGCGGGCTGGCACTTTACTACAAGTCCCACCTCAATGTCTCCTCACGTCCCACCCCTCCTCTGAACTACTGTGAGATTCTTCACTCTGTCTTACTCCTAGGAGGGGCCAAAAAACTGCACATCTTTTGCACATACATGCCACCAAGGACCAGTAAGCTCAGTTTGGATGAGCTCACTGATATGATTCCTGCTGCTTCTAAGAAGAATGAGGTGATCTGCTTGGGTGACTTTAATCTTGACTGGCTTGGCCCACACTTCTCTCTCCTTACCTCTACCATCAGCAAGGCCAATCTTTTTCAACTTATTGCATCCCCTACCAGGTTCTCCCATAATGGCTTGAGATGTACTCTCACTAACTGGATTCTCACCGATTGGAAGGACTGTTACTCTTTGGCAGGAGTCCTCCATCAGTTATCACTGCCAGATCTTTTGTGTGAGGGGTGCCCACCCTCTGTCCTATCCACCCAAAGTTCTCTCCTTTGCAAACTTTTCCAAATTAGACCTAGGGAAATTCCTCTCTGATCTTCGACATGTGGACTGGTCTCCCCTTTTTATCACCACATACATCAACTATGCCACTGACTATTTCAATACGACTCTCCTTACACTGCAGAATAGGCACATCCCGAAAGGGAAGGTAACTAAGTGGTTGAAGAGACCTCTCCTAAATTTAAGTCCCAGACCCCCAATGATATGCTCATTGATAACACCCACTGCAATAACCAACACACCATTGCCACGGCCTTCAACTCCCTCTTCACCTTGGTCCCTAACACTTCCCCTCTCACTACTCCCAATACTGGCAGCTCCCAACCGACTGCTCTCCCTGAGGCTCCACCTGATTTGAAGATTACTCCTGTCATGCGCCTTGAGGTCCTAAAGCAACTAAGGTCTATTCCCACCCATGGCAGTCCCACGCTGGATGGGTTACATCTCAGGATCCTGAGGCTAGCTGCCCCTCTCCTGGCTACACCGCTAACCTAGCTGTTTAACCTCTCCATGGTTCTGGTGGCATGGAAATCTGCTAGGACAATCCCGGAACTTAAGAAAGGGGATCTCAAACTACTGTCTAACTATCGGCCCCTCTCTCTCTCTCTCTCTTGCCTGCTTACAGCAAGATTCTCGAGGAACTTATCCACAGCCAGATTTCGTTCCACTTACTCAAATTTAATCTTCAGTCCCCCATACAGCATGGTTTTAGGGCTGGGCATAGTACCACCACTGCCCTTGCGCAGTTTACTAGTGAGATCAAATCCAACATGAACAGAGGCTTGCTCATGGGTGCTGTGTTCATTGACCTCACCAAAGCCTTTGACTTGGTGAAACATCCCCTGCTCTTGCATAAAATGCACACCCTTGAGGCCACAGGATCCACTCTCTCTTGGTTCCGCAGCTACCTGGGAGACAGAGTGCAATCTGTTTCCTTTGGCAAGGCACTCTCTTCCCCTGCCTCTATCACCTGCAGTGTCCCCCAAGGCTCCACCCTGGGGCTCTTGCTCTTCTCTATCTTCATAAATGATATCCCCTCTTCCAGCCCCCACTGTCGATATATTATGTATGCTGATGATCTGGTAATTTATGCAGCTTCTACATCCATTGATGACCTTAATGCTCATCTGTCTTCGGCATTCATTCATCTCCAATCTTGGTTTGACTCCAACTCAATCTACCAGAGACCCAGACTATGCTCTTTGGGTCCTCGAGGAAATTACAAACTGCTTCACCCAAGCTCCAAATACTTGGCCATGATGGGTCCACAGTCTCTACTACCAACTACTTTAAATACCTGGGGGTGACTCTTGATCCTGTGCTTGACTTCTCCTATATTCATGAGGTATGCAAAGCTGTTAACCTCAAGATCGGCGCTGCCTATCGTGTGCGTCACTCCTTAACCCCTGCCGTCAGGATCTCTGTAGCCAGGGGGTCCTGCTCCCCAGGCTACTTTATGCTCTCCCAATCTTGTCCCACGCCAATGCTAGTATTCTATGAAGGTAGGATACCACCTACAACAATATTTGCAGATTTGCACTATCAGCCCCTCGTCTTACTCACCACTGCTTGCTCTACTCTGCTTTACACTGGATGTCCCCTAGTTCTCGCTGCTCCTACTCTCTGGGATGCTTCCTTAACTCCTTGGCCAGTTACCCTCGACCAGACTCCCCTGGGCTATGCTTACACCCTTGCAGCGCTCCTACGCACTGCAATCCTCTGATGATCAGCTACTCTCCATACCATTCTGCTCTACCAAAATGGGTGAACAAGCTTTTTTCATATTTTGCTCCTAAATATTGGAATTCCCTACCTCCCCACCTAAAATACTCCCAATCTCGCTCCTCCTTTAAAACTGTACTTTTTTGTCACCTCATTGCACTTGATACCTGTGACTCTAGGTAACCATTCTTTTCCTTCTCCTCTTGCTTCTCTCTACTTAACCACTATTTCTCTCTGTTACTCCATGTTCTCCTTGGGTGTGCCTACATTGGACCCTCGTATCCCTGCATGGATGTTATTGTTGCTGTTTATATACTTTCTGTAATATCCCTGCATGGATAACTGTACTGTTTATGCTAATGTTATTGTCTTGCACCCATTACTCACATATGTAGAAATGTCTGTATTTTTTGTACTCTCCCGGGTCATGCCTGAAAATGGGCAGGTCTATTGCCTAGTGTACTTATCTGGTCATCAAAAGCAAATAAATAAATACATTTTATTTATTTATTTTTTGTTGACTGGGCAAGTGCACTAGACAAATCCTGCCTATTTTTAGGCACGACGGGGGGGGGTACAGATGAATGCCAACAGACCTTGAACCAGATTAAGCTGTTGGTGGTATTTTTAGTGAATGAGGGAAATTTGGCCTGGATATCGGGGAAATTCTCAATCTCTTTTCTATAAGCGCCATGGGATCTTTAATATCCACCTGAACCACCACCAATCCAGGCAGATGGGACCTCAGTTTAACGTCTTATCCGAAAGATGGCACCTCAGAAGTGCAGCACCCCTCTCATGTTGCACAACAGTATCAGTATTGGGATATTAACCCAAGTGCCAGATGTGGGAACTGAACCCACAGCCCTCTGATCTCCCGGCCTCAGAGGCGAGTGTGCTACCTACTGAGCCACTGACACTACTACTAAATACATACATACATAAATAAATAAATAAATACATTTAACTGTCTGAACTGGTTTCCTTTATAGAAGGAGCACTGCCTAAATTGGCTTCTTTTAATTAAGATGCCATCCCTAACCAATGGGTAGGTAACTGGGGAAGAGCTAGATAATGAGAGAGTCATACATATCCCAAGCATTAAAGAGCATCTTACCCAATGGTCCAAACAGCAACTTCTTGTGATCAGTTAATAAAGTAATGTACCTTAAAGGCTGTGTGCATTTGTCATTTTTGCCACAGGTGTTTCCATTTTTCCATATTTTGATCTGTTTTGCAGCTGCAGTTTAGCCCTGCTGCTTTTGTATTGGCTGTTCAGCTGCATGACTGCTAACTTCTTCTGACATCACTATATGGAGCAGGGCTGAGTCACACTGTGTGTTACAGTGAAACAGCAGGAGTTTTGCAAGAAAAAAATGGCAAATATACATTAGTATAAAATGATCATCATTGTTCTGCCTTCCCCTCACAAGACACCCTGTTATCAATAAAGTATACTAACTCCAGTGGCTAAGTCATCTCTTCTCTGTATGTAATTTTTTAAATGGGTTGTCTGCCGTGACATTGAGTGACAGTGTGCATTGATACTGGGCACTGTCAGCTTTGCCATCAGTGTTAGTACCCTTGATACCTCTCAACCTGCTAGGACCAAAATCACACTAATGTATATGTGGCATTTTCCTCTTTTGACTCAGCCCTGCTCCATTTAGTGATGTCAGCAGCACAGCTGTGGGTCTACAGCAACACCAGGCGCAGTGAAGAAGTGCTGGTACATCATGCAATTTTCAGCAGCTCAGACTGAAACCAAACTGCTGAGACTCATTCTATCTGATGCCGCCATTTTGGGTCAGGTTAAGCAATGGCTGGTTCTGACACCATGTGGCGGTAAAGGGTATAATAAATACAAAACAAGAATCAATGCAAGAAGAGGAAATTTATGCATCCATGTGAAAAGGGCTGTGGAAGGTGCTCTTTAAACAAACACAAAATTAACAACTCAACCCTTGCTTATTTACAAACTTTAAATGGCTTTTTCATTAGGTGTGCTACTGCTTTTGGCATACATCAGTAAAAACAAAGAATTCGGTGTGCACCCCACCCCCCATGGCAAATCTTACAAATATATTCTTTCTGCTGAATGCCTGAACTGCAAGAGGGTAGCATCTTTCAAAAAAAGAGGTGTGCAAGAACAAGGGGGCACAATTTGAAGAAGGGGGGGGCGGCTCAGAGGCAATGTAAGGAAGTATTTTGTCACAGAGAGGTTGTGGATGCATGCAAGCCTTCGGAGGAAGGTTGTGAGTCAAAAACAGTGGTGGAATTCAAGCATGCATGGGACAGTCATAAGGCAATTCTAGGGGGTGGGGTAGAAAGAAGTAGGCTGCTGGTTAACTAGGATCTACAGCTTATCCATTAGGTAGGGAAATGGGCAGACTGGGTGGGCCAAGCGGTTCTTATCTGCCGTCACATTCTATGTTTCTATGTAACTGGCCGCTTACTTATTTTATCTTTAATTGGAGTGGGGGTCTCTTGGTGTTCACTTCAGGGCTGTGCTGTGAAGTTGCCAGCTACCAAATGTCAAAGTGAACCACCCATCAGCTGGGTCCCTGGTCTAAAATGTAAATGCCTTAATTGCTTTCCTTTAATTCAGGTGCAATCCCCAACACATGGGCAGACAACTGGTGTGGAGCTAGCTAATGAGAGAGCCATACATCTCCCAAGCATTAAACAAGCACAAAACCCAGTTTGTTGTTCCTCGCTTGTATACATAACCCAGTTAAGTAAGTAAAACTACTAAATCCTATCCCTCTAAAGCTATTTTGGTTGTTTTTCATACAGTAAAATGTGAATACAGGAAGCTGCTAAGAGGAAAGAAAAGGAACTGCTAATTATAATGAAAAGGAACTTCAAAATTAATTTGTGAGAACTTATGCAGCGCACCATAAACAACAATAATGCACAGAGACATAGAAGCATAGCAACTGATGGCACATAAGGGCCACTGGGCACACCCGATCTGCCCATTTTTATTACCTTCATTTTTGCTGCAGATCTTTGCATGATCTATGGTGCTGTCTCTTCTGTCCTCCTTTCCCTACCCCAACAATGCCCTTGTGCCTATCCCAGGCATTTACAATCCCACAGCTGTTTTGGCCCCCACTACTTCTGCTGGAAGGCTGTTTCTGTGAAGAAGTACTCCCTCATATCTCTCCTGAATCTACCTCCCTCCAGCTTCATAGCATGTCCCCCTGTTCTAACACACCTTTTTCTCTGAATAATACCCCCATCTGCACCTTATTAATCCCTGTGAGGTATTTAAAGGTCTCTATCATAACCCCCTCCCACCTCTCCTCCAGGGTGTACATATTGAGCTCCTTTATCTTCTCCTCATAGGGCTTTTGATGCAGACCCTGCACCATTTTGGTAGCCCTCTTCTGGACCACTTCCACTCTGTGTATGTCTTTCCTGAGATGTGGTCTCCAGAACTGGACACAGCACTCAAAATGAGGTCTTGCCAGAGATCTATATTGCAATCAGAATTTCGCACAATAGCAGACTACAAGCTAAATGTAAATAAGACCATGGTCACGCCATTGAATCTTGGGGTATTAAAGACAGACATCACCACTCTAGGGCTACAATGGTCACCTCATTCACTAACATATTTGGATATTGTAACAAAGAAGAGCCCTAGAAAGGCAAAAGAATATAACCTAGGCAAGCTTGTAACAAGAATACAAGCTGATTTGGAAAGATGGACTAAGATACCAGTTTCTCTTATAGGCCGCATAAGCATTGAAAAAAATTAATTTCTCACCCCAGGAATCCTTCAGTATGCTTGTGCTTGTGCAGTATGACAGCTGGGTTCAGCTGCCCCGGAGGTGGAGTCAGTGCTAATGATTTATGGCATCAGACTATCAGAGAGCAGGAGACAAAAGTGCTGCCTGTAGCTAGGGTAGGAGGCCAGTCAGATTAATTTCTCCGCTGACTGGAGCAACACTGCCCTGGAGTCCTCTCTTCAAAACTTCACTTGAAGAGGTTCATTTCTTTCTAAGTCAGTAGTATTTTGTTTTTGGTGCTGCCTTTAGTGTTTTCTGAGGTATTTTCTATATTTTGAAATTTTTTAGCGGTTCCTGTCTGTTCCTGGAAACCGCCAATTCAGTTTAACTCAGCAGTTCCAGACGCGGTTCCTGGTCTTTTTCTCAGGTAAAATTTTAGCACTTTTTACCAAGTAAATGTGCTTTTTCTTTTGCTTTCTTTGCTTTGTGGTTCCCTGTTTTTCAACGGAACTGCGGTTTTCAAGCATAATCTTATTTTAATTGCTTTTGCAACTGTTTCTTTCTGGTTCCATAACGCTTGGGAACCAACAGAATTCTTTTACTTTTCCCTATTGGGAACACTATTTTAAGAGATTTTCTGATGAATTGGCATGTCAGATAGACCAAAGGAAAAAAATGGACCTTCTGGTTTTAAAAATGTTAGTAAGTGTTCTAAGATAGTGGCCAAAGCAGACGGCCACAATCTCTGTTTAAGCTGTTTAGGTCCAAACCATAACTATGAGCTCTGCTCTAAATTTTGCTCTAAAACAGTTAAAAAGAGGTCTAAAAGATTGGAAATTATGTCCTCTCAGTCTGCCTCCCCCTCTAACAAGAACCCGGAGGAGGGATCATCTTCTCATTAATCTAAAGTAAAGTCCTGCAAGGACCCTCCCCCCTAGAAAATAAGCCTGATAAAAATAATAGGGACCAAGCCAAAAAGAGACATATTGAACAGATTCCTGACTCAGTGCCTGCAAAACAAGAAACAAAAAGAAAAGCGTATCACTGCCTCTCCCGCTGAAAAGCAAAGGGAGACTCCACTGACACAGAAAGATATATCCTCTGATGAAGAAATGCCTAAGGCTTGGCAGTTGTATCAGACTTTTCAGGCTATGGGCAAACTTTTTATTGCTCCTTCTGACACTAATACCCCTCACCCCTCAGACCCTGGCTTTGGCCAGGACTTTTATTATGAATGTGAGGAGGAGGAAGAAGACGGTGAACCTTTAGAACCAGATGTATCCCCTGACAAAGAGTTTGGTGCTCCCTCTAATGGTTAGGAGGATTTTTCCTCTCACTATACTTTCGTTCAGCACATAGTGGACACTCTGGATCTCATTAAGAGACCACTGACCATGAGGAGGAGGAAGACTTTTTAGATATGATGGGTCTCCTTCCCTTTAAAAAGTTGCTTCTGCCCATACATATAGATGTGACAGCCAGGATGCAATGTAGAAATGCTGCAGAATATCACAGACAGCTGCAATTTACTGCAGGGGCCATTGTAAGTCAATGGCAATTAAGCCCTTTTGTCATACAGGATTTGGTGACGTCATTACTGCAAGTTATTGCACTTCATCGTGGCTGATTCCACTGTAAATCACTTTGTAGGGAAACTTTTAGATTGCTGCAGAATCCCACTTCTGCCTCTGGTGTGGACAAGAAAACTGAGAAAAAGTACCAACTGGAGGAAAGTAATGCTGAATTTCTTTACATGCACCCAGACCATGAGGTGGTGGTGCAGGTTGCCACTTGTGACAAAGATAAAGTGCCTCTATCTTCCCAACCTCCTGAAAAGGAATCTAGAAAGCTAGATTCCATGGGTAAAAAATCTTACACAACAGCTTCCCAGCTGCTTTGCCTCTCTACTTACATGACCTATGCATCTCAGTATCAAAAGGCTCTCTGGAACTCTGTGCTAGCTATCAGCCAACAGGCTCTAGACAGAGTAGCTCAGGATCTGTCAGAAACTGTAAAAACTGCTTAGAAGATAAAATAGCAGTTTCCCATGGCAGTGGACACTAATGACACTGCCTCCAGAGCCATGGCCCAGGCCATCTCCCTTAGGCGCTATGCCTGGCTAAGAACAACCAGCCTCTCACAGGACACTCAGACTAAAGCAATGGAGTTTCCCTGTGAGAATAATTCACTGTTTGGTGACAAAACAGAAGCTTAGATGAAAAAAGTGGAGGAATATAAAACCACCTATCAAAGCAATGCTGCAAAAGAAAAAGTCTCTACTTCCCAAAGATCCCAAAGCAGAGGGAATAGAGGCACAGAATACTATCCCATGGCCTTTTACCCTGTGCCGATGCCCATGCCCCTGGACTGCTCTCAGATGAGAATTTTTTTTTCAGGGGAAGAGGAAAGAGAGCTCAGAGATGGGCTGATCCTTCTCCTCCCTCAAAAACTCAGTTTAAGCAAATCTCCTGACTGCAAAGGCCAGGTCACCTCCGCATCACAGTATGAGGAAAACCAGACAAGTGGGTGCTTGAGGTAGTGAGTCAGGGACTTACTCCGCAGTTCAAAAATGTTCCCACTCAACAGTGTCAGAAGTCACTGAAATCTCTAACTCCTACAGAGAAACTACTGTTGGAGTTAGAAGTAAATTCCCTTCCTTCTGCAAAAGCAGTGTAATGAGTTCCCTCTCCCCAATGGGGAGAGGGTCTCTACTTCAGATGCTTCCTCACTCAGAATAAAAATGGGGACTGGCGACCCATTTTAGACCTCAGGTACCTGAACAAACACTTACTCAATCCCAAATTCAAGATGGTCACCCTGGTTGTGGTGATTCCATCCCTGCAAAAGGGGGATTGGCTAGCCTACCCAGACCTCAAGGACACCTATTTCCACATTCCAATCAGGCCATCCCACAGAAAATTCCTCAGGTTCAAACTACCTTCAGGCTATTATCAGTCTGCAGCACTGCCCTTCAGCCTTTCTTCAGCACCCAGGGTCTTCACAAAGTGCCTGGCAGTAGTGGCAGCTCATCCCAGAAGACAGCAGGTGTCTGTCTTTTCTTACCTGGATGATTGGCTAATAGTGGACGAGTCTCCACAGAAGGTCAGAGGCTCCCTCAGCCTGACATGGAGCACCCTGGAGTCCTTAGGCATTCTTATCAGTCCTCAGAAGTCCCACTTCAAACCAGTTCAGTTACTTGAATTCATTGGGGGCAGAACTGGACACACAGAAGAGGAATGTCCTGCTCCCTCTTGACAGGGTAGACAATCTTTAAAACCTTGCAAATGCTTATGTCCTGGGCCAGCCAAGACCAGCCAGACACTTCCTGAGACTTCTGGGCCACATGGCCTCTACCACAGCTGTTGTCCCAAGTGCCAGATTTCAGACGAGGGACATCCAGTATCACCTAAAGGTTCACTGGTCCCAGAAAAAAGACTGTCAAAGCTCATTCCAGTCACAAGGACTCTGCTTCAAGACCTGGACTAGTGGAAAGAAATAAAAAATCTCAGGGAACGGGTCCCCTTCCACCAAAGGGAGCCATTCAGAGTGCTCACCACAGATGCCTACCTACTAGGATGGGGGGCACACCTGGCAGACCAGTCCATAAGCGGGATGTGGTGCCCCAAGGAGTCCACATGCCACATAAACCTCCTTGAACCCAGAGCTGTTTACCTGGAAATCAAAGCCTTTGCTTCCCAATTAAAAGGCCAGTCTGTCCAGATCAGAACAGACAACACCACAGCTATGTTCTACATCAAAAAGCAGGGGGGCACAAGGTCCACAAAGCTTTGTATAGAGGCCATGAAGATTTGGTCTCTGGCCTATTCTTTGGACATTCAGCTCTCTGCCATTCACCTACTGTAGTGCCCCAAAGCATGGGGGCACCACAGAAAATGGGGTTTTATTTAAGTAGAGTGCCCAGGGTTCCCTGTGTATTGTGGGCATGTGTGCAGTAATGGGGCAGTGTACTGGGGCCCTGTTTGTCGTTTGTCAGTGTTCCCCCCCAAGAAAAGTACCAGAGAGGGCAATGTTTAAAAAAAAAAAAAAGAGAGAAAGGTTTTCTGGCTCCCTGCTACTCTGCTCCTTTCAAATCCCCTCCCTTGGAGCAGACAGCACAAGAAGCGGGCACCCACACACTGGGATGGCTGTCCCTGTCTGTCATATGGTGCCCTTTTCAAAATTCCTGCTGTTTGGTTGTGCACGGGCTCAGGGTTCGAGAACCAGAACCCTGAGCATCCATTTGAAAGGGGAGGCCATTTTCTCCCATTAATTCAGGCTGGCTGTGGAGTAGAAGGCCCTTGAGACTGCAGTGGGGACCCTGGGTTTACCTGAGGGGTTGAAGCCAGTCCCGTCGACTCTGCTTTGGTGCCCTCCTCCAGTCAGTGAAGAATCTTCCTGTCTTGCTCTGCTGTGTGATCTGGTGGTTGCAGTGTCAGTGTCCAGCGCCAAGAAGAGAAAAGAAATCTCCTGTCCCCTGCGACATTGTGGGCTCTGTTTAGCCTGTTTTATTATTTTATCTGTGCCCCCTCCATTCTCGCAACCTGGTCCCTTGTCAGCGGCACTGAACAGCTGCATCGTGACTGAGAAAACCGTTGGCCCTCCCGAGGCCCCCTGCTATCTGCCACTTTGTCTGTCCGGTTTCCCCCTCCCTCTGCCAGAGAACCTCCCTCCTCCCGAATGAAGCTCCTTCATCCCGGGCCAGAACTGAGAGCTCTAGCAGAGGGGCGGGCTAAAAAGCAGGCCTGTAATTTAAATAATTATTTTGGGTGCAGCGATGCTCACAGGAAGGGGCCCAGCATAAAGGCCTTTAGGGGATTGTTTAAATATTCATGAAGGGGTGGAGCAGAGGTGGAGAGGCCTAATTGAGTGACAGAAAGGCTCTGGCCAGGCTCCACTGTTTAAAGGGGCAATGCTAGGCCCTGGTATAAAGAGGGGCATGTTCAGGCCCAGTTTAAAGGGGGCTGGCAGCAGAGACACCGCTATAGAATCAGAGGGGCCCTCAGATCAGGCGCAGGAGTGAGTGAGTCCCATATTATTTAAAAAGGGCAACGTGCAGCCCAGAATTTTAGGGTCAATGGCAAGCCCCACATTAAGGAATAGGTCCAACAGAGTTAAAGGGGCAACGTTAGGCCCAGATATTTATTTATTTATTTATTGAAATGTTTCATCAGGAAGCCACACTGAACAACAAGTTGCTTGTCTCACGGTGTGACCTGGGGGGGGGTACAAAGAGGATAAGAAAACCGAGATTAAATAGATAAAAAGGGTAACAAAAGTTACAATTAGGTTGGAGCATGTAGTCGATATAATATACAATTGGTGAGCAGTACAGACATTACAGTTTATAAAATTAGTACAACCCATGGGAGTTCACCGATTAAGGTACATAAAACAGACAGATCAGTAGTGCTACAGTACAATCATAGTGCAAATATGTTCCAAGTGCTAGGCTCATAGGCAGTAAACAAGTGCTATTGAAGAAGTAGGGTGGGAGTAAACAAGTTCCATGGGTGGAGTTGGGAGGGAGGTAGCTAAGAAGTGCTGTAAGGAGGTGGAGGAAAAAGGAGAAAGGTAGAGGGGAAGGGAAGACCACCAAAAGGTTAGAGGGGAAGGGAAGACCACCAAAACCTACTTCTTCTTTAGGATGTTGAGAACCCTACAAGAGGGGCGAGGAGCTGGCAAGCAAGAACATGTGCAGAGGAAATTAAGGAGGCTGCAAGCAGACTGCCAAAACCTATTTCCCCTTCAGAATGTTGAGAACCCTGCAAGGGGGGCAGAGAGCTGGCAAGCAGGAACAAGGTAAAGAGGAAATGAAGAGGATTAAAGCAGGAGCAGCTGGAAGAGTGGAAATTGTGAAGTGTGGTACTAAGGTAATAAGAAATCTAGATTTAGTAGTTGCCGTATTGGTCCTTGCAAGAATAGATCCAGAAGCAAATGATTTGATACTGTAACGCCCTTGTTACCCAGGGTTACTAGAATCCCAGTAAGACCTAGTGGTAGGCAGGGAAGGCAGCTTGTGAAACTCCAGTTAAATGGGTTTCACACTGTCTGACTCTGTTCTCAGTCTCAACTGAGACTGAGGGGATGACATCACCAATAGAACTATCGCAGCTGCATGAGCCACATTGGAATTTGCAGCAAAGCAAGTTAGTTAGAACATTGGGAGTTTTTGAAGTCAGTCTTCAGTCAGTTTTCAGTTCAGTCTTCAGTGAGTGTGTGTGAAGTTGGGAGCTTGCTGAGAAAGCAGCTCAGTGAAGGCTCTAGGAGCCTGAGCCCTGACAGAGGGCTACTTTTAAGTAGAAGGGTGTGTGTCTCCACCTTAAAGAGAGACACAAAAGATAACTGAAGTGGTGGAGACCACTGTTTTCGGGTCTCAGTGCCCCCTCCCTTTGGGGGGCAGGAAAGGGTTCCCTGCAGATTCCTGGGGCAACCCCCTAGTTCTGCTTGTGAAGAAAAAGCTGCCTATGTGTTCCAGTGTTTGTTTGGGAGAATAAGAAGATTTGTGAGTCGCCTGTGGGGCACCTGCAATGTGAGAGTGAGTGTCTGCTCTTGCTAAAAGGGCCTATGTTTTTCACCCTGGGACTTGTGTGACAATGTGGGGATTGAACTACTAAATATTGGGAAGCCTAGAGTAATGGGCTAAGCAAAGTTAAAGCAGGTTCAAGTCCAGAGCTTGTTGGGATGCAAATGATATGTACAGGAGATGTGACAGACGTCTACCCAGAATCTACATTTGAAAGTTCAGTAAAGAAATTGTTCAGTTTCCAGAGAAATGGCCGGGCATGGGCTGTGGGAGCTGCAGGTGGGTGGCCCCCACATCTTTAGTGACCAGGTCCACCTCTACGGATTTCTTCTGTGGATTTCTACTTTACCTCAGGCACTTGGACAGTGATGAAGGAAGTACCCAGATGTGGGATTGTAAGGAAAATTCTCTCTAGGAGTCAAAGACTCTAGTGCAGTTTGGGGAGCCCCAACAGGATAATTGGTTCATTCCTCAAATGGACCTCAGATCAAGTGGCCAGCGGGGGAGCCGGGCCAGTGGGGAAAACCCAAGTAGTGTACAAATTGGGCTGTGTACCCAAAGCTATGTGCAAGTCTGGGCTGTGTGCCTGGTGGGTTTAGAGCCTAAGGGCTGGAAATGGTGATAAAGTGTTCTGTTGTCTCTAATCTGCATTACCTGGAAATGTAGCCCCATGGGGGTCCGTCTATGTTTGTTTGTTCAGCTTGCAAGTGAATAAAAGCCACATTGAAGAATCCCATTCCTGGTTCTGGACATTACAGTTATTGCTTCCTGTGTTCGGATTTACTTGGGTGCCCCTGTTCAGAGTAGCCAAACCTAGGTCCCCTGTGCCGAGTAACCTCATCCTCCCCGAACCCAGTCCTCACCAGGTACTGCTGTCAGCTTCAACAGCGTGCCACCTGTCGTTTTGCTAAAAAGGCAGGGGCGAGGAGTTACAATACCTTTTAATGGACCAACATAGATGTAACAACAAGAACAAAGTGCTCTAGCTTTCGGACCAACCAGCCCTTCTTCAGAAGCTCATGGCAGTTGTTTAGAAAATACAATACTTATAACAGCTAGATAATGCAGAAAAAAACAGAAAAAAATCCCCATTGGTTTAAAATACTCATTTAAAAAAAAAAAAAACAGAAGATGATGTAAGAGACGTTTAACAGTACCATACTGCCTTCAGCCAGGAGGAACCCTGGTTCAAAGGTGCTTGGTGGAACACATATACAAAGAATCCTTCTGCATATAAATTTAATTGACATAAGATAACACTGCTGAAGCAGATAACTCTTAAATCAAGCTATGAGTGTCACAGTATACATTCTCAGTGTATATTGACATCAGTACATATCAGGCTACATGGTCTTAATTCCTTGAGGTTCCTCGGCTAGAGTTTTTTGCTTGACACTAATATTGTCAATTTATATTTAAATTATCATCTATATAGTCCTGAGGTTTTTGAAATTTCTTGGCCTTATATTTAGCTTGAGAGTACAGCTGGGTGACAGGTCCAGCTAGGTTTTACACATCACATAGTGTGCACTGAGTTTTTAAGACAACTTTACTGGTAAATTCTTGTCTATAATGCAGACATTGAAACTTCATAAGCCCTATAACAATCTTAGTTTGTCTTTAATCTGGGTGGGGGTTGCCTTTCAGTAATCACATCCTTATACAAACTGTGGCACTCATAGCTTGATTTAGGAGTTATCTGCTTCAGCAGTGTTATCTTATGTCAATTAAATTTATATGCAGTAGGATTCTTTGTATGTGTCTTCCACCAAGCACCTTTGACCCAGGGTTCCTCCTGGCTGAAGGCAGTATGGTACTGTTAAACTTCTCTGACATCATCTAGTGTTTTTTTTTTATTTTAAATGAGTATTTTAAACCAATGGGAATTTTTTCTGTTTTTTCTGCATTATCTAGCTGTTATAAGTATTGTATTTTCTAAACAACTGCGATGAGCTTCTGAAGAAGGACTGGTTGGTCTGAAAGCTAGAACACTTTGTTCTTGTTGTTACATCTATGTTGGTCCATTAAAAGGTATCAAATCATTTGCTTCTGGATCTAAGGGAATATGAGGAAGAAGAGTGATATATTTGTGGGGGAGAGAGTTTCAGTTTTAAGGGAAGCAGTGGGAAAAGCCAGATTGGCCAATGAAGGTAGAGCAGCGTGGGACCATCAAGGTGCATGAGTCACTAGATCTAAGGGAATGGGAGGGAAGGGGAGGGGTAGAAAGGGAAGATAAGAGGTAAGGAGGGAGTTCACCAAGCCAGAATTTGGAGGTTAGTTTGGCACAGTGGAAAAGTCACCGGTTAGACAGTGGAGGGAAAGGCTAAGGCATGATAGAGGTCACAGTGATGAGTACGAGAGAGAGAGTCAAGGGCAAATCGGCGGAAGGAGTTAAAGACAGAGTCCAATTTGGTCAGGGAAGATTTGGGAGCAGCACTGTAGACTACATTGCAGTAGTCAAAAATTGGGAGCATCATCTTCTGGACAATATCGCGCCTTGCAGTCAGCAAGATGCAACTACGGTTCCTGTACAGGGCACCAAGCTTGGGGCAAAGTTTCTTCAGGATGACATCGACATGTACAGAGAAGTTCAGGTGTTGGTCCAGCCAAACCCCAAGATATCTAAATGAGGATGTGTCCTCAAGGATTGTCCCATCAAGGGTGTGGAAGGAGGGCAGACCAGAGAGCCTAGAGAGTCTCTGCCTGGTGCCAAAAATCATAGAGACTGTCTTCTTGGCATTAAGGAAGAGCTGGTGGGAGGCAAACCAGAGCCGAACCTGGTTGAAGTCATGCTGTAAGCTGGTTTCCACAGAAGCAGGGTTTTTGCTGGAGCTGTACAAGACAGTATCATCGGCGTACATATGGATGGAGGAGGTGGAGCAGGCTGTAGGAAGGTCATTGATGAAGATGGAGAAAAGCAGGGGACCTAACACTGAGCCCTGTGGGACTCCAGTGTTGATAGGGAGAGGAGGGGAGGTTGAATCAGAGATTCTTACTGATTGATTCCTTCTGGTGAGGTATGATTTAAACAAGTTTATGGCAGATGAGGCCAGGCCTGCTGCAGAGAGGGAGTCAAGAAGCAGTGTGTGAGAAACAGTGTCGAACGCTTTGGCTAGGTCAACAAAGATGGCTGAAGTGATCAGGCCACTGTCCATCCCAGTAAGGATGGAGTTGGTGAGCCTGAGGAGGGAGGTGGTAATAGAATGGTTCTTCTGAAAGCAAGATTGGAATGGGGTAAAAAAGGAGAAATCAGAGAGAAAGGAGGAAAGCAGGGAGAGAACCAGGTGTTCTTGAAGCTTAGGAAGGAGAGAGATGGGGGTGATAGTTGCCAGGAGCAGAGCAGTCACTGCCCTTGGGGAGAAGAAGGACAACAGCATGTTTTCAGGAGGTAGGGACCTGAGCAGATGTAAAGGAGAGATTGAGAATTAAGGAGATAGGGTTGACAGGAGCAGGAGCAGAGAGGTAGAGAAGTTTTAGATTTGAGGTCGTCTGGTGAGGAACCTTTTGAGGGGTTAAGGTAGAGGAGAGTGCTTACAGCTTCATTGGGGGAGGTAGTGGAGATGGAGATGGGAGGGAGTCCAACCTGGGATGGGGTGTGAATATGGGAAGGGGGGAAGGTGGGGAGGGAGCTTAGAAGAGATGTGGTACAAGATGTGTTGTAGGCATTCAATTCATTGGCCACCAATCAGGGGTCTGATACAGGAAATTGTCTATTTTGAGAACTGGGGGGGGTGAGAAGAGGGGGAGTTTATGTTTGTGAGGAAAGAGGATTTGAAATACTCAAACTTTGCCAATCTAAGCTTTGGTAAAGGAGTTCCGGAGCATTCTGTGCGTAGCATAGTCGCTGGGGGGCTTAGATGATTTATGTTTTTTTCCAGGCCTGGTTACCCTCCCTTAGGCAGGCCAGTTACTCGGGGGCAATCCAAGGGAGGTGTAAGCTACGAACTCTGGTCTTCCTGAAGGGAGCGAATGTGTTCCAGGTGGAGATTAATTTTTCCTTGAAGTAGGCAAAGGCTTCAGTGATGGAGAGGGCAGAGAAGAGAGGAACCCAGTCAGTGGAGGCAAGATCTAAGGATTTAAAGGAACGAAGCTGAATGATTTTATGAGGGGGTTTGGGTCTATGGACCTTGAAAACCAAGAATATGGGATTGTGGTCTCTAAGGGCATCTGAGAGGATACCTGATTGATAATGTGGTGCGGATGAGTAGTGAGTGCCCAGTCAAGCAGGATGTTATTTTGTGTTTTATGATTTGGACGGGTGGGCTCAAGGATAAGTTGAGTGAGGCTGAGTGCAGCAATTTCATTCAGTATCTTACTCAAATTAGGTGACAACCAATTTAGGTTCAAGTCACCCAAAGTGAACAGCTCACCAGATTGCGAGATGGAGGTAATGTAGGATATAAGTTCAGCCGTGACTGAGGGATGGGTGCTAGGACAACAGTAGATACCAGCTATGAAAATTGGGATAGTGAAAGGGAGAGTAATATGGGCGACAAGGGCCTTGAAAGTTGCTGAGATGGAATAAGAATGAATAGTTGTAGATTGTAATGAAGACTGGATGTACTGTACATGGCCACTGCCCTGCCCCATCCTATCCGGTCTTGCCTGGAGAGGGAGTAGCCAGGAATAGAGATGGAGTTGTCAGGGATTACTAGGATTAATAGAAAATATCATACATAAGGGGCACTAGGCCCATCTAGAATGTCTCCCACATGAGTGGGTATTTAAACCAGTGATTGTTTTGAATAATACAACCTATCCAAGGTTTTCTTAGATGTTTCTTAACTAGTGATATCTACAACTGATTGTGGAAGCCTATTCCATGCCTTTACCGCTCTAATCGTGTAGAAATTATCTCTCTTTGCTCTTAATGCTTTTGTTAGCATTCATTTTTTATTATGGGATCCTAAGATACTCCTGACACTGCAGTATTTAATTTTACACTCATCCATAAGATCGTGACACTGAAGTGTTTTAAATAAGAATAATAAATCTCTCCTTTGTCTCCTTGCTTCCAGTGAGTGCAATCCTGTTTCTAATAATTGTTTTGGACAGGAACAATCCTTAAGTCTGGGTACATACTTGGTCATTGTTCTCTGTACACTTTCTATTAAGAAACATAGAAAACGTATAATTTGATGGCAGATAAGGACCGCTTGGCCCACCTAGTCTGCCCATTTCCCTACCTGATGGATAAGCTGCAGATTCTAGTTAATCAACAGCTTACTTCCTCCTACCCCCCCACTAGAATTGTCTTATGTCAGTCCCATGCATTCTTGAATTCTCTCACTGTTCCTGACTCCACAACCTCCTCAAGAAGGCTGTTCCATGCATCCACAACCCTCTCTGTGAAAAAATACTTTCTAACCTTACCTCTGAGCTGTCCTCCCTCTATCTTCAAATTGTGCCCCCTTGTTCTTGCACATCTCATTTTCTGAAAGATGCTACCCTCTTGTACTTTGTTAATTCCCTTGAGATACTTGAAAGTTTCTATCATGTCCCCCCTCCTTTTCTCAAGGGTATACATATTAAGCTGCTTTAGTCTCTCTTCGTCGTCTTCTGGTGCAGACCCTGAATCATTTTGCTACGCTCCTCTGAACAGCCTCCACTCTGTCTATGTCTTTGTGGAGATGGGGTCTCCAGAATTGCACGCAGTATCCATATGGGGTCTCACCAACTGTCTGTACAGAGGGATAACAACTTCCTGTTTTCTACTGTTGATGCCTCTCCCTATGCATCCCAGTATCGCCCCAGCCCCCCTTACTGCCTTCTCACATTGCTTTCCCACCTTTAGGTCATCTGATATAATTACTCCTAGGTCTCTTTTGATTTTTGTTTTTGTTATTATCTCACCCCCCATTGTGTACTCTTCCCCTGGGTTTTTGTTTCTCAGGTGCATTACTAACATACTAACATACTATTTGCCAGCAGATTAGGCCTTACGGTCTATCGAGTCTGCTTGAACCTCAGATCCTTGGTTGGGTGCCGAGGCCCTCCCCTCCCTTGTGTTCCAGAAACCTCTATCATCCATCCCCACCCCCCTGGGACAGGCCATCATCTGATACATCCACTTTCTGTGTCTGTCCCACCCTCTCTTGAAGCCTTCCACTGTGGATCTCTGAATCAGCTCACCAGGCAGTGCATTCCAAGGGTCCACCACCCTCTCAGTGAAAACCTCCTTCCTCACCCTTCCACCTTCCAACTTCAAACCATGCCCTCTGGTGATACCTCCCTGCTTTAGCCTGAAGATCCCTCCATGTTTACCCTATTTATTCCCTTGAGGTACTTGAAGACCTCAATCATGTCCCCCCTGTCTCTCCTCTCCTCCAATGAAAACAGGCAGAGCTCCTCAAGTCTGTCCTCATACGTCAAATCCCCTAGCCCTTGTATCATCTTAGTTGCCTTCCTCTGTACTCTCTCCAGGAGCTGTATGTCCCTCTTCAAGTGTGGTCTCCAGTACTGTGCACAGTACTCAAGGTGTGGTCTAACCAGTCCATTGTACAGCGGCAGAATCACTTCCTTGCTCCTAGAGGTGATCCCCCTTACGATGCATCCCAACATCCTGTTTGCTTTGCTAGCCGCTCTCCTGCACTGCTCAGAGTTATTCATACATGCATCCACCATGACCCCTAGGTCTTTTTCCCCTATTGAGGCCTTCAGCGCCTCCCCTCCCAGGGTGTACCTGTGTTTAGGGTTTCCCCGACCGAGATGCAACACCTTGCACTTGGTGATATTGAAATTTAATTTCCACGTGTGAGCCCAGCTTTCCAGGGTGTCCAGGTCCCCTTGCAGGGCCAACCTCCCCTCTTCTCCCTCAACTACTGCTCCCCTCTTGGAGTCATCCACGAAGAGACTCATTTCACACCCTATACCCTCCCTGGTGTCCGATATGTATGCATTAAACAGGATCGGACCCAGGACCGAGCCCTGCTGTACCCCACTACCAACCTCTCTAGGGTTCAAGAGCTCCCCACAGACCACTACTCTCTGGGTGCGTCCAGCTAGCCAGTTTTCAATCCATCTGACCATCAAAGGGCCTACTGCTAACCCCATCAGTTTCTCCGCCAGACCATTGTGGGGGACAGAGTCAAACACCTTGCTGAAGTCCAAGAATAATACATCCACAAGCTTTCCCCTGTCCAGTTCTGATGTTACCCATTCGTAGAACTCCACAAGATTGGTTTGACATGATCTACCTGGCACAAACCCATGTTGGCAACTATCCAGACCTCCTACCTCCTCCAAGTACACCGCCAATCGTTCCTTTAGTATACTCTCCATTAATTTTCCCACCACGAGGTCAAACTGATGGGTCTATAGTTACCTGGTACTTCCTCGACCCCTTTATGGATTGGCACCACATGTGCCTCTCAAATCCCTAGGTACCCTCCCTGTCTCAAGTGACCTGTTGAAGAGCTCCGCCAAGTGCAGCCAGTATGTCCGCCAATTCCCATAGTACTCTGGATGAATGCCATCCAGCCCAGGAGATTTGTCTTTCTTTAGGGCCTTGAGGGCTAACCACACCCTTTGGCGGAGATAGCATCATCCGTCCCCTCCACCTTACTGGCCTTTTTATCCTTATCCAGATGTGACACCCCTGGGGTACCTCGCACTTCTTTGCATTGAATCTGAGCTGCCATATATTTGACCATTCCTCCAATCTTGCCAAGTCCCTTTTCATCTTTTCCACCCCACCTTGTGTATCAACCTTGTTTCAGATCTTTGTGTCGTCTGCAAAGAGACATACTTTTCCTTCCAGGTGCTCTCCAATGTCACTTATAAAGACATTAAAGAGGATCGGTCCCAGTTCTGAACTCTGCGGTACCCCGCTAGTTACCTTCCTTTCTTCACTGTGGACTCTGTTTACTATTACCCTTTGCGTCCTGTTGTCCAGACAGTTTTTTTATCCAGGCTACCACCTTGGGACCTACTGCAAGGCTGGCTAACTTGTATATTAATCTTTTATGTGAGACTGTGTCAAATGCCTTGCTAAAATCTAGGTAGGCCATATCCACAGCCCCTCCCTGGTCTACTACTTTGGTCACCCAGTCAAAGAAATCTATTAGGTTCATCTGACATGACCTTCCTGCTGTGAAACCATGCTGCCTTGGGTCCTGTGCCCCACTGGCCTCAAGGTACTCAACAGTTCTTTCCTTCAGAAGTGATTCCATCATTTTCCCTACCACTGAGGTCAAACTAACTGGTCTGTAATTTCCTGCTTCTGCCCTGCTCCCACTTTTGTGAAGTGGAATCACATCCGCCCTCCTCCAGTCCTCAGGTACCACCCCATCCTCCCATGATTTGTTAAAGAGAGTAGTCAGTGGTGTTACTAGTTCTACCTTTAGTTTTTTTAGAATTCTGGGGTAAATCCCATCAGGCCCCATTGCTTTGTCCACCCTCAGTTTCAGGAGTTCTTTCAAAACCCTTTCTTCTGTGAATGGACTGGTATCAACCCCCTATCCAGAATGTTTCTCTTGTTTGGTTTAGGTACCTCCCCCTCCTCTTCCATCATGAATACTGAGCAAAATTATCCATTCAGTAGCCCTGCATTTTCACTGTCACCCTCTGCCCACATCCCTTCCCCTTTATTAAGTCTCTGTATCCCTCCCTTGGTCTTTCTTCACTCCCTAATGTACATATAGAAGGTTTTGTCCCCCTTCTTAACAGAGTAGGCTATCTTTTCCTCAGTTTGTGCCTTTGCTATTCTGACTGCCTTCCCTGCCTCCTTCTGCTTTAACTGATAATGTTCTCTGTCCTGCTCCTTCCGTGTTTGCTTATATTTCCTGAATGCTATCCCTTTCTCCTTAACCTTCCCTTCCACCTCTTTTGAGAACCATAGTGTTTTTTGCCTTCGTTTTGTTTTCTTGATTTGCTTCACACAAAGGCTTGTTGCCTCTGTGATGGCTGTTTTGATTATTCCCCATTGTTCCTCCACCCCTCCGTCTTGCCCGTTTGCTAGTGCTTTTCTGAGGCACTCTCTCATTTTCCCAAAGTCAGCCCTCCTAAAGTCCAATACCCTTGTTTTTGTATGGCTTGACTCTATGGCTGTGTTTACTGTGAACCACACTGTTTGGTGGTCGCTTGTTCCCAGATGGCTACCCACTTCTAAATCTGAGCTCCTTTCTCCGTACCCATTTGAGAGTACCAGGTCTAAGATTGCTCCCTCCCAAGTGGTTCCAACACTAGCTGTCTGAGGCATGTCCCCTGTAGGGCATCAAGAATGATCCTGCTCTTGGATGTGCCTGCAGCAAAGGTGCTCCAGTTAACATCTGGCATATTCAGGTCCCCTATCAACAGTATCTCCCCTTTTTAGCTTGCGACACTCCTCCCTCCTAGACTGAATTTGTAGGAATCCATCCCTAGCATGATATGAGTTTCACAAATTCTGTTCATCCGCTAGTCATGTGACTGAATGGGACTACATAAGAAAAGCCCAGATAGGATGGGAGGGTGGGGCTGGTGGGGAGCCGGTGCACAGTGCCGGCGGGAGTTAGCTGGATTGCCAGTGGTTGTAGAAGCGGTGGTGGCAACCGTTCAGGACCAGCAGCACTGCAAAGAAGAGAGGGTCTTCAGCTGGGGGGTGCCCATTGTCAGGGCTCCCCTCCTGGAAAGGGAACAGAAGCAAGATTAGATAAGGAGGGTTTAATTGAGGTGGTGGGTGCTTTAGCAAGATAGGAAAGAGCAGGGGGTGGGAATGGGCTGAAAGAGGAGACAGTGAGTCAACGGGGAGTGGGGGGCAGGGAAGGAAACAGCTTAGGAGTATAGTCAAGGGAGGATGGGAAGAAAATTTACAAGTGAAAAGCTTTTTGCTGGAGTCAGGTGCAATTGACTCCAGCAGGAGTCGAACTGCAGATTAGAAGAGACACTTAGAAACAGGGCGTGTAACACAGCTACAATTCTAAATTAACCCACTGATAAATTCAACAGAGCTGTAATCACTATAACACTTTAATGGTCATATACTGTAATCTAGCTGTTACCCAAAAATAAGCTATAAACACTTGAACAGGCTTCAGACTTAAAGTTAACAGGCTGCGCTGTGCAAAGTGAGGTGAAAGCGGTTTAGAGATCCCTGCTGAGAACACTCTGGCTAAACAGGGATAAACTGCAAAATATTCTGTAAACATGTGAAAGATAGCAGGCTTTTAAGTTAACATGCTTAATGTGGTGAGAGAGGGCAGTGAGTCAAAAACAGGTCAGGTTTCCCTTGCGGGTTTCCCTGAGCAAAACCAGCTGCACTATGCAGAGGTGCAGTAGCCAATCAGAAGTGTCAAGGAATTTGAAGCCATCAATTGGGGTTCAGAGGTCTAGGCAGCAGAAAATTTGAAAAGCTCTGTACCTTAGCTGGATTGCCACTGGTTGTAGAAGCAGTGGTGGCAGACGTTCAGGACCGGCAGCACCACAAAGAAGAGAAGGTCTTCAGCTGGGAGGGGGGAGTGCCCATGGTCAGGGTTCCTCTCATTGGCTGGATTGCCAGAGGTTGTAGAATCAGTGGCTGTGGCAGCCATTCAGGACCGGCAGCACTGCAAAGAAGAGAGGGTCTTCAGCTGGAGGGGGGGGGGATCGCCTGTGGTCGGGGCTCCTCTCCTTAGCTAGGATTGCTGGTGGTTTTAGAAGCGGTGGTGGTGGCCGTTTAGGACCGGCAGCACTGCAAAGAAGAGAGGGTCTTCAGCTGGGAGTGGGGAAGGGTGAGTGCCCCTGGTCGGGGCTCCTCTCCTTAGCTGGATTGCCAGTGGTTGTAGAAGCGGTGGTGGTGGCAGCAGCCATTCAGGACTGGCGGCATCACAAAGAAGAGAGGGTTTTCAGCTGGGGGGGGCCCATGTGATTTAAGGGGGAAATCACGGGCCCAGCAACCGAGGCCCTAAATTTAAAGAGGCAATGCTAGGCCCAGGTTTCAAGGTGGCCACTGTGGGCCCAGCAGAGTAGGCCCACCAGATTTAAAAGGGGCAAAACAAGCCCAGTCATTTTAGAGGGCCCAGCAAAGCAAGGTGAGCGGGTACATTTAGCTCAGGTGCCCTATAGTTTCCCTTTCCACATCCTAGTCCCAGACAACTAGTGGGGTTTCATTCAAAATTGCAAAATACCATGACTGTTTTATTGTTGACTGATTTTCTGGACTGCCTTAAGGCCAATTGCCCCTGATTGGGTTATTTTCCTCTGCTTCTGGCAAATTTACCCTAGAACTGTACAATTGCCTAAGCAATGAACAATTGCCCCAGATTGGGTTATTTGTCCTTGCCCTTGGAAAATTTACTTCTGGAACTGTACAATTGCCCCAGCAATGAACAACTGCCCCAGATTGTGTTATTTGCCCCGCTCCTGGCAAATTTACCCCAGAACTGTACAATTGCCCCTGCAACAGAACAATTGCCTGGGCATTGCTAAATTTTTCCTGTGCAGATTTCCAATTCATCAACCAGCCTTGATTGTTACAGACTTGTGTGTATGGACTTAATCTTCTGCCACAACACCACCCTATTGTGTTGCTGCAACAGTACCTTAATGGAATCAGTCTCCATCCAGAGGAAGAAAACTTACAGCATCATTCTTCACCACCTTTCACCAGTTTCGTGCCAGTGATCTCAGTTAGAATCTTCTTCATGAGAGTGTGCCTGTCCTGGAAGAATTGCCGCTACAATCTCTGGTTGTTTGCTGCTAGTCGTAGTCGTTGAAGCCGTGTGATTTGCGGCTGCCGTTTTCTTATTTTCTTGCTCCCAGTTCAGGACACTTCAAGATCTTCAGTTTTCACCCTATTTGCTCCTTGTTCCTGCTCACACCAGAACCTTCAGCCACTTCATCCAATCCTTGGCAGCCCTCCAGTGGGCTCTTCACTGAAGGCTGTTCAGCCGATGCGTCCTGTCCTTGGTAGTCCTCCAGTGGGCTCTGCACCTGAGAATCTTCAGTGGTTTCATTCTGTCCTTGACAGACCCAAGTGGGTTTTGTGCTGGAGAACCTTTAGCAGCTTGTCGTGTTTTGGCAGCCCTTCTGAGGGTTTGGTGCCCATATCATTCCTGCAACTCATTTCTTCTGGCAGTCCTCCAGTGGGCTGTTGCCAGGAGCATATTCAGTTTGTTCTCTCATACCAGCGGCCTACGAGACAGTGGATTTTATGCTATTGAACACATGGTCAGTTTACAAACCTCTCATGACCCCAGTGGCCTCTTACAGGTCTGCACTGTGGTAATTGTTATGTGCTTATCAGGAATTTCCCTTTTTCTTCTCCTTTCTTCTGCCTCATCACCATCTCAACTGTGCACATGAAAACCTCAGCTGAAAATAGACTCTAGTGTGTTTATGAACTCATGTTGTTGAAATTGTACTGTGCAGTTCGATGCTGTAAGAGCCCTCTCAGGGCTAGTAACTGTACCATGGTACCATAATAGAAGTACTAGGGGTAGAACTAAGATATAGTGGCACCAGGCTGAGGTGCACCTCATAGATCTTCCAGGATCCTGGTTTAGTAATTTGGTTTAGTTCTTAGGAAGTGTAGTATTTAGAACGTAGTGTTTGTTTTATGTTTATCTGCTGATAATCTTGACTACCTCCTCTTCCCTTGTGACCATGTCAACCTATGCCTGTTTGAATAAAGCCCGTTGGGCATTAAACTTATTGGACAACTCCTGTCTCTCCTTGTGAGGTGATTCCACCCACCCACCTACTCAGACCTTCAGTATCCCCTCGCTATCACACCTGCTGAGGGTGATGCTGGTGCTGCTGGTGGTGAGACAGTTATAGCTCTAGTTAAGGGTGAAGAACTGAGAAGTCTACATGAATAACACCACCAGATCAGCACCGTTGCCCTACCAGTCAAGTACAGTGTACTGGCTGATACTCTGAGCCACATCCGTGAGGACCACCATGAGTGGTGCCTGAACAGACAAGTACTGGCCACAGTCTTCAGGAGGTGGGGCACTCCAGAGATAGACCTCTTTGCCTCCAGCATCAATCAACAGCTTTCCCTGTAATGCTGCAGGCCTGCAGCTCTGAGCACAGTGCCAGTGGATGCCCTGAACCTGGACTGGACAAGAAAGTTACTGTACACTTTCCGTTCTTTTCCCTTAATTCTCAGGGTCCTTCTGAAATTCAGAACCTAGCCTGCCACCATGATTCTGGTGGCACCAGACTGGGCAAGGCAACCTTGGTGCTCCCTGCTCCTTGCCCTGTCAGTCAGGTGACCAAATCAACTGTCCTTGAGCCACAGTCTCCTGATTCTTCCTCAGATGGAGATAAAATATCCCAACATACAGTCTCTTTGCCTCAAAGCCTGGTACTTGAAGAGCTAGAGTACCCAGACTCTCAGTACTCAGAACAAGTCCTAAGGATCATTCCCCTGGCTAAGAAGCCCAGTACTAAAAAGACCAATGCTTCCAAATGGAATAGATTTTCCCTATGGTGCAGGGACAGGCATATCCACCCACTGAAAGCTAGCGGTCCTCAATGCTTGATTACTTGGTCCACTTACAAACTTCAGGCCTAACAGCCTCATCTCTGAAGGTTCACCTAGCAGTCATTTCAGCCTACATTTCTGCTGGAAAGGACAAGTCTATAGTTTCTCATTCCATTTTTAAGAAATTTTTCAAAGGCCTGTTACCCCTTCAACCCCCACTTAGGGAACCTGTCCCTCCCTGGGACATGAACCTCTGCATAGCCAAACTTATGGAGACCCCTTTTGAGCCCATAGCTACAGCAGAGTTAAAATACATCACCTAGAAAACTGTCTTTTTAGTAGCAGTTACCTCAGCCAGAAGGATTTCAGAGCTGCAGACACTCTGCACTGCACCTAACTACATTATCTCTCACAAAGATAACGTAGTTCTCAGAACAAATAGGAAATTCCTTCCCAAGGTAGTGTCCAAATTGCACCTAAACCAGTCCATAACATTCCCTGTATTCTTCACAGACAAATCCACTCCTGGTGAATGGTAGCTACACAGTCTGGATGTCAAAAGGGCACTGACCTACTACCTGAAGCACACTAAGCAGCTCAGGACCTCTGTAGCATCACTGGCAGCTGCAAGGAACAAACCCTTGCTGGATATCTGCAATGCAGCTACCTGGAAGACTGTACACACATTCACAAAGCAATACTGTTTGGATGTGCAGTCCAGGTCAGATGCCAAATTTGGCACAGCAGTCCTGCAGAACCTATTCCCAAAGTATTTTATTTTATTTATTTATTTTTTATTTTAGTCTTTGTTAACCGGGTAAGGCCAACTAGGCACAAGCGCCCGTTTTCAGGGGTGACCTGGTTCTGTATCCTCCTCCCAACTGCACTGCTTTGTAGTCTGCACAAGTACAAGCATACCGAAGGATTCCTCGGGTGAGAAGAAAAAATTACTTGCCATAGTAATACTGTTTCTTCCAAGGTACCCTTCGGTATGCTTGACCTCCCACCTCTCCTCCCCTTACATAACCTGATTGACAGTAGTTCTGCTGTCCATGCTTTAGCCAAAATTTTAACTGTTTGGACTTAATAACTTCAAAGTTTTCACAGTTATGTGTATTCCATAGTTTTTATACATTGTACTTGTTTCCATAATTTTAACAGTTTTTTGCATAGGATACAATTTTGAGGCCTTTTGCCCCTTTAGCTTCGAAATGAATCTGACTGGCCTCCTACCCTAGCTACAGGCAGCTCTTTCTCTCCTGCTCTCTGATTGACTGATGCCATAAATCATTAGCATTGACTCTACCTCCAGGGCAGCTGAACCCAGCTGGCATACTGCACAAGTACAAGCATTCTGAAGGATACATTGGAAGAAACAATATTACTATGGTAAATAATTTTTTCTTTTTTTCAAACTTCATTTTTATTTAATAACTCACAAACATACAGAGCCAGTCTTTGCACTGGGTCCAGTTGCAGACTGCAGCCCAAAAAACAATCACGTTATTGTTACATTTTCCAATGTCTTAATTTACATTCATTACAGTCTGTGGTTCTCTTGCTAACAGTATATCTGTGTGACTCTGGATTGGCCTATGAACTTGTGTCTTCTCATCAACTCCTTCTTGCTTTATGGTGCAGGTTTCTGTCACCTTATGATTTCAAAAACAGATTTAAGTGACACTGCTCGACCGGGTCTGGTGCTAAGCTACAAAAAGGGAACCAGTCAAACAAATACCATGACACAAAAATGAAGCAGCACCAAGTGTGTTTCTGCAAAAATATCTTTTTACTAACAAAATTGAAAAATACAAGCAGAAGATGAACACACAGCAGTAATACAAACAGCAACTAGATGCCCAGTGCTTCGACTCTTAACAAGTCTTCATCAGGGGTTCTGTCACAGAGGACAACCGTCTAACCTTTTTCTGCCTGGATGCTTTTTATATATCACTTTTCTAGTCTCAGAGGTGATAGGATGCTGTTACATATGCTCTTATGTTATATGGGGCTGTAGTTCCCTGGTTTTACTCCTCCCCTCTCCTGTAGGTTAGCTGCCCCCCTGCAGAACCGCCCACCAGTCTAGGGCTTGCCGTGAGATAGCTGTGGGCATCCTGATTTCCTACCCCTCCCCAGACCCTGTTCTTTCCACTCAGTCCAGTGATGGAGAGTCTAGGAGGGGACCTGACCCTGCCAACCACCCCAAATTTCCTGATGTTTTTCTTCCAACAGCCATAGTTTGGCTGTCATCACCTCCATCCATTCAATGCTAGCTACAGTCGAAATCCAAGAGTTGAAGGGGGGGCCTGTAACCAGCTAGAGCTTATTTCCTTTTGAGCTGCTAGGCACAGTATCCCCAGAAGTGATTGTTGTCTGTGACTTCCTAATCCCCTTAGCTGTAGTCCCAAAATCACGTAATTGAATTTGAATGGAAATCCCCCATCCCAGATCCTGTTCAGGTGCCTGTGTATCTGGGACCAAAAATCGGCAATCTTGGGGCAGCTCCAGAATATGTGGTAGTGTAAGCCTAGGAGTCCACACTCCCTCCAGCATAGCCCAGTACTCCCTCTCTGGAAGTGCCTAGTTATGGTAGGGGTATGGAAGAACCTCAATACATGCTTCCATCTAAATTCCCTCCACCCTGGAGAAGCTGTTGTTCTCCATCCCCTCGGCCATGAGAGATTCCACTGCTCCCGGAGTATTGGTTGAGTAGACTCTGCCTCCCAGTTGACCCAAAGATTTTCTAACACCCGCTCTCCTTGTAGTACCTTGTAAGCACCTGCTAGAGTTATTCCTTTCTCGGTGAGTCTCACTGTCCAGGAAATTCTCAAAATGTGTTAACTCTCTGTTAATCTTTTGTGCCATATGCTCAGAATGTAGGTAGTGTCTGATCTGAAGGCACCGGTGAAAATCTTCCCTAGGCAAGGTATATTGCCTCTGTAGGTGCCTAAAAGTCACTACTATGTTGTTGGAAAACAAAGATTGGAATCTGACCAATGAGGATCTATTCCATCTCGCGTAGCCGCCATCTGAGCATGGGTGATTGAAGTTAGGGTCTTCCATGATGGAGGTGAGAGGACCTATTCCCTCTGGGGTCTGTGTAATTTTCCTTATTTTTATGAGGGATCTTAGTGTAAACTTAGTCAATTTTTTTTTAAACCAGGAGAGACACACTAAGCTGAAGCTTGTTTACAGGTGCAACCTGGGAGCACAAGGAAGTTAAGTGACTTGCTCAGGGTCACACAGTATGCAAGTAGGGGCTGTGGGATTCAAACCCAGGTCTCCAGGTTTGAGGCTGAGAGCCTTAAACTACTGCCTATACTGCCTCCTGTTTGAAATACTGGTCCTAATTTCTGGAGTAACTGGGGCATGAGGGAGGGTGCATAGCTGTATAAGTTTCGAGTGGGTTGCTTCTATTTCCCTCCAACCTATATCCCCCTCTGCTTGATCCAAGCCACCACCGGCACTATTTCAGCTGCCAAATAGTAAAGCTTGAGGTCTGGGAGGGCCAGTCCCCCTTTCCTTGGGTAGTGTTAATGTATGTTTATGAACCCTGCATCTTCCTTCTTTCCAGATGAAAGTCCTAATTGCTATATTTACTTTTTTCCAAAAATGTTAAGGATTATTAAGGGGTAATGCTGTAAGCATTTTTTTCATCCTGCCCAGACACTTTTATGCTCTTAAGATGTTACATTTATGGATTCCCACTTCCTGGTTTAAAAATGTTCATGCCATGCTGGCAAAGTTTATATGGGATGGAAATGTAACTCGCAGAACTTACAAGTTAGCTGCACCAAAAAACAAAGGGGATTGAAGTTGCCTAATTTCCTGCACTATTACTTAGCTTCACATTGCACTAAGTATTTGAGATGAGGCCAAGGGGATAACCAACAAAAGATAAACCAAACACAATGGCTTGAAATTGAAGACAGGTTGTACAAGCAGCAGCAAATATTACCCACAGCTATGCTACACTGTAAAAATAAAGTGATTCTCTGCCCTCTGCAAAGCACACTGATAGCTACAGCAGTAAAAGTTCATAAACAGTTGTGCAGGTAACTAAATATTAACTCCCATACCGAAGCAGGCCAGACCATTTTAAGGAATCTATACATTAATGTAAGGAATAAAACAGAATGTGGGGAGCCATGAGGCTACCTGCAGATCCCATCAATAGACCACATATTACTGGGAGGAAGACTAATACCTTTCAACACATTTCAGGCAAGTACAAACTAACTGGTAACAATGAATTTAAATTTATGTAATTAGCCCATGCTATAACACAGAACTTAGGGCTTCCACCAGGGGACATGGCACAGACAACAAGAATGACCCCACTTAGAACACTAGCCCTCGCACCACATGCTATTTCTACCCTATATAAAGCAATCAATGAAGCCTGTCTCCCTGAGGAAACTGAATTAGGGCTCTACTGGAATTGCATAATACCTCCTGATGAAGAGGGAAGGAAATGGGGTCAGATATGGAGCAACCTGTATATTAAAACTGAGAACTTAAGGCTCATGCAGTTCAAAATATTGTGCAACCCATACTTCACTCCAGTTAGACTAGCAAAGACTGGACACCTAAATTCAGATGTATGTGCAACATGCCATGAAGGAGAAACCTATACCATATATTGTGGGAATGTTCTAAAGCTAAACCCCTCTGGGATGAAATTAAAAGCAAAATGGACCCACCAGAAATAGGCATACCAAGGTATCACAGGATGAGACTGCTGGGTGCACAAAACACTCATATAGCCCTGATTTCATTAACAGCAAAGAAAGTAGTCTTGACATGTTGGAAGGACTCAGAGGTACCGTCATACAAAGAATTACAGAGAATGGTATAATGATAGTCTAGTGGCCCTTAGAATTGAAAATATTATGGCAAGCATTAGCAGTAGGTATCATACATATCAGAAAGATGGGAAACATTGCACACATTACTAGAAATAACAGAAACTGATGATGAAGTATATCTGTGTAACCAAATCTGTCAGAATCAACTTTAAAATATGCATTATAATGAATGCTTATTATATTTACTGTATAAGATAACAGTTTTGTATGATAGGGAGGGATGATATCCATTATATGTAGTCTTTGAGTTAATAGTGTGATGTTAGAAAATGTAATGTTATGTATAACTGTCTGTCTGTATGTTTTCTTTAAAAAAAAAACAATAAAGCATATTAATTTAAAAAAAAATGTATTACTGTCTGAGAGTACCCTACTCATGCCCTCCCTACCATTGACTAATAGACAAAGATCATCTGCGTATGCCAGGACCTTTGATGCCACCAGCCTTTCCATTCATTCAATTCCTCCTACATCTGGATTCTTATATAGTTTCTTAATTAAGGGGTCAATGCCCAGAATATATGACAAGGTGTTAAATGGGCATCCTTGTCTGACCCCAACAGTGTCGGGATTCTGTCCTCCATACAACTATTTATATTGGGAGACACCTGAACCCCCCTCATAGAAAGTTTATCCACTGTATAAATACATCAGAAAATATATACTTCCCCATCACATTAAACAGATATTTATGTGACAGTCTGTAAAACGTTCTCTGATGATCTAAGGAAAGCACAATGCTAGATAAATCCTGCACTTTTCTGTGAGAAAAACATCTCCCAAATAGAATTAAGTGCTGCTGTAGGGTTCTACCTAGTATCGCACAAGTTTGCGCATGATCTGTGATAGAGTCATAGTCGTCTTCCCAGTATTTTCATAAAAATTTGAAAATCTACATTCAGAAGACTAATTTGCCACCAATTCTGAATGTTCCATTTGTCCCCCTTTTTTATAAAGGAAGATAAGTATGTATTCCTTCATGCCTGTTGTAAAGGTACCTACAGTAAGACAATAATTAAGTAAATCTGTCAGGTCTGAGCTAAGATAGTACTGTAGAAGATTATATAGTTCTGCTGTGAGACCATCATAGCCTGGATATGTGCCTGAATTCAGGCTTTTAATAGCCACCACCAACTCAGCAAGCTGTAATTGATTGTATCAGTTTATTTGCTTGAATAGTTTCCACCTGTAGACACTGGAAGCTTTCCCAAAACTCGTCAGTGCCCTGGGAGGCTGTGGTATCTTCTTTAAGAGCATTCTAAACATAACTTTTACCCTGTTTAGCATGTCAGATTTACTCCATTAGAGTTGTACAGTTGTAAACATTGCCCTGTTCTGGACCCTAGATGTACAACTATCAAAAGGGGAGCTAGATGGTTGTTTTCCCTGTGTGCCGTACCGTCTTTCAACTAACAGAGATACATCCCTATCATATTGATATTTTTTCATGTCCTGTTTTACCTGACCTATCTGTGCAATTGATTTTATTTTTTTTGTGGGCATGAGTAAGTAATTTGTATAAATGGCTATGGAGATCAAGGAAGGTATCTATGATAGATAACGTTCCCTTGCCAAATATTTTCCTAATTTCGGGATAACACCTTTTGGATCTTACTCTATATCCTCCCACCAGGCTGTAATGGAGTCATATATGCACTGGACTGTACTATATTCTTTGAAAAATTCATAACTTGCTTCCTGAATTTCACTATATTGCAATAATACAATATTGCAATACAGAGACCTGTACCTTCCATGACCTAGTCATGACTGTCCACAGAACAGCCCATCAATGCATGGTCAGTTGTCTTTAAGGGTCTACTGGTAGCCTGTCTCACAGGGGGTGTCTGTGACATGAGAATAAAATACGTTCATGAGGCAAGGGGGCCCTTAAAAAAGGTGCGTCCTCTTAATTTATGAATTGCTCTGTACGTGTCCTCCAGGCCTGCAGAGTGGAGCATACTGAAGAGAAAGCTAGAGTCATAATACTTTTTTTCCATGAGATCTTCTGTATCTAAAGGATAATTGAAATCTCCCCCAATGACCAGTTTCCTGGACATGCATAGGAAAGGTTGGAGTACCTTAAAAAATCAATTCTTTTTACTTTGGATTGGGAGGGGCATACATGCAAATAAAATGAAAGGGATGGTCAGATAAAATTACATCTAAAATTAGCGTTCAGCCTGGGATAAAACATCTATAATCTTTGTGTCTTTACCATCAAAATTCTGAAAACAGATGCCCACCCCTGAGCACGACTCCTTCTCATTGGATCTAAAGGAGCTCTCCCCCCATAAGTTCTGAACATGTGAAACAGTTCTCATCCTAGTGTTCTGTAAGAAAAATACAGAATATGGCAGAGCCTGTGAAAAAGAAAGGTTGTAACATGATACTTAACATTCTTAATACTATTTGTATTAAAGGATGCACAGGCTAAAGAAACCAAGCATAATAATTAGGGAAAGGAGAAGCAGTGTCCCAGTTCTAAAAGGTCCCGTTATGTACAGTTTTTACTGGAGCATGTACAGTTCTGAGAATCTGTTATACCTTTCCATTTCTTTGAAGAAGTAGTATCCTGCCTGCTTTCATCATTCTCCAAGGATACAGTTTTTTTGGAAAGAGGCTATGGAGGAGGCATCAGAATCATCCCCATCCTCCCCATACTTGGATTCTCCCCAATTTCTTTTGAAAGTCAGAAGTTCATATTTGTTGGATACTCTTGTTGGTTCCTATTTTGGTAGTTTTGATTTTGGCTGCTGACTCATTGACCTCTGTTTCCTTTCTACTTTAGTAGGCTCTTCTCCACACAATTGAGGTGGAACATTTCAGTAACAAAGAAGGAGGATGTCTGTCCTTCAGTTTCCACAGGAATCACCTCGGCTTCTGTTGGATTAACCAAATTACCCTCCTGGTCCATGGAGGGAAGCATATCAAATGGAGGCTTTTCAGAGGGCATCACAGAGTCCTCCAGAGGTGAGCTAGAAACCATGTCAGTCAAATTAGTTACACTTAGTCTCCCCATATCAGAGGTGGTCTGGGGAGCACTGATTAGATTTCATTCAGAGAGCTGAGTGACTAAAAAGACCTCCCTCCCAGATTTGAGGGTTTGGGGACCCCAATTTTCTGAGCCTGGGTTAGGATGCTGTCCTGGTCCACCTGTTTCCTACTGTTTTGGGCTACACCAAGACAAGAACAGTAGGCGTGATCCCTTTCGTTGCATATGTTACAGCATAGGATGTTATCACATACCAAACTGACATGTCCAAAGGCTGAACACAACCAACATCTCAACTGATTGCATGCACTGCTCAGGTGTGATGGGGAACTGCACTTGTAGCTGGCCTTGGGCTGACCTGAGTAAAAGATTAAACGCCAGTCCTGACCTATAAAAAAACTGTTGGGTAGATGGAAGATTCCAGTGTCAGTCTGGTAAGCTGAACCTTAAAATGCCAGCCCACAGTCCATATTTGTTACAAGCCAAAAATTTGCTCAGGTCTCTTTTGTACATCACACTTCTGCTGCAGCCAATAGAGGATGTCTGGAATTTTGACCCATTCATTCCTGAACAATACAGTTCTATTCTTTTTTTAATGAATATCCCTTATTGAATTTCATGTTTGCACAAGTCATAAGACAAGGCAGCAATACAAAATGACAACATTGCCCAACCTTCTCCTCCCACAACTCAGCTTGTGTTGCATTAGTTAAAATATGATTTCGGTCTGCACAATGATACATCAACCCATGTTATGGTTCATGGTAGCTTCTGCATCTGGTAGTACATTAAATAATGGTCTACCAGAGATCAGTGATCCCCAACAGTGCATGACAATTCTCCCATCTCTTGCTAAAGCCTTTCTAATGATATCTCATGAAGGCTAACATCTTTCCATGCACAAGGTTTACATTATCTCCTGGTGCCACTGCAAGAAGGTAGGAGTCTCCATATCTAGCCAGTGGCATAATAAGGCTTTTTGACCACCATGGTTATGTAACCACCCTGCAAATGGAGGTTCCCAAAGTCTTCCAGGAGCTTGCTTGAATGCTCCAAGCCTGGATGGTGTTCGGCGTCTGAGCCATTTGTCTTTGAATGATTTTAGAGCCTCTGGTGCTGTCTGCTTAAGAGCTGTCTGCCTGCAGACATGATTGGTTTGGATGGGTCTGTTTGTTTCCCTGCTTGAGTCCCACTCAAGCTGCTGCCAAATCACTCCGTTTCTGCCGTCACTAAGTGGGCAGAGTGAGCACTTTTCAAAGATGTAACTGTTTGCCAGACATTATTTAGAGTAATAACGAAAATACAGCTTGTCTTACCTGCTGTTCTTTGCAGCCAGAGCTGTGTTTGCCTGGTCCCCATTCTAGTTTTGAACTGCTGAACTGGACCAATCAGTGTGGGGGGACCTTTGAAATGGAGAGTGCTGCTGGCAAATCAGAACTTGGACACTCATTATGGAGACAGTCACCTTTGTACTGTATGGCCAATGCTTCTGGGAATTGTAGTTTGGGCTTCAACGCCTTTTTTCCACCAACAGGGGGAGTTTACTGTGAGTGACAGCCAAACCAGCCAACTGAACTGGGAGGAACTCAAAGGAAATGCCTGGATCTGTCTACTGGAAAGATCAGATGAGTTGTGACTGTGAAGAGGGAAGGAGCTCCGGGCTCCAGTGTTGTTGAGTTTTCACGCGGGAAGCTTGTGTGGGGCCCTGAAGTTCGGCCTACAACTGTTTGTGAGTGCCAGTGTGGACTGAATCAGAGTTGTAAGGAGAAAGAAGCACCAGAAGTGAGGAAACCAGGCTCACTCTGTAGAAGACTAGACAAATTGCTGAATCGCGCTCGGTCTGTCAGGAACTGAATATGCTGTGTGTGTTCTCCCGGGTATTGTGCAGTAATTGTGATCGGGATAGAGAGGCAGCCTGCCTGGTATTATACTTTCCTTTTACATATAAATGTGTGTAGTGCTTGTGGGGAATCGCGTTTCAAAACCCCTGTACAGTGAATAGAGTGCATGAAGCTGGAAGTAAACCCCAGCTTAATCCAGACTACATCCATTTGCTCTAAACTGCAGTGGGGTCCAGTCACAAGGACCTTGTCCACATGGTCTGTTCCTCCTGGCAATCCAGGACAATCTGCCTTCCATCCAGTTCCCAGCATTGAGTTTGTGAGTACAAAGCAGGGTAGCTCCCTGCCATCTGTTTATCGAATTGCCAGTGTGTCATCTAATTGTTGTTTTTTTTTTATTTCTTCACGAACTGAGCCAACCGGCTCCAGATTACAATTTGGGTATTGTGCCAGTGTTTTTCCATCACAGGGCCCCAACCAGCTGCAACCTATCCTGGCTAGCCCCCCCCCCCATCCTGGGTACCTAGTGAAAGTGACAATTTGGGACTCTGAACATGAGCACAGTACTGTGATTATAAATGTGTTTGACCTAATTAACCTGATTTCCCCCTTCCTTGTTACAGCTCCTTAAATAAATCAGATCTGTTGGTTTCAGCAAAGTTACACTGGCTGAGGTATTCGTTTATGTTAAAGTATTGTACTGTGGTTTTTGCACTGTATCATCTTGTTTTGCTGGGGGTCCCCGGGTTCCAGTCGACGAAGCCAGTCCTGGGGATAAGTGTACATTGTGAAGATATTCCTAATGCATTGTGTGGGCCACTTGTGGGAAGAAAGGGGGGGGTTACAGTGTCCCAGAGGGCTGTGACCAAGTTAGTTTAACTACTGAAAACCCTGACCTCTGGGTGGAGGCACCCGCCATTGGACCTAGGCCCCTCAACCTGTTAGTAGTTAAGCAGGCAGGGGTAGTAGCCCTTGGAATAGCGCCATCTAGGGGTTACAGCTTGGAAGCTCACCGCTGGGATTGTGTGTCCTCTAGTGGCCATATTTACGAACCACTGTTAAGAAAAAAAAATAAATAAATGGGTACCCTGACAGAAGTGGCTGTGCACTGGTTGGTGGAGTGGTATACTGGGGAGGAGATCGACCACCAAAATGCTATGCTTATCCTGGACATCCTCCTGGGTATCAATACGGACACTGTACAGGGAGTACTTTCCAAGGTGGAAGGTTTACAAAACCCTGTGGTGGTGGGTCGACATGCTACTCCGCTCACCCACACTTTCCTGGCCCTAGTAGAGTTCAAGGATCCCATAGATAGCTCCAAAGTGCCACAGACTATTACCCCAGAGGGAGCCCTCACTGCCTGGAGAGTGATATCTAAGGACAGTAAAGACCGGGGGATGAGCTCCCCCCCCACTATCTGAAACTTTTGAGGAGAAATTTGCTAAATGGTTGCTGGGGAAGGGAAAACTGTGGAGGACTTGAAGAAACTATTCTTGCCACCTGGGGGTGTTCCTCCCCCAACACCCTGTCCCGCTCCAATACCCATAATGGTGGAAGAACCAATACAGACTCCTATTTCTGCACCTGCCATTAGTCACGACTCTTACCGAAGGTTGAGGATCTTCTCTGGCACCCTCTCCACCCCCCAAGGGGAGGATGAATGGGAGACCTGGATAGACTATGTTGCCCCTCAAGTGCTAGAATGGCAATGCTTGGAAGCCGAAAAGCGAAAGAGGGTTAGTGAGAGCCTCTGAGGTCCTGCCCTGGCTACCATCTGTGCTAAACGGGCCAGCAACCCTGAAGCGACTGCACAGGACTATCTTGAGGCTTTGGAGAATGTGTGTGGGAGCCCAGATTCTGATGAGGACCTGTGGTGGAGAGTAAGAAATGCACAACAGTACCAAAGGGAGTTGTTGTCTGTGTATGTACCTCGGCTGGAAAAATTGTTGCAAGAATGCTTCACAAAGGGTAGTTTGCCAGCGATTGAACTAGACCGAACCAGGCTGGACAGGATCCTTAAGTCTGCCCCCTTCTCAGAACTGCTGTTGCTTCAGTTGCGCCTGGCAAATCGACTGGAATCCCCACCCTCCTATGATGAGCTAACGAGAGAAATTCGAGGAGTTTAGAAAAGGCGACCTCGGGAGGGACTTGTACCAATAGCTGCGGCAATGACCCAAGTGACTGAGGGTGACCCATCAAGTGAAGTTCAGGGGCAGAGGTTGGCAGTTAATGAGTGCTCTGAGAAGGAAAAAGATCTGCCACAATGGGGTGAACTGTTGAGAGAGTTTGGGGAAATAAAAAACAGTCTTTTTATGAAGGCCGCTCCTGCAAGTACAGGCTCTGACCCTCATCCGAATGCATCTGCTATGGGGGGGGGGTATCCACCCATGCATCTCCTGCTGACAACAGCTCAAAACCCGATGTCTTGACCATGAAAGTGGGGAAATTGATTAGATATCTCCAAATGCTTATCACGCCGCAGACAGAGATGGCACCAAGGTTTCCAGTTAGTAGTACTCCCGTCCTGGCTCCCAGTGTGATGCCTCGGCCAGCTCAAACTCCAGAAAGTATGTTTTTCTATAATTGTGGGAAGGATGGGCACATGAAGAGAGAATGCCAGTCCCCAAAAGACACAGACAAAGTTGCATATAGGCTACAAGGACAGCTTCAGAGAACAAATCAGTGGTTAAGAGGTGCATGCAATGATCCCAGTGAGGGCCCCAAAAATGCTAACTCACGTCCCTTTGTGGCAAGGTCAGTTGCCCAGGCCCCCGCTACCACCTCTCCAGACTGGTCCAGAATAGTGGGTCCCTCCATGGAGACCACTGTAAAGGTGAATGGAGTGTCTACAAGAGATGTATTAGACAGTGGCTCCCAAGTGGCAATTATGTTCCAAGACTGGTATCAGAAGCATTTGTCTGATGTACTCTTACAACCATTGGAGGGGCTGCATGTCTGGGGGTTAAGTGAGAAGGCCTACCCCTACTCTGGATATATCCGAATTTGGCTGTCTTTTCCCACCTCTGTGGCTGGAGTGGCCGAGCAAGTAGAGACCCTGGCCTTAGTGTGTCCCCCTACCGGACTATATGATGGGGTTCCTCTACTAATTAGGACTAATGCACATATGTTTGGATGGCTTATTTATTTTTTATTTATTTATTTTGATCTAGGATTACAATACCTTTGAGCCGAGGCTCTTTTACAAAGGTTCCACGTCAGCGTGTGCAACAGTCATCATTTTTAGTTACAAACATAACGTCACTGACTTACAGACATGTAATAACCAGTACAAAGACTTGAGCTATGAGCAAGACAAGGGAGGTGGGGGTCGATGGGGAGAAGTGAGGGTAGGAGATCGAGGGGTAGGAGGTGCAGGGGTAAGGGGTACAGCAGGTGGGTGAGGGCAGGGTGGAGATACAGGGGAGGTGGGCAAGGGTGGAAGACAGTGCAGCCAGGGGCCTTGTCAAGGGAATATGCCAGGTAAGGTGTTAGGGGTGCAAAGACTGATTGTAAGTGCTGGGTGCTGGGGCATATGCAGCTGGAACGGTGGAAATGTTAAGATGGGCAATCGCAGGATACAAGCAGTGAGAGGTGCAGCTTGGACTTGAAAAGGCAGAGTGTTGGAGTGGTCACTATGTCGCTGCAAAGAGAGTTGAGCCAGTTGGATGCCCGATAGACAAATGATCTTTGTCCTTGGGTCGTGCAACATTGTGGGGTATGTAGTAGATGGGAATTGGATCTCCTTGTAGTGACATTCCTATGTCTGGGCTTAAGGAGGGCACAGACACCAGGTGGGGCAAGTCTCATTATGATTTTCTTGGCCGTGATGCAGGTTTGGTATTTTATCGCTTGTCCAGTTGAAGCCATCCAGATTGGGAATAAAGGTCACTAGTGTGGGTATGGCGATGTGAGCCAGTGATGAGACGACAGGCCTTATTCAGGGAGGTCACAATACGTTTGAGAGCAGTGGTAGTTGCAGACCCATATATGATAAGACCATAGTCTATGATGCTGACAATGGAGCTTTGGACGGCCACTGACAGTGCTTCTGGGGTTAGGTGTTTCCTGTGCCGGAATAATATGCCTAACCTCGAATTGGCAGACTTTGCCACATTGCTAATATGGACAGTGTATGAGAGGTGGGGATCAAGGGTGATGCCAAGGTACTTGAACGATTGTGTTTGCTCTAGGATGGCTCCTTGTTCAGTTGCAATGGAGAGGTGGAGTTATTTGTTTTTATTGTGGGGGCTGCAAAAGACCATAGACTTGTTTTTTTTCTGATTGAGAAGCAGTTTATTATTTAGGAACCAGGATCCGATGGAGGAGAAGGCCCGCTGAAGTTTATTTTGTAATTGGTTTGGTTCAGAGTCTGAGGTGAGGATCACAGCATCATCGGCGTAGAGAATTATTTGTTCTGGGCAGCTGTCCAGTAGTGAGTTTAAGAATAGACTGAAGAGGAGGGGTCCCAGAATGGAGCCCTGGGGGACTCCCGAGTGGACCGGTCTAGGGTCCGAGACTGTATCAGCGATTCTTACTGTTTGGGACCGTTCTTCAAGGTAGCTCTTAAACCAGCCAATGGTGTTGGTTGACAGCCCAGTGTTCTGAAGCTGGACAAGTAGGAGGCGGTGATTGATGGTGTCGAAGGCTTTAGTTAAGTCAATTAGATTGAGCCTAGTAGTTCACTGGAATCAAGTGCATTGTGGATTGCGCCAGTGAATTCAAGTAGGGCTGTGGAGGTGCTGTGACCCTTGGAACCCATGTTGTTGCTTGCACAGGATGTTGTACGTATCCAGGTATTCTGTGAGCTGGTCTGAGACGATGTGCTCTAGTGCCTTGGAGAGTGGGGTAGTAGGAGATAGGTCCTGTAGTTATCGTGGGCAGTTTGTCACCACTTTTATGGACTGGGGTGACGGTGGCAGATTCCATCTTAATCGGGAACTGGCTAAGACCCGAGGAGGTTGAAAATTCTGGTCAGAGGACTAAGCACCTCATCAAGTGTGAGGAGAAGATTTTGAGATCGAGGGAGTTGCTACATTGAATCTTGATTTACCAAGGCTATGGTAACATGTTTGCGCACTTGGTGAGCCTTGACTCCTTTGAAGTAGAAGCAGGGAGCTGGTGGGAGTAGTTCATTCCAGACAGGGGGGCTACACCATCTTTTGAAGTAGTCCTGGTAGGACAGCGCTTGAGGTCGGTAAAGGCTTTGTTAAAGGTATCTGCAATGGTTTTTGGATTGAGGGTTGTGGTTCCGTTGATGTTGAGTATTGATGGGGGGGGGGTTTGGGTGGATTCCCAGTGAGTTCCTTTATGTTCTTCCAGAGTTCCCGACCATTTCCCCAGGAGTTTGTGAGGGCATGCTTATAGTAGGCGGACTTCATTTACTGGATGGTTTTGGTGCAGTCATTGTGGGCATGTTTGTAGTTTTGGATGTCGTTTTGCTTTCCAGAGTTTCTGGCCAGCTCCCATAGGTGGTCTCTTGTTTTTAGCATCCTGAGGAGGTCACCTGTGAGCCAAGGGTTACTCAGTGATTTGACTTTGCATTTCTTAATAGGAGCATATGTGTCACAGGCCACAGTGAAGATGTTTATGAAGTGGTCAAGGGCAGGATCAGTCTTGGTGGAGGAGGTGGTATTTGAGTCAAGGAAGGTGACCACTGGGTAGAACCCTGCTGGTGATTGTTTTTGGTGGTTGTTTGATGAATTTATTTGATCAGGTGCAGCTAACAGGGGAGTGATCGCTGAGAGAGTCAGGGAGGACATTAGTGTTAGATATCCACGATGGGTGACTGGTAAGGATCCAGTCCAAGAATGTGCTGGTGCTGGTCCTGTAATTTTTCCTGGTTAGTGAGTCAACCATTTGTGTGAGGTTCACCGCAGCAACGGTATCCCTGTGTGCACCACCATCAGCCGCAGGCCAGTTGATGTTGAAGTCGCCTAAGAGGATGGATTCGGTGTCTGGTGGGAGTGACTATACAAAGTCAAGCACAGCTGTTAGACCAGTTCCCTGTTCTTTGGGTGGGATGTAGATGGTGGCAACAGTGAAGGTTTTGTTTTGGGCACCGAGGAGGATTCTCATTGGCAGTATCTGAGCAGTTGTGGGTTGGATTGAGGTAATGATGGGTGCCTTGTATGAGTCTTTAGGTAGAGACGCTGACCCTCCTCTTTTGAGAGGCGATCCAGCCTAAAGACGTTGTAGCCAGGAAGGCTGATTGCATGGTTCGGTACGATGGCATGAGCCAGGTTTCGACAACTGCCAGGATGTCAGGGGCAGTGTTGGCTGGTGAAGGCCTGTAGGGCATCCATTTTAGGAAGGAGGCTGCAGATGTTGATTGATATGAATGAGAGGGCACCCGAAGGCTTGCTCAGATTAGTGGCTTTAGAGCAGAATGGGCCAGGGTTTGGGTGCATGTTGCCTGACAGCATTAGGAGAAGGAGGAGGACTAGCCTAAAGGAGCTGCGGCGTATTTCTTTAAGGGAATGTTTTCACCTGCTTGCATCTCGGCAAGTTGCCGAGCATCGACGATAGTGGGTGAGGGTAAGCATAAACAGGGGGGACCAGAGTGGAGGGCTAGGACCAGTGTGGGTGTAGGACAATTTCATGGTGGTAGGATGGACCATGGGCAAGGGGCAGTGACCAGTGTGCAGCGTACCTATGTGGAGGAAGGATGTAGGAATGTGGAAGCTGTGGGGGGAGGGAGGGAAAGCAGGCTTTTGGGGAGTGCAGTAGGGGAGGAAGACAGGCAAGAAGAAATAGAATAGGGGGTAGAGAACGGTGGAGGCGCATGATTAAAGTATGATTCGGGGTTCAGAGAAATCTTACCCGGTTCGAGAGGATCTCGAGGGTGGGAAGGAAGGAAGGAAGGTATATAGCAAGTAAAGAAACTGTGTCTTTCAGAGGGTAGACTTGAGGGTAGACAGAGGGTAGGCTGGCACAGTTGTGTTATGAAAAACAGGGGTCAAGGGCTGGTAGATCTTAAAGAATTCTGGCCTTGATTAAGAAGGCCCTATGAGGCATAGAGAGATGTTGAAAAAGTAGAACCAGAGGAACCGGTTGGAATTATCTGGAAGAAGGATCCTGAGTCTCTGATCCTGGTGCCAAATGCCCAGTGTACCTTACAGGAAGAGGTCCATATCAGAAAGGATGTCAAGAATAAAATATTAATGTTTGATGCACCAGGCGATGGAAAATTGCCGGAGGGACTGCTGGTCAAGCCTAGTATTTTGCCTGCTAGAGCCCATGCTGCCAGAAGGGTAATTGTTCAAGTTCACAATGTGTCTGACAGAGAGATTCGAGTAAATAGAAGTTGCACCCTGGCTAATGTGCATTATGCAGACACTGCAGTGCTACCCAGTAGCAAGAGTTTGGGGAACAATGACAGAGTAACGTCTGACTTGTTTGATTTTGGTGACTCCCCATTGCCAGCTGAATGGAAAGTGAGGATCAGTGAGAAGCTTGCCCTGAGAGACCAGGTGTTTTCTTTAAAGGAATGGGACATAGGATGGGTGCAAGGAGCTGAGCACCATATCCAGCTGCATGATGAAAGGCCATTTTGTGAGAGGTCTCTATACCTGGCACCTGCTGACATAGATGATGTGAGATGGCATCTGCAAGAGATGCTAGCTGCTGGTGTAATACAATAATCCAGAAGCCCCATGCTTCCCCCATTGTGGTAGTGAGAAAAAAGAATGGGTCAGTAAGGATGTGCATGGATTATCGCACTTTAAACCAGTGGACTATCCCTGATCAGTACACTACGCCCCGCATTCAGGATGCTTTGGACTGTCTAAACGGGAGCAAGTGGTGCTGGATCTCTGCAGTGGGTACTACCAGATCCCGAGGGCCATGAGAAGACAGCCTTTATCTGTCTGCTTGGCTTCTATGAATTCATAAGGATGCCTCAAGGGATTTCAGGTGCCCCCACCACTTTTCAAAGATTGATGGAGTGTGCAGTGGGACATGAACTACTAGATGCCTGGTATACCTAGATGATGTTATTGTGTTTGGCAGCTCACTGGAGGAACATGAGACAGATTATCCAAGGTGCTGGACCGACTGAAGACTTTTGGCCTTAAACTGTCCATTGATAAGTGTCAATTCTTTCAAACATCAGTAAAGTATGTGGGACACATACTATCCACCGAGGAATAGAGACCCGAGCCAAGTAAAGTTGAGGCCTTGACCACCTGGCCACAGCCCAAAAAAATCTAAAAGAACTGCTAAGATTCCTGGGATTCTGTGGTTATTATTGGTGTTTTATCAAGGACCATTCAAGAGTGATCTGCCCTTTACTTAACCTTACTCAAGGGTATCCCCCAACCCACAAAAGATACAAAAGTCAGCGTTCCTCGAGACTGAAAGAGTGTATTTTCATCCAAGTGAAGTATTTGGGGTCTGCTGGACTCCTGATTGTGAGACTGCTTTTCATGAGATCATATATCAACTTACCCATGCTCCAGTGTTGGCCTATACCTATCCAACAAAACCTTATGTCCTGCACACTGATGCTAGCTTGCAAGGGTTGGGGGCTGTACCAAGAGCACAAGAATGGCCTAAGACCAGTGGCCTTTGCCAGCAGAAGCCTGACCCTGTCCGAAAAGAACTATCTTGTACATAAGTTAGAGTTCTTAGCTTTGAAGTGGGCCATTGTCGACCAATTCCACGGTACTCGTATGGGGCTAAGGTACTGGTAAAAACTGACAATAATCCTTTGACCTATGTGCAGACTTCAGCTAAATTGGATGCCACTGGCCATAGGTGGCTTTCTGCATTATCTACATATGACTATGCTGTTGAATACAGAGCAGGCCTGAACCACATAGATGCTGATGCTCTCTCCCAGAGGCCTGTTCCCCACAATGACTGGGTCAGGCTGTCAGAACCTGATATTCGAGCACTCTGCCAGAAGTTTGACAGGGAGGAACAAATGTCCATGGACGCAGTGGATTGTATGGTGGATTATTTGGGACCTTCTGAGAATGACATACCTGCTCCTTATTGCCACTTTTCTGCAATAGACATTGGTGCACTGCCTCAGCTGGACAATGACAGTATTCGGTGGCCTCAATCCCGAGATCCCATTATCAAATCAGCTTTTGAAGCCCTCTATGCAGGGAAAGATGTGTCCAAATTACATTCCACTGATCTGAGAACTGCATTGTTATACAAAGAAGGTCCTAAGTTGAAACTGATCAATAGACTGTTATACCAAGAAACAGTAGACAGAGGGGGGGACAAGTAAACAAACAACAACTAGTGCTGCCCACTGCTTTTTGAGGCTCAGAGCTGAGGTCCTTACACAACCACATGGGGCACCTTGGTATAGACAGAACACTTGACTTGGTGAGATCCAGATTCTGTTGGCCTAAGATGGGGGCTGATGTTGAGCAACACATTCGAACTTGTAGTAGCTGCTTACAGAGAAAAGCTTTGCCGCAGAGGGTTGCTCCCCTTGTTAACATCATGGCCAGTGCACCCCATGGAGCTGGTCTGTATTGATTTTCTGAGTTTGGTGTCAGATCAAAGGAATATTAGTAATGTGCTGGTGGTCACTGACCATTTTACGAGATATGCCCAAGCTTTCCCCACCAAGGACCAGAAGGCATCCACTGTTGCAAAAGTACTTGTAGAAAACTCTTTTTTTCACTATGGGGCTCCACAAAGAATCCATTCTGATCAAGGAAGAGACTTTGAGAGTCATATGATCAAAGAGATGCTTTCTCTGTGGGGAGTGCGAAAGTCCAGAACCACCCCTTACCACCCCCAGGGGGACCCACAGCCTGAACATTTCAATTACTCCTTGCTAGATATGCTAGGCACCCTCCACCCAAAGGACAAGCCTAGATGGAGCCAACAAATTAGCACCCTGGTACATGCCTACAACTGCACCAAAAATGATGCCACTGGGTTCTCCCCCTACCGCCTGATGTTTGGAAGAGAAGCTTGACTGCCAGTAGATGTGTGCTTCCGGGTCTCTCCTGATGGGGTTTGAGCTGACAAGTATTTACGGTATGTGCAAAAGTTAAAGGCCCCAGCTAAATCATGCGCACTCAACTGGCTCAAACCATGGCTGCCAAAAGAAATCTGGCCAGCAAAGAAAGGTATGATAAAAAGGTGAAAGCATAGGAACTCCAGGAGGGAGATCGGGTATTGCTAAGAAATCTGGGACTGCATGGCAAACACAAGATTGCTGACAGATGGCACCAACTCCCTCACATTGTAGTGGGCAAACTAAATTATCTGCCTGAGTACAAAGTAAGGCCTGAGAATAATTCAAAGGATGTTAAAACAATGCATAGAAATCATTTACTACCCATTGGACAAATCTTGATTGAGTCTGAGCCCCCAGAAAATGCCCCTTCTGGACCAGTGACTAGAGCTGGTGCTAAGAAAAAATCAAGAAAGTCTGCACCTACAGAAGCTAAGTTACAGTGTCCCCTCCACAAGTCCCAGTTGAACATGACTGTCAGTCCATGTCAGAGGAAAGTGAGTGTGGTTTTGAATACTACCCTTCTTATGAACTGAGTCAATTGTTTCGGGGCAATCCCCTAGTCAATCCTGGAGTTGAAGCTGGGCCTTCTGGACTGTCTAAGCCCCCAGCTTTGTCCCTGGAGCCAATGCTCCCAGAAAGTGAAGTGCAAAGCATTAAGTCAGATGATATGGAATCATTGTGTATGGTTGAACTGTTTGAGCTTTCAGAGGAGGAAAATGATGGACTGGAACAGACTGGTGACATACCAGAACAACAAGAGTGTGTTGAGTGCCCTGATAATTTACTGTCCCTGTCAGAAAGCTCTCCATGTGAGCCAAGTGTTGTGGACTCAGAGATTGTAACTCTTAGAGCTGAAAGTGCCCCAAGATCTTACTTCTAGAGGGCTCTTGCAGTAGGTAATTACATATTGGACTGACGCCGGCAGGCGGCAGGACCCACTGAAAAATTCTAGCTAGCAGTCCCTGGCGAGGGACCGCCTCATGTCAGTGACCGTGTCAGGAGATGTCGGTATAAGGGTGGTCCCGGATGCCCACCTTCCCAGTTCTCACAGTTAGCCTCGCAGTGCCCTCGAAAAGTTTGTGCTTCATCGGCCCTACCGCTATTTTTTACCGGAAAACTTTATTAGTTTTTTCTTACTAAGTCAGTACTAGCGCCGTGTATGTCGTCCCCACCCCTCCGGAGAACAAGAACAGGTGATTCGTGCGGCGCCCAACTACCGCACAAGGATAGCCACTCCTGTACCTGTTCTGCCTAGGCCTTGATCACTCCAGTCGAAGTGCCAGCACTGCCTAGTTTCACTGCGGCTACCTGGAAAAGGTGCAAGCAATCCCAGGAAGCCCATATTCTAAAGAAGAAAATGAGTTCTATGGAGAAGGAGCTCAAAAAACTGAGGCAGGCGTCCACTTCCCCTGAAGGCCATCGGAAGAAGAAGGAGAAGGAGAGGCACTGGGGCAAGGGCTCCTCCACCGCGTCTCCCTCGTGAGTCACTGGGATGCAGGTAACATCCCCTCTGGGGGATCGCTCCTCGACGGCCACCTCGGAGGTTTCTGAAGGGGCATTGGCCTGCCCATCTGGCTCATGCTCGGGCCTTTCTGGCACCTCCAGGCAGTTGGAGGCCTCCGCCCCTGGTTCAGCCGCAGGCTCGCGGCTTACCACTGTGGGTAACTCCGGTAAGCCGGGCGTCGGCTCCTGTGGCGTCCGCCCGGAGAGGGCCGGTAAGACGTCCGACCCTCCGGGGCGACGCTCGGCCTCCACTCCACCGGACCAGGCCGACCACTCTACTCGGCCTGCCTCTGATGATGGCTCTCATAAGTCGGATGTCGGCTCCTCTGGCTCCTGCCGAGAGCTCGCCTCTAAGCCTCACATCGGCTCGTCTGATGTCCGACCGGCAAAGGAACCGATGATGACCCCCCAAGTCCATCGTACTTCCAGTTCCTGCAGCTCGCTGCCATCTGGGGAACCAGAGTCTCTAACCCGACCCTCGGGACTTTTCCTCTCCATCCCCGTGAATATGGGATCTTTTGCTCCACTGTCCTTTCTACCTGGTGGCCGGACCTGACATCGCCCCCGATGCCGGCTCTGACGTTGCTCCTCCGGCGCGGTGCCTTCCACCATGTCGGCTCACCGACCGGGGAGCATTCCGCTCCATTGGCCCTCCGGCTTCCACTATGGACCCACCCGTGAGGCTTCCAGCTGGGCCTTCTGCTCTGGCAGCCCCCCTGGCTGCCGGGTATCCTCCTTTCCTATTTGATGCTGGTGTACCCGGGACTGCAGTATCCAGCGCCACAGTACCCGACACCAGGCTTCCCGACGCCACAGTACTTGACACCACAATACCCGACACCGGGCTACCCACAGCTGGGTTTTGGATATGCTCCATACGGTTATAACCTATATCCTTATCCCCCACCTCCTCCTCCTCCTCCTCCACTGCCCTCGCAGCCACCGGTGAACCTGCAGGAGACTCTGGCCTCCTGGTGGGCTGAGGCCAAGGCTCATCTCACCAAAGAGGTGGAGAGCCGCCTTCCGGCAATGGTGCCATCCCAGGTTCCTGTATGTCTGAGGCGGCACACTCCCTCACCACCTCTGGTCTCCAGAGTTCTTCCATCTGGATCCAGAGAAGGGCAGGACACGTTTCCCAGGGGACTTCCCAAGGGGTCCGTTCTTCCCCTGGGTCAGGAAAAGCAGTCTTTCTCTTCTTCATCCTCCTCTTCACCCTTGGACTCCTCGGACTCTACCAATGGTTGCTCCGAGAGAGACGATGAGCCTCGTTCTCCATCAAAGCCCAGGCCAAGGACTCCTCCAAAGTCTCCTCTGGAGGATCCTTCCTTTACAGAGTTGCTTAGGAAAATCCAGGAGGTTCATCAGTGGCACTCCCTGGAACCAGATCCTCAGCATCTGAAACTCGCTGAACATCTGGATCTGTCCGTGACAGCTCCTACCTTGATGCCACCCTGGAGAGAGCCTCACGCCGACCTTGTTACCACAATATGGAAGCAGCCATCAGCCTTAGCCCCACTTCCTAGGAAGTCAAACCGGCTATATCAGGCTCCAGAGGGTGTTGATTTCCTGTATTCTCACCCTCGTGTTGACTCGGTCATGATTAGTGCCGCTCACGGCCGGTCAACGAACCCCAAACATCTTAGCTTGTCACCTCCTGATAAGGAATCTTGCCTTCTGGACCAGTATGGGAGAAAGATTTACACTTCCTTTACACTGGGGATCAGGGCCCTGAACTATGTCAGCCATATGGGGGACTACCAGAAGGCCATCCTGACTCAGACAGAAGCCAAACTGGACTCCTTGCCTGACTCCCAAGTCAAGCAGGAGTTGGCTGATCTCATCCGCTCTGCTCATTCGGCCAGTCGACACATGCGACATACGATGCAGTGGAGACTGCTGAGTGGAGCTCAGCTTTCGCTGTAGGTCTACGGCATCATGCTTGGCTCTGTGTGTCAGGTTTGGTCCCGGAGGTGCAATCTGCTATCCAGAAAGCACTCTTCTGGGGGTCGGTGCTTTTCAGGGGTGATGTCAAGGACATCATCACTGATTTGCAAGAGAAGGGGATGGCTCTGAAGTCAGTTGATTCCACGTACCATCCCCATCAGCAGCAGTGCCATCCCTTTCACAGACGGAATTGGCCAAAGGTGAAACCCCAGGGAAGGCGGGCCACAAAACACTGGGCCCCTGCAGCTGACAAGCCCCCCCGAAAAAGCAGCGGGTGCTTCAGCTGCGGCGCTGCCCCACACCACCTGACTCCTTTCCTCTCTCACTGCCTCCGGACTCCCTGGAGGAACCGGTAGGAGGGAGGTTTTCCCTCCACCTTCTGGGATGGGAGAAGATAACCACAGATTCTTGGGTGCTCCAGCTCATAGCAGAAGGACACTCCATAGAGTTTCTTCAGAAACCACCCTGCCACCCCCCTCTGAAGTCGTGGTATTCATGGGAACATCTTCTCTTGGTCCAGGAGAAAATCTCAGCTCTTCTGCTGAAGCAAGCGATAGAGCCTGTCCCCCTTCATCTGCAAAGGACGGGTTACTATTCCCATTTCTTCCTGGCCCCAAAGAAGACAGGAGATCTCAGACCAATTTTGGATCTCAGTTTCCTGAATCTTTACGTAGAGTACAAAAGGTTCAGGATGCTCTCTTTGCAGAGCCTTCTGCCCCTCCTCCGGCCGGGTCAATGGCTTTGTGCTCTGGATATGCAGGACGCTTATCTGCAGTCCCATTCACCCATCTCATTGCAAATACCTTCATTTTGCATTCCAGGGGGACCACTACCAGTTCAAGGTGCTCCCGTTTGGTCTATCCTCGGCCCCCCGAGTATTTACCAAATGCCTGGCAGTGGTGGCGGCCCACCTGCGTACCAAGGGAGTACAGGTTTTCCCGTACCTGGATAACTGGCTCCTGACGGCCTTGTCCAGGGAGGAACTCCTGCGCTTCCTCTCCCTTACCCAGCAGGTTTTTGCCTGCCTGGGTATTACCATCAACCATTCCAAGTCTCATCTGAACCCGTCCCAGAGGCTACAGTTTATTGGGGCGATCCTTGATACGACCATGGGCAAGGCCTTCCTGCCTCCGGACAGGGCGTCCACCCTTCAGATCCAAATAAGTCTGTTGTCCGACTGCAGGATGGTCTCTGCAAGGTCGGTCCTTCGCCTTTTCGGGCTCATGGTGGCTGCTATCCCGACGGTACCTCGCGCTCAACTCCACATAAGGATCTCTCAGTGGACTGTACACTCTCAATGAGATCAGCTAGTGGATGACCTAGATCACTCAGTTCTGATCTCCTCGCCGATGATGCGAGACTTGCAATGGTGGATGGTTCGAGAGAACCTGTTTCTGGGAGTTCCTTTCTTTCATCCTCCCCCCTCCCAGACTCTAACCACAGATGCCTCAGGCAAGGTTGGGGAGCCCATCTAGGCCCTCATCGGACCCAGGGCTCCTGCTCCAAGCTAGAACAAGCTCTCCACATCAGTGTGCTTGAGCTTCGGGCAGTGTTGTACGCTGTCCAAGCCCTTCACCAATACACCCTTCCCGGCCACCTAGCCATCCAGACGGACAACATGTGCGTGGTGTGGTACATCAACAAGCAGGGAGGGACTTGGTCCTACTCTCTATGCAGGGAGGCAATGAGGGTTTGGGATTGGGCAACACAACACGACCTTCACCTCACAGCAATTCATGTTCCGGGAGCCGACAACACCCTGGCAGACAAACTAAGTTGCTCTTCTGCTCTGACTCATGAGTGGGAACTGGACCAAGGGGTCCTAGACAATATCTTCTAGCTTTGGGGAACACCACAGGTCAACCTGTTCGCATCCCCCCAAATGCAAAGCTTCCCATCTACTGCTCGTTCGTTCCACAGCGATGCACTTTTTGGAGTGACAATCTGTCTCTAGACTGGAAGGACAGATTTGTCTATGCCTTTCCCCAATTCCACTTATCCCACGAGTCTTGCAGAAACTAGCTTCAGAAGAAGCAAGAATGATTCTGATCGCTCCTTTCTGGCCCAGGCAAATCTGGTTCTCTCTTGTACAACAATACTCAGAGGATCCTCCTCTTCCTCTTCCTCTATCTCGAGGTTTGTTGACCCAGGATCAGGGGATCCTTGTCTAGCCAGGCCTCAAATCCCTTCAACTGCATGCTTGGCTCCTGCAGACATAGCCCAATCCTGTTTTGGAGTGCCTTCCAAAGTGGCGGAGATTTTAGAGGAGGCCAGAAAACCCTCCACCAGATCCACTTATGCCATGAAGTGGAAAAGATTCACTATTTGGACCACTTCCAAGAACGTGGAACCTTTCTCCTGTTCAGCGGGGCTTTTGCTGGAGTATCTACGTCATCTGTTTGACCTGAGTCTCAGCTATTCCTCTCTGAAGGTACACATGGCGGCCATTTCAGCCTCTCATGTTCCCTTTGCAGACAAGGCTTTTGCTCAACTGGAGGTCTCCCAAGACCTTTCTCAGAGGGGTCCTCCATCTGAGACCCCCCCATCCGTACTCCTGCTCCCCCTTGGGACTTGAACTTTGTTCTCAAGAAACTTACTCTCCCTCCCTTCAAACCTGCAGCTTCTGCGGATTTGAAGTTCCTTTCGTGGAAGACTCTGTTCTTGGTGGCCATTACTTCAGCTTGGAGAATCTCCGAGCTCCAGGCCCTGATGTGTAAAATCCCAGAACGAGTTGCTCTTCGCACGAATCCTAAGTTTCTCCCTAAAGTAGTAGCCGAGTCTACCCTTAATCAGTCCATAGAGTTGCCTGCCTTTTTTATGCAGTACTCTAATCAAGGGGAGTATTTACTCCATACTATGGATGTTCACCGGATTCTGAGATACTACACCAACAGGACGAAGGATCTCAGAAAGACTGATCAGTTGTTCATCTCTTTTGCTCACAAAAGGGGAAGGCAATGCTGTTTCCAAGCAATGTCTGTCTAAGTGGTTAGATCATTGCATCACTTTCTGTTATGACAAATACAACAAGACCCTCCTGGGTCAAGTCAGAGGCCACTCCACTAGAGGAGTAGCTGCCTCTGTGGCTTGTTTCAAGAATGTGTCTGTGGCAGACATCTGCACTGCCACCACCTGGACTTCCATCCATACCTTTATGAAACACTACAGTTTGGATGTTGCCTCTCACCGTAGAGCAGGCTTTGGGCTGGCTGTTGAGACTTGTACAACCAGAACTACCTTTTGGAGTAGTTTTCCTCCTCCCGGTGCCTCTCTTTTTTCCAGACTGCTTGGGATTCAGTCCTATATGTAATTACCTACTGCACAAGCCCTCTCGAAGTAAGATAGTACAGTTACGTAAGAACTTACCGTAACAGTAGATCTTCGAGAGAGGCTCTTGCAGTAGGTAATACCTTCCAGCCCTCCATCCCCCTAGGCTTTTTCAGCTCCTTTTCCATTGAGGGAAATATCCGCTTCTCTCTCATCCAGCCTCTTTTGGCCTGTGGCGGGAAAGAACTGGAAGGCAGGCATCCGGGACCGCCCTTTTATACTGACGTCTCCTTACGCCGGTCACCTGACTGGGGGTGGTCCCTCGCCAGGGACTGCTAGCTAGAAATTTTTCCGTGGGGTTCTGCCTCCTGCCGGTGTCAGTCCAGTATGTAATTACCTACTGCAAGAGCCTCTCTTGAAGATCTACTGTTACGGTAAGTTCTTACGTAACTGTGCTTTCTAGCTTCTCTACCCCATTGGAGACTCCCTGACAAGTGAGGACAATGCTGAAAATGAGGCTCAGAGCGCAGAGACTGTAACAGTTCCCCCTAGAAGGACTGGTCAAGCTGTAAAGCCGGTGGTGCACCTCAGTTATGATTCCCCTGGGAGGTCTGTGGACTTGCCTCTCAGTGTTGTTCATAAAGGAGTGTATGTGTCCCCGAGCTCATTGCCCAAACTGAACATCAGTGCTAACTCCAAGTTACTTGTGTTGCCCTCTAGGTATGGTGCCTCTGCCCCATTCAGCCCCAAGGTAGCTCATAGGGAAGGGCCCCGCTCTTCAGGTTTCATGTACAAGAGGTAATAACCTGAGTTATGGTACAAAGTGTGTGTAATACTGTGTAAAGAATGACGTACTGCAAAGTTTCAGAAATGTGTTCCTGGTAAAGTGATATATTGACTGATGATTACATGTATGAGCCTAATGTGATCCTGATGCACATGTATATGGTTGCAATTGAAACTTATGAGGATACTTGCTTGACACGGATGCTAAGCTTTTTCCAGGCCAGGAAGGGTGTAACCCCCCTACAAATGGGGGTTCCCAAAAGTCTTCCAGGATCTTGCTTGAATGCCCCAAGCCTGGATGGTGTTCAGCGTCTGAGCCGTTTGTCTGTGAGTGCTTTTAGAGCCTCTGGTGCTGTCTGTTTAAGAGCTGTCTGCCTGCAGACGTGATTAGTTTGGATGGGGGTCTGTGGGTTTCCCTGCTTGAGTCCCACTCGAGCTGCTGCCAAATCACTCTGTTTCAGCCGTCACTAAGTGGGCAGAGTGAGCGCTTCTCAAAGATGAAACTGTTTACCAGATGTTATTTAGAGTAATAACGAAAATACAGTTTGTCTAACCTGCTTTTCTTTGCAGTCAGAGCTGTGGTTGCCTGGTCCCCCATTCTAGTTTTGAACTGCTGAACTGGACCAATCAGTGTGGGGGGACCTTTGAAATGGAGCCTACTGCTGGCAAATCAGAACTTGGACTCTCATTGTGGAGCCAGCCACCTATGTACTGTATGGTCAATGCTTCTGGGAATTGTAGTTTGGACTTCGGTGCCTTTTTTCCACCAACAGGGGGAGTTTACTGTGAGTGACAGCCAAACCAGCCAACTGAACTGGGAGGAACTCAAAGGAAATGCCCGGATCTGTCTACTGGAAAGATCAGATGAGTTGTGACTGCGAAGAGGGAAGGAGCTCCGGGCTCCTGCGCTGTTGAGTTTTTGCGCCGGAAGCTTGTGTGGGGCCCTGAAGTTCAGCCTACAACTGTTTGTGAGTGCCAGTGTGGACTGAATCAGAGTTGTAAGGAGAAAGAAGCACCAGAAGTGAGGAAACCAGGCTCACTCTGTTGAAGACTGGAGAAATTGCTGAATCGCGCTCGGTCTGTCAGGAACTGAATATGCTGTGTGTGTTCTCCCGGGTATTGTGCAGTAATTGTGATCGGGATAGAGAAGCAGCCTGCCTGGTATAGTACTTTCCTTTTACATATAAATGTGTGTAGTGCCTGTGGGGAATCGCGTTTCAAAGCCCCTGTACAGTGAATAGAGTGCATGAAGCTGGAAGTAAACCCCAGTTTAATCCAGACTACATCCATTTGCTCTAAACTGCAGTGGGGTCCAGTCACAAGGACCTTGTCCACATGGTCTGCTCTTCCTGGCAATCCAGGACAATCTGCCTTCCATCCAGTTCCCAGCACTAAGTTTGTGAGTACAAAGCAGGGTAGCTCCCTGCCATTTGTTTATCGAACTGCAAGTGTGTCATCTAATAGTTTTTTTTTTTATTTCTTCACGAATTGAGCCAACCGGCTCCGGATTACAATTTGGGTATTGTGCTAGTGTTTTTGCATCACAGGACCCCAACCAACTGCAACCGATCCTGGCTAGCCCCCCCCCCATCCTGGGTACCCAGTGAAAGTGACAATGTGGGACTCTGAATATGCGAACAGTACTGTGATTATTGATGTGTTTAACCTAATTAACCTGATTTCCCCCTTCCTTGTTACAGCTCCTTAAATAAATCAGCTTTGTTGGTTTCAGCAAAGCTACACTGGCTGAGGTATTTGTTTATGTTAAAGTATTGTACTGTGGTTTTTGCACTGTATCATCTTGTTTTGGAGGGGGTCCCTGGGATCCAGTGGACGGAGCCAGTCCTGGGGGTAAGTGTACATTGTGAAGATATTCCAAATGCATTGTGTGGGCCACTAGTGGGAAGAAAGGGGGGGTTACAGTGTCCCAGAGGGCTGTGAACAAGTTAGTTTAACTACTGCAAACCCTGACCTCTGGGTGGAAGCACCCGCCATTGGACCTAGGCCCCTCAACCTATTAGTAGTTAAGCAGGCAGGGCTAGTAGCCCTTGGGATAGCGCCACCTAGGGGTTACAGTTATAAAGGTGAAATTATACTTTCTTTGCCCCATAAGGTCCTGCACACCTAGGCCTAGGATGCATCTTTCAGGTGTGCCCAAGCATGGGATATAGCGATTGTTGGACCTGGTTCCACAAAGGCCATGTCTTGTCATAGTCTCTCAGTATATGCTTTAAAGAGGACCTTCCCTGATGGTTCAAAAAGTTACAGCTTGTAGTCATTATATGCAGTACTAGACCTGAAAAGGTGTATGCATTTGTTATTTCTGGCCAAGGTTTACTCTGCCTTGTAACACGGCATTAATAGTGTGCCTGTGATGTCGCGACCCGATAGGCGTAGGACGGTCACGAGACGGCATCCGTAGCGGGTATTAACCCAGGGTATATGCCGTGCTCGCTTCGGCACTACCACTGTCAGCCAGACCCCCTGCCTAGCAGCACTGGGCGCGATGTGCAAGAGAGACGGGCAGCGCGATGAACGGCTCCTGTGACGCTCCACTCCCGCAGGACATTCATAGGACATCCGGGGGGGGAAGCATCCCGCGGCACACACTATGCTGAACAGTGGAGTGCGCACGGTGAGAGGGGATGCAAGGGAGTGCAGTATCTTTCGCACTAGTAGGCACGGGGAGAATGGACGACTGGGTAGACGACCAGTGGTGGGCAGAAGGAGCGGTGGGCTGCGGATGGTCCGAGACAGCAGCCGCGGATCCAACTTCCCCGGTGGAGCCCAGCAGAGCCGATCACGGCGAGAACGCAGCAGCCAGACGCCCGTGGACCGAGGAGCCAGGAGAGTCACCAGATGAACTGTGTTGCAGGCCAGCATCTCAGGTAGCAGGGGTCCAGGCATTCTGCAGCCAGCCAGAAGCGCAGGCACTGAGCAGTCCTGTAAAGAGCACACCGAACTCCGACAGCAGTGCCTTCGGCAGGGGGGCAGGCAAGAGGCCTCGACGTGGCACTGATCCTGACAGCCAGACATGTAGGCATGACCCGCTGTCAGCCACAGGGCTTGATGCCCTAGAGCGGAGCAAAGTAGAGCACAATACACAGAAGACAACAGCATGGGCATGCAACGTGTTCTCCGATTGGTTAGAGGAGAATGGCATGTGCCTCGACATCGCCACTGTGCCAGTCCCACAGCTGGCGGACACATTGAGACAGTTTTATGCCACAGTATGGGCAGAGGGAGGAGAAGAGTATAGCGTGAGCTCTCTGGTTGGGATCAGGGCAGGGTTGAACCGCTATATTAATGGAATGGAGGTGAGGCGGCAGATCAACATCATGACAGAGCCGGCTTTCAGAACTGCGAATGACGTCTTTCTAGCAGTTCTGAAAAGGTACCGCCGGGCTGGCAAAGATGTGGCAGCACATTTCCCTACAATCACTCAGGAAGACCTGCACCGCATCAGGCACTGCCACACGCTTGACCCCCGAACAGCATATGGGCTGGTACGGCGCGTATGGTTTGAGCTACAATTGGGGCTTGTGCGCAGAGGGTGAGAGGGACTTCGGCAGCTGATGCAGGCATCATTTGTGATAGAGAGAGATGCAGCAGGGCATGAGTTTCTCTCACTAACCTTCAACGAGGCAACAAAGAACCATGGCAGCGCCACTGAGTCAAACAAACAGACACTTCGCGGTGTCCTGTATGCTCACCCTGGCAGCATGTTCTGCCCAGTAGCCCTGTATAAAAACTACGTCCGAAGATGTCCACAAGAAGCCCCTACCTTCTACCTCCACTCCCTCCATCTACCACAAGAATACCTAGACAACCAGGAACTGTGGTACTCACGCCAGCCGATGGGTAGGAACTACCTGGGGGACATGATGTTGCAAATCTCGGATGATGCACAGCTCTCACGCAGGTACACTAACCACAGTGTCAGAAGCGCTGCGGTGCAGATGCTCATGGAGGCTGGCCTCGCATCTCGTGAAATAATGTCCATCACAGGACACAAATGCGAGTCCAGCCTCCGTCACTACTGGTCCCCAACTGTTTGCGACCGGCAGAGATGGTCACAGATCCTGCCTGGCACACCACCCGCCAGCTCCACAGTCATCCAGACTACTGACACCGACGAGCCGAGCAGACCTGCGCCTGGTCACTGGCACACCCCACAGCAGAGCACCGAGAGGCAGCCCACACACCCATCTGTGCCGCTGACTAGCAGCACCTCAGCACCGCAGGCGGCAGAGCCATGGACCAGCGTCCTGAGAGAGCATCACCCCATCCCCAGCAGCAGTGACCGGTATCTAGCCAGCGACCGGCACCCCTGGACCCCTGCAGACCCGCAGACACTCACCATTCCGGACCGGTGCCACGACTCTCCTGGGATCAGGTGCCAGACGTTCACCGTGCATGGCACGGTTAATTTCTTCTATGGAAGCGTGCCGCCGGCGATCCCACCGACAAGTGGTTCAGAGCAGCAAAGTGGAGACCATGGCGGGCAGCATAGCACAGAGAGCAGGTGGAACACAATGCACCCGGACAGCAATCCAAGCCATACCCAGAAGTAGGGTCACCCGAGATCCCCTGAGCGGCGGCTGCTGCGCTCAGAGCCGGTGAAATGGGCGATGGAGACCTCCCAGCACGACTTACACTGGAATACCCACACGGAAGTCTGCAGGACATCACAGAACTGTTATGTGTTCCTTTCAGCGGCAGTACACGAGCAACCTCAGTTGACCACATCACTATGTATGTAAGCTCTGGTGCACGTCTTTCTCATACTGTAATAAAACATGTTAAAATTTGCACGCCTCCGCCTCGTCCTGTATCGCTCTCACAGTGCACCCCTCAACATCCCTCCAGGAGCCGTCTGCCGTGTTACAAGCGCATTAAGCCACTCCGTCGGTGGGCTGTAATGCTGGATTGATGCATGGGCGGCGGGTGGCCCCTCGGCCTTCGGCCTCGGGCACCCACCGCCCCCCCCATGCATCAATCCAGCATTAGAGCCCACCTCCATCGTGGCTTAATGCTTACTTCCATAATTTGGATTTGTTTTTGAGCCCTGCTGCACTTGTCTTAGCTGTTCAGCTTGCTGGGCTGCTAGCTTCTGATGACATCACTGTAGGATAGAGGAGTGACTGACACTGTTCAATACCATGCAGTTGCAACAATGTTGCAAGGGAAACCTACCAGTACTCAGTGTACATACTGTGTTCCCCCTTTCCCAAGACACCTTGTTAGCAATGCACTATGCCAAAATCTAAATGCCTGTCTGTACGTTTTTTTTTTTGTGTGAAATTGACTCTGCCCTACAATGATGTCAGCAGTACAACCATGGGCCCACAGCAACACCAGGCTCGCTATAGAAGCTCTGGTACACCCAGCAGTTTTTAGCGGCTCAGAATGCAAAAACTAACTGCAGCAGACATTAATGAAATACAATTCCAGAATCAATGCAAGAAGGGGTAATTAATGCATGAAAGTCAAAGTGACTGTCTCACATTTTGTACAGAGTGGAGAATTTAGAATGTGCCAGGCATGTAGCTTAACAGGGGTGTAAAACATATTTTGCAGTATTTTTATCTGCATTAACCTATAGTGGTTTGTCTTAACATATCTGTGGGTGTTATTCCAAATAGTTTCCTATGCCTTGTCCGAAGGTTGCCATGTGAGAGCCTAAGTCCAATATTGGTCTGGTTTGCCATACCTATGTGGCATCAGGTCTCTGATGGCATTATACTGGTGTGAGATACGGTGAGGTACTGCAGCCATCTCCTGCAAGTGTGGTGAAGTAGGGGATCCTTAGGTCGGAAGAAAGAGATTCTCCGTTGCTGTGAACACTGCATGGCGAAACTGCAGGAAGAAAAAAAAAAACTTCCTTATTGCCCAGGTTAAATCTTGCTTGCATCTGGGCCAAAGTACTCCATTTGCCATTAGTGATTAGGTGGCCTAAGGTGGAGATTTCCCTGTTCTGCCATTCCATCATGAAGAAGAGTCCCCCTACATGCAAAAATGATTATTGTGCCAAAAGGGTTGGAGTTCTAGAACCCCTAGTTTGATTTAATAAGTCTTGTTAGCTGTGTGCAGGCATGGACTGAGGTTACAATGCAGATGGATTTTAACTGTTTTGGAAGACTTACCACCCTCATGTAGAGCAGTGGGGCAGGGGCAATACCTTGTTGTTTACAAATATCCTCTTGTATTTCTAACCATTATAGGTGGTAAGTAGATTCTGAGGCCTCCTGGAGCAAACCCCACTTGAGATACTCGGTTCCCCGCAAAGTGTGTTAGTAGGTGAGGAATTCAGGGAGATAACGGCCACTCGCCTGCTTGGCTGCTACTAGTTTAGTATAGGTTCTCCTGCATTTCTTACCCTGCCAGAGAAAGGCCGATATGTTGCTGTGGAGAAAGTGAAACCACTGAAGGAGGAGCCTAACTGTCAGCATGCTAGGAGGATATCAAATTCTGGGAAGAGTGTTCATTTTTATAACATTCACTCTTCCCCAGACTGATATGGGAGGGCAAACCATCTAAGGCAGTTTTTTTTTTTAACTCAGCTATATTTAGTTCATCATGAAATCGGTACATTTACAGTAGAAGATTCCATACACTTCCTGTTTACAACTGATGACTAAACTTGTATCTGTCCATCTTGTATAAGTCAATTCAGGCACAGCTACCGCCGTATGCTGATATGGGTTTTTTTGTGTACATGCAGTCACTCTCTATAATAGAAATGTTTGCTGTCCTGGGGCATGATTTTAAAAAGGTTATGTTTAATGTAAGGTGCCTGAACCAAATGGGTATGACGCAAGTGGCACTTTGTGTCAAACTTTGTGGCAATCCCAATTTTCAAACACAAACTGTGTCAAAATTCAGATGCTTTGTGCCCAAACCACCCTGCACCACACTTGTAACAGAAGTGCCCTTGTGCCAGGTCACATAGGGGCTTGTACCACAACAAGGCTGCACCATCCCCTTATTTGTAATTTTGGAAGCTCTGTCATGGACGCAATAGGGGGATCTGCTTAGACCAGGTAGGGGGCAGTCTAAGGGACTTGCACCACTGCGGCGATTGGGGAGACCTGAATGTAGGGAGCTGGGGGCAAAAGCAGTGGGGGGTGCCCTAGGGAGCTTTGAGGAGGTGGTGGACTAGCAGTGTGGTGATGTGGCACTTGGTGGTGGTGTGTTTTCCAATGCCAGGTAGTTGATCAGCTCAGGGTCCGTGGAGGGAAAGTGACCTGGCCCCAGGTGGGTACAGCCCTGGCACCTGCCTCAGAGGTGCCACGATCCACAGCCCTGTAGGTGGGAAGCATTTACTGCAGGGTGAGGGTTGCCAGTGGTGAAGAGGAATGTTCTCTGGGCACTGCAACAGTCCCTTGGTACCCACCCACTCCTGTGTTGTGGCAGGCTGCCTCCCACCCACAGGGATGTGGATCATGGTACCTCTGGGGCAAGTGCCAGGGCGATGCCCACCTGGAGCAAGGTTACATTCCCTCCCTGCCATTCCTCCACAGATTGCAAGCTGATCGGCATTGGAAAAGACACCACAGCTGGTGCCACAACACCACTCCGCTAGTCTGCCCTCTTCTCAACACCGCCTAGACATCTGCCCCATCCCTTCCTGGCATGCATAGTCACTCCCCCCCCCACCTTTCTGGCCCTTCTAGTGCTGCACCTTGGGGGGGAGGGGCAGATTTCACTAAAATTTTCACTAAAAATGCCACCAACAGCTTAATCTGGTTCAAGGTCAGCTGGCATTCATCTGTATCCCCTTCCCCTGGGTCATGCCTGAAAATAGGCAGGATTTGTCTAGTGCACTTACCCGGTCAACAAAAACTAACTAACTAAATAAATAAATAAAAATAAAATTTCTGCATCAATCCCTGTAGGTGTGCCAAATGTTTGGCACAAGCCTGAGGCAGCACCTGGTTTTTTGGTGCCGGGACACCCTCTTTTACAAAAGTGTGTGCAGGCTCCTTGATGTGCCCAAAGTTTGCCACAGCCCTAGAGCAACACAACTTGCATTTCTGTAAGGCTGTTTTAAAATCAGGCCACTGGGTATACTCAGGACTCTCCCAGCTGTAACAGTTCCCTGTACCTGTATGACTCAGAGGAATAGATAGAGCACCAGCAGTTGGTCTCAAGAAAGCAACAACAGTGTAGCACTCACCACCACCACAACTAGAGTCACATGCAGGACTGCTGAGTCAAATCATTCATTTTAGCAGCCCCTGCCAGAAGCACAGCAGTGCTGCAGCACGAAAATCTTATGTTTCGCCTGGCTCCAACCAGGCTTCTTCAGAGAATACAGAATTGGTGAAAAAGCTCATTTTTTATGCAGTGAGTCATAAATTCCAGCTGCTCCTGTTATGACTAATTTCTCAAATTATTATGCTTGTTGTACTACAAGAGCATAAGTAATGAATATTGACCTTCACGCTCTGTACAATGTTATATGAACCCCTGTCTGTATTCTCTAAATCAAATGCTTATAGGCAAGTCTTGGCTTCCCTAAATGTTCTGCTATTGTATATATTCCATGTAATGTTATTGGGTCTCGGCCCCCAGGTCGCATCTGGAATCGAGCTTTTAGCTCAGTATGCTTTCCTGGTAAATCTCGTAAATAAATAAATAAATTCCTACATCAACCAAACTGTGGTATACAATCAAGTAGGCACATCATACGAACATACGAATGTGCCAGCAGAAACAGGCCACCTGGTCTATCTAAGTCTGCTCTAGTCTGCAGCTAGCACCCCTAGTTTGCAGCTGCCCCACCCCCTCCCCTTTATCATCCCAATGCCCCCCCACTTCCCCCACCCTCACTCTCCCTGTTCCCTGTCCCATGCCCTTTTAAAGTTGTTCATGGATTTACATGATACCACCCATTCTGGCAGTGTGTTCCAGTTTGCTACCACCCTCTCTGTGAAATAGTGGCTCCTCATTTCCCTACTAAATATTCCCCTCTATTCTTAGCCCATGCCCCTGGTGTCCTCTCCCTCCCTCCTTAGCTTAAAGACCCCATCTGCCCCATCCTTATAGATTCCCCTCAGACACTTGAACGTCACTATCATGTCCCCCCTGTCCCTTCTGTTCTCCACTAACACTCTGTGATAGGTGCATATAACCAGCTCATAAATGTCACTACCCTTAAACTTTTCAAAGCAAAAAACATTTGTAAATAAGATCTTTAGGTCAGATCCTAGTTATTCTGTAGAAATCCTTGAAAAGGAATATTGGGTGTGTACATTTCCATTAACTTAAACAATCCAAGTTAGGAGGACCTACAAGAGAACCAGAACACAAAGAGACATTAGCAACATTGTAACATGATAATCAATTAGAATCAATGTAACAAGAGAGACATCATAATAACAACAGAGTGGCAACAATCTAATGTTATACTCCCACTAGAGCCACTGATACTAGAGTGGAGGGGGTACCTGTGTGTATTTTAGCATATGTGTATATATATATATATATATATATATATATATATATATACAAGTTCACATCCCACCAGAACCCCTGTAAAAATACATAACATTGCCAGAATGTGTGTGTGTGTGTGTGTGTATCTGTGTGTGTTCTGGGGGAAGAGAACAAGCCCTTGGATTATTTACTTCCTTAAAAAGGGAGTAATCTCGAATTTACCATTAAGGCCAGGAGGTTTCAGAGCACCTAGCCTGAAAATCCATTCATGCTATTTTTGTTCAGTTTACTTTCCAAATTCCCACCTCTTATACTAACAGGGTTTGTTTCTATGCCTATTGATTTAACTCTATTGGCACTTTTCTCTGTTTGTGAATTAATGTGCACAGCCACAGCATATTTCTCATTGTTGGCATAGCGGCGGGGTTGGAGGGTTGAGTGAGCCTGTTTGTGGATGAAGTAAAGGTCTGCAACAGAATGGACATGCTGGAAGGAGCCGAGAGGATACAGAGGGACTGAGGGAAGGTAGAGATCTGGGCCAGGAAGTGGAAGTTATTGCTCATTGTGTCAAAATGGAAAATCATGCACCTGGGCAGGAAAAATGGGAGAGTGGAATACAGTTTGGGGGACAAGCCACTAGCAGTAGCCAAGGAGGAGAGGGACCTGGGCATCATCATTTCTCAGGACTTGCCACACTTGGGAGACTTCAGTACCTGGCTATGTATTGTTCAGAAGAGACCGAGGTGCAAAAAGGGGGGGAGGAGTGGCCCTGTATGTTAATGAAAATATCAAAGCTACAGAAATTCAGAATACACATAAGGAGCCAGAAGAACTGTGGGTCACCCTGGAAACAGGAAATGGGACAGCCATAAGAACTGGGGTTGTCTACAGGCCCCAGACCAGGGGAGGACATAGACACATTACTGTTAGAAGATATACAAAACATGACAGCTAAAGGGAGGTTCTGATAATGGGAGACTTCAACATGCCAGATACAGATTGGTCAATACCAGCAGGAACATCTGCCAGAACTAGACTCATAGTGGATTCCTGCAGGTGGAGGGCCTCAAACAACTGGTACAGCAACCCACAAGAGACAGGGCTATCCTAGATCTAGTACTGACTAACAAAGAAGGATCACAGATCTCCAGGTAGAAGGACACCTGGGGGCAGTGACCATCACATGGTATGGTTCAATTTGGCTACTACATCTAAATCATCCCATTCCAAGGCAAAAATATGGGACTTCAGAGGAGCTGACTTTGATAAGATGGCCAACAGAGTTAAGCTAGCCCTGGCAAAAAGAAACACAGGTGAGGAGGTACAGGCAAAGTGGGCAAGCATTAAGGATGCAATACTTGAAGCAACATCCCATTGTGTTAGACAGAAAAGGAAGTGCAAAGAAGAAGGAAACCACTTTGGTTCTCAAATACAGTAGCAGAAAAGGTCAGAGCCAAAGAGGCTGGCCTTCAGGAAATATGAGGGAACACAGCGGATGAAGATAGGGAGGCATACCAAACTGCCCTCTAAGGGAAGCAGTGTAGGCAGTAAGGCAGGCAAAGTCCCAAACTGAGGAAACACTAGTACGAACAGTAAAAGAAGGTGACAAGACTTTCTATAGATACATTAGTGAAAGGAGAAAGTCCAGAGAGGGTATTGCTAAGCTTAATGGAGAAAAGGGAGCAAGTGAGGAGGAGGACCCTGTAAAGGCATCTATCCTAAATAGATACTTTTGCTCAGTATTTACTGAAGAGAAGGTAGGGCAGGGCCCACAGCTCAGCATCATGGACACGGGGAGGGAGGTGAGCACTACTCCCTTCACAAAAGAAAGGGTCCTACAAGAGCCGCTGCTCAGGGTGGATAAGGCAATGGGACCTGATGGCATACATCCCAGGGTACTTAGGAGCTAAAGAAGGAACTAGCAGAGCCATTAGCAGAATTGTTTAGTGAGTCTCTGAGCACAGGAGAGGTCCCAGAAGACTGGAGAAGGGCTCATGTGATCCCGCCCCACAAGAGTGGTAGCAGGGAGGAGGCGGGGAACTCACAGACCGGTCAGTCTTACCTCAGTAGTTTGCAAGATTATGGAGGCACTCCTTGGAAAGGATAGTGCAACACCTGGAATCCATGGGGCACAGGATCCAAGAGCAGCATGGGTTTACAAAGTGAAGGTCCAGTCAAACTAATCTCATAGATTTCTTTGACTGAGTAACCAGAGTGGTGGACCAAGGGGAGCAGTTGATGTCGTCTACCTTGACTTTACAGCAGCTTTTGACACTGTTCCAATATGAAGATTGATAAATAAGCCAGGCAGGCTCGGGTGGGTCAGGAAGTTGGTCAACTGGCGGCAAATTGGTTGACTGGCAGAAACAGAGAGTGGTGGTAAATGGTATACAGTCAGAAGAGATGCAAGTCACAAGTGGGTACCTCAGGGATCAGTCCTGGGGCCAGTCCTATTCAACATCTTCATTAGTGACCTCCTGCAGATGGACTAGAGGGTAGGCTTGTCTGTTTGCAGATGACACCAAGATCTGCAACAGAGTAGATGATCCAGATGGGGTGGGCAGAATGAGAAGAGATCTGGATAAACTAGCAGAATGGTCAGAACAGTGGCAACTGGGATTTAATGCAAAGAATGCAAATCATGCACATAGGGAAGAGAAACCCTGAAGCCACTTATAGGCTGGGAGGGAGTTAGCAGTCACAAAGGAAGAAAGAGACTTGGGCATCATCATCACTGATGATCTGAAATCATCCAAGCAGACCTCTAAAGCAGTAGATAAGGCTAGGGGTGTTGGGGTGTATTAGTAGGGATATCACAAGTCGTAAGAGGGAGTAGTAATAATCCTCTGTACAAGACATTGGTTAGGCCTCATCTGAGTACTGCGTCAGTATTGGAGGCCACACCTTCAAAGGACATTAACCAAATTGAGGCAGTCCAGAGAAGGGCAACCAAAATGGTGCAGGGACTGCATCAGAAGACATATGAGGACAGATTAACGGAGCTCAATATGTATACCCTTGAGCAAAGGAGGGGAGAGAGGTGATATGATCGGGAGGCATTCAAACACCTTAAGGGCATAAACAAGGTGAAAGAGTCTAACATGTTTAAATATAAGAAAAATAGCAGGACAAGAGGACACAGCATGAGATTAGAGGAGGCCGATTAAGGGGAATGTGAGGAAATTCTTTTTCAGAAAGGGTGGTAGATGCATGGAATGGCTTACCACAAGAAGTGGTGGCTATGAATACAGTGCAGGGCTTCAAACAGGCATGGGATAGGCATAAGGGAGCATTACAAATGACTATGAATAGATAGGTCACTGACAGAGCAAAGGCCAATGGCACATTTATAAGGTAGAAAAAGAAATGGGCAGACTGGATGGGCCTTGCGGTCCTTATCTGCCGTCAACTTCTATGTTTCTATGTTTCTATGTAAGGTGTCCGGGCAGTGTGGGAGAGCAGTGGCAAAGGCAAACAGTCTATTGGGTTGTATTGGGAGGGGGATCACCAGCAAGAGGAAAGAGGTCCTGATGCCCTTGTACACCCAGCTGGTCAGGCCTCATCTGCAGTACAGGGTCCAGTTCTGGAGGCCTTACCAAAAAAGGATGTGGAAAGGGTGGAGTGGGTACAAAGGAGGGCAACAAAGATGGTGAAATGGCTCTGTCACTTGCCATATGAGGAAGGACTGGGATCTCTAGACATGTACTTCCTGGAACAAAGGAAGGGGAGAGGGGACATGATAGAGACCTTTAAGAATCTAAAAGGGATCAATAAAGCGCCTACAGAGAACCTATTCCAATTGAAGGGATGTCCCAGGAAAATGGGGGGCATGATCTCCAACTTGAGGGGGGAGAAGTTAAAGGGTAACAACAGGAAATACTTCTTTACCGAGAGGGTGGTGGAGACCTGGAATGGGCTGCCTGGAATAGTCGTGGGCAAAAACACAGTGGGCGGGTTCAAGAGGGCTTGGGACTGACACAGTGAGATGTTAAAAGGAGGGGGAGGGAAATCTGAGCAAGCCTAGGGGATGCTAGGCAAATGGACAGACTAGGTGGGCCTGGCAGTCCTTTTCTGCTATCACTTTCCTATTTGCCATGTTTCTATGTTGTTATGAATTGCACCCAAATGTTCATTCACCCTGAGTCTGAATTTACGTTTTGTATGGCCCACATAGTGTCTCTCACACATACAGGTAAACAGGTATACAACTGCCTCTGTGTTACAATTAATGTAGACTCCTATCTTTTCCTTCAGACCTGGTTTGAGATTAACAAAATCACTGCATTTTTGTATGACATGACATGCAGTCCCCACAGGGTTTTGTACCCCACCTTATTTTGTCTTCCTGCCATAGCCTCCCTTTCTTAGGGAGGTAACTATGCACAAGTCTGTTTCTTAAATTAGGACCACTTTTGTAGGAAATCCTTAAAGGTCAAAAAAATGATAACGCCATTTTCTTCTGTGTTTTTGAATCCCTGCTGGGAATCAGCCAATCAGGTGGTAGGGCAAGTCAAAAAAGTTGTTGTACTATCAATGTGACATCAGAATGATAATACAACAACTTTTTTGACCTTTGAACTGTCCTACAACAAGATTTTGAAAGCCACGGCTTTCTATTCATAATAAGCCCTAACCATATACTATTTGTAAAAAAACAAAAACAAGGCGCTGTGTCAGCATGTGGTCTAAAAGCAAAACAAAATGGTTAAATTAAATGCACGCAGAAAATAGAAAATAGAGTTAAAAATCTACGTTTTGACCTTAGGTCTTCTTCAGGAAATATCTAAAAGAGAAAAAAAACAAGTTAGTGTAGAGGAGAGGTAAAATGAGAGAGATATATATGTGGAGAAAGAAGAAGGGGGAGGCTAAGGGAGAAGAAGTGATAAATGGTAAGATTAAAAGAGAATCTGTGAAACAAAAAGGTGATGATGGGAAAGATAAAACATAATGGGAGAGAAAGAGCTGGGGAAGTCCCAGGTGGAGACTAATTAACAGGGCCTTGTAAGAAGGCTGAAAGGTGACAAATGTGTGGGAAGGAGACAGAAATGTTGTTCCAGGCCATGCTTAAGCTCATTTTGGGTTTCCAACCCTTCCTCTATTAGCAGTTGTATTAACTTAAGTGAAGCATCCTATAGAATGTCCTACCACTTTTTAATGAAAGCGGGTTTGTCAGAGCCAAACGTTGGCCATTTCAAAATCCTCAAGACTGAGGGTTAGGGGTTACAGTGAGATTTATATTTCTAATGCTAGAAACCTGACTGGCCAAATGGAGCAGGAGTCTTTGTTCCTACCAAAAAATAAAAGGAAAAAAATGGAGAAATGTATGACCTTTGTTACCACTTATGGCAAGGGCACAAGAGAAATTGTGAATATTGTTCAAAACAATTTACAGATCCTGAGGGGAGCACCAAATTTACAGTCTGCACTATCCAAACCTTTAAGGATTTTCTACAAAAGGGGCCCTAATTTAAGAGACAGACTTGTGCATAGTTACCTCCCTAAGAAAGGGAGAGTATAGCAGGAAGACAAAATAAGGTGGGGTAGAAAGCCCTTTGTAACATGGCAATAATCAGAATGCTGGAATGGGCACTGGCGATTGGTGAAACGGCATCACAGGGTCTAACTTGGAACGGGTATTAATCCATGATAGATGCCGTGTTTAAAATGGTAGTACCAATGTCAGCCAGACAGCTAGCTTAGCAGCACTGGGCACAGGTTGAGAGCGAGTGTTAGATGGGCAAGACTGGCACAGCCACAGGGGAGACTAGCTAGATGCAAAATACCTGGACACAGGAAGGGAGCACACTGGAGAGGCACCACCAGCACACGCAGCAGAGGACACAGACAGTGACATCGGATGAGTTAGCGAGAGGCAAGGGGGAAGTGACCAGGTGCTCCATGTAAATTTGCATGTGTTCATGCACCACGGCGAGTGAGCAGTGCACCAGAGACCTCCAGCACTGGGAATGAAGCTAATACCCACACAGTACGGCAGAATTTCGGGACTGTGATGTGAGCCGCACTATGTTGTATACTTACACCTACTGGTTATGTTGACCTCATCAGTATGTAAATGTTGGTTTGTATGAAGATTTGAAAGTACAGTAAAACTCTTTCCTCACAGCCCTGACTCCCTGTGTTATATTGTTCCACGCACCCTAGGTAGGCTCCTGCCAACGCTATCGTCGTGCGGCCCATGTTATAAGTGCATTAAGCCACTCTGGCGGTGGCATCTAATGCGATTGATGCATGGTTGGGCAGTTGTTCACCCTCGGCCTCCGGCCACAACCCTCCCAACCATGCATCAATCCAGCATTAGATGCCACCTTCGTCGTGGCTTAATGCTTACATGAGGACTGAAATGCATGTCATGTCATACAAAAATGCAGTGATTTTGTTAATCTCAAAACAAGTCTGAAGGAAAAGATAAGAGGCCACATTAATTGTAACACAGAGGCAGTTGTATACCTGCTTACCTTTATGTGTGGAAGGCACTATGTGGGCTGTACAAAATGCAAATTCAGACTCAGTGTGAATAAACATTTAAGTGTAATTTATAACAACAATGAGAAATATGCTATGGCTGTGCACATTAATTCACGAACAGAAAAAAGTGCCCATAGAGTTAAGGCAATAGGTACAGAAACAAACCCTGTTAGTATAAGAGGTGAGATCTGGAAAGTAAACTTAACAAAAAAGAGCATGAATGGATTTTCAGGCTAGGTGCTCTGAAACCTCCTGGCCTTAATGGTAAATTCAAGATTACTCCCTAGGAAGTAAATGATCCAAGGGCTTGTTCTCCCACCCCCAACACACACGTATTCTGGTTATGTGATGTATTTTTACAGAAGTTCTGGTGGGATGTGAACTTGTGTGCATATATATACATATATATATATATATATATTTATAAAATGGGTAGGGAAATTGTTGTTCTTTTATTGGATGATGAGCATCACATGACCATGCGTATATCAAAGTGTGACCGCACACCTGCACTTTTACCCCCTCAAAACAATTTTGACATTTTATAAGATAGATAAACCACTCTGAGGTGTGCAGTCGCGACTCTGATAACACATGGGTAGTTGACGCCTTTCGGCCTGCGGCCCACGTATATCAGGCATAACCGCACACCTCAAAGTATTATATCTATTACATATATATATATATATATATATATATATATATGCTAAAATACACACAGGTACCCCCTCCACTCTAGTATCAGTGGCTCTAGTGGGAGTATAACATTAGATTGTTGCCACTCTGCTGTTATTATGATGTCTCTCTTGTTACATTGATTCTAATTGATTATCATGTTACAATGTTGCTAATGTCTCTTTGTGTTCTGGTTCTCTTGTAGGTCCTCCTAACTTGGATTGTTTAAGTTAATGGAACTGTACACACCCAAGATTCCTTTTTATGGATTTCTACAGAATAAGTAGGATCTGACCTAAAGATCTTATTTACAAATGTTTTTTACTTTGAAAAGTTTAAGGGTAGTGAGATTAATGAGCTGGTTATATTCACCTATCACAGAGTGTTAGTGGAGGACAGAAGGGACAGGGGGGACATGATAGAGACATTCAAGTATCTGAGGGGAATCTATAAGGCTGGGACAGATGGGGTCTTTAAGCTAAGGAGGGGGATGGATACCAGGGGGCACAGGCTAAGAATAGAAGGGGGAAGATTTAGAAGGAAAATGAGCAGACACTATTTCACAGAAAGAGTGGTAGCAAAATGGAATGCACTACCAGAATGGGTGGTATCATGCAAATCTGTGAATAGCTTTAAATGGGCATGGGACAGGGAACATTGGAGAGTGAGGGTGTGGGAAGTGGGGGGCGGCACTGGGATGACAAAGGGGAGAGGGTGGGCAGCTGCAAACTAGGGGTGCTAGCAGCACACTTGAGCAGACTTAGATAGATTGGGTGGTCTGTTTCTACTGGCACATTCATATGTTCATAAGATGTGCCTACTTGATTGTATACCACAGTTTGATTCGTGTAAGAATTCATGACTCACTGCATAAAAAATGAGCTTTTTCACCAATTCTGTATTCTCTGAAGAAGCCTGGTTGGAGCCAGGCGAAACATAAGATTTTCATGCTGCAGCACTGCTGTGCTTTTGGCAGGGGCTGCTAAAATGAATGATTTGACTCAGCAGTCCTGTATGTGACTCTAGTTGTGGTGGTGGTGAGTGCTACACTGTTGTTGCTTTCTTGAGACCAACTGCTGGTGCTCTATCTATTCCTCTGAGTCATACAGGTACAGGGAACTGTTACAGCTGGGAGATTCCTGAATATACCCAGGGGCCTGATTTTAAAACTGCCTTACAGCAATGTAAGTTGTGTTGCTCTAGGGCTGTGGCAAACTTTGGGCACATCAGGGACCCTGTGCACACTTTTATAAAAGAGGGTGTCCTGGCACCAAAGAACCTGGAGCTGCCGCAGGCTTGTGCCAAACATTTGATACACTTACAGGGATCGATGCAGGAATCTGCCCCCCCCCCCCAGGTGCAGCACTAGAAGGGCCAGGAAGGTTGGGGAGTGACCATGCATGCCAGGAAGTGCCAGGGCAGATGCCTAGGGGGTGTTGAGAAGAGGGCAGACTAGCAGAGTGGTGTAGTGACACCCAGCTGTGGTGTCTTTTCCAATGCCAGAATGCCAACTGGTTTGCAGTCTGTGGAAGAATGGCAGGGAGGGAATGTAACCTTGCTCCAGGAAGGCACAGCCCTGGCACTTGCCCCAGAGGTACCATGATCCACAACTCTGTGGGTGGGAGGCAGCCTGCCACAACACAGGAGTGGGTGGGTACCAAGGGACTGTTGCAGTGCCCGGAGAACATTCCCCTCCACCACTGGCAACCCTCACCCTGCAGTCAATGCTTCCCACCTACAGGGTTGTGGATCATGGTACCTCTGAGGCAGGTGCCAGGGCTGTACTCACCTGGGGCCAGGTCACTTTCCCTCCATGGACCCTGATCTGGTCAGCTGTCTGGCATTGGAAAATGCACCACCACCAGGTGCCACATCACCAGCCTGCTAGTCCACCATCTCCCCAATGATCCCTAGGGCACCCACTGCTGCTTTTGTACCCAGCCCCCTACAGTCAGGTCCCCCCAATCACTGCAGTGGTGCAAGTCCCTAAGACCACCTCCTAGCTGGTCTAAGCAGAGCCCCCTGTTGCATCATTGGCAAGGCTTCCAAAATTACAGTCTTGCTGTGACACAAACCCCCTTGTGACCTGGCGCAAGGGTACTTCTGTCACAAGGGTGGTGCACAGTGGTGTGGGCACAAGGCCTCTGGATTTTGACACAGTTTGTGTTTGAAAATTTGGATTGCCACAAAGTTTGACACAAAGTGCCACTTGTGTCATACATATTTGGTTCAGGCACCTTACGTCAGATATAACCTTTTTAAAATCATGCCCCAGGACAGCAAACATTTCTATTAAAGAGAGTGACTGCATAGAAACATAGAAACATAGAAGTTGATGGCAGATAATGACTGCAAGGCCCATCTAGTCTGCCCATTTCTTTTTCTACCTTATGAATGTGCCATTGGCCTTTGCTCTGTCAATGGCCTATCTATTCATACTCATCTGTATTGCTCCCTTATGCCTATCCCATGCCTGTTTGAAGCCCTGCACTGTATTCATGTCCACCACTTCCTGAGGTAGGCTGTTCCATGCATCCACCACCCTTTCTGTGAAAAAGAACTTCCTCACGTTACCCCTTAATCGGCCTCCCTCTAATCTCATGCTGTGTCCTCTTGTCCTGCTAATTTTCTTATATTGAATCATGTTAGACTCTTTCACCTTGTTAATGCCCTTAAGGTGTTTGAATGTTTCAATCACATCACCGCTCTCCCTCCTTTGCTCTAGGATATACATATTGAGCTCAGTTACTCTGTCCTCATATGTTTTCTGATGCAGTCACTGCACCATTTTGGTTGCCCTCTCTGGACTGCCTCAATTTGGTTAATGTTCTTGTGAAGGTGTGGCCTCCAGTACTGCACGTAGTACTCCAGATAGGGCCTAAACAGTGTCTTGTAAAGAGGGATTATTACCTCCCTCTTCTGACTTGTGATACCCCTGGTAATACACCCCAACATCACTCTAGCCTTACCTACTGCTTTAGTGGTCTGCTTGGATGATTTCAGGTCACCGGTGATGATGACGCCCAAGTCTTTTCTTCCCTTGTGACAGCCAGCAACTCCTCCCAGCCTATAGGTGGCTTCAGGGTTTCTCTTCCCTATGTGCATGATCTTGCACTTCTTTGTGATTAAACACCAGTTGCCACTCTTCTGACCATTTTGCTAGTTTATCCAGATCTCTTCTCATTCTGCGCACCCCATCTGGATCATCTACTCTGTTGCAGATCTTGGTGTCATCTGCAAACAGACAAACCTTAGCCTCCAGTCCATCTGCAATGTCACTGATGAAGATGTTGAAGAGGACTGGCCCTAAGACTGATTCCTGAGGTACCCCACTTGTGACTTGCATCTCTTCTGACTGTATACCGTTTACCACCACTCTCTGTTTTCTGCCCGTCAACTAGTTTGTCACCCAGTTGACCAATGTCTGACCCACCCTGAGCCTACCCAGCTTATTAATCAATCTTCTATGTGGAACAATATTGAAAGCTTTGCTGAAGTCAAGGTAGGCAACATCAACTGCTCCTCCTTGGTCCACCACTCTGGTTACCGAGTCAAAGAAATCTATGAGATTAGTTTGACAGGACCTTCCTTTTGTAAACCCGTGCTGTCTTGGATCCTGTGCACCTATGGATTCCAGGTGTTGCACTATCCTTTCCTAAAGGAGTGTCTCCATAATCTTGTCCACTACTGAGGTAAGACAGACTGGCCTATAGTTCCCTGCATCCTCCCTGCTATCACTCTTGTGGAGCAGGATCACATGAGCCCTTCCCCAGTCTTCTGGGACCTCTCCTGTGCTCAGAGACTCACTAAACAGTTCTGATAATGGCTCTGCTAGTTCCACCCTTAGCTCTTTTAGTACCCTGGGATGTATGCCATCAGGTCCCATTGCCTTGTCCACCCTGAGCTTATCAAGCTCTTGTAGGACCCTTTCTTTTGTGAAGGGACTAGTGCACGCCTCCCTCCCCCCTGTGTCCATGGTGCAGAGCTGTGGGCCCTGCCCTACCTTCTCTTCAGTAAATACTGAGCAGAAGTATCTATTTAGGACAGATGCTTTTACATTGTCCTCCTCCTCACACACACCCTTATCCCCTTTGATCTTAGCAATACCCCCTCTGGACTTTCTCTTTTCACTAATGTATCTATAGAAATTCTTGTCACCTTCTTTTACTGTTCGTGCTAGTGTTTCCTCAATTTGGGCCTTTGCCTGCCTTACTGCCTTCCCTGCTTTCCTTAGGGAAGTTTGGTATGCCTCCCTATCTTCATCCTGCTGCATTCTCTTATATTTCCTGAAGGCCAGCCTTTTGGCTCTGACCTGTTCTGCTACTGTGTTTGAGAACCAAAGTAGTTTCCTTCTTCTTTTGCACTTCCTTTTCTCATTAACACAATGGAATGTTGCTTCAAGTATTGCATCTTTAATGCTTGCCCACTTTGCCTGTACTCCCTCACCTGTATTTCTTTTTGCCAGGGCTAGCTTAACTCTGTTGGCCATCTTATCAAAGTCAGCTCCTCTGAAGTCTCATATTTTTGCCTTGGAATGGGATGATTTTGTTCTAGTGGCCAAATTGAACCGTACCACGTGATGGTCACTGGCCCCCAGGTGACCTTCTACATGGAGATCTGTGATCCTTTCCCCTGTTAGTCAGTACTAGATCTAGGATGTCCCTGTCTCTGGTGGTTTATTGTACCACTTGTTTGAGGCCCTCCCCCAGCAGAGAATCCACCATGTGTCTAGTTCTGGCAGATGTCCCTGCTGGTATTGACCAATCTGTATCTGGCATGTTGAAGTCTCCCATTATCAGAACCTCCCCTTTAGCTGTCATGTTTTGTATATCTTCTAACAGTAATGTGTCTATGTCCTTCCCCTGGTCTGGAGGCCTGTATACAACCCCAGTTCGTATAGCTGTCCCAATTCTTGTTTCCAGGGTGACCCACAGTTCTTCCGGCTCCTTATGGGTATTCTGAATTTCTGTAGCTTTGATATTTTCATTGACATAAAGGGCCGCTCCACCCCCCCTTTTTGCACCTCGGTCTCTTCTGAACAGTACATAGCCAGGTACTGAAGTCTCCCAAGTGTGGTTACTGGTAAACCATGTCTCGCTAATGGCTACTATGTCCAGTTTAGCCTCTGTCATTATTGCCTGCAGGTCAGGGATCTTGTTTCCCAGACTACGAGCATTTGTGTACAGAATTTTCCATTGGTCAGATTTCGGTGTGTTAGTTGTTGGGTGAGGTCCGTCACTTCCCTTGTGCATCGTAATTGGAGCCGGGCCTTTTTCTTTACCTGGTGATACAAGTGAACTACAAACATGCTGAACTCCTGTTTGACCACTAGCTGAGGGGGGAGGGGTGTTCTTCCCATTCGATGTTTCAGGTGCTGCACCCTTCTCCTCATTTAATAGTTTAAATATTCTGAAAAGACATCAAACTTCAGCCCCAATGCACTGACTCCTTCCTTAGTCAGATGCAGTCCATCAAATTTAAAGAACTTTCGCTCCCAAAACTGTTGCCAGTTCCCAACAAATTTGTGTCCTTTTTCCTGGCACCAGTCCTTGAGCCACATGTTTAGGTCCCCTATCTCCCCTTCTCTGACCTTCCATCCATCTGTCCCCCTCTCCCAGACTGGCAGAATCTCAGAGAAGGAGATGCTGGACTAAATGAATGATAGTTTGTCACCCAGCCTGGTCAGGTGTTCCTTGGTCTCCACAACTGGCCGGCTGGTGAGATCACTAGTCCCTATGTGTACCAGATCATCAATGTTTTCTCCTGCTTCCTGAACAATTTTAGCAATGCTGTCATGTCTCTCCACGCTGCAGTACCTGGGAGACATCTGACCATTACCCCTGGCTGGAGATACATATCAGCTTCCCGAATCATGGAGTCTCCTATGATCAGAAGTTTTTTGGATTTCCTTTTTGCTTTTTTTGTTTTGGTTCCTGTTTTGGGCATGTTTTGTTATGTTAGCTCCTGTGCTGCAGTGTCCTACTGTGCAGTGTCCTATGCCCCTTTGTTTGATTTCAGAGATAAAGGCAGATACCTGTTTGTAGTTTTTATATGGTTTGTGGAGGTGATATGTTGGAGAGCACCAAGTGATGGGGCACCTGATTTGCCTCTCCTAACCACCTGCCAACCTCCCCGACCAACTACCCTCTGCGGTCGAGGTGCTTCTGTTGGATGTTGGGGAAATGGCGGGCGGTTCTTATAATATATTTTCTCTTGAATATGCAATGTGAGGTGCACAGTCTCTGCCCATGCTGCCTGGAGCTGAGCCCTTAGCTCTCCAATGGTCCAGCATGTACGACAGTGCCCTAAATCCTGTAAAACTGCCCTTCTGAAAAGTGTTCCACAGTACCTGCAGTTAATGATATCCATTCCAGGTAAGTTGCTGGGTTTATAACCTGGTCAGAGTAATTAGATGGAAGAAAATGAAAGCAAAAGTTTGATTTTGTGTTTTGTTTGTTTTTGTATAACTTGTTATAACAAGCTAAATTACTAGTGCCCCTGTAAATGAGGTCACTGTGTGGATACCCCTCTGAACCACCCCTTCTTGCTTTGCTACAGGAAATCTCATGACTGTGCTACCCTATAAAAGGAGTGTAATGTGGGGTGGTTGCGGATTGGGTGGGTGGCTGAGCCCTTCCCCTGCTGAAAAAGAAGAACCGCGGACGAAAGAAACATGGAGGTAAGAGCAGAAACAATCAGTCAGCAACAAATGCAGTAGCCCTGAAAGCTTATCCTAATGACAGATAAAACCGAAACCTGTAAAGCACCACTTGTAATAATTTCACAGAAGATATACCCTGTAAGAAACACTTTGCTACAGAGAAAAATAAAGCAGTAACAGAAGATATACCTTGCAAAAGACAATTTGAATCAGAAAATTACAGCAGTAATCTGTAAGCACATACACCTGTAGGCACACCCTGTAATAATGCAACAGAATGTATACCCAGCAACAACAATTTGAATCTGAGAAAAATAAAGCAATAAAATGTTAGCAACAAACACTAACAATCCCATGTGAGTACAAAATAAAAATAACAACACACAGTAAACCTACCTAGCCAAAAGAAGCCTTAATCATCATTGTTGCTCTGGTAAGGTTCTTTGCTCTGTCCTTTTAAGCAACCTGTAAGAAATGTACACAAAAAACCCATATCAACATACAGTGGTAGCTGTGGCTGAATTGACTGTTATACAAGATGGTCAGATACAAGTTTAGTCATCAGTTGTAAACAGGAAGTATATGGAATATTCTACTGTAAATGTACCGATTTCATGATGAACTAAATAAAGTTGAGTTAAAAACAAAAGACTGCCTTAGATGGTCTGCCCTCCCATATCAGTCTGGGGAAGAGTGAATGTTATAAAAATGAACACTCTTTCCAGAATTTGATATCCTCTAGCATACTGACAGTTAGGCTTCTCCTTCAGTTGTTTCACTTTCTCCAAAGCAACATGTTGGCCTTTCTCTGGCAGGGTAAGAAACCCAGGAAAGCTATACTAAACTAGTAGCAGCCAAGCAGGCAAGTGGTCCTAATCTCCTTAAATTCCTCACCTACCACCACACTTTGCAGGGAACCAAGTACCTCAAGTGGGGTTTGCTCCAGGAGGCCTCAGAATCTACTTACCACCTATAATGGTTAGAAATACAAGAGGATATTTGTAAACAACAAGGTATTGCCCCTGCCCCACTGCTCTACATGAGGGTGGTAAGTCTTCCAAAACAGCTAAAATCCATCTGCATTGTAACCTCAGTCTATGCAAGCGCTCAGCTAACAAGACTTATTAAATCAAACTGGGGACTCTAGAACTCCAGCCCTTTTGGCACAATAATCATTTTTGTATGGAGGGGGACTCTTCTTCATGATGGAATGGCAGGACGGGGATATCACCACCTTAGGCCACCTAATCACTAATGGCAAATGGAGTACCTTGGCCCAGTTGCAAGCAAGATTTAACTTGGACAATAAGGAAGTTTTTTTTTCTTCCTGTAGTTTTGCCATGTAGTGTCCACAGCCATGGAGAAGCTTTCTTCTGACCTAAGGATCCCCTACTTCACCACACTTGCAGGAAATGGCTGCAGCACCTCACTGTATCTCACAACAGTATAATACTTTATCGCTCAACATGGCAAAATGGAAAATCATGCACCTGGGCAGGAAAAATGGGAGAGGGGAATACAGTTTGGGGGATAAGCCACTGGCAGTAACCAAGGAGAAGAGGGACCTGGGCATCATCATTTTTCAGGACTTGAAGGTGTCCGGGCAGTGTGGGAGGGCAGTGGCAAAGACAAACAGTCTGTTGGGTTGTATTGCAAGGGGGATCACCAGCAGGAGGAAAGAGGTCCTGATGCCCTTGTACACCCAGCTGGTCAGGCCTCATCTGGAGTACGGGGTCCAGTTCTGGAGGCTTTACCAAAAAAAGGATGTGGAAAGGGTGGAGCGGGTACAGAGGAGGACAACAAAGATGGTGAAGGGAAGAAATATGCTGTGACTGTGCACATTAGTTCACAAACAGAGAAAAGTGTCCATAGAGTTAAGGCAATAGGCATAGAAACAAACCCTGTTAGTGTAAGAGGTGGGGATTTGGAAAGAAAACTGAACAAAAATGAGCATGAATGGATTTTCAGGCAAGGTGCTCTTAAACCTCCTGGCCTTAATGGTAAATTCAAGATTACTCCCTTTTTAAGGAAGTAAAAATTCCAAGGGCCTGCTCCCCCCAACACACACACACACACATACACACACACACACATTCTGGCTATGTTATGTGTTTTACAGGAGTTGGTGGGATGTGAACTTGTGTGCTATATATATATATATATATATATATATATATATGCTAAAATACACACAAGTACTCCCTTCCACTCTAGTATCAGTGGCTCTAGTGGGAGTATAACATTAGATTGTTGTCACTCTGCTTATATTATGATGTCTCTTCAAACAACATGAAGTCTTGCTGTATTCTGACAAATTGCAGTGAGGTCCAACCTTCGAACTGCCCCGGAGATGAAAGAGTTAACTTTCCATGCCAGGCATGGAACGCTGAACTCGAGCTTGGTTGAGACTCTGTCTGTTGCTGTTTGAACTCAAACCGTCAGATTCTTTATCCGCCTCACTGAATAGTCGCTCCAGAGATTTTCTCCTTTGTTTGGTTCAATTTGTCTGTTAAAGTACCGTTTTTCTCGGTTTTCGACCGAATTTAAACCGTAACCTATCTGTTCAGTCTCTGTCTGTGTTTTCATGAGTACTAGATAGGCTTATTTCTTTTGGTTTTTATTCTGTGTGGAACTTGTAAACTTGGGATCGGTTCAGTTTGAACCGATCAGGTTGTTTAAAAAAACTTCATTCTGCTTTTAGAGTGTGGTAACCGGTTCTTATAGGTTCTAAAAAAACGGATTTTATTACGTTTTTTTCCACGACCCGTAACACGGTCAGGAACTGATAAAGGTGTCTTGCCTGGCGGATTGCGAGAAAAGGAGCGTTTTTGTTAGGACTGGCATGTCTGAGAAACCCAAAAGAAAAACCAGGTCCACTGGGTTTCAACACTGTATGTGTGTGGAGAAGTCTTTGCTAAGGCTGATCCCCACACCACCTGTGTTTATTGTCTGGGGTTTGACCACCTCAATTCAGACTGCCAGATTTGTAAAAATTTTCCTGCAGCTACCCTGGAAAAAGAGTTGGTAGGCTCAAGGAAAGGGAGGCCAAGAAGTCCGCTGACCCGGATGGCCAGCCCGGTTCGGTTCCAACCAAACCAGAAGGAGTGCCCTCTGACCAGGGCGAAACTTCTTCGGGCAAAAGGAGAACCCACTCCGAGGAGTCGGTTCCGGTTAAAAGAACAAGAAGGGATAAATCAGCCGGTGCGAATCCACAAATTCTTTCTCCGACCGCTGATGAAATAGCCAAAGCGATAAAGATTGTTCAGTCGCTATCCCCGGTTCCGAACGAACCGGCACTATCAGGAAGGCGCTCGGTTCAGTCAGTTCCCCCGGTTCCGGATTATGATTTAGAGGAATTTTATGAACTGGAGGAGGAGGAAGGAGAGTATGAGGAAAGTGAGTGTGATTACAAAAGTCTGGATGTGCCCATTGACCTGGACATCTCCCCAGACAGACCTTCAGGAGTGTCTCCTCCTAGGCTTTCTGAGTCCCCTTCCCATTTTATGTTTTACAAAAAAGTGGCTGAAACTCTTCAGCTTCCTATGGAAGAAGCTGTGGATGACCAGGAGGACCTGACTATGTTAAAATGATGGATATCCCAGAGTCCAGGAGGCTGTCTATTCCCCTTCATAAGTCCTTTGGGAAACAGACAATGACAATTTTAAAGACTCCTGATTCTATACCTCCTGTGGATATGAGAATGGACAAGAGGTATACTCTCTCAGGCTCAGATAAGGAGTTCCTTACCCAGCAATGCAGCCATGTTGGGGTAGTGCAGGCTGCAGCCTGTGATAAGGCAAATATACCCTTGGCTTCACACCCCCCAGATAAGGACTCCAGGAGGATTGATGCCATGGCAAAGAAACAGTACATGGCAGCATCATTGGTACTCAGGCAGGCTAATTATATGGCCTATACAGCTAGATATCAGAAATCTAGATGGGACACTGTAATGGCTTTAGCTAAATAGGTCCCTGGCCAGCTTGCCAAGGAGCTGGAGCAGGTGGCTGCGGATGGTATTGAGGCATCCAAGGTGCAATTCCATGCTGCAGTGGACTCCAATGATGTTTCATCTAGAGTCATGGGTACATCTGTGGCTCTTTGTAGGATAGCTTGGCTCAGATGTACTAGACTGTCTCAGGATACCCAGACTAAGACCATGGATTTTCCTGTTGTGGGTAATTCTCTGTTTGGGGGAGCAAACAGAGAACTACATGAAGAAAATGGATGAGTACAGGACCACCTACAGGAGTGCTCAAGCCAAGGAAAGGTAAGCCACTCCTCAGAGGCAGCATCCCAGGGGCAGGGGCAGACCTTTTCATAGGCCTTTCTACCAAGCCCAGGCCTCCTCTTCTTCTTATGCTCATACGGGGTTCTTTAGAGGGAGAGGCAGATGGGGCACAAGCAGGCCTGCTTCCACCCCCTCAGCCTAAAGCCCCTGCCAAACAGGCACCCTGATGAGTTTGCCAGGGCCGATTCTCCACCACCTGTAGGGGGCAGGCTGGCTTACTTTGTCCAGCACTGGATGTCTTTAACATCAGACAAATGGTTTCTGGAAGTAGTAAGCCAGGGACTGGTTCTCAGCTTCAAAAAATTTCCAAAGATGAGAACCAGATCCTTTCTACCTGCAAATCCTTCAGAGGCACTTGCCCTAGAGGCAGAGGTCTCTTCCATCTTGGCTCTCAGAGCCATAGAGAGGGTTCCCTACACGAAGGGAAAGGATTGTACTCCAGGTACTTCCTAACCCCCAAAAAGACAGGAGAATGGCGGCCCATCCTGGATCTCAGATATTTAAACAAGCACCTTTTAAAGCCAAAGTTCAAAATGGTGACTCTGGGAATAATTCTACCCTCTCTAAGACCAGGGGACTGGCTAGTCTCCCTGGACCTCAAGGATGCCTATTTCCATATTCTCATCAGAAGTTCCCATCGAAAGTACCTCAGGTTCGAGCTGCCTTCAGGCCACTACCAATTCAGAGCAATGCCCTTCGGCCTAACTTCTGCTCCAAGGGGGTTCACAAAATGTATGGCAGTAGTAGTTGCCTTCCTAAGGAGAAAAAGGATCTCCATATTTCCATACCTGGATGACTGGCTCATAGTAGGCCAGTCACCAGACCAAGTCAAGTTACACCTACAGATAACTCAGCAACTGCTCACTTCTCTAGGTTTCCTGCTGATTCTTTCAAAGTCAGTTCTAGAGCCTGTTCAGCTCCTCACCTTCATAGGGGCAGAGCTGGATACAGTAAAATCAAGAGCCTTCCTTCCCCTGGACAGGGCAAGGACACTCATTTCACTGGCCTCTTCATTCACCCCTCAGGTGTCTCGGCCAGCAAAGCATTTTCTGAAACTCCTAGGACACATGGCTGCCTCTACAGCAGTGGTGCAGGGAGCAAGATTTCAAATGAGGGATATTCAGTTCCACTTGAGAGCCTTTTGGTCTCAGAAAAGGGACCCTCTGACCAAACTAATTCCAGTGACTCGAACCCTGATCCAAGTGCTACAGTGGTGGCTGGATCAGGACAATCTAAGACAGGGAGTTCCTTTTGTCACTCAATCTCATTCTCTAATCCTTACTACAGATGCCTCCATCTTGGGGTGGGGAGCACACTTGGGACCCCTGACCACCCAAGGGTTGTGGTCTCCTGAGGAATCTCTGCTTCACATCAATCTATTAGAACACAGAGCAGTGTTTCTAGCACTTCAAGCTTTTTCCAAGTCTATTCAGAACAAAGTAGTTCAGATCAGGACGGACAATACCACCACAATGTGGTATATCAACCAGCAAGGGGGGCACTTGGTCTACGGCCTTGTGCACAGAGGCAATGAAGTTTTGGTCTCTAGCCTATTCTCTGAACACCTCTCTTACAGCAATACATCTCCCAGGCAAGGACAATGCCCTGGCAGATGCTCTCAGCAGGATATCTCAGGGCCATCACAAATGGTCCTTGGATCCCCTGGTTTTGAAGGATGATCTTCTCCAGATGGGGCACCCCACAGATAGATCTTTTTGCAGCCCCAGACAATCACCAACTTCTTCTCTTCTGCTGCAGGCCTCTAGTGTTGGGCTCAGTGCCCCTGGATGCCCTAGTTCTCAATTGGGAAGGGAAGTTCCTGTATGCTTTCCCCCCTTCCCTCTCCTGTTCAAGGTGTTAGTCAAAAATTAGGTCTCAACCCTGCAAGGTGATTCTGATTGCTCCAGACTGGGCCAGGCAGCCCTGGTACCCTCTCTTGTTGTCCTTAGCAGTCCACCTTCCCCTATCTCTTCCCAGGAATTACAACCTATTAACATGTGCTCAGGGGAGGGTTTGGTATCCGAATCTCAAATCTCTCAATCTCAAGGCCTGGCTCTTGAAGAGTTAGAGTTTGCTGATTTGCACCTCTCTCAAGGTGTTATGCATAGTCTAAAGGCTTCTCGGAAGCCTTCCACCAGAAACACTTACAACTCCAAGTGAAGAAGATTTTCTATATGGTGCTCTGGGAAACATATTTCCCCAGAGTCTGCTAGCCTGTCCACAGTCCTGGCCTACATGGTTCATCTTAATGGCTTGGGGCTCAGACCAGCTACACTAAGAGTGCATCTGGCAGCTGTCTCTGCCTTCCTTTCAGTAGGCAAGCCTTCTTCCCTTTCAGCCCATCCTGTATTCTTTAAATTTTTCAAGGGATTGCGTCATACCAATCCTCCATTCAGGGACCCTGCCCCTGTTTGGGACCTTAATGTTTGCATTGCCCAGCTTATACAACCCCCTTTTGAGCCTTTGTCCTCAGCAGAGCTTAAGTACTTGACTTGGAAAACTGTTTTCTTGGTGGCCATCACTTCTGCCAGGTGCATAAGTGAGTTACAAGCCCTGTTGGTGGAGTCTGATTTCATCTCTTTCCATAGAGATAAGGTGGTCCTCAGGACTAATAGGAAGTTTTTGCCTAAGGTGGTTTCAGACTTCCACCTTAACCAGTCCATGTCTCTTCCTGTTTTCTTCACTGACCATTCCTCCTCTGGAGAGAGGAGGCTGCACAGTTTGGATGTGAAAAGGGCCCTTAGCTACTACATTGAGCGTACCAAGGGTCACAGGTTTGACTCCCTCAACTGTTCCTCACTTATGGTGAGTTGGTAAGGAAAACCTGCCACTAAGAGATCTATTGCCAGGTGGATTGTCTCTTGCATTCAATTTTGCTATGAAAAACTAGGTGGGACTCCACCCTCAGGCCTGAGGGCTCACTCTACCAGAGGTACAGCTGCTTCCTGGCTGCTGCCAGAGATATTCCTATCTTAGAGATTTGTCAAGCAGCTACCTGGAAACAGTACACACTTTTACCAAGCATTACTCTCTGGATATCCAGGCTAGGAGTGATGCTCGGTTTGGCACAGCAGTGCTTCAGAGCCTATTTCCTAGGTAGGTTCTATCCCTCCTCCATGGAGGTACTGCTTAGTAGTCTGCAATTTGTCAGAATACAACAAGACTTCATGTTGTTTGAAGAAAAAATTACTCACCTTAGTATTGTTGTTTCTTCTAATGGAGTCTTGCTGTATTCTGACCTCCCCCCCGCCTCCCCTCTCAGAACATTTGTTTTGGGGTGTGGGTGGGCAGTGGCAGTGTTGGCACTTGAGAGGTGCCCCACCCCTTATTTCTCACCCCTTTAGTTTGGGTGGGTGGGTGTTGTGTTTGTTTCATTTTTTGGGTTTCCTGAGTTGAGTCTTTGTTTTGAGACCAGCAAATCTGTTTATTATATTTAGTAGCCAGTTGGCTAGTGTAAGTTTACAGTTTCCACACAGGACACTCAGTGAGTATAGCTCATAAAGATCTGACGGTTTGAGTTCAAACAGCAACAGACAGAGTCTCAACCGAGCTTGAGCTCGAGCTCAGCGTTCCATGCCTGGCATGGAAAGTTAACTCTTTCATCTCTGGGGCAGTTCAAAGGTTGGTCCTCACTGCAATTTGTCAGAATACAGCAAGACTCCATTAGAAGAAACAACATTACTAAGATGAGTAATTTTTTCTTTTGTTACATTGATTCTAATTGATCATCATGTTACAATGTTGCTAATGTCTCTTTGTGTTCTGGTTCTCTTGTAGTTCCTCCTGACCTGGATTGTTTAAGTTAATGGAACTGTTGACACCCAAGAATCCTTTTCAAGGATTTCTACAGAGTAAGTGGGATCTGACCTAAAGATCTTATTTACAAATGTTGTTTACTTTAAAAAGTTTAAGGGCAGTGACATTTATGAGCTTGTTATATGCACCTATCACAGAGTGTTATGTTTGATGTGTCTACTTGATTGTATACCACAGTTTGATTGATGTAGTAATTTATGACTCACTGCATAAATAATCAACTTTTTCACTAATTCTGTATTCTCTGAAGAAGCCTGGTTGGAGCCAGGTAAAACATAAGATTTCCATGCCGCAGCACTGCTGTCCTTCTGGCAGGGGCTGCTCAAACAAGCATTTGTCAATGCCGAATGTTTGCTTGCTGGCATTGGCATTGGTAGTGTAGGAGTTAAAGAGATGCACAATAGGAATGTCAGTGAATTATTTAATGGAAGCCAACCCCATCACCACCCTGCAGAGACTGACAGGCACTGGGGTGTGCCTTTGGGTCATCAGGCATAAAGGCCATGCCATTTCACCACACCCTGCAGACACCAACAAGTGTCACGGTGTGCCTTGGGGTCTTTGGGCCTTATGCTCACCCCATTTCATAAGGAAATATGGTGAGATGGGTGCAGTATAGGAGAATGGGGTGAACTTTGGGGCTGAAGAGTCCAAGGCACACCTCGATGCCTGTCACTGGCTGCAGGGTGTGGGTGGGGGTGGAATGGCATGAGCATTACAGGTGACAATCCCAAGTCACACCCCTGATGCCTGTCAGTCTCTACAGGGTGGGGCATTATGGTCAGAAACCCTAACGTCCCAGGTGTTCGTTGGTATTTTCACTCCAAATTTTCAACATGGGTTTTTGTGACCTCCACCTCATGAACAGTGGCAACATCAGGTCGTTAGCCAAAAGCACAGTGACTACAACATTTGGCACCACAAGTGCAAAAACACATTTCGAACAGGATGTGAAAAATGACAGCTGTGCTGTTCATGGGGAGGTGTAAAAAATGGCAATGTTGAAAATCTGGAGTGAAAATATAAAAAAAATGGTGAAGTCACGAGTGTGCATAGAAACTGCGCAACGCACACCCGTAATGTAATTTGTTTCGGGATTTTTTACAGCAGATTGTCAACACAGGCATTTTGGGACCTCCACTGATGAACAGTATCACTGTGATTTTCTTAATCTGTCCTGAACACTGATTTCCTACAGCGACCATGCATTTCTTTGCCGGAAGTGCGAAAGCATATTTCGGCCAGGGTGTGAAAAATGACAGCTGTACTGTTCATAAGGAGGTGTGGAAAAATGCCAGTGTTGAAAATCTGGACTGAAAATATTTCAAATTCTTGAACTTACGAGGGTGCGTGGAAACTGCGCAATGCACACTCGTAACACAGCACTTCATGGACTTTTGTCACCAAATTTTTAACATAGCCATTTTAAGACCTCTGCTCATGAACAGTGTCACTGCGATTTTCTTAATCTGTCCCAAACATTGATTTCGCTCACGGACTGTGCCATTGTGCGCTACACTCGCGAAAATACATTTTGGGCAGGATGTGAAAAATGACAGCTGTACTGCTCATGAGGAGGTGTGGTAAAATGGCAATGTTGAAAATCTAGAGTGAAATATTACAAATTTGCGAGAAGTTCACGAGGATGCGTGGAACTCGCAACACACTACGTAACAGTCATTTTGGAATTTGTTCATCAAATTTTCAACATAGGGTTTTAGGGGCCTGCCTCATGAACTGTGGCACTGTCATTTCGTTACTGGGTCCGAAGGTGGTTTCATATAGTGGCAGCGAAATCACCTTTCAGGACCGAATAACAAAATGACAGTGACTGAGTTCATGAGGTGGGGTTCCAAGAACCCCATGTTGAAAGTTTGGTGAAAAAAATTCCCCAAAATGGCCGAGATGTGCACCAACATTGAAAAAAAACATTTATGCCATTATACAGCTTACCGGCATTTCTTCAGTTCGCAGTCAGCTTTGAAGAGTACAGACATGTTCCCGGTCCACCAAAGATCATCGTGCTGGGCTCCAGAGGTAAGTATGGAGTCAGAGGAGTGTGGGGAGGTGGGTGCACAGAGAGTGGGTGCGGGTTGGGGAAGGGGGCAAGACAGTCAACGAGGTACCTTTTTTTTTTTTACAGGTTTTTTTTTCTTATTCAGGAAGATGGTGCGGGACTTTTGCCACGCTGGGGTGGGCTCCCAGCGTGGGAGCTCAAAGTTTTTTTTTGGGGTGGCAGCAGTGGAGCTGATGGGGATTGGGCACTCCCATCGACCATAACAACTTTTGTCATGTTGGGGTGGGCTCCCAACGTGGCACCTCGAAGTCTCTGTGTTTCTTTTGGGGGGGTACAGTGGAGCTGATGGGGGATTAGGCACCCCCATCACCCATAAGGACTTTTGCCATCCTGGGGTGGGCTCCCAGCATGGACCTAGAAGTCTGTTTGGGGGGGCAGTGGAGCCAATGGGGGCATTGGGCACCCCCGTCGGTCATACGGTGTACGGGGGTGGAGGGGAGTGCATGAGCATGCTGGGGTTGGCTCCCAGCATGCTATGTAAGTGTTCATGGGGGGGAAACAATGAACTGTCTATGACAGTTCAGATGTAGTGAAGACATACATGTAAGCAATTTGCATACTGCTGATGGAAGTATGGAAATTGCCTACACGTTACCACCGCTGATTGTGGCAGCGTTTTCCTCAGAAGTGTATGCCACTGCATCTGAATGGCTGTCATAGACAGCTTGGACATTTATTGGCATGGTACAGCTGCACCTGCAAAAGGGAGCAGGGCATTGGAAGTGGGGGAGGCACACCTGCGAAAACTTGTATGGTGGCACTATGTGTCTTGCACATGCGTGCAAGCAAACATAATAAATGATTTGAATCAGCAGTCCTGCACGTGACTGTAATTGTGGTGGTGGTGAGTGCTACATTGTTGTTGCTTTCTTTCCAAAGTTCATGTGTGTCTCATTCTTTTTTCAGAATATAAACCTTGTGTGAGTTCAGCTGTTCACCTTAAAGTTAATTATTCTAACAAGTGGTTAAACCAAGCCTCTGTCTCTTCTCTGTCCTATCCTATGACAGCGTAAGGGGGAGGGTCACTGGAGGGGAGGGGGGACAGCAGCAGTATATGGGATGCTAGCTGCACAATCCAGCAGACTTGATAGACCGAAAGGCCTTTATCTGCTGGCAAGTTCTTATGTATGTTCATATCCAGCTTAGTTTTAGTCTTCCACCATATTCATTTAAGACATCCGGGGCAGGCCTCTTGGAATGTCTCCCCTGTAAATTGGTGTATGCTGTGATTTGTTCCACAAGAAACATCTGTGCTACTCTGGCTTTCCTGTTCTCAACCTCTTGTACCAGAGGACTAAGCTAACGTGAGGACAAGGTCTTAATGGCCACCAGCACCATACATTGGAATACCTTTAGTTTCTTTCTAGTGGTGTTAACATTTACCCTAGTCACCCCCAGGTAGAACTGAAATGAATCTGTCATCTGCACACCCCACATTTTGGAAAGTTCTCCTCATATTTGTGTCCAATATAAATTTAACTTCGGGCAAGACAACACGATGTGGTAATGGATGCCTTATTCACCATACTCCCTCCAACATTACTCAGTATTAATGATTCCAAAATGTTTTATGACTGTGAGGACATAAAGAACAAAACAAAAGTATGAGTAATTTCCAGTGAAATTCTCTCCAGTTTTGGGTTGCAGACACTTTCCAAACACTCTCCAACCATTCACCCTATTGACCCTAAGGTAGATAAACCCCCAATTCTGCTTGTCATTTGCCCCGACTTACAATAACTTGGCACCCTTGCCTTTAAACGTGGTTTACATACCAGGGTTATGTATTTAGACCTGTTGCTAAGTACCATGGACCAGTAAAGGTGCTCCTCCCAACTATTCTTGGCTCTGCTGACATGTTGAATTCTATTATTCTCTAACAGGAAACTGCACACCTGAAAAAGCTTATAAAAATCAGACTGTCCCAGATTAAATTTGACTGCAAGTGACTGATAGGATGTGCAGTGGTTCCCTTCGATTAACTGTTAAAATCTAGTCATTCATCCATTTTGTTTTTATGGATCAACATAATGTCTTTTCAATGTAAAAACAATTACAAAAAGAGTTATACAAAAAACATTAAAGTTAGGACATTTATATACAAAATGAGTTTCAGATAATTAGAGGTTAAAAAGATATCCAGACCACTTTCATACACTTTCTGAAATTATGACCCATAAGTTTAACAGTTTATGTAAACAGTATATATATATATATATATATATATATATATATATTGTAATAGGACAGATAGATAGACAGACAGACAGACAGACAGATAGATAGATAGATAGATAGATAGATAGATAGATAGATAGATAGATAGATAGATAGATGGATGGATGGGTGCAGATATAGATATATGGTTTTAAAGTGAGATTACAAAGGATTACAAATAACTATTTCTTATTAAATTTATTTAGCATTTAAATAGGGTAAGACAGTAGCCATATGTTGACTGTCTATAGTCAGACATTAATAACAGAAACATCATATATGAGTTTTTAATTAGTGTTATAAATTAGGTGACTGTTATTGGATTATACTTTAGCTAATTCTAAGCCACTTAAGTTTGGAATGTAAATAAGAAAATGTAGTGTTTGGGTCTAATTACTGGTTCCACATCAAAAACTGTGAAAGGGAAAAACATCACGATCATATAGCAGCACCACGAAAATAAATGAATAAAATTCACAAGGAGGAATTTGCAAGGGGTTATAGGAAAATTCATCAGATAAAATCCTACTGAAATGAATTCTATATTGAAAATTGAAAGTTTTTATAACAATCCTGTGAAACTAGTCGCCCAAAATGTGTTTATTGGACCGCATGCTTTTCTGGATGTCTGCTCTTGATGGGATATGCTAATTACTTACATTTCCTAACCTGTGTATTGGAATTTATAATCCCAAATTCCTAAATGGAAAAGAAATCTTAATTAACTATAAAAAGAGACGCCAATAACATTCATCCTTGATAAAAATCAGGAACATAACAATGGGCATATGGTGTGCAAATCATCAGCAAGTAGACTGTAGTAATATTATTAATTCCCAGACAAGTAGTCACGTTTTGGAAAAGATTATTATAAAAGTTTAAATGATTACTGGTGGGTGGGGTGTTGAGAACAGTCAGAAAAGCTTTACTTAGCTCAAGAAAACCAACAAGTTTTCCACATATCTATCATTTCCAAATGGACACAGGGCATACAATATATCATCATTTGAGCCAATGTTCTCCTTAAAAGAATTTTCCAGCCAGAATTTCCATTCCTTGTTATATCTTAGGCACACAAAGATAATGTGCTCAAGATCATCGATCATCCCTACCACAGTTATAAAATGGAGAATGATTTCCTTCTCATCTTTGTTTATAAAACAGTTGATTTAAATCAAAAAGTTCCAAATAAAATTGTGTGATGAGATTTCTTTTCTTTATTCAATATTTTTGTCAAACATTGTTCCATCTGGAAAACCTTTTCAAGATGCTTGTACGCAATGTGAATTTTAGCGCTATGGATCTTTGCTATGTCCTACTGTGCTGCTGCACCATTATACTTGTGTCTAATGTGCTCTATAGGAATTAATTATGGAGTTCTAGGACTCTCAATCAAGATAAACTAATGTCCCATTGGATACAATCTGGACTTCAGGAATACCATGTACTGTATGGAAAAACAAAACCCCTTAAACGGACACTGTCAACCTTTTTTACATCATATTATTTTTAGGTAAAAAAACACATTTTATGATTGCTTACTGCCTCTGAAGTTCATTTATGTTGCTAGTTGGTTTGTCTACCTCCTTGCTTATTAGACACCTAGTTGCTGAACCCCTCTGGTTTTATTCCCCATTTGAACCTCCTGCCCCTCTTTTTCTGCCCCCTCTCACCCCACACTAGTCCACAGGAACGGTCCTATTCCCCTGCCTAAACTCCCCTGCTGCTCCCTGGTCCTTCCCTGGGGCCATGGCCCTCCCTCCGCATCCGTTACCCCCCCTCCGCTCCCCATCCCCTCTCCCTGGTTCTCCAGGAAAGGGCTCAAGATTGCCCACCTGAGCGACTGGACCTTCACGCAACCAAAACGAGCTCACGCTGGGTTGCCCTCCACAAACCTGACATTCTGGCCCTTTCTGAAACCTGGCTCAAACCCCATATACCCGATGCCTGTGCTCCCTACTGGGGTACAACCACCTCCGGCGTGACAGGCGGGTAAGAAGAAGGGTGGTGGGGTGCTTCTCTATACCTGGCACACCTCAACCTGTCCCTCATCAACCACCCTCCTACAACATGCCTGCATGTGAGTTCCTCCATGCTCTCCTCCTGCTGGGTCACTCTAGAAGGTCCCTTGATATGCGCCTACAACCCTCCTAAAAATGGCCTGCGGACTCCTCCCTGCTCGACTGTATCAATGTCTGGTGGGTCTCCCGAAACTCGTGCTAGGTGACTTCAACCTCAATTGGATGGGGGCCATCGAAATTATACGAACCCTGCTCTCAGGCCTCACACTTAGCCAAGTCATCAACGAACCCACCCGGCTCTCCCCTAGGGGGTGATCGGGAACCCTTATCGACTGGCTCCTGTCGAACAGGCCTGCAAACATCCTATCCTCAGGCACTCTCCCTGATGCCATCTCTGATCATTCCTCTATCTACTGTGTGTGGGGCATCTCCCCACCTAAGATCCCTAGCAAAATCATCGAACTGAGGGACTATTCCAAGTTTAATCCCCACGACTTCCTGGACGACCTCCTAGCTGTTGACTGGACTGGTGTCACCAGCTCCACCGACCCCTCACGAGCCCTGGACCTACTTTTGTCAGCTAGTCCTCTTCAGAACAAACATGCCCCCCTTACTAGGAGAAGGGTGAGGGCACCATCACAAAATGGCTAAGCGGAGACCTACTCTCCCTTATGAAAGCCAGGGATAAAGCTGGGCATCCTACAAGGCCTCACTAGCATCCACGACCTGATGGCCTATAGACACCTCAAAACACCTGCAAAGGGCCATCCGCTCAGCAAAAGTGACTTCTGCAAGATGGAATTACTCTCCTCCAGCCGTAACCCGAGGAGCTTCTGGCAACATATTAAAATGCCATTGGGGATCGACAGCACAGGTCACTGACCTACTTATCGGTGGGATCAGCTGTAATAACCCCAAACCGCCGCCAGTACCTTCAACTCTCAGTTTTCCGAACTGCCCCCCCTCCCTCCCTGCCCCTCTCGTCGCTCCCCAGGCACCACTCCTCCCGGTCTTCACCCTCGGCCCCCCTTCCAACTGAGGTCAGTAACTCCCAATGAGACCCATAAGCTGCTCTCCAGCCTCTCCCCCCATAGCAGGGCAGGTCATGACACTCTCGAGCCAAAACTCCTCAGGCTTGGTGCCCACCTCCTGGCCAGACCCATCTCACACCTATTCAACTCCTCCATTAACTCAGGGATCATTCCCAACCTGTGGAAAGTGGCCAAAGTTGTTCCTATCCTAAAACAGGGGAATCCCAAGGACCCCCAGAACTACCGCCCCTCGCCATTCTGTCGCACTCAGTAAACTGCTTCGAAAAACCGTTGCCTCAGCTCTCCCAACACATCCTGGACTTCAATATACTCTCTCCTGCCCAGCGCAGCTTCAGGAAAGGTACAGCCGTCCACCGCCCTAGCCACTGTCACCTCCCTGATCAGGGCAGGCACCGATCTAAAGCAATCTCACTGGGGGCCATTTTAAGTGCGACCTGTCCAACCTTCGACAGAGTTAACCACTCCCTCCTTGGTTCCCTTCTCTCACCTCGGGTTCTCCCCTCCATCCGCCTGGTTCCAAAATTACCTTTCAACCGACAGCAATACACCTACTTCAACGGACATCCTCCAACCTTTCCCTGTCCTCTGTGGTGTCCCTCAGGGGTCTGTCCTTGGTCGACCCTATTCTCACTATTTGTCAATGACCTATCTTCCGTCCCGACCCGCCCTCTACCCTCTCCAGATGATCTCGTCCTCCTGGCCAGCTCGTGGGACATCTCAACTATTCTCCCAGCTTAACTCCGACTTTGAGCGTATACATACTTGGCTGGGTGACCACAGGCTCACCCTCAATCTCAAAAAAACTCAAGCTATGTTATTTGGGTCCTCGAACAAATTAAAATCCTGCCTTGCTCCCCTGTGGCATCCTCGGGGCCCCCCGGCTCCCCCTTGAGCAGTTACTCCACTAAGTACCTAAGCGTCACCCTCAACCTGCGCTGACCTCACCCTGCATCCGTAACATCTGCAACACCTCAAATTCAAGCTTGCCCTAGCTTATCATGCCAATAGCTGCCTCACCCTGCTGCCGCCCTAGCCCTCGCCCGGGGTCCTCCTCCCCTCTCTCTGCTAGCCTCGTCACTTTGCCCTGTCCCCAAAACCAGCCCTAGAAAATGGGACTCAGCCTACAATAATGTCTGCCGGCTTGTATCCGCCCCTCCCCTCACCCACGGTGTGATCTCTACAACCGCCTAGAGTGGCTCCCCGGGCTTACGGTCGCCGTTATAGTTTGCTTTATCGCTTAACATTGTCTGCTCTGGCTCCCCCTGCCCTTGTCCTTCCCCTTAACCTGAGGCCCCATCCTGCCACCTCAGGCCTGGGACAACCCTAGAACGTCTCGTTCCTAGGACCCGTACCCTCCCGGGTGATCGATCCTTCACATCTTTGCCCCAAACTCTGAATTCCTCCCAGAACCTGTCAGGGCCTCCTCCTCCCATCAAGCTTTAAAACTTCCCTCTGGAATTTCCTGAAACCGTCTCCCCTGCCCCTGCACCTCATAATCCTACTCAGTCACCCCCCTCCCTCACCCAGGCTCAGGTGGGGCCTCTCCCTCCTCCTCCCCCCCGCCCCACTCGCACTTCTCCCAAGCTCCATCCCAGTAACCTGGCCCATCCCCCGCCTCTGTCACCCCTGCCTGCACTTACCATTGTCACCGCTACTATTCTAACATAGAAACATAGAAGTTAATGACAGATAAGGACACATAAGGCCCATCCAGTCTGCCCATTTCTTTTCTACCTTATAAATGTGCCATCGGCCTTTGCTCTGTCAGTGACCTATCTATTCATAGTCATTTGTATTGCTCCTATGCCTATCCATGCCTGTTTGAAGCCCTGCACTGTATTCATAGCCACCACTTCTTGTGGTAAGCCATTCCATGCATCTACCACCCTTTCTGTGAAAAAGAATTTTCTCACATTCCCCATAATCGGCCTCCCTCTAATCTCATGCTGTGTCCTCTTGTCCTGCTATTTTTCTTATATTTAAACATGATAGACTCTTTCACCTTGTTTATGCCCTTAAGGTGTTTAAATGTCTCGATCATATCACCTCTCTCCCTCCTTTGCTCAAGGGTATACATATTGAGCTCCGTTAATCTGTCCTCATATGTCTTCTGATGCAGTCCCTGCACCATTTTGGTTGCCCTTCTCTGGACTGCCTCAATTTGGTTAATGTCCTTGTGAAGGTGTGGCCTCCAATACTGCATGAGTACTCCAGATGGGGCCTAACCAATGTCTTGTACAGAGGATTATTACCTCCCTCTTACGACTTGTGATACCCTACTAATACACCCTAACACCCCCTAGCCTTACCTACTGCTTTAGAGGTCTGCTTGGATGATTTCAGGTCATCAGTGATGATGATGCCCAAGTCTCTTTCTTCCTTTGTGACTGCTAGCAACTCCCTCCCAGCCTATAAGTGGCTTCAGGGTTTCTCTTCCCTATGTGCATGATTTTGCACTTCTTTGCATTAAATCCCAGTTGCCACTCTTCTGACCATTCTGCTGGTTATCAGATCTCTTCTCATTCTGCCCACCCATCTGGATCATCTACTCTGTTGCAGATCTTGGTGTCATCTGCAAACAGACAAGCCTTACCCTCTAGTCCATCTGCTAGGTCACTAATGAAGATGTTGAATAGGACTAGCCCAGGACTGATCCTGAGGTACCCACTTGTGACTTGCATCTCTTCTGACTGTATACCATTTACCACCACTCTCTGTTTTCTGCCAGTCAACCAGTTTGCCACCCAGTTGACCAACTTCTGACCCACCCGAGCCTACCTAGCTTATTTATCAATCTTCTATGTGGAACAGTGTCAAAAGCTTTGCTGAAGTCAAGGTGGCGACATCAACTGCTCCCCTTGGTCCACCACTCTGGTTACCCAGTCAAAGAAATCTATGAGATTAGTTTGACAGGACCTTCCTTTGTAAACCCATGCTGTCTTGGATCCTGTGCCCCTATGGATTCCAGGTGTTGCACTATCCTTTCCTTAAGTGCTTCCATAATCTTGCCCACTACTGAGGTAAGACTGACGGTCTGTAGTTCCCGCCTCCTCCCTGCTACCACTCTTGTGGAGTGGGATCACATGAACCCTTCTCCAGTCTTCTGGGACCTCTCCTGTGCTCAGAGACTCACTAAACAATTCTGCTAATGGCTCTGCTAGTTCCTCCTTTAGCTCCTTAAGTACCCTGGGATGTATGCCATCAGGTCCCATTGCCTTATCCACCCTGAGCTTGTAGCTCTTGTAGGACCCTTTCTTTTGTGAAGGGAGTAGTGCTCACCTCCCTCCCCCCTGTGTCCATGATGCTGAGCTGTGGGCCCTGCCCGACCTTCTCTTCAGTGAATACTGAGCAAAAGTATCTATTTAGGATAGATGCCTTTACAGGGTCCTCCTCCTCATGCTCCCTTTTCTCCATTAAGCTAGCAATACCCCTCTGGACTTTCTCCTTTCACTAATGTATCTATAAAAGTCTTGTCACCTTCTTTACTGTTTGTGCTAGTGTTTCCTCAGTTTGGGACTTTGCCTGCCTTACTGCCTTACCTGCTTCCCTTAGGGCAGTTTGGTATGCCCCCTATCTTCATCCGCTGTGTTCCTTATATTTCTGAAGGCCAGCCTTTGGCTCTGACCTTTTCTGCTACTGTATTTGAGAACCAAAGTGGTTTCCTTCTTTTTTGCACTTCCTTTTCTGTCTAACACAATGGGATGTTGCTTCAAGTATTGTATCCTTAATGCTTACCCACTTTGCCTGTACCTCCTCACCTGTGTTTCTTTTTGCCAGGGCTAGCTTAACTCTGTTGGCCATCTTATCAAAGTCAGCTCCTCTGAAGTCCCATATTTTGCCTTGGAATGGGATGATTTAGATGTAGTAGCCAAATTGAACCATACCATGTGATGGTCACTGGCCCCAGGTGACCTTCTACCTGGAGATCTGTGATCCCTTCTTTGTTAGTCAGTACTAGATCTAGGATAGCCCTGTCTCTTGTGGGTTGCTGTACCAGTTGTTTGAGGCCCTCCCCTGCAGGGAATCCACTATGAGTCTAGTTCTGGCAGATGTTCCTGCTGGTATTGACCAATCTGTATCTGGCATGTTGAAGTCTCCATTATCAGAACCTCCCTTTAGCTGTCATGTTTTGTATATCTTCTAACAGTAATGTGTCTATGTCCTCCCTCTGGTCTGGGGCCTGTAGACAACCCCAGTTCTTATAGCTGTCCCATTTCCTGTTTCCAGGGTGACCCACAGTTCTTCTGGCTCCTTATGTGTATTCTGAATTTCTGTAGCTTTGATATTTTCATTAACATACAGGGCCACTCCTCCCCCCCTTTTTGCACCTCGGTCTCTTCTGAACAATACATAGCCAGGTACTGAAGGCTCCCAAGTGTGGTTACTGGTAAACCACGTCTCACTAATTGCTACTATGTCCAGTTTAGCCTCTGACATTATTGCCTGCAGGTCTGGGATCTTATTTCCCAGACTCTATGCTTAGTGTTTACCTTGTTATGTATTCCACCTACCCGTGCCTATGAGTTACTTCCTCTGTTACTACCTGTATCCCTCCCATATATTTTTATTGTAATGCCTAGCTCTCCTACGGACTTTTTCCCTACCCTGTAATCTGTTAACTGTATGATGTCTGACTCCGGTAACTCTCCCGGGTCGCACCCTTTCTGTAACTGTGATGTACACTGTATGATGCCTGTAATCCTCCCGGGTCGCACCTGAAAATAGGCACATGGCTGTCTAGTGTGCCTACCCGGTTAACAAAAGCAAATAAATAAATAAATAAAGTGCATGGTAATGTATAGCAACTGTATGTCCAGCTTTGTTTTGCTTCAAATCATTGAACTGCTCTTAGTGAAAACTTCCTGAACATTAGAAACACCCTAAAACAGTGCAACAACTCATGATACAATAGTCTCCTCTACCCCCACTGCATAATAAATGGCTCAATTGTGTTTAGGGGTGTTCCTGAGTCCAGGAAAGATGCAGTGGGAGCTGGTCAAGAAACGTAAACAAACATGTTTTGGTGTGGTAACACCAGTATGGTGGGCAGTCACTTTTTCACTTTTTTTTAAACAAAAATGGTATCTGAATTAAACTGCCAGCTGCATCAATAGTCTCTATAGAATGTGAGCAATCATAAAATGTGTTTTTTGAACTAGGGACAATTTGAGGCCTAAGAGGGTTGACAGTGTCCCTTTAAAGAATGTGAGACTTTTTCTCCAGACATTGCTTGGGGAGATGATTTTCAAACATTACTGGTACATTCATTATGTATATTATTTTTTTATGTAAGACAGAAGATTCAATGGAATATTGTCCTAATTTGATCTTAGAATATGGGCAGGAATACCATTTAGGACTTTCAGTAAATAATGATATAATTTGTTAAATGTTATTTAAAGAGATGACTGATCTGTAAAGTCCCATATTTCTACTGCATGCAATATTGTGTTTGTAATTTTGGTATTTATTACAATTAGAGAACCCTTAATTGAATAGTCAAATAATTCCTTATGAAGTGACTCCATTAATTGATGTTTGTAACTTTTGTTTGAAATATTTTATATGCAAGTTCCAGTTGGTATTTATGGCAAATTATACCTCTAAATAATCACAATGAGTTACTGCTTCAATAGGGGAACAGCTCAGCTTTAAATTATAATTCCAAAATGAAGCTGCACCAAAACTCATCATCTGTGTTTTCCTGTTTATCTGCAAGAATTTATTGCTACACACTTCTGAGAATGCATCTAGTTTCCTCAGTAAACCCAATACAGATGTCAAGATTAAAATAGTATTGTCTGTCTATGTCAAAAAAGAAACAAATTTATTAAAAACTTTTGGAGAATGAAAATCCTGATTACACAGTTTTTGTATTATGCTGTTAATATACAAACTGAAAAGAAGTGGTGTCACAATACAGCCCTGTCTAACTCCTACATTTGTTTGAATTGGGGTCATAATATTGCACAGAAGATTATACTAAGCTTTGGACCATGTATTTTCATGGAGTCTTATTTTAAAATATCTAATAGATATTTGTGTATTCCATATTCCATCAGTCCAGTCCAGAGTGTTCTCTGACTAATATTATCAAATGCGATTTCAAGATCCATAAAACAGCAGAAGAGTTTAGCTTTTTTAATTTTAACATATATAGTGATTAAATGGTATAAGACTTAACATTGCTGTATTGTGGAACACCTTTTCCTGAAGCAATTTTGGGCTTTGTCCAGAATATTATTTTCCTCAACCCACGTTTCTAGCTTTTTAGTAGTATTCTAGAAAAAAAATCTTCTGAGTGGCATCAATTAAACTTATTGGCAATACATTTGGGAGTCATTTAACTGCCTTTTTTGTTTATTGGATAAATTATATTTCCTTACCATTAGTCTGGAAAAATGTTTTGTTGTATTGTGTAATTATATGCATAATATAACAGAGGAATCTATCAGTTAGGAAAATGTTTACAGATATCACTAAGAATTCTATCAGGTCCAATGGCTTTTTTACATTTAATCTGACCAATAGCTTATGGTTATTGCCTCTTTAGAGAATATAAAGGACAATATTCAACCTGTAATATGTATCTAAGAGTTTCTATTACTGTATAGCAATTGTCTTCAAGATTGCTAAAATAGACACTTGAAAAATGAAATTCCCATTGTTTTGGTTGAGTATAAGAATCTACTGACACTGCATTAGAATTTGTACCTGTAGCTACCATTAGCCAGAATTCTTTAGAATTTTTAACAGTTTGACCTAATTGTGACCATAAGTTAGACTGATATTTTATTTTTTCCTGTTTAAGAACCTCATTGTATTCTTTGCTTCTTTGGTTTTATTCTTTTTCACCAGTCTGATCATTTTGGCCAATGATTTCTTCTCCTGCCTACTGTACATCTTGAGTTAAACAAACCCTGATTATAGATGTTACATGGTTTATAAATACATAACAATGGGACTACATAGAACAGTATTTTAGATCAAAATGTGTTAATGTTCTCAATAGCTAGGGAATTATCAACATCTATTTGCAATTATTTATATCTGAATGCCATAATATATTTTCCAAATTATTAACATTATCAGTATTACATTTGATTCTTTTATAATTAACTATTTTAAGTGATGACATATTATGGTCATGTTTTTCTGAAGGAAAAGAGGCATACTGTAGTAATATTTGCAAAGGAAAATGTGGAGATTCTGGATGCTTCACTATAAATCAGTAATCATATCTATGACATTTATATTGCACATAAATAGATCTATTAAAGATGCTCCATTAGATGAAAAAAATGTATCCTGTCCTTCCCTGTCTCCTTTTGTCCTACCATTGATTATAACAAAATCTAGCTCTGCTAGCAAATTAGGTATTGCACCTCCTTCATATTGTTAATAATCAGTGGATTTCCTTTCATTCATGAGATATGGATTGGGAGTTTCCAAATGCTCCTTCAAGTCTAGATTGAATCTTAGAGTGGTTGGGCATCTAACGTTAAAATCACCATCTCAATATAAACCAGTATCTGGATACGGATCAGTTATAATAAACATAAGACTTGTGAAATGATCCCAAATTTCAGAATATTTTGCTCTAGCACTTTTATAGGGAAGATAGACATTAAGAAATATTGCATCACTTTTGTAATTTCTGATTCTTAGTGGTAACAAATAATCAGGTTTAAATTCTAATCTCTGAATTTCTATATTAGGTTATAGTTTTTTTGCAGTTAGAAGTCCCAGTTGTGATCGACCCCTTTTAGATTTCCTCACTGCTTTGGGTTACATAAATGTCACATCCCTGTAAAGCTGAGGTTTCCATGGTCCACTATGTTTCTTGACACATGATCACATCATACGTTTGCATAAATTGAGTACATTGTATGTCTGTATCTTTCTTATATAATCCATCAATATTCCATGGTTGGATTTTCCAGTGTTTCTGAGCTTGAGTTACATTTGTACATAGTAAAGGACCTGACAGTCAAATATTCCTATGTTAATCCAATATTTGAAATTTATTGCTGGTTGGAACAAAATAATTAGGTATTACAGCCTCACATTCTGGAAGATTTTGTTGTGTCTGTGCTACAGCTATTATATTATTTCTGTTTTCCTTACTGTTAGAAAACAGAGTGTCCAATGCAACTGAATTGATGCCCCAGGCTATTCAGAAGTTCACTTCTCTTCTGTACCTTTATTGCTAGGTCCATATATCTAAAAATGTTATCAATTTGGGGAAATTATTATAGGTTTGAACAATCTTTATCCATCTGACTGCAGTTCTGTCTACATCCAGTTTAAAAGTCTTTCAGAAAACTCAGAAATAGATCATTTAGTCTCTCCTACTGGCTCTCCTTTAGGGACATGCCAACAATTAAGTGTCAGTGGTTGTACATCCTGATTTAAGGTTGACTGGCTAAGTAAGCATTTTATTATACAAATATGAAACAGATGTGTTTATGTAAGAAAGTGCTTTATGTACTGATGAAGAAATAATCTCTTCAAGAAATAATGCTCGAGCATTGTTCAGTCATGGAGGGCATCAGTCTTATACCCCTGACCAGTTAAAAGAGCTTTCATATTCCAAAATGTGACTGCTCCACTCTCTGCCAAAAAGGAGAGATGAATACCTAATAACTGTTTGCCCTCAGGATGAGTTAATAAGTATTTAACCTTTCTCTTAAGCATATAATTACACTCATATTTAGCTTAGGTAATATCATTAACCAAAATTACAATTTTTTTTTCTTGGCTGTGCATCTGCCAACCATTGGTCACTTGCATTCTCTGCCCAGCACCCTTTGCCATGGGACAGACCCTACCTCCAAACACCCCCCACTTTTAGTTAGCATAGAAGTAGGGGCCAGGTTTATAGTGCAAGGTCTACTACGTGGGGCGGACATCATACCATGGAGGTGGAACCTCTGATTTTTCAGTTTCTTTCCCCAGAAGGTGTGTCGTGTAATGATGTTAAGGAGACACAGCAAACATCTGACATGCCTCCCAACTAGAACAGATGCCAGCAGCTGCATTCCTCTGGCTTCTGCTAGTGCGTAACCACATGCTGGTCACACCCCCTTCTTCTTCCAGAGGAGGAGAGCAGTCTGTAGGATGCTCAATCCTCCCCCCCCTGGCTAGCCCTCAGATGTCCCGAGTCCAGATTTGAACCCAGGGCATCGGCATTGCAGGCAGAAATCCAACCACTGCACTAGCGAGCCAGCAGAAATACAATTATTCAGAAAAAGCATATTTGTGTACCGATAATTTAGGACATATTGTGCTCAGCATCACAGGATACTCAAGACCGATGCCCAGTCCACTTGCATTTCCTTTCTAGTTCCATAATATCATTGCATGAGATAATGACTGTGTAAAAACCCTTACATCCTGCGTTTCATTCTCTGCCCTGACTGTTCTCAATGCCCCACCATCAGCACCACTCAGATACAAGAGATAATATACCTGTTTCCTAGGAGTGTCTGGATTTTAATTTTCAAACAGTCTTAACCCTTGTACTATTGCTACTTCTTCAGCAGAGTAACACATTTCTAGTGAAGGTACTGAGATATAAGATGAACAGGGCCTATATGAGACCATTGCTGGATTACTGTAGTTAGACTGGAAGGTGTCCAGAGAAGAGTGATTAAAATAGTTAAAAATATGCATAATAAAGGGTACAAAGAAAGATTAGACAAATTAAATTTATACACCCTGGAACAAAGAAGAATAAGAGGAGATCTTCTTTTTATGCATAAATTTGTAAATGTATAGAACTATTGTCACAACTAGGATTGAACTTTAACCAATGGGACTGTAACCTCCAAAGTCATAAGTATCCAGTTACCCCCCCAACAGTGACATTTCACTAGTGAGGTCCCCCACAGTGACTACAGCAACTAGCCATGGTGGAAGACCTGCTGGAACCCAGCTCTGTCTGTTGGGGGTCCTGCATATCCCCCAGTCAGCTCCTACTGGAGTTGAGAATCCTTAAGTGGGGGGGTGCTGGGGCACAGCCCCCATGTGGGGGGGTTCGGGGGTGAAGCCCCCCCTGAAGAAAATAAAAGAACAAAGTGCAAACCGGCAGCCGGCTGCAGAATGTGGTCGACTTGCTGGTGTCACTGTCGGGGCATTCAACAAAATTTTTGTCAGACTCCCGTTGTGGATCCATAAATATCAATTGTCTCTTACATATCCAAGAAATAATAAAAGGTGTTCCTTTTTCACTCAGCAAATAATACCCCTATGGAACACCCTACCTAATTCGGTACTAGTTTGTATTGACCACATAGACTTTAAACATAATCTGGATCAATATTTATTGACCAAGGGATAATGAACTGACCCAGCTGGAGATGCACATTTATGGGCCTTGGCCTTCTGTGCATCTAATCCTTTTAGTATGAATCTTAGCATGAAATTTCTTGAGAAGGCACTGAGACTGATACAACATTCTCTTGATTATTAAGTAATAGTTAAGAGTTTTGAACCATGCCCCCTGAACAAATAATTCAATACACAGTATTAACTTTTCTTCATAAGGTTTTGAACACAGAAACACCAAAAGTCTTAAAGAGCTCCTGACACAGTTCAGACAACTTTGAAAAAAATGTAATATTCAGATATAACTGTGGCTAATATTTTGTATTTTATTCTGTAATTATCACCCTCATTTCCTTATTCTAGGAGTATTTGCTTCAATACAGTATCTCTGCTGTTTGAGCTCCGGCTGCCTGCCTACACCTGACATCATAATTCTGTTTATGGCATCAAAATATGCTGCTGTGAAGCTAATTATGATGTCATAAACAGGAGATTGTGATGTCAAGTGTAGAGAAGCAGCCAGAGTAGATTGAGTCTAGTGAACAGGGATCTTGTTTTCATGCAACTGTTTTCAGTAATAAAGAAAATGGGGAATTAATTACTGAAAATATATGAAGTACTAAAGAAAATGGGATGGAGCTGAATATAAATCTTACTTTTTCCAAAGTTTTGCTAATGCTGTTAGTGGCTCTATAAGCAACAGGTTCATAAGAACAAATAACAGCAAATCACTGTATACATCTTCGTTAAAATTCTACCAAGAAAGTTAGACCAAACAAAACTAAGGTGGCTGAATGTTCATTATCTTTTTGTGGTCCTAGACTATTAAAGGAGTAGTACAGCCTCATAACTTGTAAATGTTATTTGTTTCCTTGTCAAACTCTTTCAGTGTAGGTGTTGGAATATACAGTATGTGTTTGCTTTAGTTTGTTTTCACTGTTCCCACAAGCCCCTGTAACTAGCCTGGGGGTCACCATTTTCTGGTTGTTGAAATCTCATTGTTCCTGACAGCTGCATTAGCATATGAGAACACTATACCACAACATCCACTTACAGTATGTATCTTTTTGCTGAAAGTACATATAACCTGAAAAAAAATCTATCTAGAAGCACACAGATTGGAATGCAGTATAAAAGGAAAAAAAAAACTGCATTACATCCAAGACAGTTTGTAAAGCTAATTTAAGGTAAGTGTGGTATTCACATCTTGCTGTAACTTGTTTTACTGAATTCTAAGTAAGCAGGCAGGCATACTGTGAAGTCTAAAGGGTACTGATGCATTATGTTCTCATATGCTCATGCAGCTCTCAGGCACAATAACATTTCAACAACCATAAAATGAAGACCCCTAGGATCGTTACAGGGACTGGTATGAACAGTGAAACTAAATTAAGCCAAACACATATATCCCCAACAGCTACTGTGGAGTTTTGGTTTGGTCTGCCACTAAAAGACCCTTACTTTCTCTCTGGTCTGCCAGACCCACCTGTTGCTGCTGGTGAGGACCCCATGCTGGGCCATGCGTATAACTGGACAGGTGCATAAAATAAAAAATAAAGGTTTATTCTGTACAGCAGATGTTCTCTTCATGAGGACAAGCCCCAGACTGACAAATAGACAGAAATCCAAGGGGTTTCTTAGGAGCTCCTGCTAAGACAGCAATTAGCATAATATTTGCACATATTTCTTAGGGCATGTAAAGGGATGTCAGCTGGTATTAGCACCATACAAAAGTATATAAATGTACTCCACATCACCCCCAGGACAGTTACTGTGAGCACAACTCAAACAAAGCACTATCACACTATAAACAGTACTGCAAGAGATTTTAAAGAAAAAAAAAACATTTTCATGCATTTCAAGGCATTACATTTCAAAAAACAGTACTCCACTGCAGGAAGGGGGGAAGAAAGAATCTGGACTACACTGGGAACCAGTCAGAGTAGCACCAAGTAGAAGAGAACACCATAGCACTGGAAGCTTGGTCATGCCAAAAGCGCTAGAGTACAGGGGAAGGGAAAGGGAAGAGAGGGAAGGGTAGCAGCTGGAGGATACTTATAATGCAGGATCACATTTTAATAGCAGTTGCATGACAATAACAGATGGACTATCTATGTGAAAAGACATTCCTAAGGAGGAAAAAGTGTTACATGCAGGAATACAGTACTATCAGAAACAGTTGCATAGGATAGGTACAAGAACATTTACTGCAAAACAATTAAAGACACAAACTATCACCAGAAAATTTGGTCTCAAAGCACGCTAAGTCCAGTTCACAAAAGTTCAAGACCTCCGTCGACTTTTCTGGTCAGTGGGAATGGAGGCATGAGTGATTGCACCAGTTCCTGACAGGATAGGGTCAAGTCATTAAAAGTGACCCAGGAGTTCTGCCCACTGTCAAATCTGCACCACTTGACTCTGTAAGTCCAGGATCCATTTGGGTAATTCTTCCTTAAGATCTTCTCGATCTGGTACTCTGGTGTGTGTATACAGGAGAGTGCTGAGAAGAAATAATCCCAGGCAAATCATCTGGCAAATCAGGCAAAACTGAATCTGGTGGGAGAGTATCAGGAGTGGGAAGATCTGTAGGAACTGTTTGTAAGTTGTCTGCAGAGATCTCAGGTTCAGACAGGATGGCAGGCTCAAGTGCAACTCCATTGTTAGGTGGACTGGGGTTGTCTGGAAGGTTGTTACTCAGGTACCATGTTTCAGTTAGTTGATGTGTACTTTGCTGTGTACCAGCTTTCCATCAGACTTGCGATGTGGATGGACATGCACCGGAGGAAGCTTTTCTACTAAGTAGAAGGGACCAGTCCAGGGATGAAGTAGTTTCTTCATGGCACCTGGAACAAGGACAGGTCGGTACAAATACACAATGTCCCCAATGGAGAATGAAGGTCCATGTGACTTGGCTGCTGACATTTTCTGCATTGCAGATTTTCTCTGACCCAATATGGTGATTGCAACATGTCTGGCAAGTTCAAGCTTTTCCAGCATAGGAATAATGAAGGCAAAAGCTGACTTAGGAACTTCTAGCAGTGAGAGATCCCTGTCCAGTGGAGTTCTTGGGTGATGTCCATGGACTAAGAAAAAAGGTGTGTACTCTGTAATGTTGACAACAAGGTCTGGTATTGTAGGCAACTTGTACAAAGGGGACAAAACAGTCCTAAGTGTCATGAGTCTCATCCAGGTACTTTGAGAGTGTGTTGAGAATGGCAGACATCATTCTTTCACTCTGTCCATTGCATTGTGGATGTTAACTTCTTGTATGTGTTTTTTATGTCGAGAAGTTTGCAAGTTTTTCAGACAATGGTTGAAAGGTGGTTGGTGCCTCTGCTTTAATGCAGGTATGATGGGGAACCATGACGACAAATGACTGTGTTCAGGAAGGCACTTGCCACTGTGGCAGCATTAATGTCTTTTAGGGGGATTAGTTCCAAATACTTAGGTAGTCCACAAAAGCAAGGATGTATTTGTTGCCAGAGTCAGATCATGTAGGTAAAGGTCCAAGAATGTCTGTGCAGACACTTTGGAATGTTTCAGTGGCTACAGGTATTAGAATGATGTGTGCCTTTGTTGATTTGGCAGGAGGCTTTCTTTGGGAGCAGGGCTGGCAAGATTTGACAATTCAGACAATGTCCTTGTTTAGGTGAGGCCAGAAGAAGAGAAGCCTTGTCTTTTTGAGAGTTTTGTGGATTCCCATATGTCCTCCAGAAAGTAGAGAGGTATGACTGGAGAGAAGAACTTGATTAATTAGAGAGGCTGGCACAACTAGCTGTGCATGAGTTCTATCTGTGCGATGACCCTTACCTTCCTTGGTCCAAATGTTGGAAAGCACACCATCATTGAGGAGGTACTGCGAAGCAAAGAAAAGTACATCTTGGCAATGCTGCTTTTGTTGCAGTAAGGTTCCAGACTCTAAGTAGGTGATTATGTCTGTGAATTTTTTGACAATTGCCAGGGACAGATCAGACATGGAGGAGGTGAGAAGCTCTTTGGCTACTTGCAGTAAGTGAGGATTTGTGTGTCTTTCTGTAGAAGCAGTTGGTAGCAGCAAAGCAACCTGAGGTGCTGTAGGAGTGTCCACAGGAAGCACATCCATGGCATGGAAGGGAAGAGCTTGTAAGCTGGATTCTTCATCTATTGAGGATGATGCAGAGGATTATCATCTCCGGCTTACACCATCGGCATTTGAGTGAACTTGACCTCGTCTGTACTAAGTTGTAGGATTGCAGCATGGCAATCCATCGGGCAAACTTGCCTACTGGCTCCTTCATTATAATAGCCATCTGAAGGCAGAGTGATCAACGATAGCTGTAAAGGAGGAGTAGCGAAGGTAACAGTCAAATTTCTTTATGGCAAATACCATGGCTAGACATTCTTTTTCTGTGATGCCATAGTTCTGCTCAGCTGAAGAAAGAGAGCACCCAGCATAGGAGACAACTCGTTCTGTTCCATCTTGAATTTGACAGAGCACAGTGCCCACTGCAAAGGAACTAGGATCTAAGTAGAGTTTGAAGGGTTGGTCAAACCTTGGGTAGACCAATACTGGAGAAGAGATTAGGCTTTGTTTCAAGGTTTAAAAGGCCTCTTTACATTCAGAAGTCCATTTATAGTCACATCTCTTTTTGGTGAGGGCATGTAATGGAGCAGCAATCTTAACATAGTTCCAAATTAACTTTTGGTAGTAGCCAGACAAGCCCAAGAAATCTCAAAGGTCTTTGAGATTGTTAGGTTCTGGATAGTCTTTGACTGCTGAGAGCTTGTCTAGGTCTGGAGAGATGTCTTGAGAACTAACAACATGTCCCAGGTAATGGATTTGATGCTGTGCAAAACAACACTTCTCTGGACGCAGCTTGAGACTGGCTTGTCTGAGACATTTAATCACTTCTTTGGGATGCTGGAGGTGCTCTGGCAAAGTTCTGCTGAAGGAAATAACATTGTCCAGGTAGACTAGGCAAGATTTTCAAAACAACCCATGTAGTACAGCTTTCATAACACTCTGGAATGTGGCTGGACTATTCCGAAGTCCGAAAGGCAGACATTTGAATTGAAAAAGTCCCAAGTGGCAGCACCATGCTGTGTATGGATGAGAAGCTGGATCAATGGAGACTTGGTAGAACCCATTCTGAAGGTCTAGAGTGGTGAAGTAAGCAGGGCTGGCTGCTCCAAGACTCTCTAAGGCATCTTCAGTTGTAGGTAAGGGACGAGCATCCTGCACCGTGTAGGCATTGAGTTTTCTGTAGTCTACCAAGAGGTGATACCCTTTGTCCTTCTTTACCACCAGTAGGCAAGGTGCACCCCAGAGACTTGTAGATTCTTCAGCAATGTCTTGTTCAAGCATGTCTTTGATTATGTCCTCTAAGACTTGTTTCTGTTTGTGTCCCACTTTGCAGACTCACTGACGGATTGGTTTCTGGTTGGGTTGCACTTCGATGGTGTGTTGCAGGATATCACAGCTTCTGAGCTTGTTATCTGGACCCACAAAGACATTCAGCTAATTCTCCAGGAATTTCAGAAGTTGCTTTTCCATTGGAGATGCTGGAAGTTTTGAAGAGGATAGTCACTGACTGAGGAGTATAACTTTGTTGAAACTGGAGTGATCATGATAGTACTGACAGGACAAGAGTTAGTAGAACCAGGCTGAGGTTCATGCATGAGATGGAGCTGGTCCCATGGAGACAAGCAGAAAAACTTCACAATGTTGGCACCCTTTGAGATGACTACAGGCTCATCTATGAAGTTGCAGCATTTTTGAAAGACTGCGCCGCCATGCACCGCCAATAAAGTGTTTCCTGGAAGGAGACCTGACGAATGCAGTGTGGGAAATCCTGTTATAATGCCAACACCTTGTGGAAGTGGTTCACCTTGAATCTTGGCAATCAAAACCATCTCTGACTAAGGAGGCACAGTGACTGCTTCTATTGCTGCAAGTTGCCTCCAAGGATCTAGTGACAGTTTGTTTGAGGCAAAGCCTAGGATGGCTTTATGAGCTTTAAGGAAGTCCAGGCCAAGAATTATTGCAGGTTGAAGATCAGGCACTATGTAAAACTTGACATTAGCTTGCTGTGAGCCAAAGTGAAGCTTGAGATGGACCACACCTGTGATAGGTACTGTAGCTGTACTTGCTGTGATAATGTGCTTTAGGTTGGGTGAAGAGATAATAGATATGTAATGAAGAGCTTGATTGTTCAGAATACTGTTGTTGATAACTGAGATTTCTGCTCCAATGTTGACCAAGGCATGTGTGGACCAGTCTTTGATGGTTACAGGCACATAGTTTGCTTGGGGAGGTGACCTGATGACAGGTACCTTTGCCCCTGGAAGAGGGAGTGTGCCAGAGTTAGCAGTTAAAGGATATGGTTTGTTTGAGTTGTGAGAGTCACAGGGGTGGTCAGTTGTTGGGTTCCTCTGATCCTGGGAGTAGTTGTGGTTATCTTGCTGATTGTTTGGTGGTGGGCACCTTTGGTTCTCTTGATATCTGTGGTGGTACTTCAGCTTTTGGCAGACAGCAGCAGTGTGTCCTCTGAATCCACACCACTGGCAGGTCACAGGCTCTTCGTGAAGGTGGAGGCGGATCAGGTGGCTGTTGAAATGGCCGAAGAGCATTGACAGAGGTAGCAGAAGCAGCAGCTGAGCTGCGGTGCAGACTGTTGACAATTGTGTTGAGCATCTCCATCATTGACTGCTGCTGCTGGACACATTTTGCGAGTGTAGCTAACTGTGATGATGGAGGCACTTGTACAGTGGTGGCCTAGGACATTAATATAGACTCTTGTGCAGGTCATGCAGCTTGGATTATGTTCATCCAGGTTGTTGGTTTCTGTTGGATTACATAAAGATGGAGTTGTGGAAGCAGTCCCCAGACAAAGGTTGTGATTTGCTTGTTCTGAGGTTTCTGCAGACATTTGCAGCAAGACTCAATGTCCTCTATGAAGGCTTCTAGAGATTCAAAGGTTTGCATGGTACATTCCCATAGTTGCTGTTCCAATACCCAGGGTGGATGAACTTGGAGAAAATGGTGTTTGAAGTTGCATGCAGTGTGGCAGTATTTCCTTTGATTTGTTCTGGAAGTGCATTGAACCAGGAAATGGCAGTCCTTCTCTGAAACAAGCGCAAGGCATTGGAAGTGCACAAAGGATCAGTCCAACCATGTAAGGAAATCCAGGCTTGGAATTGTTCGAGCCAGTCAACAGCGTCTTCATGAGGCAAGACTGAGAAGGGTATTGGCTGTAGGCTGGTATGGACAGTGGACTGTGGTGAAATAGCTTTAATGTAGGCTAGGTCATCTTAGATGGCTTGCATAGCTGGTGCTCCTTGAGCTGAAATAGAAGACTGGATGTCATGGAAGATGGTTTCGATTTTGTAGCCCCATGCGCTTGAGGTGGGTGGAGGTAGAACTTCAGATTCTCTGGCACCAATATCGGTGTCTTCGTTGGACATTGTGGTTGGAGACAAGCATCATTTCACAGAACAAAGGTTGTAAGGATGAGAAGGAGTTGCCATGATGCAGGAGATGGGACATTGTGAAGTAGATGAAGTGCCAAGCAGAAAATATTTTTGTAGACCAAAGTACAATTATTTGTTAGCAAAGTTTCATCAAATTACATCTTAATAAACAATTACCACTCAATTATGTGTTGTCTGTTATTTAAATAAAGGTTTCATTACAAAAACCAGCTATTTGTTGCAGTGTCCATTCATTTCAATAGGATCACCATTGATTTCAATGGAGTGAGGTCGTGTTGTGCGCTTCACAAGATGGCCACCAGACTTCGACATACAGTTCCTGTGGTTTTGACTGGCCTGACTGTAGCAAGATGGCCACCAGTGGGGGTGGTTAAAGGGCACTTCCTTTCTTGTACAGCAAACCAGATGGCTGCTTTGTGCCACGAAGCTGCTGTGCTGCTTCCACAATACCCAAAATGGCGATTGCCATGCAACAGTCCTTCTTTTCCAACCCAGACATAGAAAAATGGTGGGCTTTCCCCTTTTTTGTGGTGAGTGACAAATGCTGGGGGAAATATTATTGATGTTTGACTGCTCCTGACTTTGTTTATTTTGCTGCCCCAATTTTTTCCTGTTTTGGTTATTCCATTTGTGTTTTACTGTGCTTGTGCTTTATTTTTAGTTTCCTGTTGTCTCCCAGGCTTTACATTTACTGCAGTACCTTTTTTTTCCTTTGCCCCCTATTATTTCTTTATGCTGTGCCCTGTTTTCACTTATGCGATGATACAGCCTTTATTTTTTGCAGTTATTCTGTATACTGCCCTAGGTTATTTCCTGTACCCCCAGTATTTATTTGTAGAACTCTGCTTGGGATTCTGTGGCACTTTTTTTCTTTATTTTCTCTGCACTTTTGTTTATTATTATTTTTTAATTCTACATTTGAAGTTGTGTGGCCATTTGTTTGCTCATAGAGAGCAGTGCTGTTGTGGTGGCTGAGCAGGGAATGGGCCACTTTGTTTCAAGAGTTTGGGAGGCGCGGGGGCTGAGTGGGGTTTGTAGGGCTGTACTTTTGAGGGGAGCCACGGTCTTGAGGCAAGGAGACTGCGGAGCCGTTGTGGCAATTCAGAAGGAGCTCAGGTGAGCCGCGGTCCCTTGTGACTTTGAGGGAGTGCAAGGCGGGCTGGTTGCAGATGCGGCAGTGTGGCTTTCTGCTGTGGCCAGTTCAGGAGGAGCACAGTGATCTGCAAAAGAGGATAGCTTGAAGAATTCCGAGAGAGCAGTGTACTTGCTTCTGGCTGCTGTGCTGAGGATCTGCAAGGTAGGAAGTGGGAGGGCCAAGCTGAGCGTGGTGCAGAGGGCCTGAGCATCTGTGAGTCAGGGCACACAATTGAGAGGAGTGATCAGGTGGCAGAACTGAGCTGTGCAGTGAAGCAGGACTCACTGGCAGTCTATTGCTGTGGAGCCACAGTCAGTGCATTGACAGTTAAACTTTTATTTTGTTTTCCGCAATAGTCTTTGTGGATCAGCTACTGAGCCACGTAGTGGAAGCGAGATGTCCTTTTGTGCTGGGGTAAGTGACTGTCAGCCGCTGGGGATGGGGAACTGAAGCTGTAGGACTGTGGAGATTTGAGGATCATGCTGATTTATGAGAAGAAAATGCTGTTTGTTTTCTGTCTAAATGTGATCTCCCTGAATCTGTGATCGCAGATGTGGAGGCTAGAGGGAGACTGCTTGGTAACAGGAGCAGTGTGAACCTGGCAGGGGGACAATACAGGCCTGTTCTGCCATGAGGTAAGAATTATTGAAAGGGGCTTGCAGTGTTCTTGAGGAACTCCATTGGTGCTTAGGGCTAGAGAAATGAGATCTTGGCCATACATTGATGTAGTAGTTGGTGTGGCAGCAAAGTCTCCAGATTTATTTTTCCTTTATTCTCAGAACAGTAGGAGAGCTGCTAGTAAAGCAGGAGACAGGCATTCAGACAATTTAAGCATACTGGGGTGATGACTTGGGATTCCCAGTGATGCAGACAAGCGAGATGTGGTCTGGATAGAAGAAGGTTGTCATTCTTCACCATGTGTGGTGTTTTGGTTTGGTCTGCCACTAAAAGACCCTTATCTTCTCTCTGGGGTGCCAGACCCATCTGTTGCTGCTGGTGAGGACCCCATACTGGACCGTGTAAATAACTGGACGGATGCATAAAATAAAGAATGAAGCTTTATTCTGTACAACAAATGTTCTCTTCATGAGGACAAGCCCCAGAGTGACAGACAGAAATCCAAGGTTTTTTTTAGGAGCCCCTGCTAACACAGCAATTAGCATAATATTTGCTATATAGTTCTTAGGGCACTTAAAAGGACTGCAGCTGGTATTAGCCCCATACAAAAGTACATAAGTGCACTCCACACTACATAGGAAAAGGTGTTTGGTGACGAGGAAAGAAATAACATTTACAAGATACTGTATGAGGATGCACTACTCCTTTAAATTAACTATTTTGATTGGGGTTTGATGTTCAGTTAAAAACATACGTGGTTAAAAGAAATGTGAAGAATCACTTAAAGACGCTATCAACACGTGGTTATTTTGATTATACCTGTAAAGCTTTTATGCTCAGTTGCTCATCTGCCTACAGATGTACTTATGTATATATGTAATATATTTCTTTTGTTTTTATTGCATGATTTTACATTACTATTATGTGAGTTGTTACTTTGTATTGTACACCTATTGTGTATCCTTTGTTCCCCATGTGTGGCTGAAAATGGGCCTTTAATCCAGACCACTTTCCTGGTAAATCAAATCAAATCAAATGACTAAAATAAAATAGTTCAACAGGAGGTGATGCTGGTGAATCATTGTTCCCTTGGTTTGGGATTCTTTGAAGGTCTATATTGTTATGGGAATCAGTTCCTATTATAGTTTGATTTTTAGTTTCTGTTTTTAGATTAGGTTACATATTATCATCATCACTGGTTTTATTTCTAATCTTAGAACTCTTCTGCTTTTTAGTTCTATGTATCTGAGACTTGATACTTCTTTGTTATTTTTACTTTTTATCTTGGAGTTGTTATTTCAATTTCATTTTAATGTATTTAGGTTTTCAGGTAGGTACTGTACACTGGAATATACATTCATTTTCCAAGTACGACCCGAGATCAAAAGTAATGACAAATCAGACTTACAATGCAATTACAAGCAGTACATCACAATACAAGCAGTTCAACACTCTGAACAGTTTACATGAGTACACATTAAGGTTTTTAAAATATTGAGGGGCAGCAGAGGAGAAGTGTTTTACAGATGAAGGATGTTAAATGTGTGTTGGCAGGGATTTCCACAGATAGGCTGCTCAATATGCAAAATTTATTTCTCCAGCATTGGTGTGCACAAATGGTTTACCAACTGGAGCGCATGTGAAGATCATGATTTATAGACAGGGGCATGTTTAATTAAGAGTTTACTCAAGGAAACAGCAACACCAGACTTTATAATTTTAAACATGAATTGTGCTGAAGATAACTTATAGTTATTATGAACTGATAGCCAGTCAAGATTTTCCAAAATTTGACAGTGATGGGTATGGTGGGGTGCCAAAATGAAAAATTTACCAATTTTTTTAACAGTGCTTCTTTCTTGGACACAGTACTAGCAGGCGCAGAATCAGTGAAATGGGAGCATAGTTCAAAACTGGAAGGAGGTTTTGCTGTGCTATGGCCACATGAGTCTCTTTAGTTAGAAAATGTTGAATTCGATAGAGTGTACCAATTTTCAAATGAATCTTGACAGTAGTTTTATCCAAATATGAGTTAAAGTTTAGAAATGGATCTAATGTGACTCCAAGATATTTAAAAGAGCCAACAGTCTTGAGTAAGCAGCCATCAGAGCCATGGGCCCACATATTCAAAGGAGATGCGCTGCCCAAAATGGAGACGCACAGCACATTCCAGAAAATGTGCAGAAGTGCGTTATTTGAAAGGGAGAGATGAGTCATGCATTTCTGAATGCACGAGTGCACAGAAATAATGTATGCAGCACAAAAAAGGGGGTGGATACCTGAATATGCCATGTATCCATATATTCAGCCAAAATGTACGGCTCATCTACCATGCATCCCAGAAGTGAGCCGCACAAAGTTAGGCAGACAAAAGGATGGCCTAAATCAGCCTGCCACTCACAGGAAGGCTGTGAAACTGCAGACAGGCCATCCAGAGACAGCCCTTGGAGGTGCACCAGGATGTGCTCAAGGCATCCATGCACAGCAGCCATGCCAGGATGGAAGTACCCAAAGCCACAAATGCTAGCTCACCATGGGCACTGCCCTGAGAGCCATACTCCATACTGTTCCTAGGACATAGACACCCAGCTGCCACATGCCAGTGCTGTCAGGTGCCCCCAGCACACCAGCGGAGCAGATGGCCACACTAGAGCACACGTACCAGGGGCCATGACCTGCACTCATGTGGCCTGCAGGGTACCACCCTGTAGTGGCATGCACCCAGGGTGACATTTGGGGCCATGGTGCCCAAGTAGCCTGGTGGTATGAGTGGCAGCCTGGCATGGGCCAGGGACTAACCTGTGGCATACACCCATGGTGGTACACCATAGGTGCACACAGGTGGGATCCACTCACTTGAGTATCTGGTCACCCTCTGCACGCTGCCATTCCTTGCAGTTATCACCATGTTCCTCTCATACAGGGGTGTGTGGAGCACTCCAGGTGACTTACACTGCATACGGAGCTGGTGTATCATATGCATGTAGTATACTGATCAGACTGTGGCACCCTGTACCATCCCCTGTTGCTTGTCCAGGTGGGCTCCTGTGGCCAATGTCCAGGTGGGCCCCCAGTACCGCAGTCCAATGCTGTACATGGATATGGGTAATGGCTCTGTACCCAGGCCAATACAGTCCACCCACCCACAGACAAATATTCCATCACACCTGCCTGCTAGGCTGCAATATCTCCTGTTCACCTTTGTGGGGTGGTGGGGCAGCTCTGTAACCTGGAACTGCACATGCCTGGGGTATGCAAATAGCTTGAATACATTCCAGTAATGAGCTGCACATGTGGGAATGGGTTCAGAATGTGCAGTGAGTTCATTTGTATATACTGGCTGACTATTGCAACTTTATGCACTGTGTATGTGGCTGCCTATCACACATTTTCCTATGCTCAGCATAGAGCTCAGGTCACCTGCTGCACTGCGCATCTCCCACTGTGCAATCACGCATGTTCAGGACATTCAGCTGGACATGCATGATCACATCTCATGGCGCATCTTCTGAGTATACTATTATTTTGTGCCAGCATATCTCAGTTGTGCAGCACAGACACTTGCACAATGCAGCCTGGGACTTTTGAATATGGGGCCACAAAACTTAAATTGTGTAGAAAAATGTTTCAGTTTGGGGACTGAGCCAAATAACACAGTTTTTGTTTTTGTTCTGTTTAAAACAAGGTTATTTTCACAGAGCCAATCCTGTACTTTGGAGAATTCACAAGTAAACAGAGAGTTAATTTCATATACAGATGAATTGTGCACTAGCAGTACTGCATCATCCGCATATAAAAGCAAATCAAACATGAGAAATAGGATCAATAGAAAGGGAAACAAGCAAGGGACCCTGCATGGAGCCCTGGGGGACTCCATACTGAACCCTCCTGTAAGATGAAAGTGTACCATCACATTTTATACACTGTGACATATCAGAAGGATAATCTCTGAACCAAGCCATAGCAGAATTACCCAACCCCACAAGTTTAAGATGATCTGTCAAAAAGGGATGGCCAACCAAGTCGAATGCCATGGTTAGGTCCATGAACACAGCCCCAGTGAGACAACCAGACTCCGTAGCCCTATGGACTATGCCCGAGAACCTAACCAAACCAGTCTCAGTACTGTATCCTCCCCACAAATCCAAGTTATGAATCAAGTTACCCTGCATGTTAGCCAGGTCAACCACTTCTTCCCTTACAAATGGTGGAGAAAGATTAACATGAATACACATGTTTGATTTTCCCAAGTTGGTTTCTTCTTTAAGCTCGCCAAGTATAAAAGACTCATTTTCATCCTCTTCATAATTTCATTTGATATTATCCTCCACTAACTGTTTTATCATAAATTGTTTTTTTCATTATATTTGCTCCTATCCCCAGTATTTCTTCTTTAAGGACCCACCATTTTTATAAGGTAATATTGGTGATAAATGGTTTCTTAATGTTGTCCATCAATTCCCTTGGCAGTGGTGGTAATTGGATATGCATTTATATCTAACTGGGGAAGATCCTGTGATGGCTCAGTTTCCAAAGTAGACTTTTGGATAAAAGATTCCTGTGTGAATTTTGGCAAAGTCAGTTCAATTCATATTTATTGTTCAGCTTAAAATCAAGCCATTACAAAATCACAATTGTAAAAACGATGTAAATACACACACACATTTGAAATGTAAAAACAGTCATACAAAAAAGTCATATTTGTCATATTGCTATTACCAATTCATATTCCTGCTCATACATATCCTTCTATGCATGTATATTAATGATCCAAATAAAGTTACAAAACAGGTAAAATGGGACATAAAAAAAGGCAAAAGAGAAAAGTGCTGTAACCTTAAGGGTAGTTATCGAAGTCTGTTGCCACTATTATCTTAAGTAAGTCAGTGCCTTCTTTTTGTAAATGCAGTTTCCTTCCCTCTATAATTTTGAGGAAAGACACCAAAGGGATCAGTATTTTTCTGCTTTTAGATTTCAAGAGATATGTTACCAGATGTTCAGTCTCGTACTTTGGTGCTCCTACTATTTGTCCTAAGAGTTGTTTCCTATATCTGCCATACAAGGGGCATAACATGACTGGGTGTGTTTAATTGTCTGGTCCTGTCCTGTATCTGCACAACACATTTCCTCCTTTTTGCTTGTTTGTTATGCAGGTTTGAATTCCATTGACTGTAAATACACTCAAATCTGTGTCTAGTCGCCAGTTTTCTGTACTCTGGTTTATCTGGCACTATCAAATATTTTTCCATGCCATGATTTCTTTTATTTTTAGATATCCTTTTGTGTACTTTATACTGTTTGCATAGTGCAAGATCATTTTGAATGTATATGTCCCTTACTCTTTGTTTAATGTTCTCTTTCACCTGATCTAACGGGAGTCTATGATAATCTGTGATACTTTTTCAAAGACCAAACGGCTTGAGGATTTTCTCCACTGTTTGCATACATGGGAATATAACACATTTTGACCCATAAAGGAAAAAGCTTCCTCCAGACATAATCTAGGTAGTTTGTTTTCTGCCATCCCATATATTTTTAACCAATATATATGGCTTGTCTTTGTTTAATCTATTTTTTTATTTATTTTATTTATTCGTTCTAGGATTACAAGTTACCTTTGAGCCCAGGGCTCTTTTACAAAGGTTCCGCGTCAAAACATTGGTTTCACATAATAGGTTACAATAACACATGTTGCATGGAAGAGACAGGGTGAAGATCAGAAAGGGGGGGGTAGGAGGATAGGAGGAGCAGTAATAAGAGGTCAGGGAGGAGAAACATAGAAACATAGACTTTGACAGCAGATAAGGACCACTTGGTCCACCCAGTCTGCCCATTTCCTTACCTACTGGATAAGCTGCAGATTCTAGTTAACCAACAGCCTACTTCTGGCAACCCCCACTATAATTGCCTTGTGTCTGTCCCATGTATGTTTGAATTCCCCCACTTTTTTAGACCCAACGACCTCCTCAGGAAATCTGTTCCATGTATCCACCACTCTCTCCATGAAAAAAATTTCCTCACATTACCCCTGAGCCGTCCCCCCTCTATCTTTAAATTGTACCCCCTTGTTCTTACACATCTCTTTTTCTGAAAGATGCTACCCTCCTGGACTTTGTTGATTCCCTTGAGGTACTTCAACGTTTCTATCATGTCCCCCTGTCCCTCCTTTCATCAAGAGTATACATATTAAGCTCTCTCAGTCTCTCTTCATATGGTTTCTGCTGCAGACCCTGCACCATTTTAGTTGCCCTCCTCTGGATTGCTTCCATCCTGTCTATGTCCTTGCATAGATGAGGTCTCCAAAACTGCACACAGTACTCCAGATGGGGTCTCACCAATTGTCTGTATAGAGGGATAACCACTTCCCTTTTTCTACTTGTGATGCCCCTTCCAATGCGGGTAGGGGAGGAATTTGGAAAGAGGGGGCAAAGGGTGGGTGAGAGGCAGCCAGCCAGGTGATATTGTCAGTTGCAGATGTGTGGGAGGGGAGGAGACCTACTAGGGCAAGTGTGATGGGCATGGGGCCCGGTAGAGGACAGCAGTGGAGGAGCGGTGTTGAATAGTTATCCATGGCAGTCACAGGTGCTGGAAGTGACAAGGGTGTTACGGAGCCTGGATTTGAAGCCACCTAGACCAGTGGTAGTGATAGTATCATAGGCAAGACCATTAAACCAAGTGGGGGCCCTGTAGGCGAAAGATCATTGGCCAAGGGTTGTGCGGCAGCAGGAGATGCGAAACAGTTGTGGCTTTGATCCCCTGGTGATTCTGGAGCTGTTTTTTGTTTGAAGAAGTGAACAGACTCTGGGAGGGGCAATTCCCAAATGGATTTTCTTTGCAACCACACAGGTTTGGTACTGGATTCTATTTTCAAGTTGCAGCCAGTTTGCTTGTGAGTAGAGGTCATAGGTGTGTGTGAGACACTTAGCCCCAGTGATGAGTCAACAGGCCTTGTTTAGGGTAGTGGTTATCCTTCTGAATGTCAAGGTAGTGTCAGTGCCATAGATGACAAGGCCATAATCAATCTGAGAGATGAAGGAGCTTTGAACAGCGGCAGAGAGGGCCTCTTTTGTCAGGTGCCACCATAGGCAATAGAGTAGACCCAGTCTGGTGTTCACTGTTTTTGTGACATTGGATATGTGGGTTGCAAAGGACAGGTGAGGGTCTAAGGTTATTCCTAGATATTTGAAGGAGTCAGCCTGCTCCAGGGAGCTGCCTAGGCAGGTATATAAGGAGAGTTGGAGATGTTTGTGCCTGTTTTGGTGGCTGGTGAATCTGGCATTCTACAGGGGGTTGCCCAATTTCAGCTCTCACCATAGATGATGGCACACTATTCGGGAGGCCCAAAATTCTTTTATAAAATTTGTTTAAGGGTTGTCTCTAGATTTATATTGTTCATTGATCCCCACACTTCTGCCCCATATAATAATTGGCTCCTTACTTTGGCATTCAAGAGCTAGTGTACTGCTTGGGATTAATAGTAATTTTCAGATGCAGTCAGCTATCACTTTTTATATCTCAAGTATTTTTTTCTTTTCTAATTGTTAGTTAGAAGATTTTACACCTGGCAGTAATGGGGTGATGTGTGGAGCACCACTCTGTCTAGAGGGGGAAAAAAGTCAGTTCTGTTCCTTCCACCACATCATCAGAAATGAAACCAAACACCTTGAGGCACCACAATCCTTACAGCATGAGCAGTGACTTTCACAAACTACAAATCAAAATGCAGGAAATTGTGACATCACTAGTAACCAGGGAGAACCAGTCCCTGCTGCTTCATGCAAAACTGAAACCTGGCAGTGAGAAATGGTTCTCATTGGTTACTAGTGATGCCATAGTCAGTGTGGCCTCAGTGTTGATATAGTGGGAGGTACAGAACTGACTTTTTTATTCCTCCAGACAGAGTGCTGCTCCACACATCACCCCAGTACTGCCAGGTGGAAAATCTTCTAATTAGCAAACAAAAAGAAAAAATACTTGAGATGTAAGAAGTGATAGCTGCCTACATCTGAAAGTTACAATTAATTGCAGGCAGTTTCCAGGCAGTACACTAGCTCTTTCAGTACTTTAATATTTTCCATTATAGATGTCCCTCCATATTCAACATTGGGAGGATTGTTTTTGCCTCATTTTCTGCTTCTTGAATGTGTCTCTTCCATGTTCTCTCTTGTGTTAATGTTATCCCTAATTAACAGAATTCTTTAACCACCTTAAGTTTTTGATTATTGATTATGTATTTAGATGCTTTATTATTTCTACCGAATATCATTACTTTAATTTTTTCATAATTAAGTTTTAAATCTGCTAAATCACATTCTGCAACAAATTTATTGAACATTCTCTTTATTCCTAAAAACTTGTAGAAAGTAATGCCACATCATCGGTGTAAGCCAAATATGGACATGCTGTTTTACCTATTTTCGGTGTGTGACGAACAGCCCACCAAGTTTTGTTTGCTTTACTAATTACATTTGTAATATGTGTATCAAAATCTAGACGAGAGTCAACCATAATCCCCAAGTCTCTTTCACTGTCTTTACTTACTAGGGGAATATTATAAAGAGGGTATTTATTTTTAGGATTATGTTTTCCAAAATGTAGAACGCTACATTTGGATGTATGCCAATTCCATCTTATTGACCAGGCTTCTAACTTGCTTAACTCCTCTTGCGTATTTTGTAATGTTACTTTAGATGTTATTGAATAATTCAGATATGAAATTCTGAAAGATTACTGGAGCCAGGACAGATCCATGTGGAACACTACTTTCAACATTTTCCCAAATAGATATATGACCATCAATAACCACTCTCTGCTTCCTATCTGATAACCAGTTTGCAATACACTTAATATATCAATGCTTGATGCTGCAATGCTGTAGCTTTTGAATTAAAGCCCAATGTGGAGCCAAATCAAATGCTTTTCTGAAATCTAAGTGGATGATATCACATGATTTACCTTTATCCAACTATTCATTAACAAAATCATAGAAGCTCACTAGGTTTGTTATACATGATCAACCTTTAACAAACCTGTGCTGGGATTGATCTAAACCTTGCACAACAGAAGTCAATTAATCTTTCATAATACGCTCCAGCAACTTGCAAATAATGGGAGTTAAACTGATCAGACGATAATTATCTGGTGAGCTCTTGGACCTCTTCTTGAACAAAGGAATCACATTCGCTTGTTTCCATACAGTGGGAACAGTGCCTGTATTTAAACTTGTGTCAAAAAGAATTTTAATGGGTACACAGAGGTGATCTTTCATATTAGTATTAAGTTACCAGAGATACCATCAAGATCTTCAGAAGAGCCTTTCTTTACTTCTTTTAGTTTATTTTTAATAGTGTCTATTGAGAGCTCCATGTTATAAGGCAACTGATTGTCTGGAACAGTATAATTGACTACATTAATACCAAAGCTGAATGCTTTAGAAAAATGTGAGTTAAAAAACTTAGCCATTTCTTTTGGATGTAGTAGAACTGAATTGTCAGTAGTGATAGGACCTACCCTACATTCCTGTTTTTTCTTTTTGAGTTAATGTAACCAAACAGCATTTTGCAGTTACCCTTCTGGGCTTGCATCACAAGAAATCTTTCCATACTAAGTTTTGCCTTTCTGATCTCTTTTTTACACTTTTTTACATAAAATATGTTTTTAAGTTCACCCCATGGCATGTGCGCAGCAAACGTCTTGTAACAAGTGGCTTGTGTGAAAACTTCAAAAGAAAGAACAGCAATACGTGTGGAATGTAGTCGATCCACACAGTGCCACTGCTTGTGCATATGCGCAGAGTCCTGCTTTTACTTTCATACCCCTCTGCTCTTTCCTGTTCTCTGTATGAGAACACTGGGGTTTTCTTGACTGCAGCAGCTGCAGCTGGAACTCATGCTGCCAGCTACAGAGTCATCCAGTGGCCTGTTTTCCCTGGTGTCTAGTGGTACCCCCCCACTCATTGACAACAGTTTTTGCTGACATCGGAGTGCCCAATCTCCGTGTTGGCAGTAGAACCCCCCCACCGGTAGTGTGGAACACTGGGGAGCCCACTCCCAGTGTCCTCAGTTATGTACAACTCCCTCAGTACTGTAGGACACTGGGTAGCCTACTCCCAGTATCCCAAAATATTGTTTCAATGTACCCGTGAAAAAAGGAAACAGTCCCCTGATGTTTTTTTTGTTTCTGAAAAAAGAAAAGTGGTCCCTCGTCATCTCCCCATCCTCCTCCCCATCCCTACCCTCAACTGAGCAACCCACCACTCCCCACTTTCCCTATACTTACCAATGGAGACCGTCAGCTGCCATCTTCTGTGCACCACGACATGTGTGCACTCTTCAAAGCCAAACAGCAAACTGAGAAATTGAAGGTAAGTGTCATATTATGTATTTCAATGGTGTTTTCAACTTATGTTGATATCTAAGCCCTTTTTTGGAATTTTTTTCACCAAATTTTCAGCATGGACTTTTTGGGACCCCAGCTCATGAACACTGTGACTGTCATTTCGTTATTGATGCCTAGAATATGATTTCACGCGGTCGCTGTGCAAAATCACCTTTTGGGATTAGTCAGCACAATGACAGTGGCCGTGTGCATGAGGTGGGGTCCTAAAAAGCCCATATTTAAAATTTGATGGAAAAATTCCCAAAAATGACTGAGTTACACACGCTCATTGAAATCTTTCTGCACACGCTCATAACTTTGGAAATTTTTAATATTTTGCCTCCAACTTTTCAACATAGCCATTTTTCAGACTGCCTCATGAACAGTATAGCTGTCATTTTTCACATCCAGCCTAAAATGTGTTGTTACACCTCTGATACAGAATGGCACGGTTCCTGTGCAAAATCACCTTTCAGGTCTGATTAACAAATTCACCATGCCAGTGTCCATGAGGTGGGGTCCCAAAAAGCCTATGTTGAAAATCTGGTGAAAAAAAATCCTAAAAATGGCAGAGTTATGTGCACTCATTGAAATGTTTCTACATACGTGCTTAACTTTGGTCATTTTTAATATTTTGGCTCCAACTTTTCAGCATAGTCATTTTTTCACACCACCTCATGAACAGTATAGCTGACATTTTTCACTTCCTGCTGAAAATGTGTTTAGCATCTGTGGTATGGAATGGCATTTTGACATAGATTTGAACATTTGCATCTACGGGGTTTATGAAGTGGGGTTATAAGAAGACTATGTTCAATAATTGGGGTCAAACTATAAAGCAATAGCTAAGTTATGACCATTCATTGCAATTTTGGTACACCCACTCATAACTTTGGAAATTTTAAATATTTTGACCCCAGATTTTCAACAGAACCTTCTTATTACCCAAACTCATGTATGTTACAGCTGTCATTTTTCAAATGCACCAAAATGTGTTTTCACACCTGTGGCACAGAATGGCATTGAAGTTGGGCAGAATTATGATTTGGTGGGGATTTTAAACTTTTCTATAGCGGGTACATATGCTGGGACAATAAGATGTCTATGCTAATAGTTTGGTCATGCATCTATGGAGGGATGGGTGCACAGGATCCAAAGGACCCTGCGCTCCCACAGTTTTGGGCCCTGCTCTCCCACTGTAACAGAAGGACTGTTATGGAAGGTGGGAGCACAGGGCCTATATCAAACTGCGTTATTGCAGGGGTGCAGACATCAATACCAACAGTGAATGTTCAGCATTGACAAATGCTCATTTAATTTGAAGCCAGTTTAAGGTCTAAAGAGGTTGACAGTGTCCCTTTAATAATAATTCACACAACTTTGTGTTTCTAGTTCTCATTTTAAGTATATCTAATAACTCTCCATAGGTCTTAATATTTGGATGGGTAATCAGTAAACTAAAATAAATATTTAGAAAGTATATTGTAGATTTGTAATTTAACTCATTAAAACCAATAGAATCAGAAGGACAACAATGATATTGAGTCTCACAGTCAGTTTCTTAGGGTGCTTCTTCTTTGGCTGTTTTTGAATTCTATTCTATTCCTTTCTATCTGGCTTCTGTTTTCTCTTCTGAGTTCTCTTTCCTTCCGACTTTGCTTCAGCTGTTTATCCGGAGTTTCAGGCTTTCCATTCTTGAGGAAAAAGGATTTTGTGTGTTCAGGCTGCTGGGTCACACTCTCAAAGGACTGTGTGATGTAGTGTCTCCTAAGTGTCACTAAAGTGGATTAAGATTTAAATGTCGAGAACTACTTTCTTAAGATTTCAAGTCAAGTATTTTATAACTTATAAAAATCCCCATAACTTTTTTCAAGAGAGAAGGTTTTAAATAATTATTTTAATATTACTCAGTTTTAGTGGCCTACAGGCTAAAAATGAAATCTGGGCTTTTTTAAGCTTATTTAAGTATAACTCATTGTTGCCAATTTATGTATCTTAGGCAGTTTAATTTGAATCTGATTCTGCAATGTTTAAAATAAATATAATATTAAAAAAGTTTGTTTTACAAAAAGTTAGAACTGCTAACCCCAGGAACAACTCATCATGATTAAACTGATGCAGTCAGCCTCCTGTGTTGAACTGCCCGGAGAGATGGAATGCTATGCAAATGATGGAACTCTAATTGGTTTGTGTCAATTTCAAACTGCTGCACTCTGAGTGCTTCAGATTCTTTACTCCGCCTGCATAGTGAAGATGTCCTGGAGAGCTCTCCTTCAACTTACTTCATACACTTTAAACTGGTCGATAAGTACCATTTTAAGTTATAAATTTTAGATTGCTGCCCTTATAAGTTAATTTAATGTAGTTTCCTGTGTTTTACTGTTTTTATTGTTTTTTGCAGTTCCCTCATGGTTCCTTGGAACCAAGGGACTCGTGGTTCTCTGTGAGTTTTTTACCTCAGATTTAGCATTAATTTTTATCCATTCAGTGGTTCCCTTTTGGATCCATCGACTGTTTGTATTTTTATTTAAATTTAGCTTATTTTCAGTTCCCTCTTCTCTCAAGGAACCAATTAGTGCTTGGTTCCAGGAACCGTTAGCGGTTGTTTATGTTTCAGTTTGTTGGTTCCAGGGAACCGATTATTTTCACAAACATCTAAATTTCTGTACTTTGCTCAATTTCAGAGGTCCCTGTTGATAAACCTAAAAAATGCACAGGACCCACCCATGGGGTTAAAATATTGTGAGTCTTGTGGTCAGGTTATAGCTAAAGCAGACAAGCATTCTCTTTGTGTGTTTTGTTTGGGAACTAATCATAGTTTTTCAAACTGTGAAATTTGTCAAACTTTTTGTTCCAAGACTTTGAAAAAGAGATCCAAACAATTAGAGGAAATGGCTTCTGCATCTGCTAGTACTGCAGAAAGAAACCCCTCTCCTTCTGTCCCTAATAAGGACAGGGGTAAGCCCAAGGATACTGACAAGGGGTCAGATAAGACTGAGCAAGGTAAATCTAAAAAAGTTTTTGAGACAGTAGCTGAAACTCTCCCGCTTAAGAAAAAATACAAAGAAAAACATGTTGCTGTGCCTCCAGCTGAGAAGGCTAAGGAGCTCCCAGCAGACAAACAAAATATGCCCTCAGCTGTGGACATTGCAAAGGCTTTACAGATTTTATAAGCCTTACAGGCTATGGTCTTGGTTCCCACACCAGTTACTGTGCCAGTTCCAGCACCACAGGAACCACAGTCGCTGTATTGTAATCCAGAGGAGGATGAAGAGGAGTATAAGCGGGAACCTATAGAACCAGAGGTCTCCCCAGAACAGGACTTTGGCTCCCCTCCCAGGGGATCAGAAGACTATACCTCTCATTAAGCCTTTGTAAAAAACATGGGGATACCATCAGTCTCCCCCTCCAGGAGATGGAGGAGGATGTGGAGGAAGCAGATTTCATGGATATGATGGGACTAGCTCCCACAAAATGCCTTCTGTTGCCTATGCACAAAACTTTAAAAAAGGCTGTGCTGCAAATATTACAGACTCCAACTTTGATATCTGGAGTGGACAAGAAAATAGATAAGAAATATCAGCTGGATAGAACCACTACTGAATTTCTGTTCAGTCACCCTGATCCTGAAGGGGTGGTCCAGGCTGCTGCCTGTGATAAGGCCAGGATCCCCTTAGCAATCCATCCTCCTGACAAAAATTCAAGAAAGATGGATACCATGGGAAAGAAGGGGTATATAGCTGCCTCACTTGTTGTTAGGTGGGCAAATTATATGGCCTATGCTGTCCAATATCAGAAGGCACTATGGAATTCTGTCCTTGCGCTGTCTGATAAAGTCCCAGGTGAAGTGGCAGTCGACTTGCAAGAAATGGCAAGAGCTGCTCTTGATGCCACCAAATATCAGTTCCACATGGCAGTGGATGCTAATGACACCGCAGCCAGACTGATGGCTTTATCTGTCTCCATCAGGAGATTTGCCTGGCTAAGAGCTACCAGCCTAACCTTGGACACCCAAGCTAAGGCTATGGATTTTCCATGTGAGAAAAAATCCTTATTTGGTGACAAAACAGAGGCCTACATGAAAAGGGTGGAGGAATATAAGGCCACCTATAGAAGTAATGCTAAAGAAAAGCCTTCCACCTCTTATAGGGCCCAAAATAGGGGAGGCAGGGGTAGGGGTAGGGGATCCTATCCCAGACCTTTTTTCCAAGCACAGACTTCACAGGTCTACAAGCAGCTGAGAGGCAATTTCAGAGCGAGGGGTAGAATGGCCATGAGATGGGCTTCTCCCTCACCACAAATCCAGACTCAGCCCACACAGAATCCCTGATGGGCTGGTACAGGTCACTCCCCCACCACCATCACCACCACCGGTGGGTGGCAGATTGGCTCACTACCTCCAGGTTTTTCATGCCATCACCACAGACAAGTGGATCCTGGAGGTAGTGAGCCAGGGGCTGTCACTCAGTTTCAAATGACTTCCCAAGCTGACAGCAAGAACCTTTGCCCCAGTCACCTCTGCAGTCAGAGGTAAAACACCCCCTATCAATCAAAGCAATGGAACCAGTACCCCTAAACCAAAGGGGCAAAGGCTTCTACTCTAGATACTTCCTTACCAAAAAGTAAAATGGGGAATGATGACCTATCCTGGACCTAAGGCTTCTGAACAAGCACATTTTAAAGCCAAAGTTCAAAATGGTGACCCTCTCAATAATCATACCCATACTGCGAAAAGGAGATTGGTTAGCTTCCCTGGGCTTAAGGGATGCCTATTTTTACATTCCTGTCAGATCAACTCATAGAAAGTACCTAAGATTCTGACTGGCCTCCGGTTATTACCAATTTGCAGCATTTCCATTCGGTCTGACTTCTGCACCAAGGGCATTCACAAAATGCCTAACAGTGGTGGTTGAATACCTTAGAAAACAAGGTGTGACAGTCTTCCCCTACCTGGACGACTGGTTAGTCGGAGGCCAGTCCCTGCAACATGCAAGGCAGTCATTGGCACTCATAAAATCCGTGCTGGAATCCCTAGATTTCCTCATAAAAGAGCAGAAATCACAGCAAGAGCCAGTACAAGTGCTGGACTTCATTGGAGCAGAGCTGGACACCAGCCTGGGTAGAGCTTTTGTACCCCAGGAAAGAGTGCACAGCATCCTACAGATTGCAAGTTCCTTTATGCTGGGCAAGCCCAAGTCAGCCAGGGAATTCCTCAGGCTACTGGGACATATGGTTGCTGCCACCACAGTGGTGCCAGGTTCCAGATTCCAAATGAGAGACATCCAGTTTCACTTGAGACAGCACTGGTCACAAAGGACAGACCCTCTGTCCAAACTGGTTCCAGTCACCTACAGCCTACTGCAGGCACTTCAATGGTGGCTGGATGAACACAACCTCAGGGTAGGTGTACCCTTTCTAAGGCAACAGCCCTCGCTAATTCTCACAACAGATGCTTTCCTTCTCGGTTGGAGGGCACACATGCTGGATCACACAGCAAGTGGCACATGGTCTTCTCAAGAGACCCTGTTGCACATAAATCTGCTTGAGCTCAGGGCAGTGTACCTGGCTCTATTGGCATTTGCCCCACATCTGCAAAACAAGGTGCTGCAGGTCAGGACAGACAACAGCACAACCATGTACTATATCAACAAACAAGGAGGAACCAGGTCATTTCCACTTTGCACAGAGGCAATGAAGCTGTGGTCCCTGGCATACTCCATCAAGGTATCTCTATCAGACATACACGTTCTAGGGAAAGACAGCATACTGGCAGATTCTCTCAGCAGGATAAGTCATGACCACCACGAGTGGTCTCTGAACCATCAGATACTCAGTGCAGTTTTCAGAATGTGTGGCACTCCAGGTGTGGATTTTTTTTCCTCTTCAGAAAATCACCAGTTGCCCCTGTACTGCTGTAGGTCTTCTCACAAGGGTACGGTTCCCCTGGATGCAATGGCCTTGGATTGGTCAGAGAAGTTTGTGTACACCTTCCCTGCTTTCCCAATGATATTCAGGACTCTACTGAAATTAAGGTCCCAACAAGCAACAATGATACTGGTGGCACCAGACTGGATGAGGTAGCACTGGTACTCACTTCTACTGACTCTGTCAGTGACCTCTGCAATTTATTTGCCTAGGAGGCACAAGCTGCTGACCTCCTCTCAGGGCAGGATCCTGTATCCCAACCTCAAATCACTGAGACTGAAGGCCTGGTTCTTGAGAACTTAGAGTTTGCTACCCTCAAGCTATCAGAACAAGTCCTGACAGTGCTTAGGGGCTCCAGAAAACCTTCCACTAGAAAAAACATATTCCTCTAAGTGGAAGAAGTTCTCCATTTGGTGCTCAGGTAAGGGTACTGATCCATCCAGGGCTGACCTTGCTGTTCTCCTGGATTACCTGACATACCTGCACTCATTAGGACTGAGGACCTCAACCCTTAAAGTCCACCTGGCTTCAGTTTCGGCCTACCTGTCAGCTGGGAAGGAAAGATTCATGGCCTCTCATCCAGTTTTCAGGAAATACTTTAAGGGCCTCAACCTCCTTCACCCTCCTCTGAGGGAACCCCTCCTGGCCTGGAATCTAAATATCTGCATTGCCAAGCTGATGGAGCCACCATTCAAACCTATGGCAACTTCAGATCTGAAGTATGTAACCTAGAAAACTGTATTTCTGGTGGCTATCACCTCTGCCAGGAGGATCAGTGAGCTGCAAGCCCTGTGTACAGATATGGACTACATCTCATTTCACAGGGATAAGGTGGTCCTCAGGACCACTAGGACATTTCTCTCTAAAGTGGTATCTGATTTTCACTTGACTCAGTCTATGACTCTACCTGTTTTCTTTACAGAGAACTCCAGACCTCCAGAAAGGAAACTTCACTGCCTAGATTTCAAGAGGGCACTGAGCCATTATATTGACAGAACCAATGCATGCAGACCAGGACAAATGCAGCTCTTCCTCACTTTTGATGAAGTGGGTAAAGGTAGAGCTGCCACAAAATGCACAGTTGCTCACCGGATAGTGGCATGTATTCAGTTTTGTTACAGTAAAGTGGGTAAACAGGCACCCCTGGGCCTAAGGGCACATTCCACCAGGGGTATAGCTGTGTCAGTGGCAACTTCAAGAGATATCCCACTACTAGAAATCTGCAAAGTAGCTACATGGAAAACAGTGCACACTTTCACAAAGCACTACAGCCTGGATCTACAGTCCAGAAGTGATGCCAGGTTTGGCACAGCAGTTCTGCAGAACCTGTTCCCCAAATAGGTTCTCTGCCCAATCTCCAAAGGTACTGCTTGGTAGTCTGTATCAGTTTAATCATAATGAGTGATTCCCAGGGTTAGAAGAAAAATTACTCACCAAAGTAATCTGGGGCACAATTCCAGGACAAATGTCGCAACTCGCCGGCATATGTGAGTTGCGACATTCGCCGCTACGCCGGGGACCCTGCACCACATTCCAAGAGTGGCAGGGTCCCAGCACTTATGACATGCAGGTTGTGCCATGAAGAGGCTAATGCCATGGGCATGGTGTAATAGCCCTGCATGTCACAAGTCACAGCCCGCTGTGGACAGCCCCTCTGGAGCCCCCCACCCCGGAACACCACAGCATGCACAAGGGGGCATGGGGAGGCAGTTCAGCTGGCACAGGAGTCCAGGGGCACAATGGAGAATGGGCCCCCAGGGATCCCCTACATTCAGGGGGGTGGGGGGCATGGTTGTGATTGTGGGGGCATGGGGAGCACATCGGTATCATTGCTGTGGTGCTGCGGAGAGGACGTCCAACAGATGGCATTGTTGGATACCCCTTAGAGCAGCTCCAAGCTGCCCTAAGTTCACTCCGCCAGTGCGGCACCTGGAATTGTGGCAGTGGGTTATGGCAGCTGCCCTCTTGGAATAGGGTTGTCGTAACCCACCCTTGCGCCATGTCGTTGTGGGCTGTGGCGTAGTGGGTGGCATAACCCATGGTTGGCGTAGCCTGCAGCTGACATGGCGCAAGAAGCCTCTTGGAATTGGAGCTGGTATAATGCATGGCGCAAGTCATGGGTTACGCCAAGGGGTTTGGCATATCTCAGATTGAGCCGGTATACACTGACTTGGAATCGGGCCCCTTGTTTCTTCAAAGGGATCGCTCATTATGATTAAAGCACCCACCCTGCCTCCCCTACTAGAACCTTAAAAAAAAAAGTGGAGGGAAGTTTTTGTACTCCATCTCTGCTTTAATGTTATATCTAGGTCAGGTTAGAGACTCATCCTTTAAAACAGTTGGTTTTCTTATGGTCTCATTTTAGGTCTGTCTTGTGGGGATTTTTGATCTTGGTGGCAGTCTTTTTCTTTATTATGTAATGATTAGGTAGGGGGTATTATAGCCAGTTAGGCTCCGTAAGAATCTGAAGCACTCAGAGTGCAGCAGTTGCTAGGGCAGCAGTTTAAAACTGACACGAGCCAATCAGAGTTCCATCATTTGCATAGCATTCCATCTTTTCGGACAGTTCAACACAGGAGGCTGACTGCATCAGTTTAAGAAATAAGATTACAATGGTGAGTAATTTTTTTCTTTGTAAATATAGACACTTTAAGTAATTTCTGTTTTTGTATGTTTCAGCTGGAAAAGGAGAAGTCATTTTCCTCCATTCTCTTGTAATGCTCTGAACTTCTCGAATTTTTGGCTGACAGCTCTGCTTGGTTTGCATGGCACAAAATCAGCAGAACTGCCAAGTTTTTGCACTAAAAGAGAAACCGTGCCTCACTCTGTTTTGCTTATGACCCCCAAGTGTCAAACTCAGGTTCAGTTCTAGATTAGAGATATACTACACCCTAATTATATCAGGTTTAAAGCTGACATTTTGCAAAACTGCCTCCCTCCCTCCCCAAAAAAACAAACAGACTTAAGGCTAAGTTTTTTTTTATCAACATGTTTTTATTGTTTTGAAATGTCAAATAACATTACAATCAAACAGCAAATAAACAATACTGTTAGAGATGCTGGGCACTACATGCACTTTAGGTCACTTTGAAAAAAACATGCACTGGTGTTATGAATTAAGGCTAAGTTTTTAATCACGTTTGCTTGCCCTGCTTATAGTAAGAACAGAAGCTATAGCACACATCTGCACTCTGAACTGTGCTCCTACTCAGGCCACCTGTGTGAATTGCTGCACACACCGGTGGATTCTTATATGGATATTGTGTGACATCACAGCCAGGGACCATGTGACAAGTACAATTCTTAGTTATTGGTTGATTTGAACCAGTTCCTTGACCAAATAAGAAATGCTAAGAAAAGCACAAACAGAACTTGAGGAAAGCAGGAATTCAAGGGGAAGTCAGGAATTCATATTTATATACCAATACTTAATCCTCACCAGTATGGTTCAAGGTCACATAGCTGCTGCCATTTTCATAGACCCAGCGAAGGCCTTGGACTCAGTATTTCATCCCCTCCTCCTAAACAAGCTCAGTTCCACCAGTCTATCTACCTCTACAGTCAACTGGTTCAACTCTTTCCTCTCTAGTCAGGCACAGTGTGTCCCCGCTGGACCTGCCTGTCCCCCCCACCTTACCCACTAAGGCTCCATACTTGGCCACATCCTCTTCTCTATCTTCCTTAATGACCACCCCTCCACTTGCTCCTTTTCCAACATACATGTGTACATGGACGATACCATCCTCTATGCCTCAGGTCCCTCCACCCCAACCACTGAGGCTTAGCTTCAAGCTGATTTTCCGTCAGTCCTTTGCTGGTTTCAGTTTAATCAACTCAAAGTCAATGTCACGAAAACTGTGTCAATGACCTTTGGAACTCCTCAAAAACTGGCCAGACTTTCTACTCCCCTCTCCACCATAGACAGCACCATTCTTGACGAGGTCCACTCTTTCAAATACCTGGGCATCTGGTTTGGCAGCCAGCTTGACTTTTCTGAACATATTAACCATATCCATACAAAGCTCTGTGGTACACTGGGGGGCCTATTTAGAAAAAAAGACTGTCTGTCACTGTCAGTACACCAGGAACTCCTCACTAAAATGATTCTCCTCTTGTTCGACTATGCTGATGTTGTTTATGGGACCGCACCTGCCACCTCACTAGCCGGGCTGGACACTCTACAATGCCTTCTGCCGCTTTGCAACTAATGCCTCCTGCACTCACCGCTACTCCCTTACTCCTACCTCTCCCTATCCTCTCTGCACCAGTGCTGCCAGCATCATGGCACCCTCCTCATCTCTAAATTCTGGTTTGGGTCCCTCCCCTCCTATCTCACCCCTCTCTCTCTCTCTCTCTCTCCCCTCTCAGTCCTCCTATCTCCTCTGCTCCAGAGACACCTGCACTTTTTCCCTCCACCGTTCCACATCTTGTGCTGACCAATCAGCCTTCTCCTATCAACTTTCTTCTCTCTGGAACTCCCTCCCTAATTCCCTTAGATTATCACCCTTCCTGTTATGTTTGAAGCACGCATGTTACCAGTCCAACCCACCACCCTGTTGCTGCCCTATCCCCTCCCACTAGCCACTGGAACTCCCCCTTAATTCCCCTTCCCTAATTTGTGTCACCTCTTCACCCTAGCCTCATTTAGCTCCTATCCCACTTCAACATGGCCCCCTTCACCAACTCCCCCTGCATAAGTTAATGGATGCATCTATTGCAAGAAGGAACTGATATGCTACTTGCTTTCCCAACTGCACTTTGCTCTGCACGTGTCTAATATACTAAGTTTCCATACTTTTTGCAATTGAGTCTGTTATGCTTTTGTACCATAGTTCCCTGTTTATAGGTTTTCCTTTACTGTACCTTATTAACTAATGTATTTTTTCAAGTAAACTTTGTGTCGTAAAATTAAATACTTATATATTGTACTCCCCATCCCTCCTCCTACAGGTTGCACCTGAAAAGGAGCATCAGCTCAGTGTGCCTTTCCCAGTCACCAAAATTCTAAATAAATAAATATATATTTAAAATATTGTATTCCCATTTTAACTTTGTTATTATTAAAGAACCCCAACATCAAAGAGACTAATAAGTTCCTTGCTGTTGCTCTATCAAAAAAGTTTCAAAACATTTTGCATGTGATTCTAGCTATCCTGGACCAGAACCAAGCCAAATGTATATTTCTATCTAGTAACTTATTAACAATTATTAAAAATACTAAAACTGTTTGGTTCAATGAAGGGAATGCGAAAAGCTAACAAACCAGCCAGATAGCTTGGAGCCAGGAGCCAGGGATACTCCACCAGCCCCCCACCCACCCCATGCTGCTGCATCCACTTGTGCACCTCTTTCAAACAGCACTGAAACATAACAGATCAAATATACAACGTAAAATCTAGAAAACTGAAGTGTAAAATATACAAAGCCCAGTCAAGTCCCTTAGGGAATTCAGATCTCCCAGCAAGGTCTCTGTAACCAGTCTACCTGTTCATATCTAGTCAGCCCCAGCCTATTCTGTTTTCAACCCTGGGTCTTGCCTACCGAACATGAATTCCAGGGACCACAAGTCCAGTAGTTACCTGCACCCCAAGCACAAAGTACTGCACACCAAATGGTGAATCCAAAATAAAGCTTTTATTTTAGCGATAAAGGTAAGTCAGTACATAGGTTATCTCACCACCACTTGCCCCGGAACATCGGGTGTGTAACCCTTCGTCAGGGGGTGTGGTGTGGTGGAGAGCACATGATTCTTTTATGCACATGTAATCTCACTGATGTTAATTCAGCCAGCATTAGTGAGCATTTAATTATTTTTATACAAACACGAAAATCTCTCATACTGGTTAAACAATGTACAAAATAAATTGTATACTAAAAAACACCTATTAATATTCAGTATCAAAAGTTACTATAGAGGTCAAAATGTAATTATTATAGTATGAAATTATTAATTCAATGGGCTAATGCTTAATTTACTATCAATTAAATAAGACCTTAAGGAGCAGAGAGAAGAGTGGAGTTTTTTTGAAGACAGCTGCGATCTTGCAAGGAGCTTTCCTGATCATCAGTTCTCCAAATGCCACAAAGTTTAGCTAGAAATTAATAGAATCTGTAGGACCAAAGAAAAAAATGTAGTTGAAGACAAGAAAAATGGTGAGACTTTTAAATGATAACTACTAAAAATACTCTCTTATGTACTTCAGTGTCTATGTTGTAAAATATACATTTTCACTGTGTAACTTCACTACATTTAACCTTGAAATAAGGGAAACCTCAGTTTGTGTACTATAAACAACATTTTAGCACTTTAACATTTTGTTATGAAGGAGAAAAAATTAGCAATCTTCAAAATTAAGAGTAATCATCAAAAAACATTTGTTATACCCAAAAGGTTGTAACAGCTAATTATTTTCTTATAATCAAATTTTACTAGAATACATTATCATGGGAAAGTACACTCACGCCAGCTGGGGTTCAGAGTACACCATTCATTATTTTTTTATCACGGCACATTTTCTCCCCTGCCGGTCAGCCCCATCCGACCGCCCCCCCCAGCCCCGTCCCCCGGAATCACCCGGTCTTACCTGCCTGGCCTGGGAGTGGCACCTGTTGGGGGTCAGTCTTCACCCTGTCGACCGGCATTTTCTCTGGTTTTCTCCTGGAGACCCCAGGAGTCAGCGCACTTGTGCTGAACAGCCCTGGTATCGGCCTCCTTCCCCACCACCTGGCCTACTGCCTGGGCCCCCTCTGGCCTGAGCTTCCTCCAGCCTCCACTGGGGGTCACCCATCAGCTAAGGGATGCCACGCTTCCTCCCCAGAGAGGAGAGCCTCCCTGTCAGCAGCTCCATCCAGTTCCACCCTCCCCCATGTGCCGACCTCCAATGCCCCGGGCTCATTCCCGAACCTGGGTCGCTGGCGTGGGTCGAGGTAAGGCACCAGCGCCTTAGCCCTCTACGCCACTGAGCCAACAACACCATTCATTATTAATCCAGGAGATAGGGTCTGAGGTCCCATTGGTCATTCAACCCCAAGGGTTTCACACTGTGTAATGTGAAAATCCAATAACTTTCTTTTTTTTAAAGCACATTGGTTCTATTGCCTCCCTTTTTTAGGACAGGTACATGATTAATACCCATGAAGCACAGATTACTTTCATTCGAGTTGTGGCACATAACAAAATGCACACCAACCGATGTGTCTTCCCATTGGTTTTTTATGGATCTTATGTGTGCCTATATCCTTTGTTTAAGAATTCTGGTGGTACACTCTACATACATTTTTCTGCATGTGCGCCACAACACATACATCACAAAAGGTGTGTCGCAGGTTATACGTTGTCATATGTTCACTTTCAAATCACCATGATGTACAAATGTTTTACCTGGTGTTGCAAATTTACAGATACTGTATTACAACGGTGACACTTGTGGAACCCCATAGGGTGCTGTGGTAGCCATGTGCCTCCTTCAGTACGGTCTTGTATCAGTAGTCTACTGTTTACTACTCTATCTTTAATATTTGTGCCCCTCTTAAAGGAGACCCTTGGTTTACTAGTAATGGCACACTGATATCACTTGTCAAAATTGGCCAGTTCTTATGGCTAACATTTCCAAGTCTACCTGCCAAGTTGTTAAATTCAGTTACAAAGGTAAGTGGGGCCTTTTCCGGCCACTTTGTTGTTATATTTATACTGCTTTTTAATAGTTCCTTCCTATCCAATGCTGCTGCTTTTTGTTTAACTAGTTCTACTGTTGCATCAGTGTATCCCCTTGCCAGTAATCTTTCACTAAGATCCCTAGCTTGTTCCTGAAAGTCTTCCACTTCACTACAATTTCTGCTAAGCCGCAGCATCTGTCCGTATGGGATTGAACTCTTCAGTTTAGGGGGTGGGCACTGTCTGCTCAAAGAAGGGAATTTGTAGCTGTTTCTTTCCTATATGTTTTAGTTTGACAATGTTATCAGGGGAACTGGAAAACACATAGGCCCAGATATTCAAAAGGGTTGCGCCATGCGCAACAGGGTTACGCCATGCGCAAGTCCAAAATGCGCCATTCTGCGATATTCAGCAGGAGGCAGTTACGCCACTGGCACCAGGTTGCGCAAGAGAGCAATGCAAATGAATGCATGCTCAACAGGAGGAGGATCCTATGCGCAACCTGCGCGACCCGATATTCAGTCGGATTTAAGCAGGTTGTGCATCATAACAAGCTGCGCCCGCGCAAACTTGAGCCAAAAAAAGGCTTGTTCGAGGGCCACCCACAGGTGAGCTGCTGCATTGCGGGGTGCAACACAGCAGCTGCCACCCTGGCTGGCCCCAACTTCGCTCCTGTGCCCCCACCAGCCCGTCGCGGGCGGTACATGTACAGCATCCCCACACATCCCACAGCCCGATCGGGCAGGACATATATAAACCCCCGGTGTGCCCACATTCATGGGCAGAATGTAACCTCTCCCCAACCCGAATAACTCCTGGTGGTCAAGTGGACCGTAAAGCCCGATCGCGGGCAGAATGTCCCTGCTACCCCCCCAAACATCTCCTGGTGTCTAGTGTCCCCCCACCCACCCACGAGCCCCTGTTTGCCCTCCAAGAACCTAGGTTTAACCCTTAATGGAACCTTGGTAGTGAAGACAAGCATCTAGTGCGTGAAGACTGGCCCTCATCCCCTAAGTCGGACGTGTACCGTGGCCTCCTCCCTGGAATCCCTTACTGCCTCTTTCATGGTTGAGCCCAACTGGAGATCACCTTCCTTGGTTATGAAACAACCAACTGGCAGTTACGGAGGTAACTGCCTGCTGGGCCCAAGGCCAGAGGCTGCAGCGAGCTGAGGGTAAAAGAAACATGGTACGACCTGTGCACCTGACTGCCTCCTCTTATACAGCTACTGCATAAACAAGCCAAATCCAAGAACTTGGGTGGTCCGAGACTAGGCATACGAGCTGGACTAGGATACGGACCCTTGGGGTCCTTCTTGAGATACCCCCTCAAGTCGTGCTTTTGAGCGGTCTACTAATGAGGACTGTGGAGGAGTGAAGGTTCGGCACCAAGGCTCCAAGACTAAGAGGGTCCCCTCTGGGGGCTGTGACCTCCACCGACTGTGCAGTCGGTAGCTGCCTCCGATATCTCATGTGACCTCGGGGCCATTGTTCGCTTAGAATATAAGCAGAGAGATCAGTGGGGGGGGGCAGTGTGGGGGATCTGCACTCGTGGCCACTCCTGCTCAGAGGAGCATGACCTGCTAATCCAAAGACATACCATGGAGCATGTCGGGGCCTGCTTCTGGCCTGGCCTATGCAGCTGGGCACCACTATACTAGTCACCTCGTCCCCATCCCCCTAGCCAATAATCCATCTACTGGGGGATAGGGCCCTTATCCAGATACAATTCCCTTAACTGCACCTGTGGACCGGTTTTCAAATCCCAAGTGAGGTCAGACGCGGATCTTAGGACCATCGGCCACCAGGACTCCTGGCTTGAGTTCTTTAGCCATTAGGCCGGCTTGTCTATAATGGTGGCTACTAGTTGTGGGGGGGGGGGGCTGTAACGCGCAGCCCCCACTGCTGCCAATGCAGGGAGTGTCTATCAATCGCTTGGCTATAGGATGCCTCTCCCAGTTGCCTCCAGGGGCAGAAGGGCGTCCGTGCACCCTTTAGACTTCCGACAATCAGGGAAGAGTCCTGGAAGCTGGTCACTGGACTGTGTGCATTGTCACCAGAGTAGCTGGGCCCTGCACATCCTTCGGCAATGAGCAACACCCCCTGAAGTGCTCGTCACTGCCCAAGGCCTCTTGGAAGTGCTTCTGTGCTTAAAGTAAAAGAAAATGGCACCAGCTTAGAGAAATCAAAATGCCCCAGAGTAGCTGGGCCAAATGCCCTCATCAGCGACGAGCAGTAGCCTTAGAAGTGCTCGCCCCGTTACTGGGCTCAGATTAGATGAAAAAAACGAGTTGTGCCTCTGTGTGGCCTGTTAGTCAGGCCGCCAGAGAAATACTGCATCCGTTGGTGTGGCTAGTCGGAACTAGTCCCCTGAGAGTTCAGGACTGCCTGAGCACATTTCCGCGACCCTTCTGTGGTAAGCACGGACTCAGTCGAGCCTGGCCACTGAAGAGCCCATCGACGGGAAATTGTTCCGTGGACGTGCTTCTGGATCCCAGAGTGAAAGTGCCAGCACACTGCTGCAGCTGCTCACCCTCCTTGTGGCAGCGTGGGAAAATCCCAGATAGACATCCCCGGCTGAAGACTCAATTGTTTTTCTCTCCTGCGATCCGCCAATAATAGTTTTTTCTCTCCTGTGATCCACTAGTCCAATGCGGGCTACTAATATTTTTCTTTTCCTGTGATCTGACTGAAGTGGTGGTGGGGCAGCGCCGCAAACCGTCTTAGCGTGGGAAAAGAAAAGTGAAAGGCCAGCCTGTCCAGCACGCATGGCTGAGGCTGAGACTGCATGGGAGAAGAGTGGAAGTGCCAGTCTGACCAGCATGCACAACTGAGACTGGGACCCCCCTCGGAGCATCAAAAGCTACATGCTGAAATTGTAGGAGCCGAAATAGCTGCCTCCTGGAAATTGAGGGGGGGGCAGTCTGTACAGCATGCAGGGCTGAGACTGGGGCCCCCCAAAAGTAGAGAGAGGATTCTGTCATTTGATCCATTCATCCCTGCTCTCTGAGCATATCCATAGAAACATAGAAGTTGATGGCAGATAAGGACCGCAAGGCCCATCCAGTCTGCCCAAAGTCTATCCAAAGTAAAAATGCCCAAATCCAAAGTAAAAATTTGCAAACTTACAGTCCTGAAGTCTTCAGCCCTGTCACCACAGTGACAGAGCTCTGCTGCAGAGTACCTGCTCCCTGCAAGGCAGGAACTAAACTGAGGAAGACCGGAAGTGGAGGGCTGGATGTCCCCTCCTGCAGAGGTCTGATTCCTGCCTACCTATCAGCATCAGGAGGTACAGCCCAGGAGTAAGGAAGCCCGGAGACCAGCTTAGAAGAGAGAAGACGATCTGTTACTTAGTTAGAGGCTATCCACCACCCAGTAACTATACACACCTATATTGGAGAAGAGAAAAGGCACCATGGATCAGAACACGTCAATGTTGGTATTCATGGGTCCACCTGATGCTGCACAGCAGTCCCCAGTATCTGCATCTCCCACTGATGAAATGAAGTGCTGAGTTTATGTTTAGTTTAGTGCACTTTAATCCAAATTGTTCCTTGGTTCCATCTACTTTTCCACCCAGAGTTCACATATGCATGATTGTGGCCCCCCTCCCCACTGTCTGTGCTCCTCTCCCGTTTGCTTTTCCCACTTCTGCGGCCTTTGTTCCCCTGGGCTACTCCCCTAAACCTAATCTGCCTCCTATCTTTTTAAAGGCTCCACAGACTTCTGCTCCCATACAGAGCACTACCCAGCTGACAGGAGCCTGCTTCTAACACCAGCAAGGTATGGAGAAGCACACAAACTGCCTCAGAGTTGGACCAGTGTAGCCCATCCCTCCACCCACATCTAACTTTAAATTTATAGATCCCAGAGGTCACGTACTACCCTCCTTACATTTTTCTAAGTCCCACGTTGCAACCTGCAGCTTATACCTAGTGAGCACTAGGAGTCACTACTGTGCTCCTCTCTGCCACCCCGTTTTCCCTTTATACTTCCAACATCTCCTTCCCCTTCCCTAGGTCATGAACCTTATCTCCCACCCCAGCTCCCATTTCACCACCTCTTTTTTCTCCCACCTGCCCCACTTGGGTTTTGAACCCATGAACCTCTCCCCCGAAGGCAAACACCCTGCCACTGCACTATTATGCAGGGCTCAAAACTGTATGAGTAGCTTTCTGTCTCATCTCTCCTCTCCATACACATGGTGCTTGGCTGCATTCGTACCCCCCCCCACAATCACACCCCTATCTTTCCTGCCTCCCTCCATTACTGATCTAGTCTCACCTCTCTCACCCACTCTACCTTACAATCCTCTGCCCTCCATCCAGACCCTGTGACATCATCGGCCCTATTATGCCATCCATCAAATACCTACAACCTCTGGTGGTTCTTCTGTTACTGATGGACCCCCCTGCCCAGTTTGTTTTCCAACACTTATACTCGATGCAACGCCATCATCGGGCACTTTAAGTTCTCCCACAGTCCATCACCACACATCTGCCCTGACAGAAGGATGCAACATATGCACAGTGCCTGCCCCACCCCTCCTACTGATAATGCACATTGCCTCACTTCCTGTGGCAACAGCAACTTCCCCTCAACATCCATTTATCCTCAAACCCAAACTATTTAAATGTATTCTACTCCGCAATGCACTTCTATAACTGCTGCTGTCAGGAAATGTACACCCCCTAACCCTAGACCCCTACAGCAATCTCCAACTAAAGTCGTTAAATCCAATGGCGTCAAGATTGCTTTCATCAACATCCACAGTCTACTACCAAAGCTAGACCAGCTGTAAGTCTGGGTGCAGCAGCATAAACCAGACATCCTAACAACTGCTGAAACCTGGCTCTCCCCCAAACCTCCCGACACAGCCACTGCCCTACAAGATTATACTCTTTTTCAGAGTCGATCGGGTTAGTAAGAAAGGGGGCGGATGTGCTATTTATCTTTTAGACACACTACAAGGCCTTGCACTCCCAACTCTGCAGATAACTGTGCCCAGGCACTGGCCGAAAAGATAACTCTAGAACACAATGGGAAATCTCTCATCGTCCTGTTAATTTATATCCCACCAAGGAACACAGCAACTGGCCTCAATGCAGTTTTCTACATCACCAAACTGCCTAACCACTCCGAGGTCATTGCACTAAGCGATTTTAACATCAATTGGCTTGCCCCAAAAGCTGGCCCCTTTATCAGCTTTATTTATAAAAAAAAAAAAAATAAAGGCACCCTTCTAAAACCAAGGCGCCTGTACAAAAACATATAAAATAAAATAAATTATTAAAAACAACATATAATTCAACAAATAACAGTATAATAGCAACACAACAAAGCAAAAACAGAACCACAATCAGCAAAGGCCAGGCTAAAAAAATAAGTTTTTAAAGCAGTTATAAAACTCTGGACTATTGGGCAATCTCAAACCCAATGAGGTAGAGAATTCCACAGGGAAGGAGCAGCAAAGCTAAATGCCCTAGCTCCAGATGTTTGCAAACGTACCCTGGAAACCTCTAGCAATCCCTCATCGGAGGATCTGAGAGGACGGAGGGGATGGTAGGGACAAAGGAGATCTTTCAGGTAACTCGGTCCCTGTTCGTGTAGGGCCTTATAGGATGCTGTTGCCGCTACTGACCTCACACAAGTGGTCCAACTCCAACTAGGATCAAATTATACAACTGGAACTCCCACTCTTATCGACCTCATTCTCACCAACCACCTGGACAGAATTTTGAACACTGTGGTATTATGGGACTCCCTCAGTGACCACTCCCCAATCTTATGTTGATGGTCAATTAAACTTCCCAAACACCCCGTCAAGCCATCCTACCAGCGCACGATAAAACGTGGGCAACTTGAGCAATTTCAGAAGTACCTCCACCAGTGTAACGGGTCACAAATTGATACAGCCGCAAGTGTTGACCAAGCTCTGGAGCACTTTATCTCTCTTTTTAACAAAGCCTGCAAAATTTTTGCACTCCCCGCCCCCCAGAAAGCTAAAACGCAAAAAGGCTAACAACTCATGGATCACTGCACCCCTCCTTAACCTCATGGCTATTTGTAACCACATCTGGCAGGTAGCGCATGCCACTAATAAGCCCAGTGACAGGCAAAAATACAAGGAGGCTAGGAATGCTTGTACCCGTGCAGTTCACCTCGCTGAATCTAGGCAAGGCAAATTTTATTTTTTATGGCACCCAATCCCGGAGACTCTGGACGCCTAACAAGGCATTACAAAATAAAACTATTTAAAATCAAAAAAATAACAAATGAATAAAACCAGAATTCAGTTAATTTAAATTTACAGTAATAATGCTGAGTTACTCTATAAGGCCAAACTGAAGAGGTGAGCCATTAGCTTCTGCTTAAAAACACCGATTGAGGAGGCCTCCCGGACTCAGATGGAGCGCGTTCCACAGGGTTGGCCCAGAGACACTAAAGGCTCAATCAGCAGATGTCCTGAGCCAAACCCTGGGTATATTCAGGAGGCCCTCGAGAAGAAGCAGAGAGCGAGCAGAGGTTGCAGGTGTCAGGAGCTCTGACAGGTAGCCATGACCCAGCCCATATAGGGCCTTATAGGTGAGCAAGCCCACCTTGAAAAGGACCCTCCACCTGACCGGCAACCAGTGCAAAGCACACAGGACCTGAGCAGGCCCATCAGCAACCGGGCTGCCGCGCTCTGCACAAGCTGCAGCCTGCGGAGGGTCCCTCCCATGACCCCAAAGTAAAAAGAGTTACAGTGGTCGAGTCTAGAGGTAACAAAGGCATGTATCAGGAGTTGGCAGATCCTCGAGCAGAACGAGGGACTTGATCCTGGTGATGTTCCGCAAGTGGTAAAAAACACTCAATAACAGATGCACCTGGTATTCAAAGGTCAGCCTGCTATCAAGGATCACACCTAGATTACGCACCCTTGGGGAAGCAACCAATGGAACAGACCCCAGGAAAAGACGTGGCCGCTCCAGGTTGCAACCCATCATGCCCGTGACCTGGCTCGATCACTAGCACCTTTGTCTTATCTGGATGTGGATGCATGGAACGGCCTTCCGGAGGAGGTTGTGGAGTCAAAAACAGTGGTGGAATTCAAGCATGCATGGGACAGTCATAAGGCAATTCTAGGGGGTGGGGGTAGGAAGAAGTAGGCTGCTGGTTAACTAGGATCTGCAGCTTATCCAGTGGGTAGGGAAATGGGCAGAGTGGGTGGGCCAAGCGGTCCTTATCTGCCGTCAAATTCTATGTTTCTATATGTTTCTATGGGTTTAGCCTCAGCCAGCTGGAAGCCATCCAGTCATTGATTTTAGGCAGACAGACAGATGTTAAGCATGTTGACAGCATCAGATGTTCTAGGCACAAATGACAAATACAGCTGGGTATCATCTGCATAGCAGTGAAACGCCACACTGTATTACCAAACGCCCATGGGCAGCATGTACACTGCGAACAGCATCGGCGACAAGCTCAGGCCCTGTGGAACTCCACGTGACAGGGACATTGGGGAGGAGGAGAAATTCTCCATCACTACCCGCTGCACCCTATCAGAGAGATAGGACTCAAACCATCTGATGACAACACTGGTGAGTCCACAAAACTCACAGAGCTGATCAAGAAGTACGACGTGGTCCACAGTGTCAAATGCTGATGAGAGATTGAGAAGCACAAATACTGACCTGTCTTCTCTATCTCTAGCCCTGAGCAGATCATTATGCACTCTAACTAGGGCTGTCTTTGTACTGTGTCTAGCCTGAAAACCCGACTGAAATGGCTCACAGATGTCAAAGGACACGAGGCGATCCTCGAACTGCTGTACCACTAATTTCTCCACAACCTTGCTCAAAAAAGGCAGGTTGGAGATTGGATGGTAATTTGCCAGGACTTCTGAGTCAAGGGGAGATTTCTTAAGAAGGGGTCTCACCAGTGCTTCTTTCAAAGTCGCTGGGAATGCCCCCACCACCATCAAACACCTGGTAATCCTGGTGAACACCAGGCCAACAGCCTCGGTGCATCCCATTAATAAATGCGTAGGGGCTGGGTCCAGTTCGCAAAATGTGTGCTTCAGCTCTAAGATCACCTCAGTCACCTCCACTGGCTTAAACTCCTTCCAGACAGGCAGAGTGCCTCTGCTCCTACTAGTCAGACAACTGCGAGGCAAAGGCCTCCCTAATGGAATCCCCAACCGGACAGACAACACTCTGTCAGAAAAGAACAGAACAAACTCTTCACACAAGATGGATGAAAAGGTCTTCTTTGGCTGTAGACAGGCAGGATGGAGAAGCCTATCCACAGTACGAAAAAGCTGAGAAGGTCTGTTCCTCCCTGCCGCAATCTCCCTGGACAGGAATTCTTTCTTCTTATGGGAGACTGCCTCCTGGTACTCACTATAGTGAGCACACAGGACCAGTTTGTCAGCGTCCAGTTGGGTCTTCCACCGGTTATGCTCCAACTTCCGAACCTTGATCTTCATCGCCTTGAGATCCCCATCAAACCAAAGGGATTTCAAGTGAGAGGATATGGGTTGTATACGGACCAGTGCGATGACATCCAGTGCTTCAGCCACCACCTTATTATAAGTAGCCATCGCCTCACCAGTGCCAACTGCACAAGCTGCCTCAACTCTAGATTGGTCAGCCAATGCCGAAAGTCCTTCTAGGTGCAAACCCTTAAAGGGCAGTAACGGACCATCTCCACAGGGGAAGGACTATTGAGGGGGGCCCCCCCAAACGTGAACTCCATGGTGCAATGATCGGACCAAGAGACCCAGTCGATCTTGAGGTCATCAATCCCAATTCCCCGCTGGAACACCATTGTGTGGCCATGCCGATGAGTCACAGAAGCAACTGCTTGTGCAAGGCCCAGTGAAGACAACAACTGGAGGAGGTCGTAACTGAACTGTGAGGATTAGTCATTGACCCAAGCTTTGAAGTCCCCCAGGATTAAGCAACTAGGGGACTCCACTCCTGCTAGTCAAAGTTCGTTACCTCCTGCAGAATTCTCCCACCTCCCCGGAGGGCAGTAAATGAGGACAATCCTGCAACCTGCACCTGGACCCCCACATACAGCAATACACTCAAAAGACCTGTATTAGTAACTGAATGGGCTGTGAAGCCCAGGTTAGCTCTAAAAACAATGGTATTCCTCCACCCCCCACGATCCTTCCTCGGGCAGTGCACCACTGAGTACCCAGAGGGAATGGTGGCCTCTAAAACAGGGCGGCATAGTCACCCAGACAGGTCTCCCAATGAAAGTCAGGTCGACAGAGGAAATCAAGTCCTAAAAATAGCAGTCTTGTTCCTTATCGATCTGGCATTGCAATGCACCACAGAAGAGGATTAGAAGAGGCAGACGGCCCTCTAGCTACCTGCCTGCTCGGTCCAAGGGACCTGTGGGTACAGGAGCCAAACATATCTGGCATCTCCTCAGCCCTGTTTAAACCCAGGGCGCTCCTGACCTTACAACCTCAATGCCCTCACCACCCCCTCCTCCTCAGCTGCCCCAGCCTCCTCGTAATTCTGACCTTCCTACAGGGCCTAGAAGCAGTAGATGAAATCGGGAGGTCGATAAAGGGGTGGAGGTCGTGAGGCAGAGAGACAGTATAAGTGATTCGTGCAAGGCTAACACCCCAACACATCCCAGCATGGTGTACTAACCCAAACTAGAAGAACCCAATAAAACAAATTATAACTAATAAACACAATCTTAATTATATTAAACTAGCACACACATACACACTACCCACTCTAATTATACAAACTCCAAATAACACCACCGCACACCCCAGTCATACAACCATTAAAATAATCCCACCTCCCCTCACCAAAACTCAAACAAATCAAATAACAAATAGCAGCAAGGGAGAAAAGGAAAGGAGCATGCACTGCAGCAAATCCAAAAATGTGGCAGAAAATCCTTAGTGTAAAACTACTGTCCAAGCAAGATTCCAAGCCAAATTTTAGCTTGATAATATTCCAGAAGTGCAAGGATGCTGAGGTGCTCACACCACCAAAGTTTCAAAAGATGAAACACTGCACCAAACAGTTATGTTATGGATTTCTGATTATTAGGGAGCCTTCAAAAGCATGTCATTTGGGAACAAAATGCTCTCACCAAGTCACCCAGGTGCCAGTCTCGACGATCTTATCAAGAACTCAGGTACTCACCAAGGGGAGCAAAGTCCAAAAGCACCAGAAAACGAGCTGTCACCAAGTCTTCCAGGCAGACTCAGCTCCCAACAGCGATACTTCCTCGTCGATATAGCGAGTGGATAATCCAAATAGAACGAAATGCAGTCAACCTGTTCTCAAAACGTCCTGGAAGAAAGACTACTCCTCGACCCAACTGAAAGTGTCAAAACAAGCTGCCTCACTAGGGCCCAGGGTTGGCCTCCCTATTTGAATCAGCCCAAGCAGGAGACAGGAGGGTTTTTCCTGAGGGGGCGGTAGAGCTCCCACCTCTTGCCACCCAGTTACCCCCACTGCTCAGCCACCTCAGCTCAGCGAGATCCTCCACTCTCCCCCAAGGGGCCAAGAAAGTCCCAACTCCACACTCTTCTCTCTACAACACGGTAACCAGTCGGCAGATGGGCAAATCCAGTCTGAAGCAAAAATTCCAGGAGGTGCTCACTCCTGTAGCATCCAGTGTTGCTCTCCTACCGGCACCAGGCATGTACCCAGAGTCAATGCTAAATTTTGTGCTCCTCAATTTAAAAAATCCATAAAACAAACACTGCACTGCAGATTCAGAAACCCTTACTAATAAAAATAAAACTACACTCAGATACTACATTCACTCAGAAGCCCTGCCTGCAGCTAAAACCCTGCTGTATAAATAAAAAAAAAAAAAAAAAAACAAAAGATTCTCCCAGTCCTCCAAATAAAAGCGTTGATCAAGCGTTTCTAGCGTTTAAAGACAAATTAAGCAGTTTGGAGCGAAATTCAAGCTCCAAGCAGATGGCAGCCCAGCACTGCCGCCATCTTGCCCCAAAGAGGATCTCCCACTTCCAAGACCTGTTTGCCATCTCCCAGGGTAACAGCACAAAATTCTGGGAGAACATAAAAAAATCTCACTGGTAGCCGGCCCAGTGGCGCAGAGGATTGAGGCGTGGGCGTCTTAACTTGTGCTACACCAGCGATCTGGGTTCAGGAATGACCTCAGGGTATTGGGGTGCCGACATGGGGAGGGCGGAGCAGGATTGAGCATGCTGGCAGGGAGTTCCTCACCTGAGGTTGGTGAGGGCATATTGGCACCCCCCGTAGTTCCGCTCCCACTAGGTGGAGGTCCAGTGGGTAGAGTAGGAGGAGAGGGAGCAGCAAAGTATCAGGAGGTGGATGGGGCTGAGCTGGCACCACAGGGTGCGAAGCGTGCCTCCACACACTCGCATAGCCGTGTGCTGGGGCCTCGGGAAATCGGGGAGAAAAATCTGCAAAATACCTATGTGTCCCGTCACCAGTTGGTGGAAGGAGGAGACAGGGACCAAAAACTAAATAAAAAAACTCACTGGTAAACGCAAATCCCTCCCTCAATGTTCAATATAATGGCACTTCCATGTAGGACCTGAAACAAATGGCAGACATATTTAATACTTTATTTATTTAGCTTTTGTTGACCAGGTAAGTACACTAGACAAGACATGTGCCTATTTTCAAGTGCGACCGGGAGAATACAATGAAATACCGTTCATATAGAGGACAACATGATACAAATTAGGCATTACACAGAATCAGGTAGAACCAGATGAGCGTAACACAAACAATCAGTAAACACAGTTAGAATAAAAACAAAATGTATACATAGTCACCAAGGCTATGAACAGTGCATTATACAATTCTACACAGCTCAGAGCCCCAAAAGCAGAGCCATGATCAAAGCATCGCCTGAAACAGAGTAAATACATTATATACAGAGCAGAACCCACCAACCTTAGTGGAGTACTACCTCCCAACTTCTTTAATGACCCTCCTGCCCAAGACAGCAACAACATTTACCCAGCCCCCAACGTTTCCCCATTCTATTTCAAGGCAGTAACCACAGAGTCTGCAAAAAAGAAACACTTACTGCGTGTTCTATGTAAATCTAGATACAGCAGCGGCACCCTTGATCTTAAAATGCTCTGCCTCAACTGACGCAGTCCTGACTCCCCTCACCAAGATCCTCAACCTATTCCTCTGTCTTGGTCAATTCCTCTTCGTCTGGAAAGTGGCAGTGGTGACCCCTGTTTATAAGGCTAGCGACAGGGCTACCCACTCTAATTACTGCCCAATCTCCATCTTACCACCCCTCTCCAAAGCTTTAGAGCGGATTGTTGCTGATCAGCTGATTGTGTATCTTTCCACATACAGCTTACAATGCACCCAACAACATGGTTTTCGCTAGCGACATAGCACCACCACAGCTCTGCTCGAGTATACTGATTATATCCACAAATCACTGGACCACGGACACCTTGTTGGGGCAGTCTATACTGACCTCACAAAGGTGTTCAACACTGTCAATCACGCTCTTTTACTTAAGTGTCTACCCACCCTTGGACTCTCACAGGATGTCACATCCTGGTTTAAGAGCTACCTAGATGACAGAACCCAGAGAGTAAAAATACTCAGTACTCTCTCTACCAGTCACCCTGTGCACTCTGGAGTTCCTCAAGGATCTATTCTGGGCCCACTCCTATTCAGCCTTTTTCTTAACACCCTTCCCCAAGTCTGCCCTTGCAACCTGCTCCTATATGCTGACGACGCTGTGCTTTTCACTAGCCAGCCTAGTCCTTCAACCCTCGTCAGCAGCCTGCAACATAGTGTCATTGCTGTAGAGACCTGGTTCACCAAACAAACTAATCACGAATTATAAGAAAACCAAAGTGATGCTGTTTGCTAGTACACATAAGTACAAAAATACCCAACTAATGATTACAAACAGCCTTTGCTCTCCTCTCGAACAGGTACATAATTTCAAATACTTAGGCATAACCCTTAACAGTAACCTATCCTTTACCGAACACGTAAATATATCCAGAGCAGTCAGCACCAGGTTAGGGGTTCTATACAGACATAGACACAGCATGTCCCAGGAAGCCTTCCGTCTAGTCATTACTAGTTCCGTCCTTTAAATTATCGACTTTGGACTCGTAATCTGTGGTTCGGCCACCAGCACCACACTCCGAAGGCTAAGTGCTGCCCTAAACAAAGCCTACCCCCTAGTCACTGGGACCCACCTTTATACTCACACCTGCGACCTTTACACCTCAGCGAATTGGCTGAACCTCTAGGACAGGATCTTCTATCAAACCTGTCTGTTTGATAAGAAGATTAATCTTGGGCTGGCCCCTTCCTCGCTACTGCAGCTCATTAATAGGATGCATAACCACCACAGCACCAGAAGCGCATCCAATCCTACCTTCCAGGTCCCTTTCTGCCGCACTGCGCAAGCCCAGTGAACTTTTATGTAAAGAGCGCCCAGCGCGCTTAATAACCTCCCACCTGACCTCATGGTATGTACCAAAATCAGGCCCTTCAAACCCTAACTGCAACAACATCTATTGAAACTCAGCAGTTGTGACTGCCCCAACTAATTCTTAACATACTAACATACTAAAAAGCCAGCAGAGGAGGCCAATGGTCTTTCGTGTCTGCTCGAGTGTCAGCCCCCATACTGGGCACCAACTTTGCTGCCCCCTCCACCCCTTGGATTTCTTTGTCCCCAGCCGAAGATTTTCCCTTGTTTTGGACTTCGTCAGCCTCATACTCCCCCTATACCTGTCCCAGCCTCTTAAACCTCTCACAGTCTCTGCTCCACCAGTCCCTTGGGCAGCACATTCCATGGTTCCACCACCCTCTCAGTGAAGTAATACCTCCTTCTCTCTCTCTGTGTTCCCCCTCAGCTTGCACCCATGTCCTCTAGTTGCCCCTTTCCTTTGGAACCTCTGACTGAGCCTCCCTTATTTATCCCTTTAAGTACTTAAAGACCTCTATCATGTTCCCCCGTCCTCACTCTCCTCTAGGGTGTACCGTTGAGCTCCTCCAGCCTCTCCCGTGGGTCCTGTTCCCCAGCCAGATTATTTTGGTTGCCCTCTTTGTACCCTCTCCCAGGGGTGCAATGTCCCCTTTAAGTGCGGTCTCCAAAACTGCATACAGTACTTGAGTGTGGCCTAACCAAGCAGTTATTCAGAGGAGGATCCCCCCCTTTCTGGAGTTATCCCCCTAGCGATGCATCCCAGCATCCTATTGGCTTTTGCCACTGCCCTCCTACAAGTCTCAGAGTTATTCATTCGGATGTCTATCACCACCCCCAGATCCCTCTCGCCCTTCGAAACTTGTAGTGCGTCTCCCCCAGGGTATACTCTTGGCCCAGATTTCTGGCCACCAAGTGCAGAACCCTGCATTTCCCTGCACTGAACCTCAGTTTCCACTTTCTTTACCACCTTTCCAGAGCCTCCAGTTCCTCTTGCAGGGCCACTCTCCCTTCCTCCCCATGCCATCGTTTCCCAACTTTGGAGTCATCTACAAAGACTCATTTCCTCCTAATACACTTCCTTATGTCAGAGGCGTAGATATTAAACAGAAGGGCCCTAGCACCGATCCGGGGAACCTGGCGACTTTCCATGGAAGAGACTGCGCCCTCAACCCACCACCCTCAGAGTCGCTCTGAGAGCCGATTTCCAAGCCATCTGATCTGTGTCCCCACCCCCATTTCCCACAGCTTAGCTAGCAGGCCACTGTGGGGTACTGAATCAAATGCCTTGCTGAAGTCCAGAAAGAGGACATCCACCAGCCTACCCTGGTCCAGGGCACTCATCATCCAGTCACTGAACTTCACAAGATTTGTCTGACACAATCTTCCCAGGACAAAGCCATGTTGTCCATCATCCAGATACCCCAATTGCTCCAGTACCCCCCAATCCTTTCCTTGACAATACCTTCCATCGCCTTGCCCACCACAGACGTCAGGCTAATGGACCTGTAGTTCCCCACCTCTCTTGATCCTCCCTTGTGGATAGGCACGATATGGGCCACCCACCAGTCTTGGGGTACCTACCCCAACCTCAGAGATGATGAAAGGCTCTGCCAGGGGGGGCCGCCAGGACATCTGCCAGCTCCCTCAGCACCCTGGGATGTATTCATCTGGCTATGCAGGTTTTCTGTCCTATGACCCGAAGGCGCTTCCTCACTAGTATCAGACTATTGTCCGTTTTAATACCTGATCATACTTCGTTTTCAAATGTCGATGTTCCATTTCAGTGCGGATTAAGCGTCGCCGAAATGTTGCCAGATCTGCGTTGGCGTGTTGTCCTTTTGTGTAGTCTAAAATAGTGATGCTGTTTAATGCTTAATAATACATCCATAATGGAAAAATACTTAATGTGCCAATTAAATATGTTTTATTGTTTCTCTACATTTGGCTCCTACGTGGTTTTGAGTAGTGATGCTAGTTAAACCTTAATAATGTAACAAAAAAGGAAAAATACTTCAAGTCCTATTTAAATATGTTTTCTTCTTCCTCTACATTTTGCTCCTATGAGGATCTGAATGCACAAAGCACAAAACCATGAGCTGAAGTACTGATTCACAAAACGCTCCAGACATACAGAGCTCCCAAACCCAGTGTGAAGCACAAAGCACAAAACCAAGAGCACTAGGACTCTACAAAAGCGATTGCACCCGTAATTTCTGATACAGTGCTCCCAAACCCAGTGTGAAGCATTTTACACGCTCAAACGGCTGTTTTACTCTACAAAAGGGAGACATTTAGCTGCTGTATCACCCGTAATTTCTGCTCTAGCAAGCTCATCCACAATGCATCCCCATGGCAACACCCACAGTTGTAAATCACATGGCTTGGGTGTCTGAAACAGTGCTATCAGCCCTCTCTGGCTCCATCTCTGTTAGACATATCTGGTGTGCTCTGATACACTTAAACAGCGACTTTACCACTAATTTCTATTACATACTCTCAAAAAGCGATTGCGCCTGTAATTTCTGATGGGCGACATATAGTCCGCGACTCTATGTGAGACGCAACTTTCCAATTCAACAGTATTTTGACCACTCGCCCTTATTGTCGCTATAGTATGTCCGCGACATTTTGTCCGGGGACAAATCGTCCACTTTCGCCCTCACTCTCTCTACTGGGATTTCATCCTCCATGTACTCTTTGCTCCCTGCACTGCCCTCCCCCACCTTACAGTGCTGGCCTTCCCCCTCCCTAGTCACTTCAGGACTACGATCTCGAAGGTTCCTACCCCTCCCACGGTTCACTCTCCCCAAAAAAGATGTAACCCTCCCCCCATTCTTCCTGGTAAAAACTGAGGCAAAGTAATCGTTTAGTACCTCGGCCTGCTCTCCTGCATATCCCTCCCCATATCTAATCCTGATTTGCCCTCTTACCTTTCTTTTTTCCCCAATGTATCTAAAGAACGCCTTGTTCCGCCTCCTGATCCCACTGACCAAGCTCTGCTCCTTCCTTGCCTTATCCGCTTTCACCACCCTGGTGGCCCTCCTGTCCATCAGTTCATACTCCCCCGATCCCTTTCACTCCTTGAGTGCCTGAAGCGCCTATAGGCCGCTTTCATTTCCCTCACTGCCTCCTGAACCTCCCGGGTCCACCAACAGGGTTTTCAGACCTTACCGAATATGAGCATCTCACTTGCACAGTATATGGTGGCCTCCTGTACCCCGCTCCTAATGATCTCCCACCTATTGTCAGCATCCATGTCTGGCCTTATTCCTTCCAAATGACCCTTAAGGATCCTTCCCATCCCTCTGAAATCCGCACCCCTAAAGTCAAATACCGACTTTGTACGGCTTTCCTCCCCACCCCCAGATCCAGGAAAAAACAGACCATGGCATGGTCACTCCCATCAGCGGGTCCCTCACCTCAGGTCCCTAATCTGGTCACTGTGTGCCAGGACTACGTCTAGTGTCCTGGCCTCCCTAGTCAGCTCCCCCACCTGCTGGGTCAGGAAAGCGTCCTGGAAGATATCCAGCAACCTCTGTTCCTTGGCCACTGGGGATGTCACAGTCCCCCAGTCTGTTCCTGGCATGTTTTGGTCCCCCATCACCACTACCCTTCCCCAATCTACAGTGGCCCGCAACATTAGCCACCAAACTCTCTTCCAGATCCTCCGCATGTGTGGGGGGGTCTGTATACCACTATTTTTATTCTCTTACCCCTCTGCGATATCAGGGTGACTCAAATCACCTCCGCGCTCTCCTCCACCCCTCCTATACCGATGCCATTTTTGACTATCAGTGCTAACCCCTTCCCTCCCCGTTCTTCCTGAACATAGTGTAGCCCTCCATGTTTAGGTCCCATTCGTGCCCCTGAGTGCCCCAGGTCTCAGTGACAGCTGCCACATCAACTGCCCACTCAACTAGCATTGCCTGGAGCTCATGCATCTTATTTCCTAAGCTCCTGGCATTTATCAGAATCCACCCTTCACTCCTTTCTCTCCAATTTTTCCCCTTGTCTGCCCCTTTGTCCGCATGCTCCCCCTTCCCTGAACCGTAACTTTGACGCATTTTCTGGTATCCCTCCAGCCCCTTAGGGGAGTGGAGACAGAGTCCCTCTTATCGTACCCCCTGCAACATCCCCTTCTTCGATCCCTACCCCTTCACAAGTTTAAACCCCACCTTTCACTAATGAACCCAGCTAGTTTCAGCTTTAGTATTTCCCTCCCCTTCAAACCTGAGGTGCAGCCTGTCCCTTATCCTCCGAGGTTGCCCCCAGTCCCCCACAAGGCCATACCCCCTAGCCTCACACCACTCCCCGAGCCACTGATTAATCATCCTAATTTTCTGCTTGTTCTCCCCACTAGCCCTTGGCACCGGCAGAATCTCTGAAAAGGAGATAGAGTACCCTATGGACTGGCAAACCCTGGCTAGCTCCTGAAACCTTGCCTGTATCTCCAGTTCACTAATTCCATTTACGTCATTTGTACCCAGGTGCACCAGTATGTCCAGGAACCCCCACATTCCCTTGCCAGTGAATATACCTCGTGCTTGACCTTGTGCCCTGTCAATCTAGAGTGGCATTTGGTTTTTACTGGACAGGTTTTACCCTCCCACTGGACACCTCTGATCATGGACCCCCAACAGTAGCACTCATATGTCTCCCCTGCCACTCTGCTCAACCCACAGGTTTCTCCTCCTTCCATGCCCACCCTCCTCTTTCTCCCAGCATCTCCCCAAGCCAGCCCTCGCACCTCCCACAATCTGGGTGTCGGATGGAGCCTCTACCTATTTTCTCTGTACCACCTCTACTCCGGTCCTGGGATCCCACCACCTCAGTATCCTTTTTGTATCACTATCCCCCGTCCTGCCTCCTGACAGGGCCATCCGTCCTATCTGGTGGCCTAGTTTGTTTGTTGCTCCCTACCAACCTGTCTTCATTTAGCACCCCCTACCTGCCATGCCCCCTGGTCCATATGCTCCAGCCCCCACAATTTCTGCAGCTACCTCCTTGTTTACTGATCCTCATTTCCCTGCCCCCAACTCCATTTCTGCCTGGCGGAGTCTTCCACCCCTCCCCTCAAGTCTCCGCTTTCTTCTTGTCTGCCATGTCCCCCCCGCTCCTCTAGATTTCTGGTCTCTGCCTCTTTCCCCTTCTCCCTTCCCGTCCTGCTACCTCCTCCTCCAACACTCCCTCCCTTACTACCAGACACAGAGGGTTGAAACAATTTGGAAGCCTAAGACCACACCCCCATACCCCTCCCCGTCAGCCCCACATCTCGGTTCCCTCTGGACCTCTCTAGTCACCTGCCTGCTTCTCTGGAAGTTATCACCTTTTGGGACCCCACCGCCAGGGTCCCCATGTGTCCCCCGAGTACCTTCATTCACTCCTTTCCCTATGCCAGAGGCTTCAACACCTGGTGCATCCATGTATGCAACCCCTTGCCCGCTCCTTCTCCAATCCCCATGTCCCCCCAAAATCCCCCAGCTGCCTTCTAATCCCCTCCACCTCTTCCCTGAGCAGTGCCAGCTGGCAGCACACTGGGCAACCCCCAAACTTCCAAGCCCAGTCAATTACCATGGCCGCCCCTCACCCTGTGCACCCAATCACCCTCCGAAAGATGCCCAGTCTAGTGACTTGTGGCCCCTTACCCATCCTCATCATCTTAGTAGGTTTACAGGACAAAAAGTCCCCAAAGTAATGGAAAACAATCCCACCGGGACCCCCACTGATCAGAGCCACAAGAGGCTATACAACTTTCAGAACTCCCAGTGAATACACTTAATCCCTCCACACAGCATGCAAGGTGTCAGTCCAAAAAGTGAATTTCTCTGAGGGCCAAAGCCACAGGCTACCAGTCCAGCCCATTTCTGCCCAGACTCCTCTCTCTCTATTTAATAAAGGTAGAAGTAGAGGTCGGGGTAGGGGGGAAGGACACAATTGTAACTCTTCCAGTGCAACAGTATGAGTGAAGGCGACTGGGCTTTCCCCTTTATAGCCCAGCCGCGAGTTCAAATCAGGCACCCTGCCCTCTGATACATCCCTTGCCAAACTTATTTTCTTTTTTTCTTACATCCCCCCACCTGCTGTCTACCTAACCCCTTCCCCTCCCCCTTACAATCCCTCCTATCGCTACTCCACTTTGTACTGCCTCACCTCCCAACCTCTGCATAGCTGCCTTCAGGTATACCTCTCACTGCCCGCCCCATTCTCCTCTCCCCCACCTTGTGCATTAACTTCACCACCTGCCCGGATCTGTGAACTACTCCCAGTTTCCCCTCCCTATCTCTACCCTCTGGTCCTGGCCCTGGGCACCTCAGCACCATCCTCTATATAATTCCTACCTCTGGCTGCCTATAACTGTCCTTTCCTGATGGAGCCTCACTACTTTCTCCTCCCCTTCTCTGAACGCTACAGCCTGCGGCATTATGATAAGGGCACACATCTGGCTGCTATTACATAATCTGTAAAATGCTTGTAACCCATGATACTTTTGTAGCACTCATTACATACTGATGTATTTTATGTTTTCTGTATACTCATTCAACCTTGTACAACTGTTTGCCATTCTTGTTTGTACCACTATTTCCTCCTGTTATGACTGTAAAGGAGCCTCTGGCTCAAAGGTTTTGTAATTCTGAGACTTCATAAATAAATAAGTAAATGTGACCCACTAGATGCCCTGTTAAGTGATTGAGGCCCCTTCAGTGGAGCTTGAAAGCAAAGAGCTTCAATCTGGAAACATTCCACATGAACTGTTCACCCTGTAAGGTTTGTTTGTAACAACAAAGAAACACGCACACCCTGGTGACGCTGCACCACCAGACTTCCTTAACCAAAGCCAAGTAATAATCTTAACAATGGCAAACAGCAAAATCAGACCCAGTTTCCTTCATAAACAAAGCAGCTAACAAGGCATCCCATCTCACACAAAAAGCCTAGCAAGACCAGAACTAGAAGTATCTTTTTTTTGGGGGAAGGGGAATAAGGAAATGCTCCCATATGTTACTACTTCTGTTGATATCCCTCCCCAAAGTCGCTTTATGTATAAAAAACAAAGTTATTAAAGCTCTCTATTTGCTCAAAGCTACTGTCATTTTCAGTCCTTCCAAACACTCACACAGGCTGCAAATATCTGCACTGAAAATCCTTAAAAGTCCAGTAACTGAGCAGGAAATGGGGACACAGCTAAAACCTTACCTCAACATAATTCTCTTTTTCTCACAGTCGAACCTTTCCTTTGGCCACTCCGTGCCCCACCCCACCCCACACTGCCCATCATCATGGTGGCCCCCCTCCATACCCATAACTATTGGCAATCCCAAAGGAGTAGCAGCATGGAATGGCAGTCAGTGCCTGGGCAGAGGGGATTACGGTCTTTTTTTGTAAACTTTATATTAAAACTTCAGCAAAACAACATATCTTGTAGTATAATGTACAAGTATTTTCAAACAGAATATACATACTACTAAAAGTTATATATGTAAAGAAGGCTTAGTTCATGTTAGTACATCTCCAGAAGCCTGGAAGTGTTAGACACAGTGTAAAATATGTTTATCAAGATTTGTTTTGACAGTATTGGGGTTATTTGTATCTAGCAGAGATTTAGGTAATGCATTCCATACTGGAATAATCCTCAGAGTGTAAAAATAATGTCCGGTATCTGTCCTTGGGTAAGTTAATGATAGCTGATAATTGTGACTCCTAAGATTACATTCCCTGATGTTAAAGGACAGGCCAAGTAGTGCCATGAGTTCTGAAGTCTGCAGTTTATAAGCCATATCTGCAAGTGTATTCACAACTACTGCGAGAGAGACTGGCCCAGCTTGCTCACATCCATGACCTAATGCAAATGTTACTGGTTACGAGTATGTTTACAGCTAAATGTGAGAACAAAAATAACAAGTTTGGCTGATGACACACTCCAGTCACTCTTGCATATCGCAGTTGAAGGTCCCACATTAGACAGCTTTGATCTGGATCAAGCTATCAACCATACTGTATATATACACAACTATATATGCTGTATATAGTGGTAGAATACAACCCTTATACCGAGTAACAAATGCTCTTTTAATGCAATTAGCATGATTTCTAATGTAGTTACAATGAGTACTGAATGTGAGGTCTGATTTGATAATAACTCCCAAGTCCTTTTCCTCAGTTATTGGTTGCAAAGGGGTGCCATTTAATTTGAATTGTATCTTTTGATTAGAATCCCCCAAATGCATAATTACACATTTATTTACATTATACACATATTTTGTTTTGCCCATTCTTCTAGGTTTTCCAGGTCTTCTTTTAGGTCTGCTATTTTTTTTTCAGATAAATATGTAGTACGTAAGACAATAGAGAAAATAAAGGAACTTTGATTAATTTCTATACTGTGACGATCATTTCCTCACACTTGTGGTCCTCGGTGTCGGTAGTTTTCCACTTTGTTAAAAAGTAAGAACAGTAATGTTAAAGCTATGTAGTATCTAAGCGTAGATAGACTTGGAATGTAAACTTGGAATGTTAATGTTTAAGGAGTCCCCCGTAAGGTAGCCTGTTCAGGAGGAGGGAAACCATGAGGTAGCTAATGCTTCTTCCACGGGGCCCCAAAGCCGCTGGTATTTATTTGTCCCATAGCCTTATATTGCAGGGATTATGGTGTTGCGTGCTTGTGCACAGCATCAGGACATGCATGCCATTAACATGGATGCACGTAACATACCTCCCATACGTTTGGGGGGCTCTTGGCAGTATGGCCTCACCACTCTGTCACCACGGGGAAGTGATGCAGCTTATGACAGGAACTTAGGTTCCCTGAGTGGTAAGTGAATGTGTAAACACTATGCCATCGGGCTTAAATCATGCCTCGTTTTGTCAGTTCTGCAGGTCCAGGAAATTCTGTGGAGAAATGTCAGGCAAGCAACACTGCCAATGACTAGTATCAACCTGCAAGGTCTTTCTCTGGGAGAAGCCCGTCACCCCAACTGAAAATGTGCACTTTCCTGGTCTTGGGAGACCAAAGCATACATTAATAACAAAATATGTCCCGATTTACTGGTGCCTACCAAACTGGAAACTCAGGTTTACGCTGCAAATCTACTGTCTATTCTCCGGCCACAAAATTCAGGAAGCTCTGCAGAGTCAGCCATTTCAGACTCAGGGGAGGGTGCTGTTCACCCAACTGCTTGAGCAACAATGTGTCCAGCCTTGAGTTTAGACATCATGAGGGTCCATGTGATACTCTATTTCCCCCAATGTACATCAGAAATGGTATAGGCTAGACTACACACAAGGAGGTGGGAGGGTTCTGAATGGTGGGAATGAAATAGGTGTATAAGCCCACATACCTACTTATGACACCAATGTTCCACTGGAAGCCTCAAGAGACCCTATCACAAACAGTGGATTCTAGGGTTGCATACAGAACATCCACTGTGGGGTGATCGCCCAAGAGAGGACTGCTGTACCAAGTTATCGTCAGATGACGATGAAGTCAGGCAGTGTTGAAGAGGGATAAGTTAAGAGTAGAAAACAAGGGGAGTGGCAAGCCCAGTGCAAAAAGATGGACAAAAAGTTAAATAAAGGAGGGGCCACATGATTATATTTATTTATTTATTGAGTCTTGGATTACAATATTTTTGAGTAATACAACTCATTTACAAAGGTTCCACGACAGTAGTACAAAAACAAAACAAGGTAAACAATAGATACGTACATACCAAGAATATACTTAAAAAATTAATACATCAAAAGCAATCAAAATAGCACTGAATGTTGCTCAATACAACAGTAGAGTGGGCTAGAAGAGAGGGAAGCCTGGGAGACCCTGTCAAAATCTAGGAGAGAAAGTAATGGGGTGTAAGGTGGGGGATGGGAGAAACAAGAGGGAGAAGGAGAGGCGTTAGGCAGGAGGTGGAGAGGAAGGAGCGGAGTTGCAAAGGAGGTAATGAGGATAGAGATGAGAGGATGGGGAGGTGAAAAGATGGAAATGGGGTGAGTGCAGAGAGAAGGATTGCTGGTGAAGTGAGGGGGAGGAAGACAAATTAATAGTAAAAGGAGAAAAGGTGGTGTTTAGTCAGGAGAGGCGGCAGCCTAGCAGGCCTTGTCAAAAACCCAAGAGACAGTAATATGGATGAGAGACAGGTAAGAGAGAGAAATGCAGGGAGAAGGAGGGAAGAAGTTGCAAAAGAGGTGGCATGAGATAAGAGAATGGGTGGAGGGTGGAAGAGGGAAGGTGAGGAGGAGCAAGGGAAGAACCTGAATATGCGTGAGCAGAGAAGAAGCAGGGGTGAGGGTGGAGGGAAAAGGCCGAGGTAGGACTGAAATGAAGTGCCAAGAGTTAAAACTGCTGAAAGTTGTAAGTACAATGATAACATAAGCAGAAGACTGCTAAGGGTGGCAGTCACATATACCGTCTGCTAATAGATGTTGTCGGAGTTTGTGTTTGAAAGGGCCAAGTTTTGATTTAGCAGAGATGTCCCTACCCAGGGAGTTGAGCCAGAGGGGGGCTCTGTAAGCAAAAGACCTCAGACTTAAGGTGGTGCGGCATCTGAGAACAGTAAAGACCTGAGCTGCCAAGCAGCGAGCATGCTGGGTACTGTGACAAGGGCCAAGGAGCTGTTGGACCCCAGAGGGTAACAAACCAAGGTGTGCCTTCTTGGCAAGTAAGCAGGTTTGATATTGGATCCGGCTGAATAATAATTGAAGCCACCCAGTCTGAGCATATAGGTCATACATGTGTGTGAGGCGGGCAGCTCCAGTAAGGAGTCTGCAGGCTTTGTTAAGAGCAACAGTGATCCCGTGAAGGGATGTAGCAGAAGCAGAGCCATAAACAACCAGCCCATAATTGACGACGGTAAGGACAGAGCTGAAAATTGCTATTCTTAGTGCCTCGGGAGTGAGGCTATGCTTGTACCTGTGGAGTAGGCCAATCCTTATGTTGACAGCTCAAGCTCGTTATCAATATGTTGCGACTACGTGAGTTATTAACAGTGACCCCTAGATATCTGAAGGAGTGGATCTGTTCAAGTGGGGTGCCAATGCAGTTTGTGATGAACAAGGGTTTGGACTTGTGTTTCTCATGGGCATTGTTGAAAAGCATCACTTCGGTCTTTGTATTAGTTTAGCACTGGTTTTTGAGTGCTGAACCACTTTTCCACTTCTGAGAAACTGTGTTGAAGGTTATCCTGGAGGCTCTTAGGGTCAGGGTTACTAGAGCAGATCACAGCATCATCCGTGTAAAGCAGAATCTGTTCATGACAGGCTCGTGGGGGGTTATTCAAGTAGATACTGAAGAGAAGGGGGCCCCAGTATAGATCCCTGAGACACTCCAGAATGGACTGGCTTCCTTTTGGAGAGGAAATTGGTTATCTTGTCCTGCTGAGAACAATATTCTAAGTAACTTCTGAACCAGCTGACAGCATCATTCGACACCCCTGTGAGTAATAACTGCCCAAGTAGCAGTGAGTGGTTCACAGTATCAAAGGCCTTCGTCAGGTCGATAAAGGCAGCCCCTACCAGATAGCCTTGGTTGAATGTGTTATGTAGATATTGTATTTGTCCAGGTATTCCACAAGCTGATCTAAAATCATACGCTCTAGTGCTTTCCATAGAGGAGGTAAGATGGAGATTGGCCTGTAGTTTGTGTGCTGTGCCCTATCTCCACCTTTGTGCACCGGGGTTACTAGAGCCAGTTTCCATTTTTGGGGGAATTGCCCAAGCCTTAGAGAAAGGTTCAGAATCTTGGTAAAGGTGTAAGAGTTTCCTCGAGGGTGAGGGCAAGAAATTTGAGATATAGATCGTCTCCACTGAATCTTGCTTTTACCGAGTACTTTGCTATATGCACTTTCTAGCCTCATGCCTAGTAACCTCTTTGAAGTAAAAAGGGGAAGCCTGCTGCTGAGCATCACAGACTAGGGGGGTGGCAGGGGCAGAGACTGTGAAAAAAATCAGGGGCTTATTAGTAGAGAGTGCACTGCTTTAGCATACAGGTGAAATGAGTTAGGAAGTAAGCCTAAATCCCTAGTGAACAGCAGTTTGGGTTCACATCTGTGCGAAACAGTAAGAGAAGATTACTACACTATTTTACTGGCTTTTCCTTCTCTCCGGTGGGATCCAGCAGCACTTGACAAGGTGCAAAGAAGCAATTCAGAAGAGCATATGGTCAAAGACAGGCAGTCAAATATGAGAAACTAGACATTTACTTCCACGGGCCTTGTTTGATAAATTTCTCTGCGTGGTTCAAATATGATAAATAGAATCTTCGTGTCTCAGGGATAGGAACTTTTTTAATGGTTTACCAGGAAAGGGTTAAGTCTTATCCACAGGAAATGTCGACTCTCCTGTTTCTAAGTGTACAGTTTCTGCTCTGTGTGTTTACACATTCTCCACCCTGACTGGGACCACCTGCTCCAGGAGTGCAGGAATTATTTTAAATAGATTTCAAATGACTTACACAGGATAGGGCCACCAAGGTGTATAATGTAATGGGAAAACAGTGTGCCAATTCATATGAAGTATTCCATCTGCATGGTTGGTGGAAGAGTGGATGCCCCTTCCCCATCACCAACAGGTGTACGAACATAAAAAAAAAAAGGTACTGATCATGTGAAATGTGCCGATTCTGCTGCTCTGGTAAGCTACTGGTTCTGAAACCATTTTTTTTAAGAACTGAAGTCAGATATGGGGATAGTCATTTTCATTCTCATGTACCAAGGGTATTTACAGTCAGCAGCGGCTCTAGCCACAAATGGTTACCAGGGCACAGCTGGGGCACAACAGATGGCAGCCAAGGCACCGATATATTGTTACTATGGGGAAGCTCTGCACCAACTGGAGCACCAAGTGGGACACAGCATTTTTACTGGGGCACGCGTCTGGCAGGCCTCTGGTGTAGAGCCGCCACTGTTTACAGTGGACAGCTCCATAGGCTCTACAATGCACTTTGAGCAAGAGGCCTCGATCCACAGGCTTTCTGCAACACACATTCTGTGCAACCGCCATGGCTTTATTTAATTTGGCTCACTATTTTCAAACTCACAAGGTTGATCCAAAAACAGCCCCAATGGTTCAACTCCTTAACTGACCATATTCATACAAGTAAACAGTAGTGCAACAAAAAAAAAAAGTCTACAGTCAACCTCCCCACCCCCATGTTAGGGACTACTGATAACACAGAAACACAGACTTTGACAGCAGATAAGGACCGCTTGGCTCACCAGTCTGCCCATTTGCCTACTTATTGGATAAGCTGCAAATCTAGTTAACCAACAGCCTACTTCTTCCTGGTTCTACCATGGCCAAACAACAGTGTTGTTGAAGTTTGGCATGTGAGATCCCCAGTGTCGACAGGCGAAATTTCATCTGTCAGACATTGTATGTTTTCCATCGGGGCTCGTCCCGAACTCCCCATGTGGGAATGCTAACTCCGAGTTGGAGTAGTTTCAAGGGGTGAAAGACAGCGAAAGGACAAAATCTTGCCTTTGGGTCCTTCAGGCGATAATCTTGAAACCTGTCAAGATTGTTGCTATGAGAGATTTCACTACAGTGCTTGTGTGTGAACAGATACCCTTCTTAACCCCACCAGAATTGCCTTATGTTTGTCCCATGCAGTCTTGAATTTCCCCTGCTTTTGACCCCATGACCTCCTCAGGAAGGCCATTCCATATGTCCACCACCTCTCTCGAGGAAACATTTTTCTACAAAGTTGTTCCTGAGCTATCCTCTCATTATTATCTTCAAATTGTGCCCCTTGTTCTTGCACATCTCTTTTTCTGAAAGATGCTACCCTATTGGACTTTGTTGATTCCTTTAAGGTACTTGAAAGTTTCTATCATGTCCCCCCTCTCCCTTGAGGGTATACATGTTAAGCTCCTTTAGTCACTCTTCGTATGGCTTCTGGTGTAGATCCTGCACCATTTTAGTTGCCCTCCTCTGGACTGCCTCCATGCTATGTCCTTGTAGAGATGAGTCTCCAGAACTGCATGCATTACTCCAGACGGGGTCTCACCAACTGTCTGTACAGAGGGTTAACAACATTCTGTTTCCTGGTGGTGCCTCTCCCTATACATCCCAGTATCCCACTCAGCCCTCCTTACTGCCTTCTCACATTGCTTACTTATCTTTAGTTCATCTGATATGACGACCCCCCAGGTCCTTTTCCTTTTTTGTTGTTGTTGTTAGTACCTCCCCCTACTGTGTACTCTTCTCTTGGATTTTTGTTTCCCAGGTGCACTACTTTGCGTTGAATTTAAGCTTCCATACTTTTGACGTTTGGTACAATTGGTACGGTGTTAAGAATGGTTTAAAGGCACCAAAAACAGGAATGGTTAATTCTGGCTAAGAAGGTAGGTGGGTGGGTGGGTGTGGGTGTGTGTGGGTGTGTGTGTGTGTGTGTGTGTGTGAAGAGAGGAGACATAACCCCCCCCCCTTGCAGAGGCACCTACAGTTCTCAGTGGTGAAGTGCCAATGAACTGTAAGATGCTTAGTGGTGTAAGCAACTCCTAATGGAAGTCCAAAGAGGGACTGAAAGAACCACAAATAGGAAAGAAGTGCTGCTACAGTGCCCAGTTTGTACAATGCGTTTCCGAATTAGAGGGACATGGGATGGTGGCTGTCCAAAGGTAGTGGTGGGGTCTATCCTGGACAACCAAGGAGGTAAGAGCTATAGAGCTATCAGAGACTGTCAGAGGTGCCCTTTTCCACTATGGGATCGTCATTTCCACGGCTCAGAACAGAGGATTGGTCAAGGGATCATTAGTCCAGTGAGAAAGGGAAGACCTCCAGTATGGTCACTAAAAGACTGCTGCAGGAGAATTTAGTAGGTAGCATGGCATGGATTGGCTTTAGCAGAGGTCCGCGGCCAGTGATTTCTGTCTCGAGCCACAGGCTCTTATCTGCTGCTAGCCTGACTGGGCAGTATTCTGTAAAGCCAGTGAAAAGACTCCAGATGGGACAGCAGCTGTAGAGAGGTCATGTAGTGCAAGTGGAATTCAGTGCATTATTGAAGCTGGCATTGTGTGCGTCACCCATGAAGTAATAGCTGTAGCTAAAACTTCACTTAGACTGCTCCTGACATCCCCAGACTGGCTGGTAAGAAGCAGAGTTTACAGGGGCAGGTCATATTGAAACAGACATCACATGACTGGGACAGCATTAAGTGGGTGCTCCATGCTCTAAGCACAGATAGGAATTATAGAAATATTTTTCCTTTTTAGCAAATTCAATAATTTGTGGTCCTCTTGGCTTTCTGGAGCACAGTTAAGGGTAGTAATTCCTGCTTGTAGGAGGGTGGTGGGAAGAGTTCGGAAGGTGTACTGAGATACAGATTAGGCTTCTGTACTAAATTTGCAGCGTTCAAAGCTAGGACTGCAAGCTACTGGTTGAGCAGGCAATTGCCAAGTTAGTAGGTGGGCAGGCAGGAATCAGGTGTGTGGGAGGCAAGCAAGTTAGTCTGTGCTTTGGCATGCCGGCAAGGAATAAACATGCGGACTGCCAGCACAGGTTAGGTGAGCAGACAGGCAGGAAATAAGCATTGCAGCAGCTGACAGACAAATGAACACATGGGCAGAGAGGCAAGGAGTGAGTGTGGGAGGTTTTGAATGAGAGTATGGGCTGGCAGGAAAAAAGCATGTTGGACAAGTTGTGTAGTAGTGCTGGGAGGTAACTAGTGCACTCTGTGGCTATACAAGACATAAAATGAGTGGGTTCACGCTGCAATTTGCAAATCAAAAACGGGCAATTGAGAATCAATTTTGATTTTGAGTCGCAGTAGGTGCTAATCTAATTTTCCATGGAATGCATGAATTGTGCTACTTTTCACTATTTTTAGCCCAGTCCCCCACATTCTGGACCGCTCACTGCTAATCAACTTCAACCATTTGCTAATCATTTTTCATTTTGATTAACAAAGGCCGCTAATCAGATTTCTGACACTAATTTAAGCCTTGTTATGTGACAGTGTGCGGACCAGTGGGAAACAAGCATGTAGAAGGATGGCAGGGAGGAAATGAGCATACTGACTATAGGCTGACATGACAGGTGAATAAAAAGCAGGGTACCAAGCAAATGAGCATGTGGGAGGAGGCAGGCAGGATAAACAAACAGGCTGGAGGATAAAGCATTATGTGAGCAAGCAGCAGGGGGAACAAGCATGTAGACAGGAAACTGGAGTAAACACTTCAGATTATGTTGACTACGCTGTTATTCTTTCACTTCTCAAAGTGCTTTAAAAAAAATTCAAAAATAGCATGAAAAGAAAATGGGACTAGAGAATAAATAGAATGAATATATATATTTTAGTAAGTAAACAGAAAAAAAAAAAAAGACGAAAAAGGGACACTGGGAACCAAACCAGTGGAAGACGAAAGAATGAGAGCAAAGATGGAGAAAAGATCACAATTTTCTGCACTGGAACACAGCAATAACACATACACATGCAAAGGTGTATCTGTGTCATGCAGTTAGCACTCAAAACAACTCAGAGACAGACAAATGATCATAATTGTACATAAATTACCAATAACCTTTAGTACCAACAGGAATTTGTCCATCAAAAGTAGGTAGGACCATGGTTAAGGTCTGAAGGAACACACTTTAGGGTACAAATCTGATTATCTGTGCTCGTCTGTCTTGAAGGAGCATACAGTACTCAATGCTTAACTCTGTACCTGTCATATGAGCAGTGGGTTAATAACAATTGTAACATGGCAAAAAACAGAACATGTCAAAGAAGGAATACAACTGGATGAATTGGGTCAGGTGGCACGAGCAACATGGCATTATGGCACGATAATGCCGTGTTGCTGTTGGGAGCGTGCAGAAAAGAACAGTGGAGGAGGCGGTAGCAGCGAGCAAGCTTCAGAAATGTACAGCCAGCATCTGAATAAGTCAGGATGGCATATTTTGCCAGAAGTCCCCGACCAATGGTGGCGCCACGAAAACAGACAGTGAAAGTGAATGGGAGGCAGGGAGGCAGCACACCGGTGTGTAGCACGGTGAGGGAAGAGTGTTCGTCCAGAGACTGCAGACCAAGGTGAAGACTAGTGTTAGCCACGGACTCACCGAGATGATAGAGGACGAGTTGCAAAAAAAAGGGAAACGCAGTAGTCGGCAGTAACAGCAAGGAATACAGCAGACATGAACTGACCAGAAGTCTGCTGCTGCTATGTGAAATGCACCACCTATTGGTGCAAAATGCAGTGGGGGGGAGCCGAGCAATTGAGTTTGACTGTGGCGAGCAATGGGGAGGAAGAAAAATGTAGTTGCAAGGTGAAACAGCACTGTCAGCAGGCCAGGAACGTACCCGATCGAAATAACAACAGTGGCAGCAAAATCGCATAGGGAAAGTACTGCATCGTGAAACACATCATGTAAAAAAAAGAGAAGTATTGTAGAAGTGCCACCTGTTGGTCGGAAAGATTAGCGCAGGTCTGCACAGTGAGATAAGAAAAGCCCTGTCAGTCCTGTAGCACACTAAAGTATGCAGTGAAGAAAGAGTTCCCACAATGCAGCACGGTAGCAAAATCAGTAAGAAATTGATGCACACGAGTACAGTAGTCGAATAGAAGTGGGAAAGTTGTAAGTGAGAAGAATATGTTGTCTGTATCTCGCAAGATAAAACAAAGTGGTAACGTGTCGAAAGTTGCTAGACACTATATAAAATCGATGTCGGCAGTCGAACGTGCATCGCATTGTGGCACTTAGACAGATCTTATAAAGAAGAGACAGAAACCATGAATCAGTAACGAGAAACTGCTACTGCTCATGTGTGTCGACAACAAGTAAAAAAATATCCAGATCAAACTTACCTTGCACCACCATATTTACAAGTGCATTAATCCCCTCGAAGGTGGCATCTAATAGGAGTTAATGCATGGTGGGACCGTTAACCTGACCTACATTATAACAGTCCCAACCATGCATTAACTCTCCCCATTAGATGCCACCTCATCGGTGATTAATGCTTACGTGATTGGTTGTTGGCTTTTGATGGGCAGACTGTCTTGGAATGATGGAGAGGGGTCCAGAGGCAGGAAAGAGCTGTGTTTGCTCAGTCACAGCTGGTCAAGTGATGTGGCAAATTACTGTATCATAAAATGCAACAGACAATCATTTTATATATCAAAATACATTTCCTAGCAGATCACCTTCATTTTCTGCAGGTCAGAAATTCTGACTAAATTACTGTCCCAATGGTCAAGCTTACATTAGCTAAAATCAACCCCTGCAAAGCCTCCATTAAAGCCACACCACTGCTACAGAAAGGGTTAGAGGAATTCTCAGACTGCCTGATCAAAGGTCTCTAACATGCTCTGTGCTGTAACGATAAGTTTGAATGTAAAATAACTCTTGGGGTCTTAGCACAGGGCCTTGCAGAATGCTGCTCGGTGACTGTTTTCTATAAACTGTACAAACTACTCCTTCCTACGATATGAAACACATGCTAGGGTAGGAATATGCATCAATTTTGTTTTGTCTACAATAAACATGCTGCTCTAGAACCATTAACTTAAGTATGTGGACTATGGTTATTGTATGGAAGGACTGTGGTTAAGTAACCATCGTACAAAAAGCACATTTAAACTGTGCCCCACTAACCTGTCCTGATGGAATGACATTCAAGATCATGACAAAAACCTTTGCCGACTCCTCATAAAACTAAGGGACTATCCGCCTTGAGGACATAGTTACCTTTTTTCCCCAGAAACTAGTTGCCAACTATAGTTTTTTTTTTTTTTATATTCAGTTTTTATTTTCTAACAAGATGTATAATAATTACAGTCATAATGAACACGTTTATGTAACTGTTAAATATCATACATTATCTGCATTTTTACTCATATACTGGTCATCTGTATATATATATATATATATATTTTTTTTTTCTTTCCTTGTCCTAATTGGGCCTTGCTATTTTAAGTTCTTCCTTCAGTTTGCAGCTTTAATTCTGCTCCTTCGTGTTTTTATTCACTTGACCAATACCTGTCAGTGCAAAGGCACTGATTCAATAACTTAACTGTTGCCGTATGTCTTCACCTTTGGAGCATCGTGGGAGGTCCCAATAGACATTTTGACCAGCTTCTTTAAGATATGATTTCAATACATTGTTATATTGTGTGTTACATTGTCTGTGGTACTCAAGAAGGAGTGAGAGTGCGAGAGAGATCCTAGTATAGTCAAGGTCTCAGCAGTTCCTGTTAATCAGGACTGTTTAGTTTCTTCAACCTAGTGGTAGTACAGGAAAGAGCATAACAGAGAGCTCGAGAGATGGGAGGGGGACCCGGTCCTATGGTATCAAATCTGAGTATTTTTCGAGTTGGTACGCAACTCATTTTCTCCATTTCACTTCAAAAGCTATTGTACAGTTTGCTAGCCTAGCCGAAATTCTTTCTGGGGTGTAGATCTCATGGTTGATCGCCCTACAGGACTCTCATGTGGATACTCTGGTGGTGCACCATAATCTCGTTATAGCTTTCTTGGCTGCCAATATTAACAGATTCACAATTTTAATGGTGGGGGAGTAAGAGTCGGAAGTGTTTCGGGGATTGCCAGCAATACATATTCAGGGGTTATTTTGCCCATGCAATCATATACGTTTTCTAGTTCCTGGGTAACTTCTTTCCAGAAGCTTTGTAGTGCTGGGCATGTTAGCATAATATGCGAGTGGTCCAGTTGCCAACTGTAGTTAATAAAAATATTATCATACATATACAATTTGCTTCTCTAGACTTCCTGGGCTATACACAACAAATGTTTTTATTTTCCTGATACTAACCCTCATCTGCTCCACAATGCTTTTTCTAAGCCTAAAGGATCTGCCATCTTTTTCTCCTACAATATAATAAATTTAAAACATTAAAAATACTTACATTCTGGCAGAACTAGGCATTTTCCAAGCACATCAAAAAACGGAACATGTCTGGAATCTCTTCTACAGTTGAAGAGCAGCTGACACCTGAAGAACTCTGATGAACACTATACTTGGACACAATTCAGTTTGCACTTCACATCAGCTTTGCATTTCTTATTCCAATTATTTATTACTGAGGTTATATGCGTGAAAACAGGATCTCTGTTACTGAAGGGTTCATCTGTTACTGTTGCTTATTCCCCAACCAAGGTGTAAAAACCTAGCTTGAGAGAGGGCAACTACCGAGCCTGAGTCGCAGATTTGTAGTGCTCTGCAAATGGCATTAATCAGGAGCAGAGGCCGGCAGGGAGAGTTTCACAGCATCCTCTGGACACTCTTCCTGGGAAGGGAGGGCATGGAAGCATCCCTTGGAGACTCCTTGTAGTCGGACCACATGGGTGACCACACACCACATGCACGAGTAGCAAGGATGCTGCAGCGTGCTTCCTAGTGGGTGGGGGGGAAGAAACCTAAGAAAAATGGCCACCCATGCCGGCCGGATGACGGCAGCCTGCCTCCCCTCACCACGAAGCCAGGAAGCCCCTGAGCTGTGCCTCGCCAACCTACGCAGAAGCGAGGAAGTGCCTACGTGGCACTTTGATCTCCCTTGCCTAATGCCCCCATGGGTAGGGGGTGCCCCAGTGAAGGGATACATCGGGTCAGTCAGGATGGCAGGAAAAGGAGTGCAGCACATGGTGGAATGGGGAGAGTGGTTCAGGGAACAGGCTTAGTCATCAAAAGGAGTGGGCAGCTGGGTAGCAGGGGATAAAAACACAATACAAAAAAAAGTGGACTTTGTTAAATCAGCTCCAGATCACTTTATCTGAACCCAGAAAATCGGCAGAGGTGAAAAACACTGTTTGGAGTTTCTATGATATAACTTTTTGGAGTTATGGGCAGAGGACATAAGCCGGGAGCTGGAGGAGAGGGAGCCTGATCCAAAGATCCCAAACTTGGTATGATTAAGAAGCCTGACCCAGGACCCGAGGAACAGCCTGTGCAGCAACTCTCCAATGCCACTCTACTCAATGCTGTCCAGAATTTGGATAAAAAAGTTGAATATTTTGCCGCTCAACTAAAAACGTTGTATACCAAAGTGGGCTGCTGGAGGGGAAAGGAAGTCACCTCCAAAACAGCAGAAACCATATTAATGGTGTCATAAGGACTTACAAAGGAGAACACAGTGCTACATGGGAGACTTGAAAATTTGGAAAATGCATCCCGAGCTACCCACGTCTGAATTTTACATCTCCCTGAAGAGCAGAAGGAGAACAACCAAAATACTTTACTGTTTCTTTCTTGCATGAAGCCTAAAATATGGACGATCATGTCAGTCTTAAAAAAACTTACTGCATCAGTCCTCGTGGAGGGAGTAGTCAAACAGCTACAAATGAGCTTCCCCCACACACTCTACTTGTGGTGCTGAGCAACGTGCTAGAGAGGGACACTATTCTGCTGCTCGCTCAACAGGCCCCACTTGAATGGCAGAGCAACAAGATTCATATATTTCCCGACTGGAGTTATGCCACCCGCCAGTGTCAGAAGAGTTTTGATGGTGTGGGAGCCAGGCCAAGACAACTGAGTGTCCATCATATTTTATTAATGCTCGTTAGTTTGAAGGTCGTGTATGGGGAGAAAGCATACCAATTTGCCGACGTTGGAGAGGCTGCCAAGTTTGTGGAGCGGATTGAACAGGAATTTCAGACCAAAGAGCAAGACTCTGACAAGGATGATGAGGACAGTGACTAAACTGTACTGGGACTCAGCTGCATGTCTCATCCTTAGCATTTAATTTGTTTAATCTTTCCCGTCCTCTTTTTCCCTTGGTTAAGTTGTTATCTTGGTCTGTAAGTACATCAAGAAATATAACTTATTGCAATCTGGCTAAAAAGGGTAAGGGTTGAGGGAGGATAGACTCAAAAATGGTGCTCCTTGATGGCGCACATTATTGGACATGGTGCCAGTCTTCTTCACTGGAATAGTAACTTTTGGTGCCTTGGCTTTCCACAGGCATGCGTATGAGCTATGGATCAGTTTCTGATCGGACAGTGGTTCCTTCTGATGAAGTAGCATCTTAGATGCTCATGTTCTTAGAGATAAAAGCTCTGTTGCCGTAACTGTTAATTGTTGCATCTGTTTTTACCTGGTTTGGTCCACAGTTTTACAGGTAAACAGACAACGTTTTTGGGGGAATATGTCTTTAATATGTTTGAGATTCTACCGATTATGAAGGGGTCATTTATTTAAGCAATAAGACACAACGAGGTGTGCATTAGACAATTCTAATGCACGGCTAGAAAGGATATAGTGAGGCACGAGGTCACAGGCGAGTGCATCCAGTCCTCAGCTCGCATTAGAACGGTCTAATGCACATCCCCAGAGTGGCTTATTGCACTTATAAAATGGGTCTGTGTATTCTAAATGGGGTTTCTAGTTTTAGCGGTGCATTAGACACTTCTAACGCACGACTAACAAGCAATCAGATTACTTGAAATTTGTTGCCCATTTTATACTAGGACATGTAACATATCAAATAAACAAAGGTTTGGTGCCATTACCCTTTATCTTAGATATCAAGACTGAAGAAAAAAAATAATGTTAAAGAGAAAGTATTGCATTACTGTATTTTAAGCAGATTTGACTGTTAGAGCAGTATATAATTTAACATGCAGTTTACTCCCTTGAGTGCATTAGGGGAAGCTATACCCATATCACAGGCTGCGCAATCTTAAATTACTATTTTATTTTCTAGGCTATCCCTGCTCATGGCAGTAATTGGCTTTTTAGCATTTGTTGTGTTGAAAATGTATATTAAATAATTTTAGCGACCTCCCCAGTGTTGTAACAAATGACGGGTACATTCAATCCTTACTGTAATAAAACAAAATTTGAATACATGTAAAGTTTCTTTCTCCGATGGCTGGTCTTCAGGCTTCCATACAGATGAGCTGTACCTCCTGATGCAGATGTGCAGGCAGAAACTAAGCTTTGCATCTGGGGATATCCAGCTCCATTTCCTGTTTCCACAAGTTCTTCTGAAAGCAGTCCAGATGTGGCAATACTATCTGAACTTGGAACAAAAACAAGAAAATTAAGCCATACACGGCCGACTGGCCAACTTTGTACATTCTGGGAGAGGAAGCAGAAGCCCGGAGACCAGCCGAATACTTTAGAGGAAGAGGGGTGGTGTGCATTCACCATCATTTCAATAACAGGAGCTGTGTAGCCCAGCTCTTTGAAAGTTTCCCGCTCAACCTCCAGGCCAAGAGGGAGAGGTTGCTCAGATTGGGGTGCAGTACTGAACCCTGATGGAGAAGGTCCGGGCTGATCCAGAAGGTCAGAGGTGGTCTCCTTTAAAGATGAAAGAAAAGGGGGAACCATGGGTGACAAGGCCACTGAGGACAGACTAGAATCAGTTCTACCCAGTCCAGAGCCACTTTGTGGAAAACTCTGGAGAGAAGCGGTATTGGAAGAAAGGCATACAGGAGACTGAACTGACCCCAGTCTAGGGAAAACGCGTCCCGAGTCACCGCTAGTTCGTCCTTGGCCAGGGAGCAGAATTGCTTTACCTTAAGAGTTTTGTCAGCAGGCGAAACAATATATCAGAGGATTGCCCCACCGTTCTGTTAGGATGTGGAAGGCACTGTCCTTCAGCTCCCATTCCATTGGCAGAATGTCTTTGCGACTGAGCCAGTCTGCTGTGACATTTTCCTGCCTGGAATGTACACTGCCATTATGCTTGCCAGGTGCTGCTTAGCCTATTGAAAGAGAAATGGAGACTCCTGTAGCATTTTGAGCTTCTTGTTCTGCCCTGATGGTTGATGTTTGCCATCATTGTCCGACTGTTATAATCAGAACGCCTCGATTGAGGACTTGCTGTTCAAGTGTATCAGGACTAGGCGACTGCTCTCATCTCGAGGACATTTATGCTGTAACTGTGTTTCTAACAGTGAGCACTTGCCCTGAGCTGACAGCTGATGCAGGTGAGCCCCCCAGCCCCTGAAGCTGGCATCGGTCATGATTCAGATTTGGTGTGGGTGGCCCAACTTGTGACCCCTCACATTTGTCCTCCCTGTCCGCCACTGGATGGAAGTTTTTATCTGTTGAGAAATTGGGATCAGTTGGTGCTGGCTGTGTCTGGACTGGGACCACAGCCTGAGCAAGTGTACTTGAATAGGCCTCATGTGGACTACAGCCCAAGGCACTGAATCCACCAGCGATATTAGAGTCCCAATTAGCTGCATGAAGGAGTGAGCCAGCAGCTGAGGAGCAGTGTGAAACTTCTTGATGAGCTTCAACAGGTCCCTGAATTTTGCTTCCGGGGGAAGACCTTGTTGGCTTGAGTCATGAAGTCTGCCTTCAAGTGGTTCAAGGTCTGGCTTGGAGTTGGGGAACTTTTTCCCCAGTTGATGACAAAACCGTGGGCCGACAGGCACCAGACTACCTCTGCCACAGCTTGTACTGCTTGATCGAGCTGCAGGGCCTTGATAAGAATATCATCCAAGTAAGGGAAAAGTTGTATCCCTCGTTTCCGAAGGTGAGCTATGACTGCTACTAGCACCTTAGAGAATGTTCTTGGGGCTGAAAAAAGCTCGAATGGCAGTGTTTTGAATTGGAAGTGCTGCTCCCCACCTTGAACCCAAGATATTGCCTGTAGTTCCTGAATGGGAATATGCAAATAGGCATCTTGCAGATCGATGGATGCCAGAAAATCCCCTTGTTGCAACTCCTTGATGATCAGTGACAAGGTTTCCATCTTGAAGGGTCTGCTGTGGACAAAATGATTCAGGAATGTGAGGTCTAGGATTGACCAGACTCCCTCTGTGTGTTCTGACACGATGAAGAATGCGGAGTAGACCCCCAGACTGAGCTCTGTGGGGGGAACTTGCTCTACTGCCCCTGCCTGAAGAAGGTCTGTAATGACCTGTAATATTGCCAGTCTCTTGGATGGGTTGCCCGAGATAGGGGAGGGCACCACATGAGGTAGTAGGAGCTTGGACTCTAATTCTTTTAGGTAGCTCTTACTGATGATGTCTAGAATCCATCTGTCCGACGTGGTTTGGACCCATTCCGAGAGAAATTTTGAAAGTCTGCCCTCTACACGGGGATGGGCCCAGATAGCTTCATTGTGTCTGGGGCCTGAGGACCATAATTTGCCCCTGCCTCTTGACTGGGGCATATGCACTTAGCTGTCCCCTTGATCTCTTCACCACCTCCTTCAGAGCTGAGCCAATCAGGAGATTACCTTCATAGGAGGCTTTAGTAAATGGCTCTTTGAAGAGGTGTCTGTGTGCCAAGGCCCGAGCCAGAGGTTGTGGCGAGCTGAAGTTTGATAAAACATGGTTCGAGCAGCACACCCGACCACCTCCTCTAATACGTCTGCTGCATAAGCCAATGCCAAACCCATTAATTGCAACTGATGAATAATAGCCTAGTTCTTCTCTAGGTCCTTAGTGAACTGAAAGGCTAATTCTGAGACCCAGGACAGGACGGCTCTGGCCAAAGAAAGACTGGAAGTTGCCACCTTGAGAGACGTTGCTGATGCTTGAAAGGCCTTCTTGAGTGAGGCATCCACTTTCCTGTCCACTGGGTCCCTGAGTGATGCTCCTCCCTCGGCTGGGATGACCATCTTCTTGGTGAGATTTGAAATCAGAGGGTCGATTCTGGGGCAGTCTAGCCACTTTTCAGATTGTTTCTTGTCAAACTTGAGAAGCTCAGAGATCCACCAGGGCACTGGACAGGTGCATTCTAGATCTTGCCATTCCTCTTTTTAGCAAATCCTCTATGGCTGGAAGAATACAGAAGGCTGTGGCCGGTTTAGCGGCAGATGCCAGGCGAAAGGCCTGTTTCTGCTGTGCTGGAGCCACTGGGGAGACCAGAGATGAATTTCAGCTATGACCTTCTTGATGAAAATGTCTAGGTCTTTCAGGTCAAAGTTTCTGGATGGGGAGATAGAGTCCACGGAGGAGTCCCCTAACTCCCCCTCTTCTAGAGAAGAGTAACTGGAGTCGGAGGAGTCCGGGGAACGGTCCCTAGGATGCTTCCCCTCATGGGTGTCCACAGATCTACTCCGAGAATGAGAACTCCTCTTTCTCTTGTGGCGTAAGGAACGCTGATCCTCTTCGTCCGAGGATCTGCTTCTGTATCGGGATTTCTTTTTTTCTTTTTATCATAGTGATGTGAGGACAACTCTTTGGACGAGGATGAGGTCCTCTTTCTTTTTGCCTTTTTTGTGAGGCCTCACATCTGGTGATCCTAGAGGTTGCCAGTCGAAGCATGTAGGGTCCACGGCAAAGGCCCTATTTAGCTTGTCTATGAGGTCTGGGGCTACAGAGGGGCTGCGGATGGTTGGGTCTCCCTGGTGGCCGCTGCACTCTCAGACCTGATGGCTGCTGCTCGCTCAGACCTGTCTGCTGGCTATCTGACCTGAGGAAAGGGAGGCCTCTGTCATGTCCTCCCCATTTGCAGATGCTGCCTTCTCACATTTTAGGCAAAGCGTACCTGCGAAGGTGATTAGAAGACGGGATTAGCAACGCTGGCATTTTCTGCTCTTGGCAGGTTTGTCTTAGGCATAACTGAAAATGGCTCTAATCCCCTTTGATTCCATGTACCCACCCCAGGGGATTCCTGATAATATGGGGGGATGTTTGGAAGAATGCTGATGCCCCAACTGAACACTGCTGCTGGCACTTTAAGAACAAAAAGCTGAGCTGTTTAAACTGTTGGTTGATTAGTTAACATTTTCTTGCTCCCTTAATGCTGGGGAGGGGAGAAGAGACCTGCAGTATGTGTGATTAACTGTTTTTTTCCTGAGCAGCATTCCTTGTAAAATGCAGCGCTCATCGACGAGATAGCACTGGAATGTCGATGAGTGACTGAATTAGAGCTGTAGGCCCGATGAGTGGCTGAAAGTCAGGAAGCCAGCAGTCGATGGGAGAAAATGGCACTGACACTGACTAAGAGAGAATCCTCTCAGAGCACTGAGGTGCCAATACTGTCCAATCGCTGTAAAAACGGCATCTGTCGACGAAATCCACCAGTAGATGAACTCCAAAGGCTACAATGAACACTGGGTTGGGCCCCAGAATCATAGCAAAAACTCTGCAGTAAAGTGGGGCCAGTCTGTCCAAGCTTGCAAGTCTGAGATCAAATACATGAGGAGGATCTAAAGTGATGAGATTTTTCAGCAAACCAATAAGAATTAAATTTTGTGGCTTACAGTCTGATGTCTTCAGCCCTGCCACATGGTGACAGAGCCCTGCTGCAGAGCACCTGCTAGTTGGAAGGCAGAACGTAAACTGGTGGAAACAAGAACTAGAGGGCTGGATATCCCCAGCTGCAGTGCTTAGTTCCTGTCTGCATATCTGCATCAGGAGGTACAGTCCCTTCTGTATGGAGGCCCAGAGACTAACTTAGGAGAGAGAATGATGTTTTCCATTACATTGTAATGTTTGTTACATTGATGGTGCCCACCTATGGGCTTTGTGTACATAGAATACAGTTAAATGAATAAAAATACAGTTAAAACAAAACTCAGCTTGTGACATCAGTTAATCCCATGACAGACTGATGTCACAACAAAGGATTAAGACTTCAAGTAAGAAATAAGCTACAGGGGCAGATGAACTAAGGGACAAACATCCTGTTTTCATGCAAATTTCCTCGATAATAAATGGGGGGGCAATCTATGAAAAAAGGAAGTATGTGACATTGTTCTCTGGTGTCATGAGCGAGTACTGCAGAAAGGCAAAACAGAGCAGAAAGATGAAGCTGCAATGGCCTCCACAGCCAACATGAGTCCTGCTCCACCAATCTGATTTGGCGCCAGCTCTTCAGGTTCCACAACTGCCAACCTGAAAAGTAGAGGGACTGTGCCCACCGACACACGGACAGGTGGAATCCCACCCGAGGGGGTTATTTAGAGATGGGTGACAGGGTTGACATGATTTAAGAGATGGCAGGAAGGGACTCCATGGCCTCCAAACTGACAGCACGGTAGTCAGAAATACTTGTTTGGGGGGGTGTTGCAGGGTCAGATGTTTTGACTGCTTTTGCTATACTGCTACTTTAAAGAGATCCACCAAGTTTAATGAATTAGCCTTTGCAGCTGATATATCGGTGCCCTACCTCAGGGAAATGATGTTTATGTACAGATGTCCAAAAATATTCCAAGAGTTAGCACTTACTGCCCTTCCCTAGCCTGCCCCCTTTCTCACCGTCTTTCTATACCACACCCCCATACCCCACAACCCCAAGCCTACTCCTGACCCTCTGTTTCTCCTTTCTTGATCCCTAATGATGTTATAAATTGTGACTTATTTCTGTTTGAATTTGTACAGCTATTGTTAATGCACCTGTACTGAACTGGACCATGTACCTGTACACTGTCACTGTATGTTATCTTGCACCGTCTGTAGTAATTGCTTGTGTTTTTATTTTATGTACATTTTGTCATAGTATAACTCTCTTATTCTATATGTACATTGTCACAGTAGAACCACTGTTCTTTCCCTTTCCTCGCCATCATTTGTTGGGTGGGGTGTGTACTGTATCTTGTTTTTACTATTGTACAAGTATTGTTTTGCCACTTTGTGGCCCGGGTCGTGACTGAAAACAGTCCTCTGGATCAGTGCACCCACCCGTTACCAAAAACATAAATAATGGAATGATAGCTTCTGGTCTCGTCACCGGTCACTGATTTCGCGTTGAAGAGCCGCCACTTCCCGCTTTCATCGCACAGCCAGGTATCAAATTAGAGCGCAGTCGTGCTCCATTATAGCCCATGGGGCAGCTTCACATTGTCATATATTTGTAATGGTCATCTGGTGATGAATTAAGGCCCTTGTTAGCCTGGTCGGTGCCCTTGATTCATCACCAAATGATTCGACCCACAATATAAGCATGATGTAAGCTGCCCAATGGACTATAATGGAGCGCGACCCCTCTCCTGGCTTTACATCAGAGGCTATGGTGTGTGTTGGGCAGAGCATGGGCAGCTCTTTCAACCATTAAATCTGAATGACCCGGTGAAAGTGAATTTACAAGAGACATTAGATTTTCAACTCTTGGAATATTTTTGGTCATCTGTACATAAACATTTCCCTGAGACACATCAAGCGCACACGGAGAACTTTTCCATTTAGTCACAATTCAGTTAGATATTTCAGTAGGTCTTTGGTACTAATCTTCTCTTCTTTCTTTATGTAACAGTAACACAAGAAAAATGTTGGATCCCCATGCTTACCCACTAAAAGTCTTAGATATTTTTGTTACTACTTTAAAATACAAGAAAACACATTTGTCCCTTGGACTTTATCTGCTTCTGCTGCATGTCTTCTACACCTGTAATCAATCCTTCTACTTGTGACTGTGACGACTGACCAGCTGGTTATGATTATTGTATAAGATTTGTAATATAAAAATATAGTATGTGATTGCCTCAAATAAGACAGCCTGTACCTCCATGGGTGCCCCCCCAGGTTTCAGTAAAGCTACAGGATATGCAAACTGACCAGGAACCATTTAATTAACTGATTTCCTTCAGAATGGCATTTTATGGCCTTTTTTATGACCTCATCCTTTTGAAGTTGGAAAACTAAATGTACATGTTATTACAGGACAGGATGTCATTTAGCTGATTCCTGTTGGCTATATCACACCTAGGAGATGGACTGCAGGGTTGTAAACCTCAAAGGAACTGGTTGATCAAAGACTCATAATTTGGGCAATGAGTTTTTGCTGATGTCACATTATTTAATATACCTCTTGATGAGACATCATGTTTGTATTTTTTTTTATTCTAAAAGAAGGAGCTAGATGACTCACAGAAGGGATGTGGAGACACAGTTTAAATGGATACTTGTGTCCGAAATGAGTCATATTATTTTGGGACTCAGAGTTCTCTGACCTAACTTAAGCACTTCCAGAGGTAATACCTCAGACAGCAAAGGTCTAAATGTATTGTGGTAGGAGTTTTTGTTTTGTACTTTTGCCTTGCTCTTTATGTGATTAGAGCTCTTTGATATATTGTTCTGTGTTGACATTTTCATATTTTTTTTTTTTTTTTTTTTTTATCAACTTTTAGTAAAGTGCCTTTTCTTCGAAAGACTGCCTGGGTGTTTGTATGTGACGTATAGATGGTTAAGTCTGACAATTGTTCAACAGCTTCATGGTGTTACTGAGCTAAAGTAAAAAAAAATAAGAATATACCCAAGGTCTCTTATAGAGTTAAGAGGGTTAATTCTGGATACCTGGTTAGGTGCCATTAGGCGAAAGATATATTGCATCCCCCCGAAGAGAATATTATCTGAGCCTGTACATTTGGGTACGCTAGCATAAGGTTCACAGTTTGAATCCCCCCAGAACTTGAGACTAAAGGTGATTCGGACCCAAAGGCAGACAGGAGGGTTACCCTGTGTTACCTGTTCATACTATTGCGCTCTTGGGATGGGACTGTGGGAGCAGAGGGTCTGACCTGCGGCGTGCGTTTGTGACAGTGACATCATAATTAGTTTCACAGTGACCCACTGCTATGTAACAGGATTACGACATCATGGATAAGCAAGCAGCAGGCACTGATGGACTGCAAAGGTCAAAGACCCTGTTTCCATTCAACTGTCTTAGGGAGGCAGTTTGTTTAATTTAATTTTAATTAGTATTTCAGAAAGACCTTTGAGCGTGAGCTCTTTTACAAAGGTTCCACGTCAGGGTGGACAGTAAGACAATATGCATATTCAGTGGTTACAGAGGCCTGATCATTAGGCATTAAAGAGCGATTACATGACAATTAGACAAATAGGAGAAAAAAAACTGAGCAATTGTAATTGAATACTAAGCTATTTCTAATCGGTTGCCCTAGGTAGCACACCCCTTGAAACCTCCATATCAGTTGATAGACTATGGCAGAGTAACTGCATAGGGTTTAATGCTATCCCAGATAGCAAAAGGCTGGGTGACAGTGAAACAAGGGGGATTGGGTTTGAAACCAGCCAAGAGAACGAGAGGTGGGGGATAGTGAAACGGGGGCTGTGATGGGGGGAGTAGCTCCAGAAGGCTTTGCCCAGTATTGTGTGTGTGTGGGGGGGGTTTGGGACAGGCAGTACCAAGTGCATTTAAAGAGGACCAATAGCTTACTTAAGCCCTTGGCTAGGCTGGAATGGAGGCAGGGCTTTGGCTTTGTGGCTGAAGATAAGCACAGTGCTGTGAACCTGGAGATTCTGGTTTGCATCTCATAGCCACTTACTCTGTGACCCTGTGCAAATTAATTAACCTCCTTGTGCTCAACAATTTTATAATATATAGCAAATGGTAACAGGAATAAAGCACACTCAGGTGTACATAATAAGGTATTAACAGAAAGCTGACTCGCTGGCGCTGAGGCACTGGATGCCACACCTCATGCCATGCCGGTGACCTGGGTTTGGGAACAAGCCTGGGTCATTGCTGGTCAGTTGGGGAGGGGGTGCTGATTCGCAGCAGCGAGGCAGCTCTCCTCTCCTGGGGAGGGACTCTGTCGTTCCCACCACACAACTGCCACCAGGTGGAGACCTGGGGGTAGTGCAACCTGAAGGTGGCATGAAGAAGGGTGTTGTGGGACCTGGCGTGCACCTGCCTCCAGGTATGCGTCACGGCTACAGCGATGGAGAAAATGAAAAATGGAGCTGGCAGGCTCCACGATAATACCAGCTGCGCCTGCCAGTGATGGGGTCACAGGACAAGGATGAAAGCAAGCCCCGGAGGGGGCCTGCCTGCAGATCCAGGTGTAACCCCTAGGTGGTGCTATCCCAAGGGCTACTACCCCTGCCTGCGTGGCTAGTTGCAGGTTAAGGGGCCTGAGTTCTGAAACGGGTGCCTCCACCCGGAGGTCAAGGTCGGTAGTGGTCAAGCTGACCTGGGCACAGCCCTCCCGGACACTGTAACCCCCCTCTTTCCCTTCTAGTGGCCGGAACAATACACAATAAATCACTTTCACAATAGCCCTTGTACACCAGGCAATTACCCACACTGCACTTACCTCTATATCAAGTTTCTCTAGCGCGATCCTGGGGACTCCTGTAAAATAAGGTTATGCAAAGCAAATAGTAACAGTACAGTACTTTGAGCACAAACTAGAACAACAGTCAGATTAAATGCAGAAAAGATCAGATTTATTCAGGAACTTGAACAAGGGAGGCGAAATCAAGTTAATTAGCTTAAAGGCTATATCAGTCAAACAGTTATGCATGCGCTTTAAGTCCTCACACAGTCATACCTCTGGGTACCCAAGTAAAAAGCGATGGGCTAGCCAGGATGTTGCCTGGGGTAGGCCATCGTTGCAACTGGTTGGGGCCCTGTGGTGGAAGGAAGCAACATGCACAATACACACTATTTGTAATCCGGAGCCAGAGGGCTCAGTTCATGAAAGAAAAGAAACAAGACGATCAGATGACACACTTAGTTTGAGCTGTTGTTGCAGGGACCTACCCTGATTACTCACGATACCAAAGACTGGACATAGGCTGGACAAAAATCGAGATTGCAGGTGGTTGATCTGGAGTGCCAGGAGAAGCAGGGCCCATACGAATTGCCAAGGCGTCGTTCCTGTTCAAGCGTGGAGCAGGGGGCTGATCCCCAGGGCAGGTCTCTTGTCGATGGCTTTCTCTGTGCAGCGGGTAATCTGGCTGGGCCAGTGTGGCAAGGCCCAGGCTGAATGGAGATAAACACAGATTCAGTCCGGTTGAGCTGGACGGAGCCTCCAGCAAGCAGAACACAGTTCACACAGTGGGGAACCAAATCACGACTCACTATCAGCACACAGCACATTTACATATAAGAGAATTCTGCTGTACCAGGCAAACTGCTCTCCGGTCAAAATCGCAATGTCTCTGCACTCACTGGGAGTTTAGGGGTAGCTGGAAATCCTGACAGGCTGATCGCATTCAGCAAATCTTCGGTCTTCATCAGGTTCAGCCTGGTCACAATTCAGTGGCTTAAATAGTCCTCACAACTCTGATTCAGTCAGAATAAACTCCATTTTCTCCTCTCAGGGTCAGCAGACAGGCAGGCCAAAACTCAGGCCTTTCACAGTTCTCCCACGCAAAAGTACACAGAACTGCTGCCCAAATCACTTGAGCTGTTACTCATTTCACTTCCCAACTCAGAACTAACTGAAAACTGCAAGCAGTCTGGGAATTTCCCCCAAGATCCAAAAGGTTCAGTTGGCTGATCTGTCAATCATAACAAGGGCTCCCCCTTCAGGTTTATTTAGGCATCAAAATGCAAAAACTACAATTCCTACAAGTTTTGACCCCACCAAGCCCTGTAGGTAGGCTCCATTTTAGAGTCCCAAAAGTATGGATTGGCCCATTCTGACAGTCCTGGGCCAACACAGTTTTGAAAGGGGGAGATCCTGTGTAACTAACCTCATGACTTTTTTGTTTTTAACCAATCAGCGAAGCATTGGATGTAGGTCTCCCGGTGGATGCGGTGCATTTGGACTTTAATGGAGCTTTTGACTCTGTATCACATGAAATACTGTTGGCATCAATGCAGAGACTAGGAATTAAATCACACTTGGTTAGATGGGTGGCCTCTTGGCTAAGTGGCAGGAGGCAGAGAGTAAGGTTAAGGGGATATCTGTCTGAGGAGGGGAGTGTTACTAGTGGGGTCCCACAGGGCTTGGTCCTGAGACCTAAACTTTTCAGTATATTAATATCATCAGTGCAAGTATCAGACGGGTTTTGGATTTGTAAGTATGCTGATGATTCTAAAGCAGGAGCAATGGTAAATGATGCCAATTTGGTAATAAATCTTCAGAAACAACTGAATTAACTGGGAGACTGGGCTAAAGAGAGTAAACTGGAATTTAAACACCGATAAGTGTAAAATAATAACTGGCTCCCATTTTTTCCCATAGGACAACCGGGTTATAATTCCCAGCATTATAACCAGCTGGTTATAACTACATTCACGCTCCCGGTTTCCCTACTTTGGCACATGAGCCTGCTGTAAACTTCCTGCTCTCGGCGCTGTCTGTCCCCGCTCTCCAGCGCTGAAAACGTCCCTGACAGAAGTCGGCGGTAAGTTCTCTTTTTTAGCTGAACAAAATACAACTGGGCACATAAAAATAACTAACTAATCATCTGCAAGTTAGAAAAAATAAAGCTCCTTCCATTTACGAGCCAGCTGCTATGGACCACGTTGAAACACCAACGGTCCACGGCTTGACTCCGTACAGAAACCTAGTTGTTTTGTATAATTGCTGTGGTGAAAAAATGACCCCCAGCAATTATACGAAATACAGGATGGGTAGGTGTGTAAAACTTGGGTTTTACACACACCCTCTGGATATGATGCCATAATAAACCCCTCAGACTCGGGCTCGGGTTTATGTGGTATCCCACCTCGTGTACAATCCTCGTTATAACCACCTATCCATCCATTATTCTCTATGTAATGCATCTTGGTCACAGCAATAGACAAGGAAAATATGAATTGAATAACAAACCAATAACCGTTACTAACCATGAAAAAGATCTGGGAGTGGTTATATCAAATGACCTAACCTCTGTTAAACATACCTATGAAAAGGTTACAAAGACCAATAGGGTTTCATGAAATATAATAAATATAAAAAGTAGGAGTAGCAAAGTCCTGGTTCCACTGTTTAGATCTTTAGTTAGGCCAGTGCTCGAATACGGAGTACCCTACTACACACCACAGGAACAAGGACTGTGCAAAAAGACAGAATCAGTCCAACAAAGATTCACCAAGAAAATTAATGGGATGAAGGACTAGGAGTATAAAGACAGATTATACTTGAGTGATTTATATTCCATGGCATACTGTAGAATAAGAGGTGACCTATGCTTTACGTATAAAGAGCAGCTTATTTTGGGAATTCACAGGATTACTTTGGAAGGAAACAGTAGGCATGCAAACAAGAGGGCACTCACAACTGAGAGGAGCAAAATATAATACCATGAGGAGAGGAAGTGGTTTAGCCAAAGGGTGGTGAACAACTGGAATGTGCTTCAGGTGAGGTTGTGGGAGTAGGCAGTCTGGAGATGTTTAAGACCGCACTGGACAAGTATATGGGAGAATGGGAATTTATCCACTGACAGTGGCAGGACCATAATGGCTCTAGTAGCTACTGGACCTGATACCTGAACCTATGAAGTTGGTGAAGATAAACAGAACACAGTCCTTATTGCAAAGAAAACAAGTTAGAACAAACTGCAATATTATCACTCTAATAAATATTCAGCAAATACGCACATCTTGTAACAGAGCTGCCTCTGCGCAAATAGTGACAGCAGAATGGAGCAATTATCTGGCAGCCCAGGTGGGGCTTGAGCATAGAAACACTCAGCCCTCTCCCAGATTAATTATAACTGCAATCCAGACAGCTCTTAAAGAGACAGTACACAGAGGCTAAACAGGCACTCTGTGGCAGTACATTTAAACTGCAAAAACACAGAACACCAGCCTGGCAGTGAGCATTTAGCAAGCTCAAGGAAGACTTTTTGGGAACCCCCATTTGTATGGGGGTTACACAGGATAAACAGTATATGGGGGAGGTTGTAATGGCAGTAAGGAGTTCTGGCAGTATTTATAAAACATAAGTACGAAGCATATGGGGTTTATATTCTTTATCAGAACCCTGAAATGCCATAACAGCCTTATGTACACTTGGGGTATATTTTAACTTTTTTTTTTCTAATTTTTGTCTACCTGTGCCTGTTCCATTGCAGATTTACTTTCACTTTTGGTGCCCTAGGCCAGAGTGACACAGGAACTCAACGTTTACACATGTATTTTCAGTAAGTTTCTGTGTCACAATTTTGCAGAGCAGGCACTTGCTGATAAGGCTGCAAATACCTGAAGTTTAAGGCAATTAACATCAACAAAACCATAAATCTAGAAAACGGCAGTGCTTTGCAGCCTTATTATAATTTAGTACTCACGTCAGCACTGAAGAGTAAGTATGACGTAGGAACTGAACTTAATCTGTAAACTTTCGGTTCCAGGGTCACACACCGAGTACTGCCATCTTTCTTAACTTACACATTTTACTGTTCATTTTCTGAAATACGTATTATAACGATAAACTATGCATCAACACGAGTGTTAGGAGCTACTGACACCCCAAAGAAAATTTTAAAAAACAAAAATTGTTACAATTCTGTTTGCATTCCATATAGTCCATATATTTCTCCACACCATTATTTATTACTGTGGAAATTTGCATGAATACATATTTATTCCTAGGAGTTCCTTTAGACTTCATCTGCCTCTATAGCTTATCCCCTACTTCAAGTTACAATCATCTATTGTGACATCACAATCTGTTGCCATGGAGTAACTGTGATATCACAAGCAGTGCATCAGAACTCCACCCCCTGCTCCTGAGACTCTCTGCCTCAGCTATTACCAACACCCTTACCCATATTTTCAACCTTTCTGTAACCACAAACACTGTCCCCTCCTTGTGGAATCTTGCAAGAGTTATCCCACTCCACAAGGGTGGCAATCCTACCTTGCCAAACTATTGTCCCATCTCCCTCCTTTCTTCACTCACCAAACTCCAGGAATCCCTGATCCTTTCCAGGCTGTCAAACTTCCTATCCTCCTCAAACTTCCTCTGCGCCTACCAATCTGGATTCCACATTATCCACTCCACTACCTTCTCCATCCTCTGCATCTCCAACTCAGTCCTCTCTGCCATGGACAATGGGCACATTACTGCTGCAATTTTTGTAGACCTTGCTAAGGCCTTTGACTCCATCTCCCACCCACTCCTCCTTCAAAAACACCACAAAGCCAGTGTATCCTCTTTCACTGTGAAGTGGTTTAGCTCGTACCTCTGAGGCAGGACACAGTCTGTCTCAGTAAGAAACTCAGTCTCCCCCATTCTATCTGGAGTTTCCCAAAGATCTATTCTTGGCCCAGTTTTTTTCAATATTTATAAATGACCTAGGCCGGTCTAGTGGCACTGAGGCGCTGGTCGCCGTATCTCACACCACACCGGCAACCGGTGTTCAGGAACGAGCACAGGTCGCCGGGGGTTGGCAGGGAAGGAGAAAGACTGAGCATCCACTGGACTGCTCTCCTATGAGGAGGGGGGTCCAGGGCAGTTGGAGCAAGATTGCCTCCTGGCAGAGGCTGGGGGGACAGTACACTCCACTGTACATAAGGAAGGAGTTGGGGGAAGACGTCTGGAGGGAGCACATTCGGACGCATGTGCACTCTCCTCTGTAGGTGTCATTTGCGTCCTCGGCTCTGGGGGTAACTGAAAAAGGGATGGCCTGGTGCAAGCAACTTGTTAAGCTAGTTCCATGAGGTTTATTGCAGTTTGCATGGCACCCATCTCAGATCACAGTTCTGTGGGAGTGGGGGACTCCCTGCAGCCCCGCAGGGGGTTAAACTGCTGAAGTGGGGTGCCTGGACAGCTGTGGCAGAGGCAGACGGCGGCTGGAATATCCCAAGGAGGATGCGACGATGACAGGGGAGCAGGGCCAGGTGGCCAAGGAGGTACAAAGGTATAGCAAAAAAAAAAAAAGAAATATTTATAAATGACCTTCCAAATATTTGTCTACACACCAATACCCACCTCTGTGCAGATGACACGATCCTCTACACCTCAGGACCTACCCCCGACTGTCTACCCTACCCTCCTCTCCAATCTGACTTCACCAGGGTCCTCCACTGGTTCCAGGGCAACAGCTTAAAACTCAATACAAAGAAAACAGTCTCCATGGTTTTCGGTGCCCCCAAAAGCCGGCAAAGCTGCCCCTTCTTCTCCCCCTTGGACGGATCCACCCTCGATTCGGTATTCTCATATAAATACCTGGGCATTTGGCTTGATCAGCACCTCAACTACTCCATTCACATCAACTCTGTGCGCAAAACTTTGCCCCACACTCAGAGTGTTCTTTTGAAACAAAGAGTCCATCCCCCCTTCTACCTGATCACATTCTACTATCCAAGACCATTATCTCCGTTTGACTATGGTGATATTATTTATTCATCGGCCCCCACTACCACATTCTCCCATCTAGATATCCTCCCTTCATTCCTCCTACCATTTCACAACAAACACTCTCTTACAACTCACTACTGCTCCCTCCTCTCTTTCTTAAACCTGCCCCCCCCACACAGAAGGTATCTCCATTCCTTTCTTACGCCAAGTAGTGGTTTGACCTCCACCCCTACTTATCCTCCAGTCCTCCTACTCTCCTTGCTATCACCCCTGCACCTTCTCCATCCTTACAAACAGTACCTCAGCTTTCTCATCCCACCTCTGGAACCAGCTACCCCCACCCTTCATGCCGCCCTTCCCAGTAAGCCCTCAAGCATCTAATAAAGCTCATCCCTCCCCTCCTTGCACCTGCCCCTCTCATCCCTGCCCCCAACCCCTTCCCCTCTCGTTAATCCTGTCTGCCTCTCAGGACCCTGGGTGAAGCTCCTCATCTCTCATTCAGTTTCCAACCTTTATACAATGTGATTCCTCTAAGCTGTTCAGATACAGTCCCGTTATTTCTTTCTGTATATTTTGTAAATACATCGTGTGTACTGTAAAATCCAAGTTTATAGGAAGAAAGTTAAAGGACAGGAAATTAGTCAGGAGAGCTAAGGCAGATACAGAGAAGAAAATAGCAAGGAGGCCAAAAGGGAGACAAAAAGTTTTCAGGCATGAGTGACAGAAGGAGAAGCAAGCAAGGGATTATGACACTTACAGGGAGGAGGAACTATGGTTGAAGGGGAGGAGGAAAAGGCGAATCTATTGAATGACTATTTCACCTCAGTCTTCATGGTTGAGAAAGAAGGAAGGGCCAGAGTTAAGAAGCAGGGTGAGGGTGGGTAGGAGATGAACACAAGCCCTTCACTGAGGGTAGAGTATTAGAGGAGCTAGGAAAACTAAGGACAGACAAAGCAATGGGCCCCAATCAAATCCACCCCAGGGTACTTCGAGTTAACTCCCTCGGTCCTGTACCCGCCATATGGTGTCGGAGCCATCCATTGCTGAACCTGACCTAAAATGGCCACCGGGAGAGAAAAAGTGAAAAGAGGAACTGGCGGCACCACTCACAAGGTTATTTACTCTGTCGCTAGACATAGGGAGTGTCTCGGGGGCTGGAAAGGGTCAGAGATGGTGCAATTACACAAGGGGGAGGTAAGGATAAGCCGCACAACTACCACCCAGTTAGCCCTACCTCTGTGGTGAGAAAACTGATGGAAACACTCATAAAGGAAAGGCTGGTACAATATCTAGAAGAGGAAGGCCTCAGATGACAACCAGCATAGGTTTGCAGGTGGCAGGTCATGTCAGACCAACCTGAATGAATTCTTTGAGGGAGTTACAGAGATATATGATATGGGATGGGTTGTGGATGTGGCCTATCTGGACTTCAGGAAGGTCTTCGACACTGTCCCCCACAGGAGGATAATAAGCAAGTTGAGTAGTTTGGGGATGGGAGTAAACTAACAAATTGGGTAAAAATTGGCTGGGGGGAGAACTTAAGAGGGTGGTGGTAAACAGAGTGCACTCAAAGGAAGGAGAGGTGGTCAGTGTTGGGGCCCATATTGTCTAACATATACACTGAGGACATTACTGAGGGCCTAAATGGGAAAGTACATCTGTCTGTTCGCAGATGACACAAAGGTCTGCAATAGGGTGGACACACCGGGGTGAGGAAGATCTGACCAGGCTGGAGGAGTCAGGAAGTGGCAACTTCAATTCAACGAAAGAAATATAAAATCATGCACACAGGACGAAAACCCTAGGGCAAAATACTGGCTCGGGAGAACTAGAGTTTACAGAACAGGCACAGGACCTGGGAATCAGTATTTCAGATAACCTAAAGGTCAGGAATCAATGCGATAGGGCGGTGGGGAAGGCAAACAGAATGTTGGCATGCATAGGAAGTGGGTTTACAAGCAGGAAAAAGGAAGGGATCATGCCACTTTACAAAACAATGGTCAGACCACAGCTCTGGAGGCCACACTTGCAGGGTGACAAGGATAAGCTGAAGAGGGTCCAGAGAACAGCAACCAAGATGGTTCAAGGGATGCATGGGGGGGTCGTATGAGAGGCTGGAAGAACCAAATCTGTATACACTGGAGATGAGGAGGGAGAGGGGGATACAGTAGAGACCTTCAAATATCTGAATTGAATAAATAGAGTGAGGAAGGCAGCGTTTTCAGGCTGAGTGAAACAATCCACCAGTGGTCATGCAATCAAGCTGGAGGCGAGATTTAGAAGAAATGTAAGGGGCTGTTCTTCACAGAGACAGTTGTGGGTCCATGGAACAGGCTACCAGAATATGTTGTTGTGGGGTGGAGTCAGTGGGCAAATCAAAAAGACTGACAACTACATGAGGCTAAATAAATGTGAAGCTGTAGGGTCCAGAGCAATAAGATGAAATAGGTGGTGGGGGAGGAGTTCTGGCAGACTGGATGGTTCAAGGGGTCCTTTCCTGCCAGCAAGTTTCTATGTTTGATGTACAATCCCTGAGTAACTTTTTTCTGTATATAAGTTAATTTGTACATACTTAATCTGTATTTCTCATCACTATTCCATTCTGCTTGTATATGCTGAAATTGCGATCTTGTATTCCTTGTATCCTCCCCCTGGGTCGCACCTGAAAATGAGCCTTGGCTCAGTGTACCTTTCTCAGTTAACATACTGAAATAAATAAATAAAATGACCTCGGGTAAGGAGAAAACAACAGGAGTAGATGAACTTTTCAGGAGCAAAGATTCTGTTTTCAAGCAAATTAACTCAGTAATAAATAACGGGAAAGAGGAATACAGAACTAATGTGAAATATAAGCTGAACTGTGTCTAGCTATTATATTATGTTGAAGTTCTCTGGAAGGAGTCAGCTGCTCTTTAAGCTACAGTATCTTGGGGTTCTGGTGGCAGTCATAAAAACTCACTTGTCCTTTAGCCCTGTGGACAATAAATGTCACCAGAAACCTGCAATAGCTTTACACACTTACTATGTACTGCTGGGCATTGTTTATCCCTCATGTAATTCCTTCTCTCCAATCTATCTGTGTGCTCCTTGAAAACTCCTTGTGTGCTGAAAAATGTAGCAACATTCTCTTCTCTCCATCCTCTGGATTCTACAGTGATTTAAGATAAAGCCTGTATGAAAGGCACATAGTAAAACCACATTCCTTTCCCAGTATTAAAGATACTAGGGAGAAGGATACCAAAACACAGCTGAACTGTGTCTCATGTTTTCCTGGAAATGGATTAGTATTCCAAATGCTGAGTTCAACAAAACAAGGATGGTTAGTCTGCAATAAGATCTTGACGACTGTTGATGAGTGCTATAGGGTTTCTAAGGTTGAAAACATTATTTTGTATTAGCCTAGCTAATGGGTAGCCACAGGTTAAGCCAGGTAGGGTAAAGTATTACCTTGCCTAATGGTCAGTTTACTAACCCCTTTCTTGTAGCAAGAGTGAGGGTGGGGTTAACATGCAGCACCAAGGGAAACTCTTCTGGCACAGACCTATATGTAGCGCTATTCAATTAACTGGCCCCAAAGGGCTAAAGATGAGAACTCCCACTTTGTTGGATCCTAATATGCTAGCCGGGATAATGTTCAAATTACAGTACTTCTCTGCTGGCCCTTCAGCAGCTACCGCTCGCAACTCCGACAGCCCAGGTTTGGGAATGCACCTGGGCTGAAGGGACGCCAAGGACAAGGATCAAGATCCTCAGGACACTCTCCTCCTCCTCCAGGGAAGGAGAGTGTCATGCTCTGTTGCTTAACCGCCACCTGGATAACCACATGTGGTGGTGCAGGGGATAAGTGACTGGAAGGAGGGGGTCACTGCAGCGCATCCAAGAGTTGGCTATGTCAGGCCTCGCTGGCAGCCAATCCTCATATGCACTCCTGGTAGGGGATGGGTGAGGAGAACAGTGGAAAATGGTGCAGGACTAAGAAGAAAACCTCCATTGGTCCACTACGTCCCACACTGGACTCACATCACCATCCCCCGGGAACACCATCAGTCTTCAACTCCACTGTGGGTGGCCTTATTAATTTGGGGGGGGGAAGAAATGCCATGATGCTGAAGGCATTCCTGGCCCTGGTGGGTAAGCCAGTGTGGGGGTGGGAGGCACAGCAGTGTGTCGTGGGTAGGATGATGGTCCTGGAAGGTTAGGTGGCAGAGTCTCTGCCTGATGGGAACTGGGCATCTTGCAGTAGGTGGAAGAAGTCCTGCCTGCGACTGGGTGGATAAAACAAACAAAAAAATGCATTACGTCTGTGAACACATAGGGTTTTTTTAAAAAAGAAATAACCAAGGAACAAGTTCTTGTGAAGTACATCTTCACAAAAGTATAACTCTGGGTTGAAGACCTGCTCACTCATCAGTAAGTTTTTTTTTTTTTTTTAAATATCTAGCCACAATAAGCAAATAAAATCCCCAAAGATTCGGGGCTTTTCTGCTGAAACTTCCTCAGGAGAAAGGGGAGAGAGTCCCTGACAAATTACATATAGATGAAAAACAAATTTGTCAAACATAAAACTTATTCTCTTTATTGCATATGTTCAAGCTCACTATTACATACATACATACACACACACACACACACACACACACACACACACACACACACACACAAATAAAAGAAAACATTGTCTGTGCACCCCCCATTTTTTCCCTTTGGTTACTGTTCCACCTTCCTGTGGAATCAGTATCAAAAGCATTTTCCCAAGCCGCCCAGTGACGCTGAGGGTTAAGACACCAGTGACCCGTGTTCGGGAGCAAACTCGGGTCGCGGACTCGCAGGGAGGGGAGGAGAGGATCAAGTGTCCGATGGACTACTCTCCTCTCTTAGGGAGGGAGGATAGTGCATCCGCAGTTCAGTGGCTCCCAGTGGCGACTGGGAGCACTGCACTTGTGAGGGCATGCACGCTGTGTGAGGATATGGGGGGAATAAAAAATAATTTGGTGGACATCCGCATGAGGGGTGCAGGAGCTGCCAGTCACTGCATATCCACGCCCCAGGAACACAGAAAACAGAAAGACCCTGGCACCCAGTAAGGCAAGGCAGGACCTGCGGACAGATCCAACGCCATCAATCCTGCCAACCCCTGGCTCTCACCCTCACTCTAGCCGCCTGCTAGATTCTAGATAGAGTGCTGGAGGAGTTGATGGTCTCACCGGGGGACTCAGAGCCTGGGGGTTCAAGTAGTCGGGTGGGGTACGAGAGCACCCCAGGACGGAGATACGGTCAGAGGATTTCAGGGCAAAAAGGGAGAAAGCCTGTCCCAGTGTCTACGCTGGAGAGAGATCCTATGGGGCCAGTGTGAAGGGGCATAAACAGAGTTTAAAAAAAAAATCAAAAATACATTTTCCCACTTCACTCAAAGCCTGGAAGTGGGAATTCCATGCATATGAGCAGTAAACATTAAAAAGAAAGAAAAAAAAAAAATTTTGCAATGCTACTACTCATAGGTACTGCAAAATTCCAGTTGGTAACTTATGATGCCTGTCTCATACAAGAACTACATCTGAATCACAATTAACTCTGTGTCAGATCTGACCTTTTATGAGTGTTGCCATTTTTGTGGACATGTTCCAGAAAAACTATCTGAAATACAAAAGTGACAACTCAGGTGTTTTTCACTACACTTCAACCTACTAAACATTTTCTGAAACAATCAGTCCCCAATACAACCCCCCTGTCCAACACTCAGACAATCAAGATGTTGACTTTGGGTTTAGCAACTGGAACAGCCAGGAAGTGCCTAGATAGTAGAGAGCAGAGTGCCACTGAGTTGTAATTAAATTCTTTAAATAGACACCGTAAACCTTGAGTCATTAGCTTTATTTAACAGAATTAAGAATATCTGCTTGGGTCATTTACCACTTTCAACAAATTATAGTGCCATTTATGTGTCCAGCAAATCAGATACTACATTCTATATGACTGCATGGGTACTCCAATACTGGAATGCAGTCATCATCTGCAGAAACATAAAAGGACTGCTTAATGGAAATTAAAACACAAAATGTCCAGTAGTTAGATCGCTCCATGTTACACAGACATGACCAGACAATGCCTACTATTTCTATTTTACTCAAATGGAATGCAGGTCCCCACATAGAGATCACACATAATGAAGCAATAGTTATTTTATTGTAATTACGAGGCAGTGTTTTCTCCCAATGAAAAACTGGGTTATAATTCGCCATTATAACCCATGGGTAATGGCCCGATTTCTCTTGCTGTGCACAGGCACACACTGATTCCACGCGCGGACTGTTCCCAGAAATGCCCTCTCACAACCTCTCTTACCAACAAGTAGTGCACAAACAGGGAACAATTTTCCGCTCCTGCTCCTACTTTAAGCACACTGGATCATCTTTCTCAGTCACCACACCTTCCTGACTTATGCCCATTGAAGCGGAGGGAGCAGTGTTCATTGATTTCATAACTTCCGCCACGGACTCAGTCTCTCGCACTGACCACAGGTCATCACATCAGCTTGGGGCTAAACTCCGGGGACTAATCTCTCAACTACAGTGTAACTGATTTTTTTTTTTTTTTTTTTTAAGCTCCTGCCAAGCAGCAAGTCAAAAAAAGAACCTGTAGGGTATGAAACTACAAATTACTAAACACCATTCCCATCTACTGGCCAAACTATCACTCTCACTTAAAAATGAATGCAGCTGAGAAAACACTCCCCAGCAATTACATAAAACAATGCAAGGCGGTGAGAGTATAAATGAGAATTTAATGCCCACTCTCAGTGTGAGATGCTTTAATAAACCCCGGCTTTGCCCTCGGGATTTATGTAGCATCCCACACCTCAGGTGGGCTTTAAATTTCCATACACTGACCTCCATACATTATTGTATATGTAATTCTGCTACCCTCTATGTAATCCCTCCCCAGGACGCTTCTGAAATGAGTTGTTCACAGCTCATGTTGTCTTTCCTGGTGAAACTTTTCTAAATAAATAAATACATACATCTGGATGGCTCACGCACTGCATGTATATTATAAACCAAATGGAATGTGTCAGAACTTGAAAACAACTTTTAAACTGATCAGTTACTGACCAGTCGTTTCTATGACATGAACAGTAATGTCCGCAAAAACATACCACTTTCACAAATATTTGCACCCAGTATCCAACTGATGGGTCTTTTATCATGCTTTAAAAGTTTTATTTCAAGGTAACATGAACACTTCAAAAAGCAAAAAACAATGTGCATCTTAATCCAGAATTCTACCTATATGAATAGTTTAATAAATGTTTTATTACTTGTTCGTTAAGACTCAACTACAGCACCAAGACAAACGCCATCAACAGCCATGGGCAACAGCAGTAATTAACTGTTAAGGTATAACTGGTCAGCTAATGACTGGCTAGTTTAAGGTTTGAAATCACTGTATTGTGTTCTTTTCCAGCACGGTGTACATCTGTCACCACAAGAGGGAAGATGACCATCGCTGCAGGTAGGCAGGAGATAGCTTAAGCCCAAAAGATACCATATGTGGTGTCCTATCGGAGCCACAATAGGTCGGGCTCCAGTTCTGTCTCCTGCCTTGCAGGGAGCAGGCCAGGTTTAGGGCTTAATGCAGTATAGTTAGCCTTTTATCCTTGTATTTTTTTTCTTTTTTCGGATTTGCCTTTGCTGCCCTTGCAAAGCCGTGTCCTTCCCATCAGAAGTCATCTGGTGTGCTGGCGCCACTGCTTTAGTCATCTGCCAATCCTCCAAAGGGACAAATCCCTCTACTGCCTCTATCTTCAATTGGATGAAGCACACAGGAAGGCCCCCTCCAGGATCCAAGCAGAACCTATCACAGCTGCTTTTCTGGTAGTCAGGGATCCCCAGGATGCACCAGTTTCCTGCAGGCACACAATCAGGATGACACCAGATGGCTCCTCCTTGCACTTCTCAGTCTGCCCTTTTTCATAGGAACACAGACAATGATGGCAGAAAAAGACCAGACCTCAACAGCATTCTGTCTTCTGCACACTACTTCTGTGGAGCAAATCCTCTCTGCCTCCCCAATTTAGGGGCTTAAGTCGTCATTAGTCGGGTAGCCTGTGATCTGTAAGTTTTTCTTCAAGGCAGCAGAAGGTAACAGCAAGGCACACAGTAGCACTGCCTTAGCTATCTACAGTTGCTTATGCCCTCAATAGCAGGGTCCTTCTGTAGGGGCTTCTCACGAGAGACTATCTACTGCACCTCATCCAGTGCAGACTCAGACAGCTCCTCCGAGGAAGGTAAGCAAGAACCGCTGCTTCCAAAAAGAAGCATACCAACAGGAGATCCAAGCTAATTCAGTTAGTGAGGTCGCAATGACCCCCCACCGCTGGGGCTGACAGGTAAGTAGCCTGAATCCTGCCTCACTGCTTTAACAGCAAAAAATTACAAAAAAAAACTTTAAACTATTACATATCTACAGCAATTTTTTTGTATATTCATTTTATTAATTTTTTAGCAGAATAAACACACACAGGCTAACACATATCATTAAAAAAAATCCATAAACTATTTACAGATGGTCCACATTTCATTATAAAGAAACTATTCTTAACTTAGTGCTATTAGTCATGGTGCTCCTCAAGTAAATACTCAGTTTAGTTTACTATTCGGTGGTTTCTCACATAAGGGCAGGTGGAAGGGCCTCGGGACCATAAGGCAGGCACCTAGAAACAGACGATGGGCAGGTAGAATGAACCCTGTCCCTGGAGTATCGCCAACTTCCTCCTATCCATTAATCAAAGTCATACTAGACTCTCTCTTAGAATGTGGGCTTTTGGGAGGTGACGGAGTTCAAGAATGGCTCCCAAACTAGGGAGAACCGTTCCTCCTTGCCCTTTATAAGATATAAAAGATGTTCCATTGCCAATGTTTAGACAAAGCCTGCCATTGCTGAATTGTGGGTGCAGCACATGATACCCAGGTGTTCAAGATGCAATGGCAAGCCAAAATCACCAGAACTTTTATCCAGCTAGGCAATAGCCCCCATCCATCCCCCCCCCAAATCCTCCATGCCAAACAGGGAAACTGGTGTCAGTGGGATCTGTTGTCCCATTTTCGTAACTTTAAATGCCACCTCTGTCCAGAACTTTTGCAGGATCAGGCATGCCCAAAAATACTGCAAATAAGATCCAAGCTCAGCCTTGCACCTCCCACACACAGGTGAGATTGCAGGATTAAACTTATACACTATCAGAGGTGGACAGTATAATCTAATCGATCGATAAACTTGAAGAATGATTCCTTATATTTATTACAGAACAGAATACCCATTTGTGATTTTAACAGCCCCAGGCTTCCTCCCGAATGGGAACCCCAAGATCTCTCTACCATAAAGCTTTAGTTTTGCATGCGAGATCTGGTAAGTTTTGCCTATCCACCTACACTGTCTTCCGAATGATGCCCCTTGGGTCTAGCCTAGCCGCATACACCAGCTGTTCCACCTGGGCCAGTGGTGACATAGTAACCTGGCCCCTGTCTAACCCTCTCCCATAGGCCCTTGCCTGCAAATTTCGGAAGAAATGTGTATTGGGAGAGAACATAACTCCCTGCAGGTCTACAAAAGAGTGCATTCCTTCCCTGGTAAACAAGCTGCCCACACATAGGACACCCCGGGCTTCCCATTCCCAGAATCCAGGGTCCTAGACACCTGTCATGAAAAATGAATTCCCAGATACAGACACCAACAGCATTTCCTCTTGTAGAACACCTCTACAGCGCCTCAGCAGCTCCCAGGCCTCTAACACCCAGACTATCATTGGGTTGGCCAAACCCAGCGCTGTGTAAGCCCTGTGACCCCGTTTGACAAGTAAGCAGACAGCTGACCAGGACATCCTCCTCTTCCAAGTCCACCCAACCGGCCTCGGGTGGCCAATTCACCAATGTTGGATGTTCCTATGCTGGATTGCCAAATAATAACTTTAGGTCAGGGAAACTTAGCCTCCCCCGCCAGAAACATCAGACCTGAGCCGTGCAAACTCATTCTTGCTGACTTACCTTGCCATAAGACAGTGGCAAATGTCCCATCCAGCCATTTCAAATCTGCATGTGTAAGACCCATTGAAAGATTTTTCAGGGTAAGAGGTTCATTTTGATAAGATTCACATAGCCTAGCCCGGAAACAGGCAGGGATCTCCAGCGCCACAAGTCCCCTATTATAGTACTAGTGAGGGGAGTAAAATGTAATTGATACATTTACCCCAGCTCTCTACTTACCTGAATACCCAGACCTTTAAAGGAGCTAGTAACCTACACAATCCCCACCCATTCCCCGCCCCAGGGATAGCAGTTCCGATTTACCTATATTTATTCATAGCCACAGAACACTGCAAAGTCAACGATTAACCTTAACAATGCTGGCATTGATGTGGCTCCGTAATATACAACAACATATCATCAGCACACAATGTTATTTTATGGGCCCGTCCTGATTTCCCCTGAACCCCATTAATATCTGAGGCATCTTGAATTTGAATTGCCAGGGGCTCAATGGCCAGCACGAACAGGAGGGGGAGAGGGGGAAACCCTGCCTTGTTCCTCGAAAGAGAAAAAAATGTATCTGATAAAACCCCATTCACCAGTATTCATGCTTCAGGTGACTTGTAGAGTGCCCAGACCAGCCCCACAAATTCATCACCCAGACCCAAACCTCTGCAACACCTCAAATAGGTACTGCCACTCTATGCGATCAAACGCCTTCTCGGTGTCCAGAGACAACACACAGGTCTGCCCCAGATGCCGAGGGACCCCCCCAGATTACATTCAACTGTCTGCACATACTGTGGTAGGAGAAGCGTCCCCGGACAAACCCAGTCTGGTCCAGATGAATCAGCTCTGGGGGCAGCCAGTCCAAGCGACTAGCCAATTTCTTGGCTATGATTTTCAAATCAAAATTTAGTAGCGAGATCCAGCGATACAACACACATTCAGTAGGTCCTTCCTGGCTTCAACAAAACACAGATTACTGCTTCATAACGTGGCAGTGACTGCCCCTACTCGCCACCCTCCTTCAACAACTCCCAGAAAGGGTCCACCAGTGCCTCTCCCATAACCTGATAATATTCTGTCGCAAACCATCTGGCCCACTAGCTTTTCCATTTTTAAGGTCTCGGACAGCTTTTCCATCTGTCTTCCCATGTGATTTCCTCCCCTAATGAGGTTTGCTGTGCCTCAGACTTGGAAGGTCAATCTGATTTAAAAATTGGCGTGCCGCCTCCAATTCCCCTCCACATTCCACTGTATACAAGTACTTATAAAAATTTCAGAATTCCTCTCCAAATCTGCACTTTAGTTCTAACCAAGTTCCCTTGTTTACCCTTAATAGCTGGGATATGGGTAAGGCCTCTCTTTCCCTTCAGCAAATTAGCTAGAAGTGGACACGGCTTATTACCCCATTCATAGAGCTGCCTCCTAGCAAAAAACCATGATGTATGAGCTTCATTGGCTAGCAGGATGTTAAGTGCCACATGCACTGTGTTCAACTGTTTCAAGGCCTTCATATCAGTCCCCCTTGCAACCCTGAGCTCCAGTTCCTTCAGTTGCGCTTCCAGGGCCACTCATTTTTCTGTTTCTCTTTTTTATGCTTAGAAACATAACTAATGATCGCCCTCCGCATGTAGACTTTACCAGCCTCCCAAAATACCCTCTTATTCATGGCTGAGCTATAATTTATCTCCTGATAGACTTTCCATTGGTTCGGCTAAGTCTGAAACTCTTGTCTCCATAACAAATACGTAGGAAATTTCCATGGGGTGGACCCTCTCTCTCCGTCTCCTCTGCTATTGCCATAATGAGAATAACCATAGCATGACCCAACACATGTATAGGGCTGTGATGTGACCAACCTTTTCTACCTGATGATACTTTATACGCGGCATATATATCTAATCTGAGTCCATGTTTTATGGGGGTTAGAATAAAAAGCATATTTTTTGACCCTGGGATTGGCAATACACGAACTATCCACCAAGTTCAGGTCGCAGATCCCCTATTTTTAATTTTAATGTTTCTAGTTTCTATTATTGGTCTACTAAATTTTTGAGAAAATACATCACTTACCTTACTTCAGTGTTTTTTTTTTTTTTTTTTAGAAAACATCTTACTATCCCCAACGCAACAGACCTCACAGTTGATGTTTTTGGGACACTGTCTGTGCTTATGGTAAGCACTATGTTGTCAGCCCACCCCCATCCTCACCATTCTTGAGCTGCCTTCAACTCCACCTACTCCCTCCCATCCCAAGCACATCAATCCCAGATCTCCAGGTTCACAGCCTAGTGGCAGCATTCCCAATTCCACTTTGACAGGCTGACTCCATCAGCATGCCAACTTTAGCAAATAAATATTTTTTATAAAGGTCCATCTATAAGCATGCGGATACTTTAGCAGAAGGTTCTGCCTTCCAGTCACGGGCAAGGAAGGCATGGTGCCAAGCCCAATTCCCTGGTCTTTCACCTACAAAGGCAAGAGGTCTTCTGCAAAGCAGGTAAATCCTTTGATTTGTGTCTCATGCAGTAAATGCAGGACATTCAGGGAACCCAACCATTCTGCAATCTGGATTTGAACATGTTGCATTCCAGAGATAGAGATTAAATCTCCAGATTACGTTCAAAAATGAAATGGACTAAAATGTGCCTCTTGAAAAGTACCAGGCAGAAAACTCCATGCCAGATAGTTCCCAAACTCAGCCTCCTAACCAGGATGAGCCTAACTAATGAGCCACTGCAGTATTTGTATGTTACTGACAATAAAACACAAGCAGAGCAAATACAGAAACAGACTATTGTACTTGAAGCAATCAAGAAATGAAGGCTGGAATTTATACGTAAAGTCTATAACAATTAACAAGATTGCAGACTTTTTTTTTAAACTTATTTTCCACCTGGTTTTGGACCCATCCACTTAGTCTACAGCAACCTCACCTACCCTGAGGAGGTATTACCCCCCCCATGCCTTAACCCACACAGTGGGGCAGTCAGGACTCCCAGAAACTCATCCAGTGTATGGATGTGCTGCAACCCTGGTATAGCTGTCAACTGTTGCAGTGGAAGTGTGCAGAAGGAAAAATAAGAACTGGCCAGAGCCGATAGGGCTGTGAAGCACTACCAAGTGACGAAAGTTACACATGTGTAGAAATTATTTAACACCCAGGTGTAACTCCGCCATATGTTGGAGGTGTTGCACCAGATTTTCAACATGGCCTTTTTTGGACCTCGCCTCATGAACAGTGGTACTGTCATTTCATGAATCAGTCCTGAAAGGTGATTCCTACAGTGACCACGAACTCATCTTTCAGGACCGAGTAACAAAATGACAGTGACAGTTTTCACGAGGTGGAGTCCAAGAACCCCTTGTTGAAAATATGGGGCAAAAATTCCAAAAAATGGCTGTGATAGGAGCATAAGCTGAAAATCCCACTGAGTGGCTGTACAGCACGCTTACCTTTAATTCTTCAATTCGAGGTTGGGCTTTGAAGAGTGTCGTGTCCTGGTTCAGAGAAGATGACAGCACTGACCTCCAGAGGTAACTATGAGGTAAGGGGGTGTGTGGGGAGCTGGGTGCTCAGTGGCAAGGTGGGAAGGGGGGAGGGAGACCGCAGCGACGAAGGACTGTTTTCGGTTTCGCTGGGAAAACAAACCGACAATGAGGGACCGTTTTCTAATTTACAGCAAAACTAACAGTGTGCCACATGAATTACCAACATGGGGATTGGGCACCCCGATGTCGGCCATGGCATGGGCAGGGGGCACCAGGAACAAAGAAACGCGACGAGGGAACGTTTTCTGATTTACAGAGAAAAACACATTTTGCACACTGGGGTGGGCTCCCAGTGTTGCAATATAACATATCGGGGATGACTTGGGGAGGAGGGCACAAAATAGTGAATGACATGCCATTCACAACATGCCGGCACTGCAGCACTGCTCATGCGTGCGACTCATGCGTGTCCGCAGTGCAAGCATCGGAATGCGGAAGTAAAAGCTGAAATAGTGCAGCTGTTATTCTGTATGCCGATTGTGGCAGAGGGGTTTCAGCTCCATCAGGCTTTTGGAAGGATACTTGCAAAAGTCCAATGGAAGGGATTCTGAGATCGGCCATTTTCAGCGCTACAGAGCTCTCACAAATGGCTGTAGGCTCCACCCATAGCCCTAAAAACAGTCATTACCCTACTTTCGATCCTCTGCTACAAGCACAAGTGCAGAGGCTGAAGGTAAACTGCAAGCAAATTTTGAAAAGCTGCAAAATTTTTTTTTTTTTTAAATTTATAAACAAACTTCTATGTAACAAAAACACAGCGCCTAGCGCAACTGTGTCGTGCTGGCACAACCCCCATTCGCGGCGGGATATTCAAAAGGCTGCTAGGCACAGTGCAATGCCAGACTAGCCAGGGTACAATGTAATCCTATGCGGCGCAGACGCAGGGGGCGTGCCCATGCATATGCGGCACATTCAGATATTCAGCCCGGGATGTGCGGTGCATATGTTGGCAAAACCCTGCAGTCGCCGCACAGGGGCTCAAAGTTGAGCCCCGAGAAGCAGGAGCAAGTCCTGTCCACCCCACAGGCTGGGCTGCTGTATTGCAAGGCGCAACACAGCAGCCGGCCAGTCGTGGGAGCCACCCGCCCACCCAGAACACCGTCGCCGGCGCACATACCCCCTGGTGGTCCAGTGGAGCCCCCGTACACGCGATCGTGGGCATCTTAGTCAAGTAAAGAATCCCTGGTGGGCTAGCGGTCCCCCTGCAGCCCGATCATGGGCATCTGTACATCACAAAACATGCAAGCACAGGGGGTGCATCTCTGAATACAGAAGTGGAAGGGATTAGGCTCTTGGCTCCACAGAGCCAAACTACGATCCTTTCCCTTCCTAAATACTAGCACCAGAAAAGTATAAATTTAAATACTTATAAATTTTCTTTCTCCAACTGCTGGTTTCTGGGCTCATCACTTCTGGGAGGTCCTTCCTGGAATCACGTGACAGGCAGGAGGTATACGGACTTCTGCAGAAAGCGGGTATCCTCCCACTCATTTCCTCCAGATGTCAGTACTTCTATAGCCGTTGTCTTCTAAGGAAACACATAACTTGGAACAAACAAACGAACGGTTAGTGTAACTTGCGGCCGGAAGCTGACTTTCAGCATTCTGGGAGGGACGGAGCCCAGAGACCAGCAGTCGGAGAAAGAAAATTTACAGGTATTTCAATTTCTGTTTCTCTCTCCCCTAAAGCTGGTCTCCAGGATCATCATTTCTGGGATATACCAAAGCAGTACATCCCTCCACTTCCTGGGTGGGAAGAAAGTTCATAGTCCCTTATGGGTCCACCACTTCCTGGAGGAACTGCGGCCAAAGGACACCTCTGCTGAGGCAGTGACGTCCAACTAGTAGAATTTTGTGAAAGTATGGATGGACCATGTGGCCACTCTACATAAGGCTGCCAGGGAAGCCTCTCTGAAGTCCGCCCAGGATGCAGCTATCGCTCGGGTAGTGTGTGCTCACACTGGTCCTGGCAGGTCGATCCCGGCCTTCTGGTAGGCCATGGAGATAGTGAAACGAATCCACCTAGCAACAGAGTCCTTTGATGCCTTCTTACACATGTTCGGGCCTGAGGCAAGGATGAATAGACTTGAAGTCTTACGGACTGAGTCAGATCTCTTCATGTAAATTTTGATTTGTTCTCTGTTGATCAAGCATGTGAAATTCTCTCTCTCTCTCTCTCTCTCTCTCTCTCATTCTTGGGGTGAGGACAGAAGGAGGGAATGTTCAAGACTTGGTTGCAGTGAAAATGAGACATCACCTTCGGAAAGAAGGCTGGATTCCTCCACATGATTACAGAGTCTTGATGAAATATGGTGTAAGGTTCCCTGGATGACAGGGCTCCTATCTCACTGATGCATCGGGTTGAGGTGACTACAATGAGAAAAAAGGCCTTCATAGTGAGATGAAGTAAGGACGCCTCCTTAAAGGGCTTAAAAGGTGATTTGATGAGTGCTTTGAGTACTAGGTTGAGCCTCCAGGGAAGTACTACAGGTTTTATTGGAGGATGCGGCAAGGTTGCTGCTCTCATAAATCGAACGTGAGAGAAAGCTCCTAAAGATTCTCCTGAGTCTGCTAACAGGAGCACCCTAGAACAGACACCTGGACTCTTAAGGTAGCCAGTTGAAAGCCCTTGTCGAAACCCTCCTGGAAGGAAAGTATGGCAGGTAGAGACACAGTCATCTGGTAAAGAGGTGTCTCAGTAACAGAACAGGAATTTTCTCCAGATCCTATAATAAACCCTGGAGAAGGAGGCCCGCCTGGACTGAATCATCATTTTTATGACAGGTGCAGAGAAACCTAACTCCCTGAGAGTTTCTCGCTCAATCTCCATACCGAGAGGGATAGATTGTGAGGACTTGGGTGTAGCACCGATCCCTGATGTAGAAGGTCTGGGCTTACTTGGAATGTTATGGGAGACTGAAGAGACATTTGGACTAAAAAAAAAAAAAAGAGGAAACCATGGTCTGCAGGGCCAGCAAGGGCAAAACAGAATCACCTCTGCTTGATCTTGGGCAATCTTGTGCAGCTCCCTTGATAAGATTGGAACTGGAGGAAAGGCGTACTTGAGATCTAACTGACCCCAGTTGATGGAGAAGGCGTCCCGTGCCATGGCCTTCTCGTCCTTGCTGAGAGAGCAGAACCTTGGAACTTTGCAATTTTTTCGCAGGCTAAAAGATCTCATTTCATGTGGTAGCCCCACCAGTCCATAGTGAGCTGGAAGGCGCCTGTTCTTGAGTTCCTCCTGGTAGGAGTGCCCTTCGACTTAGCAAAACTGCTGTGACATTTTCCTGGCCTAGGATGTATGCCTTAGACTTCCCAGGTTGTCTTCCACCCACTGGAAGACAAGAAGAGCCTTTGCAGCATCAGAGAGCTCTTCGTGCCTCCTTGGCGGTTCATGTACGCCACTGTCGTCTAACTGTCTGTGAGTATGAGGACATCCCAGTGGAACAGCTGCCTCTTGAACTGCTGCAATGCCAGGCGGACTGCCCGCATCTCCAGTACATTGATGCTGTAGAGGGACTCTACCCGAGACCACTTGCCCTGTGTCAAGAGCTGTTCCAAATGCACCCCCCAGCCCGGAGACTGGCATTGGTGGCAACTCTGATCTGGTGAGGGTGTCCCAGATGGAGACCCTTCATGATGTTGTTCTGCCGAGTCCACCATATCAGGGATTCCTTCACCTGGTGAGATACCCGAATCCTCTGCTCCACTATGCCCCTCAATTGGAACCATTGCTGGAGGAGACCTGACTGGAGAGGTCGCATGTGGACTAGTGCCCACGGGACTGAGTCTGCCAGGGAGACCATCGTTCCTATGAGTTGCATGAAGAAGCAGGCCAGCAGAGATTGGGCTGCCTGGAATTTGAAGACGAGAGCCCTCAGATCTTTGAATTTCGACTCTGTGGTGAAAACTTTGTTTTGGATCGTTTTGATATTCACCCCCAGATGGCTCAGAGACTGAGATGGTTGCAGAGAGATCATCTTCAGGTTGATTACAAACCTCAGAGAGGAAAGTCACTGTTCAAACTGCTTGACTGTGCTCTGTGGCTTTGATGAGAATGTTGTCCAGGTATGGAAAGAGCTGGACCCCTTGCATTCAGAGGCGAGCGACCACTGTCACTAGGACTTTGGAGAAGACTCTGGGGGCTGTGGACAGGCCGAAGGGCAGCGTTGTGAATTGAAAATGGTGACCTTCCACTTTGAATCTTAGAAACCAACGGTGTGCTTTCCAGATGGGAATGTGCAGATAGGCATCTTGTAAATCTACTGAGGCCAAAAGTCCCCGATGGTTTCTCGATGATGGAGGACAGGGTCTCCATCTTGAATGTTCTGTGACTAACAAAGCCATTTAGAAACTTGAGATCTAATACTGGCCGGAAGCCCCCTGAGCGTTTTGGCACTTTGAAGAATACGGAGTACATCCCTGTTCCTTTCTGGAGCGAGGACTTGCTCGATCGCTGCTGCCTGTATGAGATTTGTAATCACTTGCAGGGTCACCGCTTGTTTTACTGGGCTGCTTGAGACTGGTGAGGGTACTATGTGGGGCAGGGGGACTAGGAATCGAACTTGATGAAGTAACCCTTGCGGACTATGTCCAATACCCACTTGTCCATGGTGGTGTGGACCCATTCCTCGAAAAATCTGGAAAGCCTGCCCCCAGCGAGGATGGGTCCATGAGTCCTCACTGTGATTTTTGGAGTCGCCTCGCATCTTGGGCGCCTCCTGCCACCTCGGAAGCTGCACTGGTTGCGAGAGTTGAACCAGGAGCATCTGCCTGGGGCCCACTTGTTCTGCCCCTGGAATAATTTTGGGTATGAAAATTCTGTCTGGAGCCTGAGGCCCAGGGCTTGTTCCTTCGAGGCTTCACGGCATTAGCAGTTTCTCCAGATTCTTGGCCGCCTCCTTTAGAGCTGGGCGAAGAAGGCCTCCTTAAGCCAGGCGTTTGCCAATGCATCTTCAAGGAGGCATCTACCTACCAAGCTCGCAGCCATAATTTGCGTCAAGCTGAGGTCTGGTAAAACAAATCCTTTGCTGCACACCTGACTGCCTCCTCATACATCAGCTGAATAGGCTGAAGCTAGTCCCATGAGCTGTAAATGCGGTAAAATGGGCTGGTTCTTCTCTGGCTCATCAGCAAGCTGGAATGTCAGATCAGTGGCCCAAGAGAGCACAGCTCTAGCTGAGTAGCAGTTAACCGTAGCTGCCTTGAGAGAGGTTGCGGTGGACTGAAAGGCTTTCTTTAGAGAAGTGTCCACTTTCCTATCCACAGGGTCCCGCAGGGAAGCTCCGCCTTCTGCTGGGATAACTGTCTTTTTCGTGAGGTTTGAGATGAGAGGGTCTATCCTAGGACAGTCGAGCCATTTCTCCTAGGGTTTCTTGTCGAATTTCAGGAGTTTGGTTAGGCAGCGAGGAATGGGGAAAGAATACTCGAGTCCCTGCCATTCTGCCTTTAAGAGGTCCTCTATGGCCAGAGGAATGGGAAAAGCCATCACTGGCTTCGAAGCCGACACTAGCGGAATGCTGGCTTTGGTCGCAGGCTCTGGAAAGAGAAAGCAAAAGAGCTCAAGTGAATCTCCTCAGACACCTTTTTAATGAAAAAAATCTAGATCTTCCAAATTGAAGTTTCTGGCTGGTGAGGAGTCGAGTCAGAATCAAAGTTTGGGATTTCCTTTTCTAAGGATGTACAGTATAGTCGGACCCTGTGGGGGACCCATCTCACCTGTACTTTCTATGGGCTGCATCTCTGGGTCTGGAAGTACTCCTAGATCTGGGTCTCTTCCTCCCTCTATCATGCCGTGAGTGTGCTTGCATGTTGGCTTTCCTATGGTCCTGGGCTCCAGAGACTGCTGAAGGATGTCGAAACATGAAGGGTTGATGGCGAAGGCTCTATTCAGTTTCTCCATAAGATCTGGGTCAAGAGCCCCAGCCGAGTGGTGATGTCCTAAGGTGGGGGACTGTCCCTGACCCCCGAGCTGGTCTTGCAGATCCTGAGATACTGTCCCTAGCTGGAGAGGTTGCACTGTCGCATTTGACACACAGAGACCCTGCGAATGTGGCCAGCATGGGTGTTCTGCACTTGTGGCACTTTCTGCCCCTGGGGGGGGATCTGTCCTTAGTGGAGGCCATGACACTATGATATAAAAAATTTGAAAGAACAATTTTATATTGCCTTGCAAACTGAGCTTAGTGCTATCCTGTCCCTTTAAGTCTTTGTTGGATATTGCTGTGAGGAACTGTGCTTGGTGCAGCCCCCTTGAAGGCCTCGGTGCTTTGCTGTTTTTAAGTCTTGGTGCCCCCCAAAGAGCTGTCGACGAGCTGAGCAACAATGCTCGTCGACTAATAGATGAACTGTCTGCTCCCTTTGCCTCTCTAAATGGTCTGCCACTGTAGCGCTACTGTTCCTGCGGAGAGTCTGTGATAATGAGGCTCTCTCCAGCGGCATGGGCGTCGGCGACCTGAGTGTCCTGCGACCATAGACAAGAGAAAGCTCCAGGTGACCATCGGCGAGCCAAATCCTTCTTTTGCTTCTCGACATGGCGGCTGCTGCTTGTAAGCGATGCCTGGGGACTAATTCTGCTCCGTGGCCCCAGGCACGCCGTAACTACATCCACGATGCTCTGGGAGGGTGGTCTCAAGCATGGGAAGATGACTGCACATGGTGAGGAGAGCAGGGTGCCCCGTCTGTACAGCTTGCAAGGCTGAGACTGGGGTCCCTGCACTAGCGCTCTGGAGTGCTAATCAGTAGTCCTAGGTAGAGAAGAAAAAAGAAACAGACTCACTGATCTTCGGGTCTGTCACTCCTGTGATAGAGGTCCAGCAGAGCTCCTGCCACTAGACAAGCAAGAAGCAAACGAATGTCTGGAGGAAATGAGTGGGAGAATATCCCCCTTCCTGCAGAAATCTGTATACCTCCTTGCCTGTCACATGGTTCCAGGAAGGACCTCCCAGAAGTGATGAGCTCGGAGGCATAATTAAAAATGTATACTGAATTACACTTGAGACAGATAAACTACATTATATGCTTTGGAGGGCAGAAATTTCAAAAAGTGAAAACCTGCTCTTTAAGCTTAAAAAAGTAAGCAGATAGCCATCACTGCAATCCGACTGCCCTAAATACAGATCCAATGATTTTCTGTTTTCAATAGAAAACACCAGTAAAAAAAACTGAATTTGCCATTTTTAAACCAGCACTCAGGAGTCAATTTTTCATGGAAAAAAATTAACACTTTGCACTAGTTTTTGGGAAACCCCCACCATTTAAAGCCAAACTGCTGTACAAAACAGGCCGATTTTCCTAATTTGGGGAAAACAGGATTGTAAGAGTCTGCCAAACGGAACTGGCAATTTTTAAAAATGGAACAATCACTGGCTCTATAAACAGGCTATATATGTTGGCTAATTCCAGAGAGATCCATACGAACATACGAAATTGCTAGCAGATATAGGCCACATGGTCTATCAAGTCTGCAGCTAGCAGCCCCCCAGTCATACTGCAGTTACCCCTCCCTCCCCTCCCTGTATAACACTGACCTTTCCCCTCACTCTGTCCCAACCTCTCTTAAAACTGCCAGACTTACAGGAAACCACCTTGGGCAATGCGATCCACATCGACACCACCCTTTCTGTAAAAAAGTGTCTCCTCATTTCTCTTTTAAATCTCCTGTCTTCCAATCTCAGACCATGTCCCCCTTAACTTAAAAATTCCTTCTGTACCAGTTTTGTTAATACTCTTCATATAGTAAAGATCTATATCATTATCTCCCCATCCCTTCTCTCCATCAGAGAATACATGTTCAGGTCCTCAGCCTCTTCTCTGAGGATTTGTCCTCCATTCCAGTGCAGAAGGACTTTTAGAACTGGGAGGGCCTAAAACAAGTAGCACACACAGTAACCTTTCTCAGAGGTGCTGCCTGTAAATGGCATGAGTGAGGCAAGGGTACTTTGCACCATGCAGTTTAATGAGTGGTTGAAAAAATGGTGTGGAGCACAGGGTTTGGCTTCATTGGGGACTGGGGTTCCACCTGGAGGACACCAGCCTATACTGGCAGGATGGTCTGCATCTGTCCAGGAAGGAACAAGTCTTTTGAGCAATCAGTTTAAATGCTTCTTTGGCAAGCTTTTAAACTAGTCAAGGGAGGCACTGATGAGCAGCAGGAAAATCCCAGCCTCTCCCTACAAAACAGGGTACTAAATAAGAAAAGACAGAGGTAGAAAGGTCAGTGGGGATGCTGCAACAGAAGGTAAAAGCATCAAAAATGGAGAGCAATGAGTACCAATGCACGTAGTCTGAGTAACAAGCTTCCTGAATTAGTGGCCTTGATGGAGGAGGAACATCTGGATATCGTGGCAGTCACAGAAACATGGTTCGCACAAAACCATGACTGGGACATAAACATACCAGGATACACTATCTACAGGAGGAACAGGAGGTAAAGAGAAGGAAGAGTAGCTCTTTACATAAGGGAAGGAATCAAAGTAACAGAACAAAACAGAAAACAGGGAGGAGAAGAAGCACTGTGGGTAAATTTGGAGACCGGCAATGGCACCACAATCCGCACAGGGGTTGTATACAGACCCCCTTCTCAGGGGGAGGAAATGGACAAGGAAATGATAGAAAGTATACTTAGAATGGCAGAAAAATACAGGTTACTCACCTGTAACAGGAGTTCTAGGAATGGTATATGTTGTTCATCCACACTCATTGGCAGGTATCCTTGCCGCTTTAAATCTTGCCGGAAGGTCTTCAAGCTTGCTCCTCCCACCCACCCGGGTGGTATAACTCTCGGCTCCGCCCCATGACGCCAGATCTGGCCCGCTGGAAGCTCAGGTTGTGCGTCGAAGCCGGGGAGGTCGGGTGGGTCGGGTGGATGAACAACATATAGGCACTAGGACCCATCGGGAACAAACTTTTGCTGGAGGGTTCGTGAGAGCAGGCGCCCGTCAGCGAAGCACTGCTCGGCGGCAACGATTATCCCGATGACGACCCTCCAACCATTTTCAGTACCTTTTTTACCAAGGAGGTGCAGCGAACTAACGTAAAGAGTAAATCCAACCTTAAAAAACGGACATAAGATAGTCCGTATGACCTGTGTAAGAAGGGTCAGCAAAGAAGTCCTCACGGCCTAAAGATTTGAGGGAGTGAAGACCAACACAGCGGTGAGCTCGGGGGATGGAGTGGGATGTGAATGAGTGGTGGAGACTCGTCCAAGAAGATCAAGAATTATGGTAGGTACTGTATTTTCCTATCTACCTGGACATAGTCTCCACCACTCATTCACACCAGTCAGGAAGTACCAAGCTGATAATCCCCAAAAGGCGGCAGGAGAGCCAGAGCTCACGCGTCTAAGATAGAAGCCCATTAAGAATAGTTCTGCCGAATGCGGAATGTCGCCTGGCATGAACATCCGGTGCATAATGCTTAACGAATGTATGCACTGAGCTCCAGGTGGCGGTGTTGCAGATATCTGCAATTGGAACATTGCGAATCTCCGCTAAAGATGCCGCGACCGCCCTAGTAGAGTGAGCGTACACTCTACCCTCCAATTTAACTTGAGCCATGGAGTAGCAATGTCAAAGGCATGCCACTAACCATGATGAAATGCATCTGATAGCAAGAGGTTGACCCAGCCGGTGTCGCTGAAAGAAACAAACAGTTGCTGAGTCTTACAAAAATCTTGGTTCTATCTAAATAGAACTGCAAGGCTCTCTTAACATCCAAGGAATGAAGAGATGCTCCCCTTCATTTTGGAAATTAGCAAGTAAGAGGGAAGTACCAGAGGTTGGTTTAGATGGAATTCTGACACAACCTTGGGAAGAAATTTAGATGAGTCTGAGGAGAACTTCCCTTGTCTTTATGGAATACAGTATACGGAGGGTCCGTCACCAGGCATGAATCTCCGAGACCCTGCGGGCTGAGGTAATGTGCTACCAGGAAGGCAGTCTTCAGGTAAGAAATTTTACTCACAGGTAGCTAGGGGCTCGAAGGCTTCCGAGTGAGCATGTCCAGCACCAGGTTAATGTCCCAGGCTGCAACTGGACGCTAACAGGGATCTGGTATGAAGAATCCCCTTAAGAAATCTCTTCACCATAGGAAGCTGAGCCAGAGTCAAGGAAGAAACCGGCTCATGGAACGCTGAGATGGCACTAAGGTGAACTTTAACTGTGGAGTACTGAAGACCTGAGTTTGATAGGTCCAAAAGATACTCCAGAACTTTGTCAGGAGGACAGGAAAAGGGATTCCAAGAGGACTTTGCACACCAGAGAGAAAAGCGTTTCCATTTGGAAGCGTGCATTGCTGGGTGGCTGGCTCACAGCAGCCAGAAGGATGTCCGAGACTCTACGAGGAGATTTGAACCGATTCACTTCTACCTCTTCAGGAGCCAAGCATGAAGGTGAAGTGATTTCAGGTTGGGATGGACCAACGAACCCTGAGTCAAAAGATTGATTTGCAAGGAAGTGGTCTCGGAGAGGCTGCCAACATAATGTTGAGCAGAGGAAACCATAGTTGCCGAGGCCAGGAGGGAGCAATGAGAATCATTTTGGTCCCCTGAGACTCGAACTTGAGGAGAACTCTCTGGATTAGAGGAAGCGGTGGAAAGGCGAAAGAGCGTTTTGTCCACCGCAGCCTGAACGCATCCTGACAGAAAATGCCAGGCCCTGGATTTCTGGAGCAGAAGAGAGGCAGTTTTGCGTTGAGTGGGGATGCAAAAAGGTCCAGGTCTGGAGTCCCCCACTCTTCGAATAGTGACGAGCTACGGCTGGATCGAGAGACCACTCGTGAGGGTCTGCCTCCGTTCTGCTGAGGTGGTCTGCTAGATCGTTTTGTATACCTGGCAGATAAACCGCCTGAATCAGAGACTTGTGCTCCAAGCACCACTCCCACACCCTCATTGCTTCCCTGCAAAGGGGGTAAGAATGAGCACCGCCTTGCTTGTTGATGTAATACATCACAGCTTTGTTGTCCGTTTGAAGGATAATGTTCTTGTGACAAAGGATATCCTTCAGAGCTCGGATCGCGTAGAGGACCGCTCTCATCTCCAGGACATTTATGTGGAGATGAGTTTCGAACTGAGTCCATACACCTTGAGTGTGAAGGGAGCGACAGTGAGCTCCCCATCCCATTAGCGATGCGTCTGTGGTGATGGAGATCTGATGATCCGGGGAGCAAAGGGAACCCTTCCAGGAGATTGTTTCGGTCCACCAGGTGAGAGACCTTCAAGGGCTCCGCCACCTTGATGGGATAAGACTGGGAGTGACAGGTCGAGACCACTGAGTGGAGAGCATCCATTGGGTGGTTCTCATGTGCAACGGGCCAGGGGTACAGTGAACACCGAGAAGCCATGAGACCCAACATGCGTTGCATCGAGAAGCTGTAACCGATTGGTTCTCCCGATGTAACGGGCCATCCGAAGGATGTCGGGTCTTCTGTCCTCTGGAAGGAAAGCCTTCACGGAAGAGGTGTCTAGAGCGTCCCTATGAAAAGGAGCCTCTGGGAGGCTGCAGTTGTGATTTTTCAAATTCAGCAGAATTCCATGGGCGTGAAGAGCGAGAAGTGGTTGCCTGACTTCAAAGTCCCTTAGCTGGAAGGGTTTACTAGAAGCCAATCGTCCAGGTAGGAAACACTTGAGTCCTATCTTCCGAGATGCGCTGCAAGAACTGCACAGCACTTTGTAAAAACTCGCGCGCCGAGGAAAGCCCAAAGGCAGGACTCTGAACTGATAATGCCGACCCAGAACTACAAACCTGAGGAACTTATGTGGGTCGGTGGATGGGGATATGCTGGTAGGCGTCCTGTATATCCAGGAGGCCAGCCAGTCGTGCTGATGCAGCAGGGGTAACAGGGTACCTAGGGAAATCATTTTGAATTTCTCCCTGGGGAGAAATTTGTTTAACTTTCTGAGGTTTAGAATGGGGCGCATTCCCCCAGATTTCTTTGGAACCAGGAAGTAATGGGAGTAGAACCCTGTGCTTCGCAGATGCGGGGGCACTAGTTCTATTGCCCTGTTGCTTAGAAGGCCTTGGATCTCGGCGGTGAGGAGGTCTGACTGAGAGGCCGACAACCTGGGTTGTCGTCTGGGAGGACAATTCGGGGGTTTCCAAAAATTGAGAGAATAACACCTCGAATTATCCGAAAGACCCATTTGTCCGGTTATGGACTTCCACTGGTTGTAGAAGTACATCAGACGCACTCTCCCACGAGGAGAAAGTTCCACCCGGGCAATGTGGATGGAACTTGGGCCAGCACTCATAAGGTGGCGCTGGAGGGCTTTAGGCCCTGCGCTTTCTGCTGCGCTTTCTTTTGAGGTTGGGCAGGTTGGCTTTTATGGAAGCTTCCCCTGCCTCTGCCTCGAAAGGACTGACGACTATGAAACGGACGTCTGTTCACAGAGAGGGAGCAGGCGGAGGTCTGGCCAACTTAATGGCCGACCTAGTCTTCTGAGTGGCCTCTAAGGCTTGTTCCACCTGAGGGCCGAAAAGAAAGGAGCCGTCAAAGGGCAGCGCCATTACCTGCTGCTGAGCATCATTCGTGAAGCCAGAAGAACGCAGCCAGGAATGGCGCCGGTACAAATACCTGCGGCTGCTGAGCGAGAAGCAGTGTCGAAAGCGTCCATAGCGGCTTTGACCTGTTGGTTATTGGACTCAATACCTTAGTAACGGTGAGAAGAAGCTCTGACTTGGAGTCCGAATCCGAAGAGCTTCAACCATTCTTTCAAAGAGTGCCACAGGATATACTCATACTGGAGAAAAATAGCCTTGATAACTGGCAACACGTACTTAGAGTGGAGACAGCAAAGACTCTCTTACCTAATGTATCAATCTTACGAGACTCTCTGTTAATAGGTCGAGCTGTAGTAGTTTGAGGAAGAACGACCTTATCATTCTCTACCAGGACTACAATAGGATCCGCAAAGGCTTGGGATGCCAAAATGGGACGATCCTTGGGAGCTGAATACTTCTTATCAATGGATTTAGCCACTGAGGGACTAGAGCAGGATTATTCCATGAGACAGCGTCTCGAAGGAAGGCTGGATCGGAGTCAAATCCGTAGGGATCTCCGAGGCATGAAGGTACTGGAATCTTAATATCTTCCCAGGATCAATGTCTGTAGTCTGGAGAGAAAGAGTGGATCTCAGGTTCTTCGACAGAGACTTAAAGGACAGGTCCCACCACAGGCTCTGTAGCAAGAAAGATCCTGTTTCTCCACTTCATCACCCAACCGAAGGTCTGGGTCAGGCTCAACATCATCTCCTGATGGTCCAGGAAGGACTGTTTGGACAGGAAAGGAGTGAAAATTAGAGAGGAGTAAATAGCAGAGAAACAAGGAGAGTCCCTGAGGGCCCCCGCGCTGAGAAGGCAAACGGGCTTGGAAACGGCACCGCAGAAGCGGGCACGGCGCCACAGATAGACACGCCGGCACCGCAAGCAGCACCGCCTAACCAAGCAGCACTGACCGACGGGCTCGTCTGATCCCGCGGGCCGACGACGGCGCTGCCAGACCAAGCGGCACCGCCAGATCAAGCGGCGCCGCCGAGATCAAGCGGCGCTGCCGACGGCACGCTGGTTAGACCCAAACGGCGCCAGGACCACGCGGGCGCTGGGCAAGTCCCAGCGCGGCAGCAAAAACTGCACCGGCTGCCGACAGACCCCGCGCGAAGGTCAAAGCCGGAAACGCCCAGGAACCTGAAAGCTAGAGAAGGAAAAAACAGGAGATAAGGGCATGGTGTGGCCCCTGCGCGCAGCCATGTGAGGAACACCTGGCGAGTCACCGGCACCAAAGAAGGCGCGCTAGGAAGGTCCAACGCCCTACCCACGTCGCGGAGCCGGGGCTCCGTGGCAACCGAGCCAGGCAGGAGAACCAACCTCCGAGCCCATCGCTCCATAAGAGCCCACTGATGAAACTGCTCATCTGGAGCCCTACCTATAGGCGGGAGGGCTCCCGGGTCGAAGACGATTATCACTGGCAGTTGGCGACTCCAAGAAGGAGACCGGCAACTAGCAACGACATAACCGACCGGCCGACGCCAGACATACCAGGAGGGCTACCTCGAGTGATGCCTTCTCTTTTTTGACCTGTGGGCCGAAGAAGAGCTCGAGGCCGAACGGTGCCGAGAATGCGACCGTTTATTTTTATGCCGACGGGGGGACCGCCCATCCCCCTGGGCATCGGACTGACCGTTGTCGGAACCCCGCTGAGGAGAAGGAGGCTGACCAGACCCAGCCCGGCTGACTGAACAGCTTTCATACGAAGTCTCCCTACCGTCACCTGACCTGCTCATGGTCGACTCCGTCCAGTAGGCCGAGACTTCAAGTAAGTTAAATTTAAAATATTAGAAATATTTAACGAAAATAGAATAAATTAAGCGATACTACTATCGTGATAATGTTACAAAAAAATAAACTGAAAACTATGCGCTAGTTTGAAGTTTGACTCCGACAGGTGACGTTACGTCGTCACTGAAGCGCACTCGGCGGTGGGAAAAAGGAACTGAGGCGGTTGAGGGTCGCTGCGGGATAGTCGTTGCCGCCGAGCCGCTGTCGCAGCGCCGCGGCTCGCGCACCGCCTCGCTCCAACCCTCCAGCAAAAAGTTTGCTCCGATGGGTCCTAGTGCCTCCGCGCTAATCCCACTAGTGTGAATGAGTGGTGGAGACTTATGTCCAGGAAGATCTAAAGATGTAAGAAACCACTATGGTTCTCAAAGGAAATAGCAGTGAAGATTCAAGAAAAAGAAAGCTTTCAGGAAGTACAAGAAATGCGAAGGAGCAGGACAGAGAACTGTATCAGTTAAAGCAAAAGGAAGCTGGGAAGGCAGTCAGAACAGCAAAGGCCCAAACCGAGGAAAAGATAGCCAACTCAGTTAAGAAAGGGATAAAACCTTTTATAGGTACATCAGGGAGCGAAGGAAGACCAAGGAAGGGATAGTGAGGCTTAATAAAGGGGGGAGGGGGCAGAGGAAACTGTGAAAAGGCAGAGATACTAAACAAATATTTTGCTCAGTATTTACAAAGGAAGGGGGTACCTAGAACAAACAGTAGAAACACACTGGATACAGAAGTTGATACCAGCCATTTACAGAAGAAAGGGTTCTGAAAGAACTCTTAAAACTGAAGGTGGACAAAGCAATGGGGCCTGATGGGATTCATCCCAGAATTCTAAAAGAACTAAGGGTAGAATTAGTGACACCACTGACTACCCTGTTTAACAAATCATGGGAGGATGGGTGGTACCCGAGGACTGGAGGAGGGCAGATGTGATTCCCCTTCACAAAAGTGGGAGCAAGGCAGAAGCAGGAAACTACAGACCTGTTAGTTTAACCTCAGTGGTAGGGAAAATGATGGAATCACTTCTGAAGGAAAGAACTGTCAAGTATCTAGAGGCCAGAGGGGCACAGGACCCAAGGCAGCATGGATTCACAGCAGGAAGGTCATGCCAGACAAATCTGATAGATTTCTTTGACTGGGTGACCAAAGTAGTAGATCAGGGAGGGGCTGTGGACATGGCCTACCTAGACTTTAGCAAGGCATTTGACACAGTCCCACACAAAAGATTAATATACAAGTTAGCTAGCCTGGGAGTGGGTCCCAAGATAACAGCCTGGGTAAAAATTGGCTGGAAAATAGGACACAGAGAGTAATAGTAAATGGAGTCCACTCTGATGAAAGGGGTTAATAGTGGGGTACCGCGAGGTTCAGTATTAGACTAGTCCTCTTCAATGTCTTTATAGCGACATTGCAGAGGGACTGGAAGGAAAATATGTCTCTTTGCAGATGACACAAAGATCTGCAACAGAGTTGATGCACAAGGTGGGGTGGAAAGGATGAAAAGGGACTTGGCAAGGTTAGAAGAATGGTCAAATGTATGGCAGCTTAGATTCAATGCTAAGAAGTGCAGGTAATGCACCTGGGAAACAAAACCCAGGGAAGAGTACACAATGGGGGTGAGATACTAACAACAAAATGGAAAGGGACCTGGGGTAGTCATATCAGATGACCTAAAGGTGGGCAAGCAATGTGAGAGGGCAGCAATGAGAGCTGGGGGATATTGGGATGCACAGGAGAGGCATCACCAGTAGAAAACAGGAAGTTATTATCCCTCTGTACAGACAGCTGGTCAGACCCCATCTGGAGTACTCGTGCAGTTCTGGAGACCCAGTCTTCATGAAGACATAGACAGGATGGAAGCTGTCCAGAGGATGAGAACTAAAATGGTGCAGGGTCTGCACCGGAGACATATGAAAAGAGACTAAAGAAGCTTAATATGTATAGCCTCGAGGAAAGGAGAGAGGGGGGACATGATAGAAACTTTCAAGTACCTCAAGGGAATCAACAAAGTCCAAGAGGGTAGCATCTTTCAAAAAAAGAGGTGTGCAAGAACAAGGGGGCACAATTTGAAGATAGAGGGGGGGCGGCTCAGAGGTAATTTAAGGAAGTATTTTTTCACAGAGAGGGTTGTGGATGCATGGAACGGCCTTCCGGAGGAGGTCGTGGAGTCAAAAACAGTGGTGGAATTCAAGCATGCATGGGACAGTCATAAGGCAATTCTAGGGGATGGGGGTAGGAAAAAGTAGGCTGCTGGTTAACTAGGATCTGCAGCTTATCCAGTAGGCAGGGAAATGGGCAGACTGGGTGGGCCAAGCGGTCCTTATCTGCCGTCAAATTCTATGTTTCTATGTTTCTATTCCCAGGATCATCTTTTTGCTCTGCACTGGACCCCCTCCAGCAGTTTCACATCCTTAAGACTGGGTGCCAGTACTGCATGCAGTACTCCAGGTACGGCCTCACCAATGACCTGTACAGTGGCAGGATTACTTCCCCTTCCCGGATGTGATCCCTCTAGCAATACATCCCAACATCTTACTGGCTTTAGCTGCTGCTTTCCTGCACTGTGCAGAGTGGTTAGTTTGCCCTGTTATTACACCCCCAGATCTTTCTCCTCCTCCTCCTCTGTAATGGCTATCTGCACCCCTCCCAACTGATAACTCCTCCTTTGGTTCCTTGCTCCCAAGTGTATGATCTTGCACTTCTTAGCATTAAATCCCAGCTGCCATGTGTCTGACTAGTACTCACGTTTAGCCAGATCATCCTGCAGTCCCTGCCACCGAGTCATCCACCACCGCCCCAATCTTCCTGTTATCTGCAAAGAGGCTAAAAGATGTCAGCGATGAAAATGCCAAACACTGGGTCTAGTATCGAGCCCTGTGGCACTCCGCTCATGACAGCCCTTGGTGGTGATGGTTCCCCTTCCACCACTACTCTCTGCTGCCTTCCCTGCAGCCAGTTCTTGACCCAATTCACCAACTTTGTCCCAGCTCCCTGGTCTCCCAATTTACTCGTCAGTCTTCCATGTGGCACTGAATTGAAGGCTTTGCTGAAGTCCAGATACAGGACATTCACTGCATGGCCCCTGTCAAATGCCCTAGTCACCCAGTCATAATAGTCAACCATGTTTGGCAGGATTTTCCAGAGACAAACCCATGTTACTTTTCATCCTGTAGTCCATTCTCTTCCAGAAAGGCTACTAACCTCTCCTTAAGAATCATTTCCATTAACTTCCCTACAATGGTTGTAAGCCTTACAGATCTATAGTTGCCTGGTTCATCCTTGGGTCCACTTTTGTGAAGGGGCAGCACGTGAGCCATTCTCCAGTCCTGGGGTATGCACCCTGTTTCCAGAGAGGTGGCGAACAAATATGCTAATGGCTCTGCCAGGACTTCTGCAAACTCCTTCAATACTCAGGGGTGTATGCCATCTGGGCCAGGTGCCTTATCCACCTGCAATGCCCTTAGTCCTTCCAGTACTCTGCCTGCCGAGATTACCCTATCCGTCATTCCCGGCCCCATTCCTACCCTTCCTAACCCCAGAGGCAGTGATCCAACCTTCTCTTTAGTAAATACAGAAGTATTCATTGAGCGCTTCAGCATGATCCACACTATTCTCTGCTCTCCCCCCTTTCTTTCTGATCCTCACAATTTGCAACTCCTTTTCTCTCTTATGTATCAAAAGAAATCCTTCTCCCCTTCCTGATACCTTCTGCCAGCCTAAGCTCTCTTGCAGCCTTAGCTACCTTGACTGCTCTGGTCATCTCTCTTGATTTCTTTAGGTACTTCTCTCATCTTCCCTCGATTCCATCTCTTGAATCTCCCGAATGCTCCCCTTTTTGCCCTCACCTAATCCAATATCTCCCTGCTTAGCCAACTGGGTTTTTTGGACCTAGCCTTTTTGCTTTGTGTCTTGATGCAAGAGGCAGTGGCCTCCACAAGCTCCAGTTTGATCACTTCCCCATTTCTGATTCGCATCCCAGTGTGGATGAATACTGGCTAGGTGCCCGGCCAGTACCTCTTATCACCTAGTTGCTGTTCCTGCAACCACCCTTCCTATGTTAAGTGAGAACCACACTGTGTGGTAGTCACTCCCTGCCAGCAAATCCTCCACCTCCAGCTCTCTAACAAACTCCCTATTAGTTAGCATGAGAGCCACAATGTTACCCAACCTGGTTGGCTCATTCACCATCTGCACAAGGAAGCTGTCCTGGAAAGCCTCCAGGAAGACTTGCTCCTTGTGCTCGATGTGGCTGTGGTGCTCCAATCCACCCCTGGGAGATTAAAGTCCCCCACGATCACGGTGCTACCCTTCCTGCTGACCCTTATCTGCTCCACTAGTTCCCTATCCAAGTCATCCCCCTGAGTTAGTGGCCTATACACCACCCCCATTCTAAGTGTCCTATTCCTTGAATCCTGGCAATATCCATAATGCCTCTGCTTTACCTCCTCCCTTCTCCTAGTACATCTCATCTCCTCCCTCACATACACAACTACCCACCTCCTTTCCCTTTTCCCTATCCTTGCGGTATGGCCCACGATCAATCTGGCAGATGGACGCAGACTCAGAGAAGGCCTCTCCTGGTCTGGCTCCGTCCAGTCACCAAGCGGAGTGGCTTTTCCCTCATGGAGCACAGGCGGCCGGGGCCTCGGCCCCTGGCCTCCCTCTCAGAGTGAGACCACGTAGCCTGGGCTGGATGTTGGGGTCCTGCTGGACTGTGGGGTGGCTACATCCTGCCCATCTGCCAGCTGGTTGCCAGCCCCATCCCCATGTGAAGCAGAGCTTTTCTCCGAGCACTGAGGTCTGCAAGGGCCAGTCCAACTCTCTATCCCGAAGCTGCCATCCCCCTGCCCTGAGGTGCCAACGTGGCTCTTCATTCTCACCCCGGGAGTCCTCCCTCGGAAGCCCCTCACCCAGCATGGAGGTCCGGGCCCCGGCCCCTTTTCCGGCTGCCCCCCTTTGGTGCGACTATCTGGTTGATCCTGCCAGTAGCATATGCACGTCTCAAAGATTAAACCATGCAAGTCTAAGTAATGGTTCATGGTTGGGTTTTTCACATTCAGCGATCAGCAGAAATCTTCACCAATATTCAACTGCCAGTGGCTATAGTATTTGCTCTGAAAATCAATTATCCTTTAGTTTACATAGGTAATGTCCATTTAGAACCATCCATAGTGAGCATATCATACCAGAAGTACAGTTTGTAGGGAAGCAGTATCTGGGATCTGTAATAAGATACTAGGAGAAGAATTGTCAGAGTCAGTGGCTCAGCAGGTAGCACACTCATTTCTGAGGCCGGGAGATCAGAAGGCTGTGGGTTCTATCACACCAGGCACTTGGGTTAAATCCCAATACTGACACTGTACTGCATGAGGGGGGTGCTGCACTCCTGAGGTGCTGTCTTTCAGATGAGACGTTAAACCGAGGTCCCATCTGCCTGTTCTGGTGGTAGTTCAGGTGGATGTTAAATATCCCATGGCAGTTCTCGAAAAGAGTAAGGGAACTTCCCCGGTGCAATGGCCAAATTTCCTCCCATTCACTAAAAATACCACCAACAGCTTAATCTGGTTCAAGGTCAGTTGACATTCATCTGTATCCCCTTCCCCATGGTCGTGCCTCAAAAAAAATTAGGCAAAATTTGTCTAGTGCTCTTACCCAGTCAACAAAAAATTAAAAACTGTCCAGACTGGTTTTTGTGCATCTCTTCAACTTGTACACGCACTCTCAAGCCTCCTTCCCAAAGCAAGGCATTATGGATACGCAAATCCTTGTGGAAGTCAGGATTACAAGGCTTTGCCAGAACAGACATTACCTTTAAAACAAGCCTGGACATCGCATTACTGTACCTAAGAACAGAATAGGCCAGTCAGCCTTTAGTCTTACAATCATTTTCCTTTGGAGACAAACTTCAGAATACCGAAAATGCTAGACTGAAAAGACTGAAGAGGATCAACGGTCCATCATATTCATCTCCTGCCATCCAGTTTCAGCATTCGGTAACACAAGAAATACATCAGGGCTCTTGGGTGATTTGGGGCCCTGCATCCATAATGTGCCAGAACACAAGTTTTGTCAGCAGCCTGTGTCCCTGGAATAGAAGGAGCCACTACCTGGCTATCACCCACACTGCAGATTGCCAAAGCTGCCAACAAAAACTGCCAGTGTTATGATCAGGACTGCCTATTATTTTACGTGCCCTGCACCCCCCACAAAAATGTTATGTATAATTCTGCAGTTAATTTTATCAAATCAAGCTGGATCCAACACATACTGAACAGCTACTAAAAACTACAACTGGCTTCAAAAAGCTCTTTTTGTTAGGAAGCGACCCGATGCCCTAATTGAAGCACGCTGCACTTCTGTGCCAGTGACCTGTGTCTGGGAGCCAGAATCTGCTGTGGCCTAGGCTGGACAACATTGCCGCCCACAATGCAAGCTGGGTTGTGGACAGAGATGGCTACATACCACTGGTGCAGCAACTCCTTACAGTGGGCTGGGGAGCCTACTCCTTACAAGGAGTTGTCCCTCGTGCTAGGCTGTCAGAGCTGTGGCAGACATCCTTCCGCCCATATGAATCCTTCATGTTGGGGACAGGATGGCCCTCAGATCCCATCGTGAGGGGCAAGCCTGGCCAGAGAGGAGGCACTGACATCCAGCCAGCAGGAAGAAAAACCTTGACTAAAAGAAACGCATGCATCACAAATATGTCACAAAGACATGGCAAGCGAGTGTTGACAAATATGTTTGAGACACATGGAAGGGAGTTTCTGGAATTAAAAGGAATTACTCATCGCTAGTGTTAATTACCAAAATAGAATGGTTTCACCAGGGGAAGAATCTTCTATCAGTGTCCTACTAAGGTACTCTTCATTGTCTTCTATTGTTCTAAGTGCAACCCCCGTTACCCGGGGTTACTAGAACCCCAGCAAGACCTAGTGGTAGGCAGGGAAGGCAGCTTGTGAAACTCCAGTTAAATGGATTTCACACTGTCTCACTCTGTTCTCAGTCTCAGCTGAGACTGAGGGATGACATCATTTTAGAACTGTCACAGCTGCATAAGCCACACTGGAATGTTGCAGTTGGAAGTTAGAGTAGAACGCTGGGAAATTTGAAGCCAGTCTGTGGGCAGTCTTAGAGAGAGAGACTGTAGTACAGCAGAGTGTGTGCAGGCTCTCAGAGCTTTAAGCTCTGTTTAAGAGCTACTTTTGGTAAGGTGTGTGTTTCCATCTGAAGAACAACACAGGAACTGGTAACTGAAGTGGTGGAGACCGCTCTCAATGGTTCAGTAGCCCCATCCCTGAGGGGATGGGGGGGAGGTGTTTGCCTGTTTTCCAGGGGCAAACCCCCTGGGTCTGGCTAAGGAAAAGAAACTGCCTGTTCCAGTTGTGCTGAGGCACCAGAAGTTCTGAGAGGGAGATTCCTTGTGGAGGAAATGCCTGTGGGGCACCTGCAACCAAAGGGTGAGTTTGCTCCAAAAAAGGGCCAAGTGTTTTCACCTGAACAGAAGGAAACTAAAGGGACTGTTACTGTGGGGTCAGGAAAAGGCAGCCTAGTACAGTTGGAAAATGTCGGGATTGGACTGCTTAACTCAGTGGGGGGTCTAGAATAATGGACAAAGCCACGTATAAGTATGTTCAAGTCCAGTACAAATGGGAAGCAATGCAAGTAGATGGAATGTGAAATACATTTAGCAAGAATCTACACAGCAAAGTGCTAAAGGATGAGGTGTTCACAGTCCAGAGAAATGGCCAGGTATGAATTGTGGGAGTGAGACGTGGGAGACCCCCCCCCCCAATCATTAGTAACCAAATTCACCTCTACGGATTTGCTCTGAGACACCTTTAGCTTTCTCTCAGGTACTTGGCCAGTGCCTGAGGAAAGCACCCAGATGTGGGATTGAAAGGAAGATTCCCTGATGGAGCCGTGGTGCTCGTAGGTGGTTTAGGGAGCCACCAGAAAATGTCTCCATGTAGTATGGAAGGTGTCCAAGTGGCTGGCAAGGGAGCCGAGCCAGGGAAAACCCAGAGCAGTGTACTAGTTCAGGCTGTGTAACCCAAAACAGCATACAAGTCCGGGCTGTGTGCCCAGTGTGTGGTAGAGCCCGAGGGCTAAATTGATGAGGATGTGTTCTGGTCTCTTTCAATCTGCATTACTAGGAGTGTAGCCTGTGGGGTCCATCTATGCTTGTTTATCCTGTTTGGATGTGAATAAAAGCCACACTTTAGAATCCCACTTCTGGTATTGGACATTACAGTTATTGCTTCCTGTGTTCGGAGTTACTTGGTGCCCCTGTGCAGAGTAGCCAATCTAGCCTTTGTGCCGAGTGACCTGTTCCTCCCTGAACCCAGCCCACCTGGTGTTGCTGTCAGATGGAAACGCAGACCAGCCTGGGGTTACATAAGTCTGTGTGAAACAATGGATAACTGTATACATAATAACTAGTTACTATCTGAACAGGGCCACATTATACGATTCAACTGAGTACCCCTGTATAAAGCTTTAATAAAATTGATATTTGAGATAGTGCCCTCTATTACAACACTCTGGGAAGCTTAAACCAGTAGTGGCAAATGGGGACGGACTGGGGGATTGGGAGAAAATTATGATCTAGCCCCAGTTATTACCACCTGCTGCACTGGCTACCACAACCACAGCCATTTTCTCTGCATTCACAAGCTAGCTACCAACCATCCAGTCACCAATCTATGTCACACCAGTGAGTCAGACACAGTGCAGCCTCTATAGTGTAGCAATCACAACACACCCTGTACTTCCTGATGTAAAAACAAACAAAAACTACATATAAATGGAAAACACTGGTGCCAAGCTGTATTTGGACATATGAATGTAGCTATTGAGAAGGGGGGCCAGTAGTTGAAATAGCTCTCTATAGTCCACCGCGTAGGACCAGTAGAAGCAGCAATGAGACAAAAGCATGACCTATTTCAATGTGGGAATCATCTGCCACTTGCGACAAGGTTAGCTTCATGCTGTGTGCTGGCTGAAAGCCAGACTGAAACTTCTCAAAGATACTAAATTCACTCAAGAGGTACATAGCACTTTTGCAGTACCTCAAATAACTAACAGAAGGCTGCAGAGAGCCTGATAATTTATAAGCATATCAGGGGGCAATGAAGATGTGTTTGTCCCCCCCCCCCAAATATTAAAGAAAGGTCTTTTTCTTTCTGTAAGAACTGCCCTGAAACTGATAATCTTTCCTACAGAGTGACTTCTATTCACTCCTGCAGTTGCTTCTGCTATTGGGGTAGACTCTTATCACCTGCCTTCCACCCCAAACCGATACCAGAACTGCCCTGTTCCCCTTTATCAGTTTCAGTATTTCTCCCTGTTCATCATATTTTGAGTTACTTACTGTTTAATGTTCTTTTGCCCATTCCACAGTTTACGATATACTCATTTATTGTACAATTTTACTCTTAATCATTCTTGAAATTGTATATTTTGTTGTACACATTTCCATATTATTGTATTTTTTTTTTTTATACATTGTACTTTGTATCTCTTCTCTCCCCCCCTCCCCGGATGCATCTGGAAATTAGTTTATACCAGCTCAGTAAGACTTTTTCCTGGTAAAACTTTTGAAATAAATACATACATACAGATTCCAGTTATTAGTCCATCTTTTTATTGTACTTGTATATTTAGATATGGAATCACAGATATTAGACATCCATTCCATGCAATAAAAAAAATCCATATATCATGTATATGGTACCATCCTGCAATACAATGACTGTTTACGTAACAAAAGGTCAATAAACTAGTCCTGGAATAAGGCCTGATTGAACTTTGTCTTAAATCTTCTGAATCTGGTCTATGCTTATTAAGAAGTGGAACAATGTCATTCCAATTGCCTCCATCCCATCAAAACTTATTCCCATAGGCATGCCTGTATAAACTGTATTGCCACCCCTTCCATGTTCTTGTATTTCCTTGATCAAACCTGATGTTACAAGTTATTCCAAAACCAGAGGCCTGTCCCCAGCCTCCACCCACTTCACGAATGTTAATGTTCAATCTTTACTTGTCTTAAGCACAGTGGGTGTTCCTGATTTGAACACTGGTGAGAAGTACCATTTTAGAACTGTGATGTAGTTAATTTCTCTTCTGGCCATACAGTTCTGTAATACAACAGATGCATTGTGACCAGCAATGGAGACCTTAACAAGAACATAAAGTATATGACACAGTTCTTACATGGTCCTTACCACCAATGTGTAAATCAAATACCCAGTGAGTTTACTACGTGGTCAGAAAGGACTGAATAGTAACAAAATGTGAACCAGTATCTGAAACACAGCTTAGTCTAAAAAAAGTAGCCTTCACATTAAGTACAGCTTTCTTTTAAGAGAATTAAGAATCCTGCCCACTTATTAAGAACTCAGTGACAATATTCAGAATTATGGGAACCAAGATGCCCACCAGCTCCGCCACTACCACAAGTAGTGATTCCACTGTCCGGTTGGAAACAGATCCAGTCTACGAGTGGTTGGGGGCACCACTACAGCAACCTGAAGCATAATATATCAACTAACCACGTCAGCTCAATCACACTCAAAGAGGAACGCTGTAGATCATTAAGGCATTTCTCCATCATAGTTGTAATTTAAAACAGTGGCTAGGTTAGCTCTAACCTGACTGATATGGGGCTTCATGCTCCTGGTTATTAGTAATGTCCGTGGGGCATTTTCCAAGACTGTTGCTTTTCAACTGCAGAGATTCTAAACCAGGTTGTGTGGAGACCCTGAACATTCTAAAATACATACAGCATATATGGCTCTAGTCTCTTTTAGCAATGCTCTGTGCACTGTATTATGTAACTCTTCAGATATTTTATGACTATTTTAATTGCAATGGTGAAAAATTTGAATAAACAAATTAATTGAAATACAGTCTATTTGGGGTAATGGGGGTTATATTCATGAAATAGCTTGCATTAACCCACTACTGACATCCTAAAACAGATTCCGAAACACATGAAAAGCTGTACTCCAGAACTAATCCTCTGTATGCTGCAAGGTTTGCACCAAGTGCTGGTTAATTTTAGTACAATCTCATCAGCACTAATGAAAAGCCCATCCTATGTAACAGAGTAGCTCATAATGTAGCATAAAGGGGATCCCAATTACAAAATAATGGCTGGAAACCAAGCATTCTGATAGGCGGGGATCATTCTAAAAGCTTTACGTGAACAGTAATCCCTCATGTACAACAGAATGATTAAGATTTAACTAAAACATTCATAGAAAAAATCATTTTAGTTGAATAGCATTAAGACAATCCAGGTTTTGAGAAATTTTGATTAATCTAACCCTACAGCCATAAGCCCTGGGCTGCACCTCATGCCTTATGACCCTCGAGGGTTAGAATGATAGTAACCTAGTCCCCGATCACAAAAACGGTCATCTGTCAGCAGCAAATGCCCCTTGACCGATCACGCCTGCCCATTCCTACATCACTAATGCTAAATGAAAGTTCATGACTTTATGTTCAGGTAATCCCACATACCATCAGTCAATGCAACGCACCACATAGTTTATTTTAATTAAAACTTTTATAAACAGATGAAGCATAAAGAGTGTCCATGTTAATTTACCTGTAGCAGAATCTTTAAACTCCAGGCATCACATACCATCAAAACTACAAACACATCCCTAATGCAAGTCATTATGGGTACTATATGCAAATCACTGTCAAGGAAGACTGAAGTGCCAAAAGGCCCCACAATCTGCCTAATGAAAACAGCAAACTGTAAACATGTGTTACATCCTTTTTATCACTTACCACTGTGTACAGTATTCACTGTCCTAAACTGAGACAGAGGCTATAACACACAAATAAATACAAAAAGATTAAACGTCTTGCTTTCAATCTTTGCTGATTGTGAAGTCATTTGCACCTTAAATCTCTGCCGAAAGCATACCCAGTATAAATTACTTCATGATGATTTGCATATATTGCCAGTAATTCTTTGCATCACGGGTGTCTGAGTAATTCTGCATTTTTTTTATTTTTTTTTTTAAACTGGCTGTATTGTCAATTCACTTTTTTTGCGTAACCCTCGCTTTGGTGCTGTTGCTCTGAACTGCTCATCTTAAATCCTACAGAATGAAACATCATGTCAAAGTGAAAGGACTACAGATCTGAAGTACCACTCACCCTTCCATGGTTGATAAATCCGTGTTTCTTTGCTATCCTATCTGCTGCCTCCGGTCCTGCCAGAATATGTACAGCCCATGTGTTTGTATAAACCTTCTGTTCAACAGTCTCCTTCACCAGAGCGGCCAGCACAAGCAGTGAAGTCCAAAGAAACCCATAAATGCAGTCTTAGCTCCATTAGAAAAATCTAACAAATGAGACTCTAGTTGGAAAATTCTGATCCCTCAGCTGCAGTGGCCAGCAATCAGACTGGCTTTTTGTCCTCAGTCAGTCCTTAGTTTGGCTTTAGGAAAGCTCCAGCAATCATGTGGTCATCTTCAAATAACAGTGTGCATCAAGATTTAGGCTGGCAGATTGCAAGGTTCCCAGGAGCTGGACTTCTGTAACTGTTTCAAAAAACATAAACCACAGTTAATCAGGCTGTTAGAGAAATCTCGTTCAATTCACAGCTCAGGAGGTAGAAGACCAGGACAACTGCAACTACTTTATTTGTGCTTACTTTTCATCCTGTTCCACTTATTGCCCTCCTCTCCTGCAACATGTCTGCCAGTGTCCCTGCTCGACAGCCTCGTATGTCCTTTCCCCCACCTCAAATACAAAACTACATGGTGGCCTCTTGGGGGAAAGCACCCACAGCAATGTCACAGTACACTAATGTGCTCAGACTTCTTATGTTAATTCAGCGAGACACCGGCAAAGAGACAAAATGGGTTTGCTAGGGCCAGTGGTGGGGGGACTGGTGGTGTCATTCACCCCATCATTATAGTCCCACCCACCATGCAAACTCTTGAGGACCCAGGGGAGGGGCATCAACAGATTCACAGTCACCCGAAACCTCCAAGACTGCCCATGCCCAGCACAGAGGATAGGTCTTCCACCCTCTTCCAGAGGGCAGGAGAGCTCTGCCTCAGCAGCACTTTCCAGATTCCCGATGCCCAAACCCCAGTCACCCACATGGGTATGTAAAGTATTCCACTACTGCCACTGAACTAGGCACGTGAACTACTTATTGTAAGTGTTTTACCAGCAGAACCTCACTGACATGTACCATCTGACACCACCAGTTTGTTGCTGTGGAAATGACCGCTGTCACAAGCAAGCAGGGCAGCCTTGGATAAAGACAGAATGCAAGGGGGAAAGCTCATGTTTTCATGCATATTCCCTTGGCAATAAGCCTTTTAGAATGCAGTACAGCCTTCCCCAAGTTCTGATGGCAGCCAGACTCCCCTTCAAATACACATGAAAAAAAAGTTAATGTGTGCCCTTCAAACATTTTTAAATAAAATATTCTCTCCTCCTGATTTGGGGTGCAGTTCAACACAATCACACAGACCCTTCAAGGATATGAAAACGTTTTAAATAGGCCAACATACATTTATATAGAGATGTCAGACTGCTGGTTACTACCCAGCTTTAGGATTCCATAGCTCTTTTCACACACACAAAAAAAAAAAAAAAAAACACTGAAAAAGAAACCCAAGTGGTGTAAATAACCTGTGTCCTGCAACATCCACGTACGATACTTAGGTTGTACCAATAAAATGTATCACATTAATAGTGGGATTTCCACTTAGATCTGTACTAAATTATTTACGTATGTATTCGGTCAGGAAGGCACACTGAGCCAAAGCTGGTTTCCAGATGCATCCTGGAGAAGGGTATGGGATTACAAGCAGTTTTGTAACACGGCATTAATAGTGTGCCCGTGATGGCGCACCCGATAGGCAGAGGATGGTCATGAGGCGGCATCCGAGCGGGTATTAACCAAGGTATATGCCGTGCTAAACCGGCACTACACCAGTCAGCCACACCCCTGCCTAGCAGCACCACGTGCAGGAGACTAGCAGTGCGACGAAGGGCTCCTGTGACGCTCCACTCCCGCAGGACATTCATAGGACATCTACGGAAGCGCGCCACCGACAAGTCGTTCAGAGCAGCAAAGTGGAGACCACAGCGGGCAGCATAGCACAGACAGCAGGTGGAACACAACGCACCCGGACAGCAATCCAAGCCGGACCCGGAAGTAGGGTCACCCGAGATCCCCCGCGCGGCTGCCACTGCGCTCAGAGCCGGTGAAATGCGCGATGCAGACCTCCCAGCACGAATTACACCAGAATACCCGCACGGAAGTCCGCAGGACATCACAGAACTGTTATGTGTTCCTTTCAGCGGCAGTACACGAGCAATAACAGTGTCAGTGGCTCAGTAGGTAGCACACTCGCCTCTGAGGCCGGGAGATCAGAGGGCTGTGGGTTCAGTTCCAACATCTGGCACTTGGATTAATATCCCAGTACTGACACTGTAGTGCAGCATGAGAGGGGTGCTGCACTTCTGAGGTGCCGTCTTCCGGATGAGACGTTAAACCGAGGTCCTATCTGCCTGGATTGGTGGTAGTTCAGGTGGATGTTAAAGATCCCATGGCACTTATCGAAAAGAGTAGGGGAATTTCCCCGGTGTCCTGGCCAAATTTTTCTCATTCACTAAAAATATCACCAACAGCTTAATCTGGTTCAAGGTCAGTTGGCATTCATCTGTATCCCCCTCCCCCGGGTCGTGCCTGAAAATAGGCAGGATTTGTCTAGTGCACTTACCCGGTCAACAAAAGCTAAATAAATAAAACCTCAGTTGACCACATCACTATGTATATAAGCTCTGGTGCACGTCTTTCTCATACTGTAATAAAACGTTAAAATTTGCACGCCTCTGCCTCGTCCTGTATCGCTCTCACAGTACACCTCAACATCCTCCAGGAGCCGTCCGCCATGTTACAAGCGCATTAAGCCACTCAGTCGGTGGGCTCTAATGTGATTGATGCATGGGGCGGATGGCAGCCCTGGGCCTCGGCACCCACCGCTTCTATGTGCATCAATCCAGCATTAGGAACCCACTCCGCTGCGGGTTTAATGCTTACTTATATGTATTAGAAAGTACACTAAATGCCCAGGTCTCAGCACACAATCAAATGAAGCTACAATATTAGGGCAAACTGTACTAAGGGGTATAATACATCAGTGACTGTACATAGCACTAAAAGAGCAAGAAATGCATGCTTCAGAAGTGTGGTACAGTGCTATGACTAATGCTGTGGTAACAGAAAGTAATAAATAGTTACAGCAACAGTAAGCAGAATTTACAGGTCAACTAGTACACACTTGTATATATAAGGAAGAAGCAGAACAGAACGGTAGAGGTTCAGGTACAGGAACAGACATGCATAATGTGGTTAGAGAGTGATTGAAAACAAAAACGGATAAGGATGACTGGGGGGGGGTCAACCAAGGGAGAAAGCGAGAGAGAGTGTGTGTGTGTGTGTGTATGTATATTAAGAGGCAGAGAGGTGGGAGGTGATATACAGGCAACAGTGGTGGGTGCTTGGTGGGCAACCAAAAGCAAAACAACAGAATGAATGAAGCAGGAGTCCAGTCTGGCAGGGTTGGATTTTGGGGCAGCACTATACACCACAGCCTCATAATCAAATGTTGAGAGTATCATTTTCAGCGCAATCTCATGTTCTGCAGGGAAGGGGATACAAGATGTGTTCTGTTACAGGGCACCAAGCTTGGTGAGGATTTTTTTATTTTTGGGGGAGACAGTGTCCACGTGGTTGGTGAGGTCGTTCTGTCCAGCCATACCCAAAGACATTTATATGAACTGTTGTGTTTATAACCTTTGCATCTAGCCTTAAAGTGATTTTCCAGCTTTCTTTGTACACAGACAGTTGGCATGAGCAGAACACAAATTTCATATTATTTATTCCAAAACAATTTTAAATTTCAGTGCATTCTTTCTTCAATAGTAAGGAACGCTGAACATCATGCTCTTTGCGCCTTGGAGTTATGTACACATGAAGAAGCCAGCAGCATTAAGGCCATCTGGTCTATCTAGTCTGCTCACATTGCAGGGTCCTCAGCTTAAAGGTGACCTGCAAACTTATGCTGCAGCCCACTCCCTTCCCCACATTCTTTTCCCATGCTGCTGCAGGAGTCAGCAGCTGCTATGATTAACATTATCATAGCAATAGTTACATTTTAAATCAAGTCTGAAACTGAGCTCCAAACCCAGAAGCGCCAGGCGGCTCCCGCACTGGTAGAGTGGCTCCAATTACTGCCAAAATCGTTTGCTATTCTTATGGAAGGCTGTTTTCTCCACTGAACTGAAGAGGCCACTAGTGAAACCTATCCTGAAAAAGCCATCTTTGGACCCTGAGAAATGGGCAAAAATTATAAACCCATTTACAATCTTCCCTTTCTAAGGAAGATCACTGAAAAGGTAGTAGGCCAGCTTCAAAATCGTCTGAAATGCTAAAAGATCTATAACCATCACCGATCTGGACTGGGCCTGACTAGATTTTTAATTGTGCTACTGATTAGTTATCAGATATTATTGTTCTGTTTTAATTTTCTGAATTACTAATCTTCACATCTTGCATTTTTCTTTTTGCATGGCACTCAGAGCCAGTGGGGATGGGCACCTGACAAATACATTTGCCTTGCCTTCTCAAGAAGGAAAACTAATTCAAAAAAGGTGTGCTCCAACACCACACCACCCTTCTCTGATCAAGAGCCCTTGGTCTCACAGCCCCAGGTACAGAGCATGTAGCAGACCACTCTGCCTCACCCGCTCCTTTTCTGCCTCCATGTAGCCCACACAATCGAAGCACTCCAAACCATTTTCTATACCAGACAATGGAGGACACAGCAAATAAGAAGTCATGGATAACAGAAGCTCTTAGTCCTGCAAAGAGAAACGTACGAATGCAGCACAGAAAGATTTCTGGAGCACTGCACAAAAAAACCCCAACAAAAACAAAACAGGTTTGTCAGCTTCACTGTGCAATGAGTACTAAGAATAGCTATGGGACAGCCCAGGTTAAAGTTTCTTCCTGAAACCCAACCTGAAAGACTAGAAGATAGCACTTCCTAATCTAACCTAGTAATCACTGAAACCCAAATAAACATATCAAATATTAGTGGAGAGACAAAAAAAAAAAAAAATAACAGTCACTGGCATGTCAAGCTTCTGATCTGGCATTGCAGAACATGAATTAACACACAATCCAAGATTTATAAAACATGTCTTATCACGGTCAGCCAGTGTTCAGTTTGTATTTAAAAACTACATAATGCCAAGTTACGGTTTATTATTAAAGAACAAAAAGTAAGGAAATACAATGTTTGGGCTTTTTGAACCACTGCCTACCCCCTCTCCGTGAACCCCACTGAACTAAATGTCAAAGCACAACCCAAGGGCTGCAGTGGTCTTCGCAACTGGCCATGCGGGCCACTCGCAAAGCAGCTTTATCAAACACATTATCACTGACACGTAGCATGAAGCAGCTGCAGCCTCACACACTGCCCTGGATATGTAGCTTACTAAAAAGGGCTCTAAATGCCACTTACAAAGCAGGTTTTCCATCACACATTGCCCCAGGCCCATATCACAGTGGCCATGTCTCACAGCTCATGAATGCAGTGTTGTATTAAGCCTGGGTTGGGCTCTGGAATTCAGTTTGGTGGGGTTCAAGCTAATGGTGAATGGGGTGTACTGAGTAAGGATTCAAAGAGCCCTTATGACACCATTTCCTTACTTTTTGTTTCAACAATTAACCCTGTGGGCCATGAAGCATGACTGAACCATGAAACGTGGCACCAGCCCTGTAGTTTGCTTTGCATATGGCCTGTGGGCCATTCACAAAACACCCAACTCATCACGAACAACCCGAGTTCATATTTGCTTTAGGAATGGCGCACACAGTGCAGAACCCATAACCATATGTAACACAAGACAAGTGAACACATATGCACCATCCGAAAATGTATTTTTTTTTTATGAATAAAAGTAAAAGCTACACCTTTACACTATTTTCTCTCCACATAAGTTATACAGTCGCTTTTTCGGAAAACACTTAGCAAATAACTTTCTCCACTTTCGTGACTGCCAAGACTCAGGAAAAAGGGTGTCTTATCTCGTGAAAACGGACTTTGAGAAAAACACCTTATGAAAAATTTGTGAAAAACAAAGCTGCACATGCACGAAAATGTAATCTTGTTTTGAAAATAATTCAGATTGAACGCTTTTTCTAATAAAAAGCCAAATAGCCAATAAACACCCTTGGTCCAATATCTAAAAATCCTTAAAGTTTCAGATTTCAATTCTTAGCCCTTTTTTTTTTTTTTTTTGCTATCTGAGAGCAACAGAAGAAAAAAACGTTTTCATTTTTCTAGAACTTTTTTAAACAAATAAACTGACTACATTTTCGAGATTCAGAGATCCTGAACGAACTCACATAGCAAATCTAAGATTATTCCAACCAAGGATAATAGCAAAACCTTATCTGGGGGGTCTCCAAATGGGCAAAAACTGGGGGAGTATCAGAGCCCCCGATTCTAACTTTAAAAGCCCAATGAGTGTGCCTGCTCCACGGCTCTGAAAGATAGGGGATCTCTCGGGTATGGTGCCTACCCAGCTTCATACCCCAAGCCCGGGATGTCAGGAGAGGAAGCAACAGGGCTCGGGGGGAGGTGTTCTTGTCACACTGCTTGGCAGCAGCTCTTGGTAGTGTCTTGGCAGAGTTGTCACTGATGGAGTGATGTAGTGGATCACCACATGCCATCAGCCACCCACCCAGGGCATCCAACAGCACTGGGAGATAGGGCAGGAGAAAAGCAGAAGACATGCCACACCGGCACGATAGATTCAGGGGACAAAGTTAACATACAAAACCTGTTCCCTGTGCAAGTGGGAATAGGCTAGTGCAAATTACCTCCTCAGGGCAAGAGATAAAGGAGACCAGTCAGTTCTCATTCTCCTAGATCTCTCCTCAGCATTTGACACCATGGATCACACTATGCTTCCTGATCACCTTAAGAGTATTGTGGACTCACTGGTACGGTCATAAACTGGTTTGAGTCCTATCTCATAGGCAGGATGCAACGGGTAGTGATGGGAATTTCTCCTCCTGCCCGAAACCCTGCCCTGTGCAGTTCCTCAAGGCTTGATCTCATCGCTGATGTTGTTCATGGTGCACATGCTACCTCTGGGTGAGCTCATTAGATATTATAGTCTGGGGTTTCCATACATGGTATGCCAATGGAAGGGCAAAATCCTGTGGCAAAATCCCCACAGCAACATTTCTGACAAGATTGAAAAATGCCACTGGGGACCAGCCCGGCCGAAATGTCACCTTTGCCGACTTTAAGCTACACCTTCATGTTAACTCCAACTGGAGTTAACAATCCTTAAGGGGGGGCATGTGGGAAACTAGACAGATGTCTGACAGGCAAAATTTCACCTGGCGACATCAGGAGGTCTCTATGCCGCATGTCGACAAAAATGTTGTCGCATCGGCATAGGTAAACCCACTGCTATGCAGATGATACCCAGCTGTATATGTCCTTTGCCCCGGGACAAATAACACCATAGAAGAAGTGCTACATAAATGCCTGGCTGAGATCCAAGACTGGATGTCCTCTAACTGGCTGCCACTGAACCCCAACAAAACAGAGGTACTGGTGATTGAGCCTGGTCGCTGGTATGGTGTAGCTGCCACGGGGTTGGGAACAGGGTTATTCCCTTAACCCTACTCCGTTAGTGGCTACTACTAGGGTGAGAAATCTGGCGTCATCCTTGATGATGGTTTGATGCTTGAGTCTCAGGTGTCTGCCATCGTCCAGAATAATTTCTACCACTTAGGGAATGTCACCCGGATTAAACCCTTAGTTCCACCTGGTGACCTGCATGCGCTGGTACACACCTTTGTCATGTCAAGTCTAGACTACTATAATGCTCTGCACTTCGGGGTCAGTGGAGGGAACCTCAGTCAACTGGAGCTGGTGCAGAACGCAGTGGCCAAGCTGCTGACAGGTCTTCCCAGATCTGGTCATGTGATCTCGGTTTTGCATGATCTGCACTGGCTGACTGTTGGAGGATCATCTTCAATGTGAGCTTGCTCACCTAGAAGGCCCTATAGACCCGATTGATGATCTGACCCCTGCCATCCTGATGCACTCGCTCCATTTCGAGGGTCTAGTAGTTCCGAGGGGCAGGCTGAAAACCTTGGGAGACTGAGCGTTTGAGGTGGCTGGCCCTCTGGAACTCTCTCCCAGATCACTGAGGGAGGCCCGCTGGTGGAGGCTTTTAAAAGGGGTCTTACAGAACAGCTAAACAAACTTTTTTTTTTTAATTTAGCTACAGTATTGACTTTATTGCTATTTATTTACTTTGATTTTTAACTGTTTGATACTATTGACACTTTTATTCTTGTTTATAAAATGTTATGTGTATGTTCTTGCACTACCTTGTAAAGCACCCAGAGCCTCCGGGATTGGGAGCAGTATAAATAAAAGCTTACTTACTAGGTCTATGTAGTTTTGTCCCTTGCATGCACCAAAGTGCATGTAACACGGAGTCTGGTGCCCAAGACTTATGGCCCACTGTTGGCAGTCACTGCACTGCCTGGGAGAATGTGGGACTGAGTGGGAAAGCTGCAGACGGTGCCTTGGGGGGAGGTGGTGGTGTGGCCAAACCAGGAGTGAGCTTGAACTGTGATTTTTTTTTCCCCAGACTGACTGTGCTGCTTGTGTGAGTCACTCAGTGTGACAGCAGGGGAGAGCATACAGAGAGCGACAGAGTAGGACAGGGAGACAGACAGACAAGAGAGAGAGAAGAGAAATCGCAAAGTACCACATCCAGTCAAGGCAATGAGGCGGAGGGGGATTCTCAACCAATCATAAGAGTACAGTCACTGTCAATGATGTGGCGTGCAGTAGAAGATCATGCAATTGCTGAGAAGTCAACCTTAGGTGGCTACTTGGGAGAGCAGTTTTTGTTTTTTTTTGTTCTGTGAAGAGCATCTATCGATTGGGTAACTCTATGTGATTAATGCAGTTCAGCAGCAATCAGTGCCCAGAATTGAGGATGGGGGTGCAGCTGGGATAAGAGACATGTGAGAGAGCATAAAACTACAGATCACTGGTGCAGTTCATATAGCTCTCGTGGAGTAGAAAAGTGTGTAGAGGAGGATGGGAATCGGTCTGAAGTGGATGTCCTTAATTAAAGATTTTAGTGGTTAATTAGGCAGAGAAAATCAAGTGTGCGAAGCAGAGTACTGCAATTTTTCTGTCTCCCTAGTTTAATTTCAATCTTATTCTATTTTTTGTTTTTGAACCAGTACAGGCAAGTTGTCTCTGGTGCATGTAATTTCTTCACTACATGCACTGCAGTGCAAGTACTGAAAAAGGTTAATTTCTACCTATGGATGGATTATGGCCCTCATCACCCTCCAATTAACACCAAAGTTAAAGTGAGCATTTTCTGTTCTAAGCCAGAGAAGGTTCCTGGCAGGGACAAGCCAGTCACAGGTCATCAGGTGGACAAGAGGCACTTCTTCCAGGAGGCCCCCAGGCCTGTCAGAGAGAGGCTGGCCCCATGGGTGCTGGGAGAAACAGAGGTCTGGTATGTGCTTAATGTCAATGGTAAGTAGTGTGGTGAGTGTATGGAGGCAGCTATGTGACTCAAAGTGGGGTCCCGCTAGGCATGTGTGATGGCTAACAATAAAAAGAGTCCACTGCAGCAAACACATTTTTGTCATTGATTTTCTTGAAAAGAAACAGAATCTGTCAGCAAAAAAAAAGATTGCTTGGCCCACCCAGTCTGCCAAGATGTTCCCTGCGTAATCTGTCTCCACAAACCCTAACTGGCCCCCAGCAATTCCCCCCACTTCCTATTAACTAACAGTCCCCCAAGTCTATCCCACACATGCGTGAGGCCCCTCACGGTTTACGCCTCCACCACTTCTGCTGGCAGTCTGTTCCAAGCACCTGCCACCCTTTCAGTGAAGTGGTTCTTCCTCACATCCCTCAAACTCCCCCTCCAGCTTCATTTGAAAGAGACTCCCCTCTTCACCATTCCCACCCCTTTGTGAGGTACTTTAAGTTCTCGATTTTTTTTTTTTTTTTTTAAATCAAACTTTTTCTCCCCACAGGGTGGCAGGCAGGCTTCAGCGCTCACCCCAAGAGGGCTCCATCCACCCTGAACCACGTGCTCTCTCCCGATCTCGGCCCTGGCTCCCCAGTGATTGCCCCATAGATTCCCCCCGTGGCAGTACCAGGGAAGGGAGGGCAACCCGAGAAGGGCCACCTCCCCCGTGCCCACACATATCCAGATGTCAGGTACAGCCACAGTCGGGATTGCAGTTGGGGCTTCATTCAGCCTGCCAGCATCTCCTGTTTCATGTTTCTCCCTTCCCCACTGCTGAGGCATGCACGTTAGCACACGCACATGGAGCCATGCACCTGATCTCGCCACTGGCATCCCAACCAGTTCCATCTTTAGACCTCCACCTGGGGCAGTCATTCCAGGAAAGGAGAGCTGTCCTCTGGATGCTCGATCCTCCCTCCCAGTCGACCCCAGTAACCCGTGTTCACCACCAACACTGGGTTGCCAGTATGGCAGGAGGCAAGGCACAACGCCTCAGCCCACGCCACGCGTCGGATTTCCTCGCTGGTCTCCATCACTTAATCTTCTCACTCTCCTCCAGGGTGAATGTTTTCAGATCCCTCAGTCTCGGCATCTACCACTTTTTAGAGCTTTCATAATTTCCAATCAGATGTTTTCCAAATCTACTTTTCTCCGGGGTCTAAGTACGGTCCTCTGTGACTGTACTTGGCCCAGGGAGAACAGTGGCACCAGCAAACAAAAGATCAGAGCTTGTATAAATTCTGACATGCACTGCAAGCTATAATATCCCACTGCTACCTACTGCTCTGATGTCAGCTGCAGGGATTCTGGGACTTGTAGTAAAAGAAGACAGCCTAGAACCAGGCAAAATTAGTTTGATACTATCTACTATACTACAGAACACAGGAAGCAAACCAAAATGGTTTTACACATAAAGTGCACATTGGGATCAGTCCTACACTTGAGCGTGGGGCCTTGGTACCAATTGTTGCCTTTCATAATTTACCACCCACTGTAATAAAAAAGGTTTGATCTCATGTAATGAGACACCCCACTGTAATGAATAAGGTTTGATTTCATGGTCATCTGCAATGTGCCTGTACACAGTGCTCCAGAAAACTTCGGCATATAAGAGTTTTTGACATTAGGTGAATAATATAACTTTGGTGAGTAAAAATGCTTTAAACTTGGGAAAACCGTTTTTTAAAAAGCAGTGCATAATTTGTGTCAGGACTTGCTGGGGTGCAGCCCTGGCACCTCTTTTCATGCCGGGGCACAGCCCTGGTACATCTTCCGTCATGGAAGTACTTAATTGCACACTCATGGCACTAGACTGGCAGTGGCACACCGTGGGTCGCAAACTTGGCCGCCATACAAGAGTCACTCAGTTGGTTGTCAATGGTAACTATATGTCCCCTCTCCATGGAACCATGGCAGAAGAGGACCTGGACATAGTCAGAATTACAGAGTCCTGGAGCAATGAAAACCAGGACTGGGATGTAGCCATACCAGGTTATACTCTATTCAGGGACAAGGTAGCTCAAAAGGAGGAGGAGTGGCTTTTATGTAAGAGAAAACATAAAAGTGATTTGATGGGGTTCGTGCCACTCTTAGGAACCTGGGGGTGGCCCATTCTTTGATGATGCCAGTGCGCCTGAGAATCTTCTATGGGGCCATACGTTCCAATTCACCAACCCAGGAGAAGCAGGCAAACGTGTATAGCAGATCCAACGGAAGTTCGAGGCCTCAGGAGCTACGACAAGAACTGGAGATGAATCAGATCAGGACTCTAAGGATAAGAAACTGGAAGGGGTAAAGCAGAGCACTGAATTCTCAGAGCTTATTGTAGCAGCATAGATTCTCCATTATACCACCTGCTCTGAGCTGAGACTTTTAGTTTAAAAATATTTGAATTGGAACTCCTTATGGGATTGTAACAGGGCTTAAGATATGCTGTGTATACCAAAGGAGGGTCTTATACTTTCCAGTCATTTAGAGTGTTTTACTCATGAATCAGTTTTTGCTTCATAAGATAGTCGATTTAATAAGCTGGATATGTTCAAGTCTCTATAGCATGTTGTAGATGCATAAGATTCAGGTTTTAAGTTGTTAGAGTGTGGAGGGCACACTTACAGTATATTTTGGGATTCCCATGTTTGGTAAAGCGGTCTAATCAATGTTGAATTCTTACTTTTTGGACTATAACACTTGGACTGACCTCCTTTCATGTGGAAGTGGAGCTTTTCGGATTATTATATAAGGAATGCTAGTTAAAGTATTGTTGAAATACCCCCAAATTCGTAATCTATATGCTTAGATTAAGATATGCTTTTTTTATACTAGCTTTTCCTGTATCAACCTGTCGATATCTGGCTAATGTGAAATGGAACTCTGTTTAAGAGAAATCAATAAACAAAGTTTAAAATAAAAAAAAAAAAAGAGAAAACATAAAAGCTACAAAAATACAGGAGAAGCAGAGGTACTGTGAGTCACCCTGGAAACATGTAAGGGGGCCACTATTTACACAAGAGTGATCTACAGACCTCCAGCATGGGGAAGAGAGAGTGTTGGATAAGAATATGTTGGAAGCAATCCAAAGGGTGGCAAGTAAGGAAGGTATTGCTGGTGGAGGACTTCAATCTATCGGACGCGGGCTGGAGCCTCCCAGCTGCAGCAACAGTTAGAAGTAGGGACATCCTGGACTCCCTGCAATGGGCATTCCTCAGGCAACTTGTTAAGGAACCCACTCATTTGGGGGCAATACTGAACCTGGTACTGACAAATGGGGACAGTGTTGCTGACATCATAGTGGGTAGCCACCTGGAGACCAGTGGCCATCATACAGTGTAGTTCAATATAAGAACTAGACCAGAATCAAAACCACACTAAAACGAGGGTCCTGGACTTCAGGAGGGTTCATTTTACAAAAATGGGAGTGTGTCTCAGGGACGCCCTAGCAGGGACAGGAAACCTGGGTGGAGTCGAGGAACAGTGTGTGAAAAAATAAAGGAAGACACTGAGAAGGCAATAAACCTCTGTCTCAGGTAGGTTAACAAGGACAGGGGAGAAAAAAAAAAAAAGAGTGCTATGGTTCTCTAAAAAGTAGCGGAGAAAGTAAGGTACAAGATGACACACGAGAAGGAGGACAGGAAGAGAGATCAGGAGAAACAAAGAAAGGCAAAGAAAGCAGTTAAGAGCTCAAATGGCCAAACCGAGGCAATACTGTCAAGTCAGGAAAAAAGTGGATAAAACATATAAGCGAAAAGAGGAAGACCAAAGGAGGAATAGTAAGGTTAAATGGGGAAGGAGGGGGTTGTGGGAAGAGGACCAAAACAAGGCAGACATATTGAACAAATACTTTTGTTCAGCATTTACGGAAAAAGAGGTAGGTGACGGGCCACAGATAAGGACAAGGCATTAAAGGAAGGGAGGTGGACACTAGTCCTTTCACAGAGGAGAGAGTCCTCAAGGAACTAGCACAACTAAAAGTGGACAGGGCAATGGGGCCTGACGAGGTACACCCTAGAATACAGAGGGAGCTCAAGGAGGTGCTGGCTGCACCTCTGACAGCCCTGTTCAACCTATCATTAGATACAGGGAGAGTTCCAGGGAACTGAACAGGGAGGAGGCAGGAAATTACAGACCTGTCAGCCTGACTTTGGTGATGGGACTGGAGAATACCTTGTGACCAGTGGATTACAGGATTCAAGGCAGCATGCTTTCACACAGGGAAATCTTGCCAGACAAACCAGATCTAGTTCTTTGACTGGGTAACCAGGGAAGTGGATCAGGGCAGAGCAGTGTATGTGACCCACCTGAATTTCAGTAAGGCCTTTGACACCGTTCCACATAGAAGATGGTGAGCAAGCTGGGCAGCCTAGGAGTGGATCCAAAGGTAGTAAAATAGGAAATTGGCTCGCAACAGGACTCAGAGTGTGGTGGTAAATGGTTCTCACTCTGAAGAAGGCAAGGTGACCAGCGGGTGCAACAGGGTCAGTACTAGGCTGGTCCTCGCCAATGTTTTACTGGCGACATTGCAGGAGGGCTGGATGGGAAAGTATGCCTTTTCACAGAGGACACAAAAATCTGTAACAGAGTGGACACACGGGGGCACTAGGAAAATATGGGATGATCTGAAAAAGCTGGAAGACCGGTCAAGGGTCTGATAACTGGGTTTCCATACAAATAAAGTGCAAACTTATGCACTTAGGACACAGAAACCTGGGGGCAGTGTACCAACTGAGTAAGGAGGTACTGGCAATCACAAAACAGGAAAGGGACCTGGGGGGATTATCATTTCTGATGACCTGAAGGCAGCAAAGCAGTGTGATAAGGCAGTGGGGAAAGCTAGCAGGATGCTTAGGTGCACAGGGAGGGATAACCAGCATAAAGAGGGAGGTAGTGTCACCCCTGTATAGATCGATGGTGAGGCCTCACCTCGAGTACTGTGTCCATTTCTGGAGGCCCCATCTCCACAAAGACACAGACAGAGTGGAGGCAGTATAGAAGAAGGCAACCAAAATGGCAGAGGCCTGCATCAAAAGCGCTACAGAGGAAGACTCAAGGAATTAAATACGTACTCTCTAGAGGAAAGTAGAGGAAGGTGGGACATGATAAAACATTTTCAAATACCTCACAGGTATTAATAAGGTACATGACTAGCATTTTACAAAGAAAAAGATGCTCAACGACAAGGGGACCTGCTATGAAGCTGGGGGGGGGGGGGAGATGTGAGGAAATACTTCTTCTAAAAAGGGTGTTGGACGCCTGTAACAGCCTCCCAGTGGAGATGGTGGGTGCTAAAATGGTAACAGGATTGAAGCATGCATGGGACAGACATAAAGGAACCCAATGACATTACCTGAAAGGGACTTCAGACGTTACAGTTATACACAAAGGATTATCCCTATATGGAATTCCTTACCAGATCATATTGCAAATGCTAGAAATCCAGAATCTTTTAAAAATGATCTAGATTCTTACTTACTAAGCAAGAGGGGATAAATACCAGCATGCTGGAGATGTACCAATATGGGTCATAACCTTCTGTACCTCTATTCAACCCAAGTATGAAATAAGGCAAGTGGGTGAAAGGACCGGAGATCGAGTAGGGTCTGTGGTGGCACTGTAGGTAGGGAAAATAGGACAATAGGGCAGACATGGGGCAACAGGTCCTTACCTGCCGACAACTATGTCTCTCTCTCTCTCTCTCACTCTCTCTCACTCTCTCTCACTCTCTCTCACTCTCTCTCACTCTCTCTCACTCTCTCTCTCTCCTCTCTCACTCTCTCTCTCTCTCACTTTCAATCAGCTAGCTCTCTCGGCCACACCTTCCGGATCTCAACGAGTCCTGGCTCAGCTGCTTGCTCCTTTGCTGCTCCTCAAGTTGTTTGGAATAGGGGAGGGCAGCCGGTGAGCCTGCGCTACTATGCTTCTGCTATCTGCCAACTGTCACAGCATCACCAGACCAGCTGCTCTGTGGTCAGGTTGTGGCGGTGCGCGGTGGAAGGCTGGACTGTTGAGCAGATGAGTCACTGCCGACTGAATGCTGGGTTGCTGCTTGCCTTGTTACTATGTCACCTCTTGGGCGGCACTAAACAATACTGAATTAAAGAAAGAAAGAACGAACGTGAGTAATAACTGTTTATTGTGGTTTACCAGCTGCTATACTGTTTACTGGGATGAGGCTTCACCTTACGACTGGGCCTCACCGATTATCCTTGTAGGGTAACGAGCTGTGAATGAGCTTGGTACATCCAGCAGACAGACCTGGGTTTGATTCCCACACCCTCCACTTGCATACTGTGTGACTGTCTCTGAGAAAGTCACTCAGCCTCTGAGATCCCTGACTGGGGGAGAGTGAAGTGGCTATAAACTAAATTGTAACATAGGGAAGAAAAGGGTTACAGATGATTAAACAAACACCATCAGCTGTCCTTGTGATGGACATACATTAAGTCTCAATTATTAACTGGCATAGGATAATGTAGTGTAGTTCTCACCGTAGCCACACTGGGATTTCTGTGGTGCAACAGGCTGTAGGGAGCTGAACTACTGACTCACTATGTATCCATATCCATAATTGTTTTTTCTTCCCCATGTTACAAGGCACAGTACATTTTCAGCACATTAGATAAACCCTGAGAACAGAACCGCTCGCTTTTAAATCACCATGAGTCAAACCCGCACTCAAACTACAGGCGCTAATGCTCAGTATTGGGAAAAGACAACTGTTGGTTACAAAAAAAAAAAAAAAAAAAAATTACACCGTTTCCTGATGTGATCAATAACGCCATGGGCAAAGCGCACCTACGGTCTGAAATCCACTGCTCACCCTGCACTGACACTAGGCAGTAGAACTAAGGCCTGAATTTCCTGGAACAGGGGAGGTCACTGGCGCTGCACCCTGAAACAGAAAGTGACAGAGAGAGGAGAAAAAGGAAAGGAATTAACATACTAACATACTAATTGCCAGCAGATTAGGCCTTACATTCTAGCGAGTCTGCTCGAACCTCAGATCCCTAGTTGGGTGCCGAGGCCCTCCCTCCCCCTTGTGTTCCAGAAACCTCTATCATCCATCCCCACCCCCCCCGGGCCAGGCCATCATCTGATACATCCGCTTTCTGTGTCTGTCCCACCCTCTCTTGAAGCCCTCCGCTGTTGATCTCTGAACCAGCTCTCCAGGCAGCGCATTCCAAGGGTCCACCACCCTCTCAGTGAAAAACATCCTCCTCTTTTCCCCCCTCACCCTTCCAACTTCCAAATTCAAACCATGCCCTCTGGTGATACCTCCCTGCTTTAGACTAAAGATTCCCTCCATGTTTACCCTATTTATTCCCTTGCGGTACTTGAAGACCTCAATCACGTCCCCCAGTCTCTCCTCTCCTCCAACGAGAACAGGCAGAGCTCCTCAAGTCTGTCCTCATACGTCAAATCCCCTAGTCCTCATATCATCTTAGTTGCCCTCCTCTGTACCCACTCCAGGAGCTGTATGTCCCTCTTCAAGTGTGGTCTCTAGTACTGTACACAGTACTCAAGGTGTGGTCTAACCAGTCCATTGTACAGCGGCAGAATCACTTCCTTGCTCTTAGAGGTGATCCCCCTTACCATGCATCCCAACATCCTGTTTGCCTTGCTAGCGCTCTCCTGCACTGCTCAGAGTCATTCATACATGCATCCACCATGACCCCTAGGTCTTTTCCCCTGTTGAGGCCTCCAGCCCCCTCCCAGGGTGTACCGTAGTTTAGAGTTTCCGCCCAAGATGTAACACCTTGCACTTGGTGATATTGAAATTTAATTTCCATGTGTGAGCCCAGCTTTCCAGGGTGTCCAGGTCCCCTTGCAGGGTCAATCTCCCCTCTTCCCCCTCAACTACTGCTCCCATCTTGGAGTCATCAGCGAATAGACTCATTTCACACCCTATACCCTCCCTGATGTCCCACATGTATGCATTAAACAGGATCGGACCCAGGACCGAGCCCTGCGGTACCCCACTACCGACCTCTCTAGGGTTCAAGAGCTCCTCGCTGACCACTACTCTCTGGGTGCGTCCAGCTATCCAGTTTTCAATCCATCTGACCAAAGGGCCTACTCCCAACCCCGTCAGTTTCTCTACCAGACCATTGTGGGGGACAGAATCAAACGCCTTGCTGAAGTCCAAGAATAATACATCCACAGGCTTTCCCCTGTCCAGTTCTGATGTTATCCATTTGTAGAACTCCACAAGATTGGTTTGACATGATCTACCTGGCACAAACCCATGTTGCAGACTATCCAGACCTCCCACCTCCGAGTACACCCCCAATCGTTCCTTTAGTATACTCTCCATTAATTTTCCCACCACCGAGGTCAAACTGATGGGTCTATAGTTACCTGGTACTTCCCTCGACCCCCCTTTATGGACTGGTACCACATGTGCCTCTCGCCAATCCCTAGGTACCCTCCCTGTCTCAAGTGACCTGTTTAAGAGCTCCGCCAGGGGTGCAGCTAGTATATCCGCCAATTCCCATAGTACTCTCAGATGAATGCCATCCCGCCCAGGAGATTTATCTTTCTTTAGGGCCTTGAGGACTACCCACACCCTTTCGCTGGAGATAGCATCATCCGTCCCCTCCACCTTACTGGCCTTTTTGTCCTTATCCTGATGCGACACCCCTGGGGTACCTCTCCCTCCCTCTTGCTCCATGTCTGTTGCTCCCCTGATCCCATTCACTACCGCTTCTATCCCCATTGTGCCTTGCTTTGTAGATATCCCATCCCCTCCCTAGTGAACACAGAGGCAGGCACTGTTTAATACCTCTGCCTGGTCCTGTCCTCTTCCACCCACCCTCATTCTGATCTCAATCTGCCGAGATGGCCCTTAGTTTTCTCCACTCCTCAATGTACCAGAAGAACCCTCTTCCCTCCATGTATCCCCTGCCAGCCGCTGCTTTCCTGGACTTTCACCCCTCACCATTCGGTGACTTTTCTAGATGCAAGATGGTACATTTCCTTTTCCTTATCCTCTCTTGTTGTTTTATATTTTTTGTAGGCCGCCTTCTTTTCTCTGACCGCTACCTGAACATCATTGGACCACCAGCATGGTTTATGTGACCTTGCTCCCTTACATTTCACCTTAGCGCAGGTCCTGACTGCCTCATAAAGTCCCCGTTTTATGACCTCCCATCTCTTTTCTACATTTGTCATTGATGTAATCCCCTTCAAGTGATCCTTGAGAATATTTCCCATGCCCACAAAGTCTGCCCCCTGAAGTCCACTGCCAGTGTCCTAGGTCTCAATCCCCCTCCCCCCATGCTTATTTGAAACCACACAGTATTGTGATCGCTCCCAGTCAGAGGATCCTCTACTACCATGTCCCTTACCAGATCCCAATCTGCCAGAACCACGTCCAGGACATGCCCCTCCTTTGTGGGCTCCATCACATGCTGTGTTAAGAACACATCCTGGAAGCCATCTAGCACCTCTGCTCCTTGGCCACCTTAGAGGACATGGTTCCCCAGTTTGTACCTGGCATATTAAGGTCCCCCATCAACACCACTCCTTCCCCTTTTGGTCCACACTGGGCAATGATGTTGTCCAGCAAACCATCCTCCAGAACATCATCCATCCAGGGGGGCCTATATACTACACCCAGCTTGACCTTACCTCCTGCTGGGGTTCGTAAGGTGACTCATAAGACCTCCACATTTCCCTCTGCCTCTTCTACCCTAGCAATTTCTATGTCATCTCTAATGAACAAAGCCACTCCACCCCCTCTGCCCTCCTTTCTATCCTTCCTAAGCATAGTGTACCCCGCACGTTTAGGTCCCAGTCATGGTTTTTGTTGGCCCACATTTCCATGACCGCCGCCACATCCAACCCCTCCAAACAGCATGGCCTGGAACTCTGGCAACTTGTTTCCCAAGCGCCTGGCACTTACTAACACCACCAATTTCACCTCTTATCCCTGATCCCTTGGTCAAACCCCACCCAGGTTCCTTATACTCATCCTCACTCCGCCTCCTGAAACCTCCTCCCCAGTCTGTTTCCCTCCCCTTGGCTTTGAAGCTACTACCTTCATCTGGAGGAACTGTCTTGTATGTATACCGTGCCACCCATGGTTGTTCTCGTCTCTGGAGACTTCCGCCAGTTGTCTTGCACACATAACAGTGCCACGTGTGCAGCGCCGAATCCGCTTTGCCACTGAAGTTTCCCACAATGGGCAGGCAAGATAGAAACGGAGAAAGACACCAATACTGCCTGTCAGCCTCTCTCACGTAATATTGGTGTGTGCATGCTTATCGCTCACTGTGCCGAGCCGTGGAAGTTCCCTGCACTACCGATGCAGAGAGACACCGATTGACAGGAAAGAGCACACAGACGAACAGGACTGTACTCCCGCGCATCTGTCTCTAGCACCTCAACAACAGAGCTCAGTAGAGGGACACATCAGCAAAAAGGTAGCATATCACAATAGTTTTGCTAAAATACAGTACTTGCTTCGATTTGTTCTGCGCCACAACGTTGCCGAACGTGTACAGAAGAAATATCCAAGTAGGAACACTGTCTGTAATGTACAAATGTAAGGTATTAAATAGGTTGTTCAGATCTGTAACATGGGGAAGAAAACATTCTCTGAAGTGAGCCGAACCCTTTTTCTTCCTCATGTTACAAGTGAATTGACTCACTCAGAGCGTGGGTCTATCAGGTATTAATATATGGCTGGGTGGTTGGAATCCCTTGCCTCAGCCTCGTTCAACCCCCCAAGTCATACATTAATCGATAATTCCACACTCTGGAGGGGTTAACTCACAATGAAACAAAAAAAAAAGCCAAGGCTAAACAAAAGCAAACAAAACAAACAAAGCAGCAGCACCAATCTTTCTAAAAATTGTCTGGAGGTGGGAGGATGTTTAGTGTGCAACCACATAGAAAAACTTAGAAAGGAGATTGAGGGTCTGCAGGAGGAACTAAGACAGGCAAGGCAGATTGGGGTGGGTTTAGCCAATACTGGAGGGAGGAAGAAGGGAGATAAGGAGGCGATTTAAGCCAATAGTGGTGAGGAGAGGGTCAGAAGAAGGGAAGCAGAGACAAAGGGGCCCAGGCCAGGAAGAACAATTGCCGGGGAAACCAGGTCAGGAGACAAAAGACAAATGGAAGGAGGAGATAGGGACTTGTGAGGAGAGGCGAAGAAGTGGCAAAAGTCATGGAGTGGAAAGGAGAGAACAGGTTACTATGAAGAGAGAGGGAGCGGGCATTTGTGAAGGGCCTTCAGAAAATAGTTGTGCACTGCTAGAGAGGAAGAAGGTGGAGGAGAGAAATGATGAAATCAGAGGAGTAATTGATAAATGCCTGGACCAAACTGAAGCGGGGGGAAGTTCTGCTGGGAGAATTGCAACAGGGGTAAAAGGGGGAAATAATGTGCAGGAGGAAGAGGAGGAGCTGGAAATGAGAGAGGGAGATGAATGGAAGCAAGCAGGGAGTAAGAGGAGTGGAATCTTAGTGCTGGGGAACTCAATACTAAGAAGAGTTAGGTGGGGTAGCAAGGGGGAGAGGCATAGTCACATTTGGGTGGAGGCCATGCCAGGAATGACAGCGGAAAGGGTGGGACAGTCTGTTCTGAAATATGCTAGAAGGGGTAGGGACAAGCCTCATTTAACTATACATCTTGGGACAAACGACATGGCTGACAAGACAGTAGATACAGTCCAGAGGAGGTTTGAGGAACTAGCACAATTATGTGAGGGAGCAGGAAGATCAGTAACTTTTTCAGAGATACTTCCGGTGCCAAAGGCAAGCACAACAAGGAAGCTGAGAATAGAGGAATTTAACGGATGGCTAAGAACCTGTGTTGTGCTAAAGGTATGGGCTGTTGGGGGGTGGGAGGGACCTGGGAGGACAGTAGTCTCTATGTCAAGGACAGACTACACTTGAGTGAGGAGGAAAGAAAGTGTTGAAACAGAGGATGGAGGAGTACATAGAGGAAGTTGGGAATTTAAACTAGGAGTGGGGGTGGCAGTTGGGAAGAGATATGCAGAGACCACAGGTTGGGAAATCATATGAGCTTACCCCATAACAGTGACAAAGGACAAATGGCAAGTACTGTTGGTGATGCTAGAAAGGAGGGCAGGATGGGAGGGGGAAAGGGTGGAAGGTGGTTACCCTTAATGCTAGGAGCCTTGGGAGGAAAACTGCAGAGTTACAGTTCTCATGGCAGAGGAGAGTGGACATTGCAGCCATCACGAACATGGGCCACCAATACAATGACTAGGACCTGTCTGTACCAGGGTACAGGTTATTTCGTGAGGGACAGGGTGATTGGGAAAGGAGGGTGGTACTATGTGTGAAGGAAGGACTGAAGTGTAAGGGAAGAAGGGAGGAGGGTAGTACTGAGTCACTTTGGATGCAAATCCAGGATTCCAAGAATAGGATTCTTAGAATGGGAGTGGTGTACAGGCCACCATCTCAGACAGAGGAGGTAGACAGGGAACTAGCGGGACAGATCAGGAGGACCTGCGAAAAGGGTAGTGTGGTGATTGTGGGGGACTTCAACATGCCAGGAGTGGACTGGAGCACCCCAACAACCAGGAACAGAAGGGAGCAGGTACTGCTGGATGCCTTCCAGGACAGCTTCCTGCTGCAATGGTCAGTGAACCAACCAGGTTAGGGAATACCCTTGACCTTGTGCTGGCAAATGGGGACTTTGTGAGAGAACTTATAGTGAAGGAACGCTGTCAGGAGTGACCACCACTCCAGTATGGCTCACACTGGATATGGGCAAGGAAGGAGTGGAATCTGGCACAATAGTGCTGGACTTCAGGAGGGCCGACTTTGGGAGGATGGGGGAAGTGGTAAAAGGGTACCTGGCCAGAATTCAATCTAGTATGGACACTAACCAGAGGTGGGAGCTCATAAAGCTGGGGATAGTGGAGGCAACCAAAACCTGCTGCAAAGCCTAGATCAAGAAGGCTAGGGCCAAGAAACTGATCTGGTTGAGCAAGGAGGTCATGGAAAAGGTAAGGAGGAAAAGAGCGGCCTTTAGGAAGTACAAGAAAACAGGGAGGGGGGAGGACAGGGAGGAGTACTTGACAGAATCGAAGGAGGTGACAAGGGCAGTAAGGGGAGCCAAAGCATCTATGGAACTCAGGCTGGCACAAGGCATTAAGAAGGGGGAGAAGGATTTCTTTAAGTACATCAGGGAGAAAAGGAGCTGTAAGGACCACAAAGTAAGGATTAGGAAGGAGGGGGGTTGGGTGGAAGCAGGGTGCGATAAGGCGGAAGCACTAAATGAGTACTTCTGCTCAGTATTTACTAAAGACAAGAGGGGGGTGACACCCAAGGTGGGAGAAATGGCAGAAGCAGGGTGGGAAGTGGTGACAGATGGGGAAATCATGGAGAGCAGAGTTCGAGAGGGTTTGAAGGCACTGAGGGTGGACAAGGCGCCAGGCCCAGATGGCATCCACCCCAGGGTACTGAAGGAGCTGGCAGAGGTCCTTGCAGGACCTTTGGCAGACCTATTTAATGCCTCACTACATTCGGGATGTGCACCTCAGGACTGAAGGATGGCTCATGTGGTGCCCCTCCACAAGAGTGGCCCCAAGGATGAACCGGGAAACTACAGACCAGTGAGCCTCACATCCATCGTGGGTAAGCTAATGGAGACTATCCTGAAGGAGAGGCTGGTGGCCCTCCTAGAGGCCAAAGGACTACAGGACAGCAGACAGCATGGCTTCATACGTGGCAGAGCCTGCCAAACCAACCTGGTCAAGTTCTATGACTGGGTAACTAGGCAACTGGACAGGGGCCATGCAGTGGATGTCCTGTATCTGGACTTCTGTAAGGCATTCGACTCAGTGCCACATGGAAGGCTGGGAAGGAAGTTAGTAGGCAAAGGGGCGGGTGCAAAGCTGGTGAGATGGGTAGGAAACTGGCTGCAGGGAAGGCAACAGAGGGTGGTGGTGGGTGAGTCTCACACCCAAGGGCAATGACAGTGGTGTTCCACAGGGCTCGTGTTGGGACCAGTGTTGTTTGGGATATTCATTGCAGACATATCATGGGACATCAAGAGCAAGATCAGTCTGTTTGCTGATGATACCAAGGTAGGTGCGGTGGTGCATGACCTAGGGGATGGCAGGGTTGCAGGATTATCTGGCAAGCTTGAAGCCTGATCAGACACCTGGCAACTGGCTTAACAAAAAGTGCAAGGTGCTGCATTTTGGGATGAAGAATCCAAGGAGGAGTTACCAGCTAGGGGGAGTGCAGCTAGCCCAGACAGAGGAGGAGAAGGATCTGGGTGTGCTCATTACAGGGTCAATGAACAACTCTCCACAATGTAGGAAGGCAGCTGCAAAGGCCAACAAAATGTTGGGTTGTACTGCAAGGGGTATATCCTCGAGGAGGGAGGAGGTGATTCTGCCACTGTATAGGTCATTAGTTAGACCACAACTGGAGTACTGCGTGCAGTACTGGCGTCCGTATCTGAAGAGGGACATTAAGTTACTGGAGGGGTGCAGGTAGAGCGACAAAGATGATCAAGGGCTGGGGGACTTATCACACGAGAGGAGGTTGAAGGAGCTGAACATGTACTCACTGGAGGAGAGGAGAGACAGGGTGACATGATTGAAACCTTTAAATACATGAAAGGAATAAACAAGACAAGTACAGAGGGGCTGTTCAAAGTAAGGGAGGAGGGCCACCAGGGCCATGATATGAGACTGGAGCGAGGAAGGTTCAGGAGGGAGATGAGGAGACACTTTTTACAGAGAGGGTGGTGGCTGGGTGGAATCGTTACCTCCTGAAGTGGTATGCAGTAGAACAGTGGACTGCTTCAAATGAGGATGGAACAGGACAAGGGGGAAGGTTAATGAAGGGGAAGGGAAGGGCAGCTGCAGAATAAGGGGTGCTAGCTGCACATTCGAGCAGACTTGATACACCTCTAGGCCTTTATCTGCTGGCAAATTTCGTATGTTCGTAGTAATGAACAAACTGACTGGGTTTGATACTAATGACCCTCCTCCCTTCCATTCTCTAGCCACATGCAGGCTTTCTGCTTTGAGGCTGCTTCTAGGGCCCTACTTTGGTAAGGGGGGGGGTTGCAACAGGGCAGTGCTAGGGCCCCAGAACCCTCAGTATAGATGCCTGTGGTACATTTTGTTGCTTAATACAATAGCCAGGTTTCCACACTCCGGACTCCAGGGAAAATATAAATTTTCTCTGGATTCAGGGTGGGAAGATGTAATGAAAGTGTGTTTATCTTCAATTAAAGCCCCAAATTAATTAATTCTTTATTTAAAATTGGTAACGGAAAAAGCACAGAGCTGAAGTTGGGTTCCCAGGTGCGACCGGGGAAGGTACATACAGGGATAAAGAACAAATAAAAATAAGTAAGGAACAAAATAAGAAAATGCATACATTTACAGGAATTCATACACATGAAATGTACATTCACAAAGAATTAAGTACAGTAAAGGGGAGCGGGAGCATAATATAATAACCATAATAATACACAGTAGCATAAGAAGTAAAATCCAAAAGGTACATCAGGGTGCAAGAGTGTCTGAAACCTCAAATATTCAAAAATAGGCCGGCCAGCGCGCTGCAGTTGGATCTGCACGCCAGCGACCCGGGTTCGGGAACAGCTCAGGAGCTGAGGGTCAGGCCGGAGGGAGAGGGGCTGAGCGTCCTAGGGACTGCCTCGTCCTCTCTCGGGGAACAAAGCTCGGCTCTTGACTGACCCTGGGTGGAGACCCGAGGTACAACAAGCCCGATGTTTAACAGGGGGGACGATGCCAGACGTTGGCGCTCAAGCGCATTGACGTCAAGGGACACGGTACATCGCGAGAACACAGGAAAGAACACCTCACAGCCTCCCAGAAGACGGAGCACCAGGCCGTGATCCTCAATGCCCCTATCTGCCCAGAGACAGCATCCCGATGAAAGATAGATGCATCGGGGTGTATGGTCCCCCACCCCGTACCCCACCTGGGGGGGTATAACCACGGCTCCATGGGGGATGGACTGCACTGGTCACCAGGTAGGAGAGCGAGGGCTGAAAAGGCTGTAGGTGACTCCCGAAGAGACGGGGGCTGTGAGGAGGAGGGGGAAAAAATTTCAAAAATACAATGCACAAGTCAGAGGTGGGAAAAAAGGATTGTGAACAATGATCAAAGCATATAGGGGGGCAGGGGCAAGGGGACTGGGATGCTTTGATAAGTGCCAGAAAGAGGGAGAGGAGGTAGACTAGGGGAGGTGAAGGAGGGGGACGGGTGATGCAGATTGACAAGAGCAAGCGGTGGAAGGTACTGATTGGAGTAGAGATTTCAGAGCGGATGGGGTCAGGGAGTGGCAAATCAACAGGGAAGCAGATTCCACAGGCGTGGGAGACGGTAGGAGAATGCTGCCTGTCCCAAGCACATGCGAGGATGGGGAGGGAGAAGGTATGAACATCCCTAGAGAGGAGCGAGTATGTGGATGAGCTGGCTGGGGATAGGCAAGAGTTGGGGTAGGAGGGGAGGGTTCCAAACCAGAATCTGGTGATGGAGAGGCTATGGACTTGACACCTGGCAGGTAGTGGAGTTATGGATAGGAGGAGACAGTGGTAAGTGGGGGGTGGTGAACCGGCAGAATGAGTTGAGTAAAGTGTTGAGTCTGACAAGGGAGGTTGCAGGAGCGAACCATAAACAATATCAGCATAGCTGAAAATGTGTTAAGTAAGCATTAAGCCATGGCGGAGGTGGGCTCTAATGCTGGACTGATGCATGGGGGCGGGGGGCTGCGGTGGGTGCCGAGGCCCAGGACCGAGGCTACCACCGCCCGCATCAATCGCATTAAAGCCCACCAACGGAGCGGCTTAATGCGCTTGTAACATGGGCCACGCGACGAGACAGTCACCAGGAGCTCATTTTGCCTCAGTAAAACTACATAACACGGGGAGTCGGGGAGATCCATACACTTTTACGGTGCACTTACAAATCATGTTACACAATGGCCTCACGATGCTGATGCACTCAACACAGTGTGTACCTGTAGTAATAGTGACCAGAGCGGCTCGCATGCTCGTGCAGCAGCTGTCCCGATGTGCGCGGCTATTTCTCTGTTAACTCCCGTTGGAGGTCTCCAGGTGACCGACTCTCTCACTGTCGCACTGGTCACAAACTACCATGCGGGCTCCCTCACTTCCCGTTCCCTCTTGCATGCTCCTCCGACGATAAACCACTTGCCTGTCTCTGTGTGGGGCTGTGCTAGCTATCCGTCCTGTGTGCGCCTGCTTCCTCCCCTTTCCGTCTGCCTCCAGATCGTGGCGCTCTTCGGTTGCAATGCTTCCCTTCTCCACCCACTCGTCCATCGCTGCCCCTCCTGCCAAAGACAAGCAGACCGCCCTGTTTTGTATTGCCTGTCACCCTTCCCAGGTACAGACTTCCGTGCGGCTGTGCGCCACGGGTTCTCGTCCCCCTTTCCGATCTCGGAGTCCTACTGGGGCTCCCGGAGCACCGCTCCTCTCGCTTCTGCTCGCTTCCGCAGGACCCAGTGCTGCTAGGGCTGGGGTCTGGCTGCTGGACGGTACTGCCGAAGTGGGCATGGCATATCGCTGGGTTAATGCCCGCTGCCGCCTCGTGACCCTCCTACGCCTATAGGGAGCGCTGGATCACAGGCACACTATTAATGCCATGTTACAAATGGTTTTGGTGACCAGTTCATGGGGGGTTGGTATAGGGAGGCAGTCTTTGTGACGATAGAGGGCTCTGAGCTGAGGTTGAAGTTTGGCGCATATAGAATCGATATTGGTAGAGAAATCTAGGCTGCTCTCCAGTCAGACCCCAAGATATTTGAAAGAACGGGCAGTGTCTAAGGGAAAGCTGTCCAGGGTGGCAAGTGTTGGGTAGTTTTGGGAGTTGGAAAGTTTCTGCCTAGAACCAAAGAACATAGATACAGTTTTTTGGGAATTTAATTTTAGCTGGTTTTGGTGAAACCAGTGCTGCACTGTCAAAATCACACAGCAGGGAGCAGCCACATCAGTGGCGGAGGGACTAGAAAGGTAAATCATGGTGTTGTCCGCATACATATCGATTTGGGAGGGACAACAGATGGATGGGAGGTCATTTATGAATAGGGAGAAGAGAAGAGAATGGGGCCAAGAATCGATGCTTTGGGGGACACCGGTTTGGACTGTGGGGGGGGTGACACTACCAACTTATACAGATTGCTGTCTATTATGAAGGTAGTATCAGAGCCAATTTATGACAGACTGAGCCAGGCTGGAAGAGTGAAGCTTGTGGACTAGACGGTGATGGGAGACTGAGTCTAAGACTTTTGCCAGATCCATGAAAATGGCAGCAGTGACTTGGCATTTGTCCATGGCTGACAGGATGTGGTCAGTAAGATGAAGCAGGGAGGATACTGTGGAATGTTGCTTCCTGAATCCAGATTGGAAAGGTGAGAGGCAATCTGAGACGGTTAGATGTTCCAGAAACCTTGCGTAAATGAGGGACTCCTGGAGTTTGGCAAGGGCAGGAAGAAGAGAAATGGGCCTATAGTTGCCTGGTGAAGTGGGATCACCACCTTTATGGAGGGGAAGCACTTTGGCCACTTTCCAGGCTTACGGGACCGAGCTGGTTGTAAGGAAGAGGTTGAGGAGATGGACAAGAGCGGCTGCAATTGTGGGTGCTGATATGTGAAGGATCTTGGGGTGAAGGCCATCTGGGCTGGTGTTGGAGGGGTTTAGTGACATAAGTGCCCGACAGACTTCTTGGGAAGAGATGGGGGTTGAAACCAGTACCAGATGGAGTGTAAGGGGGAACCTGCAGGAGTGCGACTGGGATTGTCAGGGAGGGCACAGGTTGTAAAAAGGTGTTAGAATCGGCGATAGAGGCAGGATCTGATACTGTTGCGCCTACAGTGTTTAAGACTAGAGGTGCTTGAGAGACAGAGCAGGTGTATGAGGAAGCGGATAACTTTCCAGAAAGCTAAGAGAGTTGGAGGT